>OX381712.1:68249149-68849149 GCA_947462335.1 Harmothoe impar | reverse complement strand
TAGACCATAAACACACCCTGAGAGCTGCATTGATTGGTCTAGACACAGCCTTGATGCATTGGCCGAGGTTCTGGAGGAGCCTGGTGGGTGGCTGTGGGTATTACTGGAGGATCAGTTATACACACAGGGAGTAAAGAGGAGACAGATAGAGGACTGAGGTGGGCGGGGCAGACAGAGGTGGAGCTCTAGAAAGCTGCTTGCACAGTTAACCAATAAACGGAGATAAAAAGCTGTTGGGAAAGTAAATGGCATTTTTTTTAAAATGACATACATATGCAGATAGACCAGGAGATCCTAAGTCATCTCCACACATATGTTTTTCCTTTGTGTGTGTTTTAGGGGTGGGGGGAGGGGTAGGGCAGTCGGAGCTGTGGGCTACTTGGCTATATATAAGAATATCAGGTATCTTAGGGACCAGATAATTTGTAGCCTTGAGTGTTAGAGAAAAGACCTGTGGGATGGAGAATGGAAGTAATGTTAGAGGGACATGGGTGTAAGGGAGGAGGAATGGAAGTGTCATTTGGCGAGAGTCTAAGGGAGCGAAGGATGGAGAGAGTTACCTTTTTGTAGTGTAGGACATTTACATCACGTGTCATACTTCATTGCCTTGTAAGGACAACATCTTTCTGCTAGGCAATATTTTGTCATGATCGATCCACAAATGCGGTGCTGGTGAGTAACACAGTTATCTTGAGAAATACATGTGTCGTAATATGCCCACATATCACTTTGACATTTCCTATTACAATGACCACAATGGCCTGCATAACAGGCATGGTCTGTGTATAACTCCTGCCGAATTGGCCTGTGCCCAGAAATATCTTCCAGCAGCACAGAGTAAAAACCTATGCCTAAATTTCACAATTGTATGGGTCACCTGTGCACATTCTAGCAGTATAGAAACCTAATATGCTAATTTAAGCTCTAGCCGGCAACCCAAAAAACTGCTGGATCTGCCTTCAATATGAACGTAATTGGTTGCTGCAGCGGACCACCTGCCAGTAACAAGATAAGTGCAGGGGTCAAGGACACTGATTAGTAGCACCGGGCTGAGTGGTGGGAGGGAAAAGGTACAGGCAGTGGTGTCAGTCTCTAACCCCTTATATTAAGGACAGCATGATGTCCTTTTGTGAATACCGCATGAGCGGGTAGCATGGTGCTAACTTCAATAGCAATGCAGGCCATTATGGGTAAACAGAATGACCCCAATGACCATTTTACACATGTCCCCATCAGAGGCTAGTCAGGCTCCCATGACCTTGTCATGCATATTAAATCTGGTGTATAGGCCAGTGCTTGTGCTGATGGTAATACTGATCTCTATGCAATGATGGATAACCTCCCCCCTTCCCCAACCCTAACTGGTCCACCCTATGCTGTCCAATGTTATCTGCTTTTCCATCCATGCCAAGAATTCACACAATTTACATGATCACTAATATAGATCCCCTTTTATATTTAAAAATTAATCCCACAGATGCCCACAAGTAAACCTACCCCTTAGGGAAAAAAATCTTATCATAGAACTTAGTTGATTAAAAACCCTTCAGATTAACGGACGCTAATTAACATTAACATGAAAGGCCTCATTCAATACTATTTCAATTGCAACCAGATCTTTTCTTGCCACTCTTCCGGCATATCCTGAGACATTTTCTTTGCCAGTGTTCAAAAGGGTCTCAGCAGGCTTTGTCTGGAAAATGCTGCAAAAAATAAGTATCCTTGTTTGTTAGGAGAATATAAAGACAATGTAAAAAGTCTTCACAGTTAGAAACACATCTGTGCACTACATTTATTGAAATGAATTCATACAAATTCTCCCCTCTGTCAGAGGAGGGACACTTGGGGATCACCAAAATATGGTCAGAACATGGTCTAGATAATATATGTACATATAATAGAGAAATGACTAGTGTACTATCTAAGTGGGGGTTCTTCTCTATGCCAGTAATAGCCAGCCTGTACATCTAATCACATCCTAACCTAAAGTACCTAATGCCATAGCAGCCATAGTGGTCTGGTGGTAGCCGAAGGAGCTCCTAAAAAGGCCCTCACTCCCCTGAGAGTCATTGTTGCTTTCACAATCAACCAATGTTGTGCTGATGTATAACTCCAACACTGTATGGGCCCATTAACACTAGCCTTGTGGGAGAGTATCGACCCCTGCCCTACTTACACATCAAATGAGAAGCCATCTCACGCTGATTCATCTCTGAGAATAGAACAACCATCACTGTCAATATAACTCATCCATTGAATTCGAATCTCTGGAACAGGCCTTCAACAAATGGGATTTTAATAGAATTTTATGTTGTGGTCTCGAAGGAGAATACCTGTGAGTGGGAGTTAGAGAGTGTCTATATGGAGCATAATTGATGCTGCAATTAGATAGGAGTGGCCTCATCTGCCATGTTAATTACATTTCCGGGAACAACTTACTTTGAATTTAGTTCTGCTTTTGACTGGAGCAAGAGGCACAGGGGATAATTGTGGTAATAATTTGTTTATTTTGCTAGATCAACCCCATGGAATACATGAACATGGGACAAACACGAGAAGCAGACTGACAGTTTCTACCTGCCACCATCCCAGACTGATCTGTCCCTGAGTATACAACACCCATCCATAACACTGTCAATATAACTCCTCCATCAAATCCGAATTTCTAGAGTGAATGTAATTTAACCACAATTTAATGTCACCATTTGGAGGGACACTGGTAACATAATCATGTCCCATGGGTGCGGGGGGGGGGGGGAGATACAACAATGAGATTGGAGAGCCATGGTTCTCAGGTTTGTATGAATTTAGTTATGCTTTTGACTGGGACAAGACATAGATCGGAAAATGGGAATGATGACGCAATTTTCAATAACCTTTCAGGCTGTAAATGCTGTAGGTCTTCATACACTATACCCTTTTGTTGATATGAAAATAGCCCTGCTGAGCAACTCACCAGTGCTGGACTCAACCATTATGCCAACACTATATTGGGTTGATGCACTCCTACAGGAGGACAATTTCGTCTGCATTTTAGAGCAATTTGAACACAGACATTTTTAATGTTATTCTGCAATTAGCTTTCCCACTAAAAAGTGACCAAAGAACAATAACCCTCATCTCCCGTGCCTGGATCACCTGAGGGAAAACCCAACAATGAGGGCTGAGAAAACCAGGAGTAGGACCAGACTGTTTTTTCAATGAGCCTTGAGGGAGAATTTTGTATAATCAATAAAACCTGACGCCAGACTAAATGGCAGTAAGTCACTGGGACAACAATTGCAATATTCTAATTTCCCTGAAGCCAGAACTTCTCTAAGACACTGGATGAAACATCAAAGGTGCAACTGTAAAGATATTGATCTATCAGGCCTTTTTGGCTCTTGAGGATTTAACAGAGTCAATACTTGCCCTTTGAAGTAGAGCTGCTATTTCTTACAGAGTTGATTCCCGATAATTCCTGATTCATGCATCATATATCAAAAGTGCATGGTAAATCTGAAAAGGGGTAGTACTCACATAAAATATATCCCTCTCATATACTTTCTCTCCCTTTCCTCACAGGGAATATATAGATTCCTGTGTGGTCCTTAAATAGGAGTTGTTCATATGAGCGCGGAGCCCAAAGTAATTTCTAATAACGATTTATGAGTGATAGAGGGTTACGAGAAAAATATCCTGTAAACTTGTATCTCTCTGTAGTTAAGAATATCATCCCCCTTTCCACCATCACCGAATACCAACCCCTACTACCGCATTAACATTGTTATCCCTTTAAGGGCCTCATAGTGCTTTATTGCACAATGACCCTTTTTCCCTGATAACTCACTGATACCATGTTGCATGAATGCATTATGGCTTGATGGGTTGATACACTCCCAAAGGGTTGTTATAATTAGCCAATGTAGTGGCAGCAAGTGGCTGTTCAGCATTGTTTTGGTACATCATGGTGACAAATGGATAAAAAGGCCTGAAGGCATGATGCTGTCCTCAGAGGGTTATGCCCAGCTGGTGTTGGCTTATACCTGCTGCAGCCGGAAGTAGAGAAGCAGCGCTGATCCCGACCTTAGGAAGCACCGGAAGTCAGCAGGCGTCTGCCTCACCCTACTTCCGGTTCTGATCTCAGGGATCCATACAAAGACTCTGTAGGCAGGGGTTTATAGCTAAAGGGGGCAGGGTGGTGGAAGATGGGGGTGGTAGGGTATATGTGAGAGGTGAGGAGGGTATAATAGTATAAAGAAACTGCAACTCAAAGAGATGTCCTGTTTGTATTTAGGCTAACAAAGTTCAACGAGGGGAATGGCTCTCCATGTACTTTGCACCCAGATACACACCTGCTGAGTTTTGTAGCTTACAAGACACGAGAAAATTTGCACAAAAGACCAGTCATCCAATCTCTTAACCCTCACAGTGCGTACTCCATGACCGTAATTCCGAATTACGGTCATACAAGATGGCGGCTGCAGTTGAGTTCAGTCTATTTCTTCTCCAGTCCATTGTATGAAATGTATAGCATATTGAAGGCTGATTTTTGGCCAGGCTGTAGTATATATGACAATGCTACTGACCCAACATTCGGATCTTGTTCATATGTACTGGTTTATGCATAAATCAGCCATTCAGAGCTGGATGGTATGACCGTAATTCAGGCAATGGTATGACCGTAATTCTGTCATGAGAATGCCAGGTATGACCGTAATTCTATCAAAAAGTATGACCGTAATTCAATTTGCAGGTATGACCGTAATTCAGTGGAATGCTCTCCTACTACAAAGGAATTATGATGGGGCTATAGGCCCGGGAGCCAATGGTCCGTAGTTATTGGTCCGGGCCCGTAGTTTTCTGCAAAATAGCATTCCTACGGGCCTGGGTGGCCCACAGGAGTATTCGGAAGACATTTAAAGAAAGTTTGCCTGACAACTATAGTCATGCAATACATCGTTGGAAAGAGGGAAATGTGCCTGAATCAATCATATCGATTTCAGTCTTTTATAGAACAATCAGAAATATACATGTTTTTTCTCTTAAAGAAAACATAATTTTGACCATTGGCCCACAGATCTTGGTCCGGGACCGTAGTTTTCTAGAGCTACGGGCCCGGGTGGCTCACAGCTGAAAAAGTTAGTGTCTACCCCTGGGGTTATGTATGTGCCCCCCCCCACCACCACCACCTCTAGTACTGTAGGACTAATTAGGGCTACACCACGTGGCAGCCTATATACATTGTACTGCATGTATGTGCCCCCCCCCCCCCCCAACAACACACACAACTGTACTCCCCCAAGACCAAGGTGGGTATCATAGCAAGGCAGTGTACATCTACATGTAGCATAGTGTCACTGCTGTCAGTGCCAATGACACAGTCCATTGCAAGCATGTTTCGACCCCGGTTTCGACCTACTCTAGTGACAGTCCTATATGATCAAAGGTCACAGGTAAACACTGTGTATTTGGTACTGAATTACAGTCATACTCTATTTGTAAGTGTGAATTACGGTCATACTGTGTGAATTACGGTCATACCTGACCACATGGTTGGCATTTTGTTCTCTAAGGATGTTTGGTTGAAACTTATAGGGAGAGGAGATGTCCTATTACTCCTGGGCACATGTCTCATATATAAGAACACTAAACAAGGCATTATAAAGCCAAAAATATGACTTCAACTGACCATGAACTGACAGAATTACGGTCATACTTGAGGTGAATTACGGTCATACCATGTTTTGATGCAAACTGAATTACGGTCATACCCACCAGCTCTAAATGGCTGATTTATGCATAAACCAGTACATATGAACAAGATCCGAGTGTTGGGTCAGTAGCATTGTCATATAAACTACAGCCTGGCCGAAAAGCAGCCTTCAATATGTTATACATTTCATACAGTAGACTGGAGAAGAAATAGACTGAACTCACTTGCAGCCGCCATCTTGTATGACCGTAATTCGGAATTACGGTCATGGAGTACGCACTGTGACCCTGTCAGATCCTTTCCATAGCCTTCATATCCACTAAGCAATCCAATAAACCAAGCTCAAATCCACAGTACATTTTAACCAGATGCTACTTTTATCCATTTGAAAAGACACTATACATTGAGGGTGGCTTCATCAGCTTGTATTTACACCTCCAATTCAGGAGATTTCGTCTGTTGTTCACGGCAGTTTTGGGTAAGCATTCTAAAAGCCTCTTTATAACTGGAGAATGCTGACAAAGAAGAAAGCGACCAAATATAAATAGAAAACTTCATATTTTGAAATGTAGTCCCCTGAACGAACCATTTACAAATGGCACCTCTCCTGGAAATGTGGACACATGCAGGACAGTGACAATGTCTGCCTAAAATGCCACATCTTTGTCTTCTCTGAACTAAAATAATTTAGTTGGATTTATGTAGCTGAAATATGTTTGTCAATAGTCAATTATACTGACTTATTCGTTAGTCATACACTTTAATAGTCCAATATTCAGGTATCGGGTCCCTCAGAATTGTAGCCGGTCTTGCAACGTTAAAAACCTGCAGGACCAAATGTCCTGTGGGATGGAAAAGTTTTATCAAAGACTGGATGTGGAGTCCTTTGCCTTCCAGCAGGTGAATAACAAGCCACTTTACACAAAGAGCCTCCTCAGTTTGTATTTACAGCACAATACAGATACTCTTTTATGATTTGCAGAGGATGTTCAAAAGAGGATTTTCCAAAGATCCAACATTGAATAAGCATTAAGGCGCTCTTCATGGTTGGAGATGGGATTTTTAGATGGAGGCTCCCTGGATAAAACTAGCTATGAGTCTTTCATTCCTGAACTCCAGAACAAAAGGATTATAGTTTAATCATTATGGTTTGGCAATTTGGATATCTACTGTTTGCTAAATGTCTCAATGTCAGTGATAACAACCCCACAAACCGGAGGTCTTTCATCCCAGGAGACGTTGAGATGGGAGAGTTTCTCCTGCTTCTTTTATCTCTCCATGTTACAGATAAGAGGTTGACTTTATCAGGCTCACACAGTTGCTATCCGCTTTTAGTGGTACCTGCCCTTGAGATGAACATCATGACAGTTAAAGATATTCCAAACTCAAGGTCGAAGAGAGGATTTAAATTTCTCCAAATTCAAATCCAGAAACATAAAAAAGACCTGCCAGCTATTGAGAAACCAGAAAGCTATTTTTCTTACTCAAAGTCAAACCTGGTTGACTTTATATGGTTTATTATGCTTGGAGACCTGGTCATCCATCACTATGGCATTTTCATGTGCATTGCTATGGTTTGCCCCTGTGGATTTCATCTAAGCTTAAATATAAAATATTCCATAGCTTAACTTTAAGATTCTACATTCCTATCAACCATGCATATACACAAATGAGCTTCTTCGCAGACTTTACTAGAATAGGTATATTTGAATTGAGTTTTATTATGCAGGTTATTTAGATGAATCAGGATATAAATTACCTTGGCTGGCCCTATATTATTTATGTTATGCCTAAAGTAACCACTATATACCAATATATATTATTTCCTATGTATGAAAATTATTGCAAAATGGGGAGGGGCAGGAGGTGCTGGAAAACCAAAGAATTGAAATTTTCTCCCTGATAAGCCATTAAAGTATACAATGTAATCAATACGGTGTAGATTTTGTGTGAATTTTCATCACCCATGTGTCTGCAGTATTTGTGTCCCTTTCTGACCTGTGAGTAGATCTGTATTCCAACCATCACATCAGACAGTCAATATAGAACCCAATTTCAGGCCTGATGTTCCTACTCTCCATATCATCTCTACCCGCTCCTCAGTCAACATGCCAGAAACCCATCTCCCCCTCAGCCTGTCCTGTATCACATTTACCTGGAGTGAGACGGTAGAAACCCATCTCTTCCTCCGTGGCCCCATGCATATAACATTTACCCAGATTCATGTCAGGTATGTGCAATAAGTTTTTCAGCGATAAGATCTACAGCAACTGAAGACACTAAAGCAGAATATTTGCTTCCAGCTCTCTCCTCCAGATATTCAATAATCACTACCACGAAAAAGCTATAGCCGACTATAGGACAATGTAAGACAAACCCCTTGATTGCGGAAAGAAATCGGCTTAAACGACTCCACTGGCTTTTCTCGAGGGTTGAGATCTCATCTGGACTTTCCTCTCACCTAATTATTTTGGGAGCCCACCTTATTGCCATGGTTACTAGCAGGCATATAATCACAATGACAAAATAGGTTGTTGTCCTCATGACAACGCTACATGGGTAAAGGAAGCCCCCATAAAACCTGCTGAGAGCTTCTTGGAAACGGTTCTGCTGCAGATTGTTGTAGTTTATATATAGCCCTGGTTCCTGAGGCTAGGCTAGTTTATACCATGTAGGCAGACCATCTGTCTGTCCCAACATAACATTGAATCTATATCTGCCAACTAGTCTTATTATGCATTGGCTGACCATTGCTGATGCACACAAACACATGCGCTTCTTTGTAAGGGAGGGCAACCCATCCTGGTTCCCAAGCAGGTTTGCTATGGTGTGGAAAAAAATAATGCCATCTAAATAGTGGTATGGAGACTGGGATATGGGGATGTAGATTGAATTAAATTGGTTATACAGTTTCTGTAGGGAAGCATTGCCATGGAGGTGCTATGGAAGAAGGCAGTAAACTGAGGCAGTAAACTCTCTGTTCCTGGTGTTTGTCAGTAGGAGGCAATTTCTGCTTACCTAGTGACTAAGTATAGCCTGCAATACCCACTGCTGCTGGGTACAGGCTATTACAACCAGTAAACCTCTGACTGTTTTGTACTGTATCAGTTATAAAGTCTCTAAATATGGTATTAACTACAAGCTGACACACTCCTGTGGGTTTAATAAGGGCTTAATTGAATTGAAATTGCCCATACATACAAATACCCACCTGCTATTGACAGTAGGAAATATTTATCACCTTTCATTTAGACACATTAGACCAATTTGATTATAAACAGACTCCCCAGTTGACCCCATTATTGACACCCTATCTGATCAGTCTAGACACAACCTAAATTACCCAATTTTCCTGTTCATCTCACCCTATCAAGACCATGAACACCCTCCCAGAAGCTGGCCAATTAATTGGTCTAGGCACAACTATTCCTGCCTGGCAGAGGCATAGGAAGCAAATCATAGGGGCCCACTTCCACCAGTTTTAATCATAGGTTTTCATGCATGATGGCACAACTACAATCTTATGTTGGAATTGTGTAGAAAAGTACTGTCCTTTTTAATTCTGATTAGGGACCCAGACCCCATGCCCCACTTTTCCCTATGTAAGAGAGGTAGGATTTGGGAATTATGTGTATTGTAGTCTAGGGCCTGAAGAATTTTTATTTTTTATTTGGAGGGGGGGGGGGGGATATATTCAGTCCCTCTGTGAATGGGGACCCGCTCCTACCCCACTGCCTGGTTGACATAGAACCAGCTTGGGAGAGGCCATGGAGTAAAGAACTGAGGGAGGTGGTGAGTGGTGAGTGGTGGGATGTAGGGCAGCATCAACTCTTTAAGTGCAGCATAGTGCTTTAATTGGTGTAGGGGTGGTGAGGGGTGGGTGGTGGGGAGTCACATTAATGCTCTGGAGGAGGAGCCTGGTGGGTATTGTAGGTGTTAGTGGAGGATCAGTTACTCACACAGGGAGTGGAGAACAAGTAAGACAAATAGAGGACTGAGGAGAGCAGAGGGTAGGAGAAGATTAGGTAGGCAGAAGGAGGCAGAGGTGGTGTCTAATAGTGAGAGCTCTCATCAACAGCTACTACATTCTTGTTACTCTCACATTAAGACTCTGCCCCAATGAGACAGTGGTCTGTTACAGAAAGTACTTTTCCTTCCCCCTAACTGTATCACATGATAGTTTCAATGCGATAATAACAACCTGGAGGTAATTAGTTTATCGAAGCATTTTGTCTCAAACTCAATTACATTTTTTAGGAACTAATTCGAATTTCACATTTTGATCAGAAAGTGAAATGGAAAGAATCCTTTTAATTCTTATGTTAACAAGCAGGCTGATGCCAACAAAGAATCGACATGCACAAGAATGACAGTAGTCTCAAGGAGGGGGGGGGGGGGTGTTCTGCGTAGTATGCAGGGTGCTGAGGTGATCTGTCTACTATCCGTTACTTGTGGTGAGAAGATTGCCTCCGTAGGTAGGTGTGTGTGTGTGATGTTGGATTGGAGCTTGGTGGGTGGGGCAGTGTAGAGGGAGAGGTCATCTGTCTACTGGCCATTACTTGTGGTGAGAAGATTGCCCCTGTAGGTGTGTGTGTGTATGCGTATAACATGGTGTGGTGTTCTGTGAATTGAGTGCTGGGTGTGTTACCAGGAGCTGGGTAGGTGGGATACTGCAGGAAGCTGAGGTCATCTGTCTACTGGCGGTTACTTGTAGTGAATATTGGCTCTGACAAAAGATGCTATAATGGATCTGCCTGGCGAGGCCTCCAGGGGAGAGGTGTGGGTGTGTGTGGGTGGGGGGAGGGTAGTACAGGGCTACTAGGCTGTCCATATAAATGAGAATGTGAGGTTTCCTAGGGACCAGGTGTCATGATTTATTGGAGATTGCCAGTTCTGGTGTGAACAGACCTGTGGGAGGGAGAGGTGGGGAGGGATAGCGAAGTTGCCATGGGTGGGATGGAAGCCAGGTGCCTTGTAAAGTAATCCCAATCTAATGGCAACTCCTAAGGCCTCCCTCACTGTATTACAGTCCTTGGGTCTAAAATGGCATAAAACTCTATTAAAATGTCAGTATGCAAATGTTAAAGGCGAACCTGGTTTGCAGAGCAGAGCTAGATGACATGAAACACACCAACTGTTTCTATTCTATCATAATAGCTCCCCATTATCGAGCACATCCAGCTCCAGCCTACTCCTTCTGGTGCAGTATGTAACATCAATCACTCTCTACACACTTATTTCACATACACAACCCTGGCATAACCAGATAAAAGCTACTGTCATATAAGTAGCATAGCCGGATGGTCTTTTACCTAAGGTACCTAGTAGCATAGCTACATGGACCTATACCTTAGGTACCTAGTAGTATAGCAAGATGACCCTATCCCTCAGGTACAGCAAGATGGACCTATTCCCCATGTACTTAATCTACAGCCCGTCCTGACTAGCTTCTCAATCCGGGACATGATCAACTGTCAATTTAAGTATAGGTGCATTCCGAGCCAACAAAACAGCATCATGTGTATCAGGGTTTCTTTACACTCTAGTTTTACAGATATGTGATATGAATTGTTTTATTTCAGGTTTGCAGCGATCTTATCAAAGGCTTAAAGTTTGAATCAATATGAGTCATTATACATTGTATATAACCATTACCTTATGAATCTCTCATATATGTCATCCAAGACACAAGAACAATTATGTGCAATGAGCTAATGTTACCTTATTGTCTTTTTAGGTGAGTTGACGTAGCATACTTCATTACAACAGCAAGTAAGGTAACCATACAAGAGCATAGTATATATGGTGCCGAGTTTTCCCCACTTATTTTACCTTATCATACTACATGTACTACAGTTATGAGTTAAGTATCATCTTGAGACGATAGATGCCACTTTCATGTGTATTTTGATCTTCACATTTACTCCTCCCCTCTTCAGCATATATACGTACAGCTTCCCACTCTCAAGCCCACCCCCACTTAGCACCTTAACAATGCCTTTTCCTACCACTCTGGCATCTGCAAATCTAGATGCTTCAGCACTTCTCTCTGCCTCCCACATGGTACCCTACCTCCTCCCATGCCAAGCTCCACTCCAGCTCAATTGAGCACCTGATCATCTTCCAACACAAAGTACTAAGGGCACTTTTTTTGTGCTAATTTTTGATGAAAAACTGTTGCAATGCTTTACTTAAACAAGAAGGTATCCTAACGATCTAATTGTAAACAAGAAAGAGGGCTTACTTCATTTAGATTACGCTTTTAGATATTGCAAGCAAATATAATGCTTATGAGCAAAACGATCTCCTTCTCAACAAAGAGGTCTAGTTCATGTACTTGCCACTAGGGGCATCTTACATCCTAAATGCTTTCAGTGAACACAGAGAGGTCCAATCTAACAGCATAACCATCCATCCCATCCATGCCCTTCCCTACATTAGAGCAGTAGTCTCTTTGCTCTTTACCTTGGGTCAACTCTCCCCTTCCCCCCCCCCCCTTCCCTCCCTCAATATATCTCCACTCACTTCTCTAGCAGATTACCATTAGTCTGGGTTCCCAATCTGATTGATTCCTTGTCCCCATACAAAAGTAGCGGGGGGGGGGGGCATTATACATGTAGTCAGCAGAGTGTTTGTTTTCAGGCTGGTTGGCGGTAATCAAGCGAGACTAGACTTGCTCACATACAGATAGATCTCTGAGTAGGAAAGTAGTACAGACGGTATGCGTGTAGGATTTGTAAGAGAGTATCAAGTAAGCTTCTGAACATCACAGAGGAAGGAATGCCCCTCTTTTCCTACTCACCTACTGAAAAACGGAAAGGACAGAGTTCTCCCAATCTACATCACCAAGCGCAGTCACTCTAAGAAAGAGGAGTACATGTATCTGAGGATCACCCACTCAATGCATGGGGGACCCTGTCATGTAGTGTGCCACAACCTTAGTAATGCAAGCTGGAATAAAAGCAACTTTGATCCAGTTTTTTTTGTCAGAATTATATTTACATGTATGTGAGCGTGCAGCATGTCCACACAATACATGTCTGTGACATGTACCTGTCATACAGAGTAGCTCACAGAGCAGCTCACTGGAGACCCAATTCTGACCGTATAGACCATGCTATAAATGCTGTATAGTGGATTGTCATTATGGTAGCCTTTTATAGCCAATTTTTATTTCAATAAAAGGCTGCCTATATATGCTGATCCTGGCTATAAAATCTGTCCCTCCCTCGGTCCATCCTGCCTTATTCTGCCTTCTCCCCATACACTATGTAATAGATAGACTATGGTTATGAAAAGGTATGTAGAATTAACCACAGCTTGCTGGTGGGGCCAGACGAGGGCGAAGCCAAGGTCGCCCTACCAGCAAGCTGTGGTTAATCTACATACCTTTTCATAACCATTGTCTATCTATTTTAAACCAGGGTATGCAGTATAACCAAGGTGCGAAATCTATTGTTCTACCCCACCACCGTGGTTTAAATCTTACTAATAACTACTGCTACCTATGCCCCCCAACCACCAGCTATGAATGTAGTGTATCAGCTAATACCTCCCCCTCCCACCCCTACATCGGCTCTCATTGGCTGCTCCAAGAGGTCATTTTGGTCATGTGATCTCACCAGAAGCACATCACGCGAGCACAGCATCATGGGTAGGTCATTATATCCATTCCCAGGTGGCATCCACATAGATCACAACATTTATTCCCAGGTGTCATGCACATATCATGGCATGGGTTTGCTCAAGCACTGGACCCCTGCAAGGCAATAGTGATTGGTCTGCCTACCCTCCTTCCCTCCCCATTCTATCCTCCTCCCCTGACAGGGGCTTGTATATTTTCTTTAAATACCGCATAGCTCTTTAATGTGCTATGCCCTTTGATTTCACAATGAATGCATTACTGGTGAGTTACTCACCAAACACCATTGATCAATCAAAGTTGATATGCTGCTGTAGGGTATGCATGATGCATGAATGCAGTCCTAGCTCGGGCTGCATTCATACATGAAGGCAAGGGCTGTTGTGGATTAAAGCACTTAGTTGCCCATAAAGGGTAGTAGTATAGTATGTATCGGAACGGGACTATAGTTAAGTACTGTTTATTACTCAATCGACATGCAGCCAATCAGAGGCCTCCATTTGGTCACGTGACCGGAAGTGACCTACTTAGGGGATTAGTGGTGACGTCACGTGACCTAGTTAGCCAATCAGAGGCCTCCATTTGGTCACGTGACCGGAAGTGACCTACTTAGGGGATTAGCGGTGCATTCTGGGTAACCCTGCAGCCAATCAGAGGCCTCCATTGGGTGACCGGAAGTGACCTACTTAGGGGATGGTGCATTCTGGGTAACCTACTGACCTACTTAGGGGACCGGAAGTGACGTCATATGACCTAATTTAGGATCACGTGATCGGAAGTGACCTGATGAGTCACGTGACCGGAAGTGACGTCACACGACTTAATGGCCAACCGGAAGCGACCTGATTGATCACGTGACCGGAAGAAGAAGAAGTGTTTTTTTTTGTTTAGGATCCCGTGACTGGAAGCGACGTCGTCACATGAGTGACGCTTTAAGAGACTGCGCGACTTACTAGTAAAAGAAGCCGTATGATAATAAAAACACAACAATATTTTCTTTTAATTTTTTTTTATTAATTTTTTTTTCAATCTTGATAAACACTCTATTTTTGAAAAGATGCACACGCTTATTTTTTTTTTTTTTTTCATATCTCTAAAGGACTCGTTGTCACACCGTCAGAATGCACGCGACGCTTATAATACAAGTAGCGCACGCCGTCTTTCTCTATGGTGTAGGTGACCATTTTGTTTCGCACCACTTTGAAATTTCTATTTACAGCAATGAGAGTTTTTCGTTGGCGAAGAACATCCAAGAAGGCGTCTGGTTCCTGGGGGTTTTGTTTCTTCTGTACGCCTTTTGCACTCCATTTTTTGGATTTTCTTTCACCGGTGTCGCTGACTCGATCGTAGCAAATGTAAGTCTTAGGGTTGAGACTTAGGATCCCGTCACCTTCCCACTCCGCTTTCATGAGCCCCGAAGTTCTCAGATCGTGAAGGTACCGTCTCTCACAACATCCGCCGGGCGGCGCACACCATTCTCGCACTCTTTCCGTTTTTGTCTTCACGAAAAGCTCTAAGTGCTCGTCGCACACCGCTGTCGGAAGCCACTTTCGTTTCTCTCTGAAGTACGTCTCTCTCAGGCGAGGTTTCACTAGGTCATCCAACGTGGCACCGCTGAGAGCCATGTAAAGACTGTCGGTGTCCATTTGACAAAGGGCATAATCGCGCCGATCGACGAATCTATCCAAGAAGTCGTATGTGAACTCTAACATTTTCAACTTCGCGTACTGGTATACCATGAACCCTATCTGAATAGGGAGGTTGTTCTTGACCGTTTTCGGTTGTAGTTCGACTTCAAACAGATCGGAAGTCAACTCGGACGCCTTTTTGAAGCGCCACGAATTGGCCAATAGTTCGAACTTCCGACTGTCAGTGTATCTCACCGCCGTGTGTTTTTCTTTGTTGCAGATTGTTTTACCGTACGTAGCGTTTCCCATTAACTTGTAACAGTCTGACAGAATTTTCTCGTTCTCGTTCACGTCGCCACGTCTTCGCGCCGCCGTCACTTCGTCCGCGAAACCGGCAAAGGAGCGTTTAGGTAGGTATTCTACCACCAGCTGCACTTTGGTGACTATCAAACCGTGCTCTAAATACCACTTGAGAAGCGGCGTTCCCAAGAGAATATTTTTTCCGTGGTAACTCCCTATCAGACATCTCTGAGGCGTGCTCAACAGCTTTTCTTCCTGCGCAAAGTCTGACATGTGAGGGCCTATGTCCGATTTTGAAACGGTCGCGTTCTTGAAAACGGGGGTCATTTCTTCGAAGTACTCTCGTAGGTGAGGCGGCGTAGTGATGTCCACTTGAACTAAACCGAACATTTTCTCCTCTTTCACAGCGGAAAGGATGTCGCTCTCGCTCATCGCGTTTCGAGACACTTTCAAAGCGTCAACCTTCCAGCGTTGTTGGGAGGCCTTGACCCGCTCATCTCGACGCTTCATCTCTCGCCATTCGCACTCCCACACGACGACCAGCTTGTAACCTAACGCTTTCAAGTAAGCGCTTACTCTGGTCGTTCTGTCGCGTCTCTCCTCTCTCAGTGAAGCGCACTGATATCGGTGCGACGGTATGCACTCGTGAGCGTGGAACCAACACCCGTGAAACTGGAAAACCGTATTAGAGGCCGCGTGAAATCCGTCCACGCGAATTCTCCGACAGCCTACCGCCATCTCGCCGCCGTTCAGAGCGTGGCGCAGTTTCACGTCGCGGTCGTGCTCTACGAAGCGTAACCACTCCAAAGCGCTGTGAGAGTTTCTTTGCCTGATTTCGGGCTTGAACTCGGTCTCGGGCCGTCTCACCGCGTAATAGCCCGTGCAGTGCGCTTCGCTCATGCAGCGCAAGTACAGTGAGTTAGCGTCTAGTCCTAGGATGTGTTGGCACGGTCTCGCTTCTTCGCCGTACTTGTGCTCCCTTATCCGCGTGGTGCCCTTCTCGTGAAATCTATGGAAGATGATGGAAGGACCGCCGACTAGATTCTCTTTGATCAGAGCGTGGAGGACGGCGTCGAACTGGGGAAACGTTGTGAACGCGTCTTCTAGGTTTTGGAAGAGGAAGCGTAAAGTCAAACCGGCGAGAGAAACTCCGTCTTTCAACATGTCGATGCCGCGATCTTGGAAAAATTTAGCGTGATTTTTCAGAGCTTCTATGAAAGGTTTCACGTCTTTGTTGTTGTAGTGGATCAAGTAGTCTTCCATAGTTTGCATCTTCTCGTCGGACCAAACTTTCTGACATGCGGCGTAGTCGGATTCGGACATTTTGACGCCCGTCAGCTCGCTGTCGAAAGCCGATCTCGGCGGCAGCGTTCTGTTTGCCAGTTTCCTGGTAGACGTCATCCATTCGTAAGGAAAGTGACCTTTCTCTTCGTTCCTGGTGAAAGCTCGCAAATAGGTCGCGTAGTTGTAACCGGGTGCCAAATAGTTGACTACGTCCAAGAAAACCGTGTGCTGTGTGTAAACCGCCAAGTATTGATTGCTTCTCTTTATGACGCTGAATTCTTGGTTTCTTCGGTCTCCGGAGGCGAAGAACGAGTGAAGGCGTATTTTGATCAGGTTCAAGTCGTAACGCCCCGAGTTGAAGCCCACCACTGGAGCTTGACGGATGTATCTCAGAAGACGCTTCTTCAGTTGAACTAACGGGTGTCTGGTCTGAGCCGCAGCGAAGCCGCCTGGAGAAGGGGTGGTGAACGTCGCCTCCTCCAGCAGGAGAGCTTCACCTATCGCCGCATCTAACTTCGCTAACGTCGGTCGGTAAAGTTCTAGCACAGCTTCCCCGATCGCTTTGGCGTTCTCGTTTATGTGATTTAAAACTCGGTCCAACAAGGGGTCGGAATCTGCGTCGGACGCTCTGACGAAGCAGACGGGCCCCTCCCACCCCGGAAAGTCGGATGCGACGCTAGCCGACAAAGGGACGTGATCCCACAGCAGGGACACGTGCTCCGTCGACGGTTCTTTGCACGGTCTGAAGAAAGCCTCGAAATCGAAGGCGATCTTGTAAGGGTAGATTCCGGAATGTCCGTCGGGGGGAAAAATGGAGAAGTCTGCTAGCGCTTCGAAAATCGTTCTCGAATTTTGGTAGATGCCACCTACGTAGCGCAACTTGACTTGTCGGCAAGAGGAAAGCTGGTTCCTGTGTCTCTTCAGCAAGAACTCGGTGGTGAACGCCGCCTTACACTTGCAACATTCGTATATGCCCGCGTACGCGTTGAAGTCCGTGACGAGAGAGACGTGCAAACCGCCTTTCGCCGTCAGGTGTAGGTTGACTTTACCTCGGGCGGCCACAGTTCTGGAAGGCGGTCTGATCAGAGTAACGCGTCTTCTCAACTTCCGCCCCGGCACTTGACGCGACGCGGTGTAAACCGCTATTTGTACGTCAAACAAGTTCTCTAACGCGGGTAAGTCGCGGATGTTCAGACCCGGAAAGGATTCAGGTGTGGCAGCGGGACAGAACTGACGTAACAAATCTGAAGCGCGCTTGCTGGTGTTGTATAAGTGAAAGGAAATGCAGCGGAAGATGCAGAGGTTGTCCTTGTTGGGAAAATCTAACACGCCGCTTCTCTTTCCAACTCGACCGGCCTGCGTGATCCTACCGCCTATGGGGAATTCCCCCGGTCCCATGTAAACGCAGATGTTCAAATTGGTAGGAAAAAGAACGTGCCACTTGGTGTCAGCGTCGCAAAGTTTCCGTACCTCCTCGCAAGCGACGGTGTTTTGCATCTTTGAGAGGAGCTCTTCCAAAGTTTCTGAATTAGTTACAGTAGGGAGCGGTTGTATGAGAGTTGCGTTGTTCTGGGAGGCGTGGAAGTAGCGCAGTTTGCTCTTGTCTTCTCTGTGTTGTAACAGTAAGCCTACCGAGAAACCCACTTTGTATCTGAATCTTTGTGTCAAGTGAATGCGACGCATAGTATCTACAGCGTCACTCAACTCGCCGGTTGGTAGCCTGAAGTTTGTTACACTCACGCGAGTCCCGTGCATCCTGACGCCCGTTTGTATCGCAGGCCAATTCGCCGTGAACGTTTCCTCCCCGTTCGGTACAGCACATATGCGCGGAGGGACGGTCACCCCGTCCAGAGATTCGCGTCGACAAGCGCTCTTTCGGCAATCCCCTTCGCCGCATAGAGGGCAAAACTTAGCTACTACTCTACAATTTTCTACGTGTCTCTCGTGGTTGTACGCTCTTTTAAACATTTTGAAACACTTTTCGCATACGTACTGTGTCATGTTTTTTTTCACTCGGTTACCAACTACTTAGCCGTCTAACTATCTATCTATCTATCTAGCCATCTATCAATCTGTCGTCTATGTAACTATCTTTCTGTCTGCTGTCTGTGTATCCGTCTGTCTGTCTGTCTGTCTGACTCATACAGCGTACGTCAAACGCTGTGTGTGTGTGTGTGCGCGCGTGAGCGTTGAGCGTCTCTCATTCCGAATCTATGCCGAGATATTTCAGAATGATCTCTGTTTTGTCATCCAACTCTTTGAGCGCTCTGGCGGACAGCGTCACCCCCTGCTGTGTGGGTTTTTTGTCAGGACCTTCGTACTTGCGCACGTGGACGAGGTTCTTACCGCTGTAGTAGCTCACAGCTGCGTACACTTCGCCCGCCTCATCCAGCACTGCGAACCAGGGGGTGTGATTAGGTTTTCCTTGCGCGGCCGCTGTGTCGCGTATGCGCACCACTGCGCGGATATCGGCGATGCGTGCTATGAGCTCGCGCAGCGCGTCGGCCGTGAAGTGCACTCGCTTGCTTCTGGTCAGAGACGCCTCTTTCACCTGGCCGTCTTTTGTGTAGCGCGGCCTCCTAGACAGTCTAGCCACGTCCTCCCAGATCTCCAGCGTCAAAGCTCCGTCTAAGCAGAACTCTAACCCGAGTGTTTTCTCTGCTTCTTCTCGTCCATCTCCTTCTTTTTCTTGTATTTTTCTCTTCTTAGTGGGCCTTGTTGTTCTGGAACTCACCTTAGAACGTTTCACACCCGCAGGATGAGTAACACCATCAGCGTGAGCTGAATCAGCAGCAGAACCGATAGCAGGAGCAGCGTCAGCGCTGGTGGTATCGGAGGTCTCGTTGTTGGAACAGCGCAGCCACACGCCGTCCGTGCTGTGTGTAGCGGTAGAAGATGAAGCGCCGCCGCCGCCCTCGTAAGGTGGCGGTGAGGGCAGTCGCCACGGACCGGACGGGGGGGCGCTAGCAGTGGAGGAAGTGAGGTCGAAAGGTCGAAGAGGGAAGCCGAAAAACGTACCGCTCACCCCTTGCCCTTCGGGTTCTTCGTACGCCTCGTCGTCAGCGTCGTTCTCTGTCTCACCCTGTTGCTGCTCCTCCTCCTCCTCTTCTTCTCGGTTCAGGGGCTGAGTGTCCGAATAGCTGTAACTCTCAGCGCGAGCGGCGTCGAGGGCGTCCGTCGATGTAGTGGTGGAGGAGAGGGGCTGTGCAACGTGCGGCAGGTCATCAAAGTCATCAACAGTAGTGGGGAGGTAAAAACCCGGTTGCCAGTACTGCGCTGTGCCAGGAGCGTTGTCGTCAGTAGAAGTAGCAGTAGCAGCAGGTGCAGCAGAAGCAGCCGCAGCAGGCGCAGCCGCAGCAGACGCAACAGTAGCAGGCGCAGCAGCAGCCTCAGCAGGCGCAGCCGTAGCAAGCGCAGCAGTAGCAGGCGCAGCAGCAGCAGCAGCAGCAGCAGCAGTGGCAGGCGGGACGGCGGTAGCAGCGGCAGCGCGCTTAGCAGCAACGTGTACCGTCGCGAGTGTAACAACGTCGCTAGCACGACGACTGCTACCAGTAGTACTACTAGTACTACTACCACTACTACTACTACTGCTACTACTAGTGCTACTGCTACTACTACTACTACTACTACTGCCGCGAGCGCTCGCTACAGCAGGAGGGTGATAAGACCAACCGGCTGCGGCGGTAGTCTCATGTTCAGTAGCAAGAGCAGGCACTGACGCTAAACGAACGCTGTTCCGCGTAGTCTTCTTGTTCTTGAACGCCGCTAGCTGTTGTCTTTTGCTCATGGTGGTGACTGTAGAGAGCAGCAAAAAAGAATGAGTGAGTGAATGGAGGTTTCCAAGCCCCTTATATACGCCTTCTCGCTTCTAGAGCTAAGCTACTTACCGACCCTGTTCAGCTGCCGCCGGCTGGCCGGCGGCCATTCACAAAGAGAAACAAAAAGACATAAGGCATGACGTTTTCAGCTGGATCCCTTTCCCCCCCCCTCTTTTGAGAGATCGACTGTGATGATGAGCTAAGCCGCTTACCACCCTGTTCAGCAATTCAACGCGCATTAGCTGTATAAAGGGTTAAGCGGTTGCTGCCTGCCGTCGACTGACCGGCGGCGGCCATTCACAAAGACATAAGGTATGACGTTTTCAGCTGGATCCCTTTTTGAGGGATCCACTGTGGTGAGCTAAGCCGCTTACCACCCTGTTCAGCCATTCAGCGCGCGTTAGCTGTATAAAGGATTAACGGTAACGGTGATGAGCTTACAGTGTGTATACAAAAAAAAACTACAGGAGGCGTGTGGCGTGAAGCAGGACCCCCCTAAGACGAACGTGTCTGTCTGTGAGTAGAGGCGTGTGCATGTGGTGAGCGACTTAAGTGTAAGACAAAAATCGCCACCTCCTGCCGTGGTGAGTAGACCGGGCCGGCCAGGCGGGCGGGCGGCCGGCTAGTTCAATAGGGAGGGGTGACAGCTGCCTAAGGCTGTGCATGAAAAAAAAATCCGATTTTCACCTGACCTCTGACGTTTGTTACAATGAATGTCAGAGGGAGGGAGACGTCCTCGGGTAGGGGGTAGGAGGTATTAAGGCTATGAGTGAGGAAAAAACACCGTTTTCAGCTGGTCTCCACGGATAGCGATGCCACACCCCCTCGTCATCTAAGCTCTTAAGGAGCGGAGCGGCTGAAAAAGCGTCATGCGGACAGGGCGCTAGACAGCTGGAGCGCTGTTGGAAATGGGATTAAACTCCCTCTGTATAAAAAGCTCTCATTTCTGTTGGAAAAAAAACATATCGCCTCTGACCCCAGTAACGGCTACTACCACCACCACCGCCACCACCACCACCGCCGCCACCGCCGCCGCCGCCGCCGCCGCCGCTGCCGCCGCCGCCAAGACGAGACGAGATGGCTCAAGCTATTCCACTTTCAAGCTCGCCTTCACCGCCCGGTGCGCCTGAAAAAAAGTTAATGCGGCTTGACGACGTGAGACGCGGCGCGAGGCAGCAGACCGATGATGGGGAGACCCGACAGGTAGGACAGCGGCGGTTAGCCTATAGCGACGCCTTGCTTCGTCAACTAGGTAAAGAGTTGAGCGGCTGTTGGAGAGAGTTGGGCAGTAGCTTAAAAGTCAGCGCCGCCCGTATGGATGCTCTAGTAGAGCGCAGTGTCAAGACACCGGAGGAGCTGTGTACGGCGATGTTCCGAGTGTGGTGGGGTGAAACCCCGCATCGTCATAGATGGGGCGAGCTCGGTCGCGTCTTCACCCGCATTAGACGCATGGAACTGTTGGCTCAGTGGATGGCCCTTCTCCACAGACAGGGGTTGGATTTCGAAAACCCCGACTCGCGCGCGATGCATAAGCACTTGGGCACCCTCGGCAGACGTCTGGGTAGCAGGTGGAAAGAGGTGGGGGACCATTTAAAATTGTCGCCTGAGAGGTTAGATAAGATCGCTGAAGAATGCGAATACGGAGGAAGTCCCGCTGAGTGGGCCTTCCGAGTGTTGAAAATGTGGCAAGATGAAGCTGACGGCGCCGGCGGTACGCCTTTTGAACTCCTTCGAGTGTTGACTGAGGACATGGGAAAGTTTGGCCTCGGCATCGCGATATTACTTGACTTTATCAAGCAAGAAACAACGAGAACGACGGACATGTGAATTGTTGTGTTTTATTTTCATACGTCTTCTTTATTAGTAAGTAAAAAAAAAAAAATATATCATAACAATTAAGACGCGCGATCTCTTAAAGTGTCACTTCCTCCAGTCGCAGCTGATCGCCTCATCGCAGCACGTGATAAACAAAAAAAAACCACGAAGAGACACGCTTCTTCCTCTCGAGAGGAAGAAGCGTGTCTCTCGATTGAAAATCTTTTTCTTTCTTAAAAGAGACAAACGCGCCCCTTAGAGTGCCCCCCCACTTCACCCCCCCCCTAGAGTGCCCCCCTCCCCCCCTCCCCCCCACCACTCGCCCCATGCATCCTAAAAGCGCCCCCCTCCCCATGCATGTTAAAAGGGCCCCCCTCCCCCCCTCCCCTCCCCTCCTTCCCCTCCTTCCCCCTTATACACTCTAAAGAACGCTTCTAACTAGTTCAATAAGTCACTTCCAGTCGCTCGTAAAACAATAAAAAATGAAAAAAAAACTTATATCGTAGTGTTTTTTATTAGTTTACCGAAAAAAAATAAGAGACTCGCCTCCTCCTCCAAAAAAAAAGATATCACATTTTAAAGCCCGTGACCCCTTAAAGACGCTCATCTCTTCATTAAGTCGCGTGACGTCACTTCTTCTTCTTCTTCCGGTCACGTGATCAATCAGGTCACTTCCGGTCACGTGATCCTCAATGAGGTCACTTTCGGTTGGCCATTAGGTCATGTGACGTCACTTCCGGTCCCCTAAGTAGGTCAGTAGGTTACCCAGAATGCACCATCCCCTAAGTAGGTCACTTCCGGTCACCCAATGGAGGCCTCTGATTGGCTGCAGGGTTACCCAGAATGCACCGCTAATCCCCTAAGTAGGTCACTTCCGGTCACGTGACCCAATGGCGGCCTCTGATTGGCTAACTAGGTCACGTGACGTCACCACTAATCCCCTAAGTAGGTCACTTCCGGTCACGTGACCAAATGGAGGCCTCTGATTGGCTGCATGTCGATTGAGTAATAAACAGTACTTAACTATAGTCCCGTTCCGATACATACTATACTACTAAGGGTTAATCAATCAGAAACCTCTTTGTTGACACTTGCAGGTTACTCGCTAGCACTGCATTAGTAATTCATGATGACAACTGAACGTGAAAACTTAAGGTGTGATGCCATCCTTAAAGGTTTACGGCATATTGACTCTCAATAGGCACCTGGGTCAAAAAGTGACAATCAGCGTGTAACGACCCTGAGGAAGTTTTTAATTAAAGTGTGAAGTAGCGCGCCTTTAGGAGCTGTAGACACCATTACCGGGTAATGAGTGTCGTTATGTGCCGCGGGGATGGAGTGTATTGACAAGGGTAGCTGGGAGTGAGGGTAGTGTCAATACAGCAGTGTGAGTGGATCAACACATGCCAGTAAGTGGGTGCATTGTCAACACTTCAAGAACAGCTTGATGTACTATTGGTTATTTCATATACCCTATTGTAGACTCACTCATTCTTTGGGCTGATTATAAATATACCATAATATCTGTATATAAAATACTCTACCCCTATTTTCCCTATACAGTATACTAACATATATTCCAGCAGAGAATAGTAGCACTGGGTACAGAACATAAGTTGCATTGAATCATGATCTCATGCATATTTCACATACCTTGCACATTTGTGTGGGTCTATATGAAGCGTACACAATGGACTGCTTGTACAATGAGAACTATGTCAGATTGACCATTTAGTGTCAGAGATACTCAGACATGGTCTGATATTCTCATGTAGTTCATCTTATACATAGCACAGACAGTATTTCTCTTTTTTTCAACTGTAAATATTATGTACTAGGAAGACAGACCAACCTCTCCTCATCCTACTCCCAATGTACTACTGACATAATCACACAGTCCTGCTGTTCATGGTTATGTATGAGACTGGTTGGCTGCACTGACAACATCATGTAATTTGCAGGGGTTACATCAGAGAATGGCCTGATATTCTCATGTAGCTCATCTAATTCATACCACAGACAATATTTTCTCTTGTCATTACAGTCAACTGTAAATAGCAAAGACCTGAAACCTAGACCAGCCGTCTCATGCCCAGGGCTGACTGACAATGTGTCAATACCTGTTCCATCTCCTCATAATAATTAGGTCTAGGCCTATTCGGGCGGGCAACATCATGTAATATGCAGGGGTTACATCACAAGAAGGGCTGACATTGTTATGGACATAATTCAACTACTTCATACAACGTTAGTGTGATTGCAGCCAACTGTAAATAGCTGAGGCAGGCCTGAAAGCTGAAACCATGGCCATGGCTAACTCAGAATGTGTCAATACTGTTTGTAAACCAACACCTGTAAATAATTAGGTCGAGGACTAGTTGGCTTTGCTGGCAGGGGTGGCATCAGAAGAGGGCCACCCTGCGAGCTGAATATCTCAAGCAGGCCATCATCAAATTAGTCCTAGGTCCTGGCATGACTGTGAGGGAGATGGCTAACTCTTCTGCTTTATTCACTATGGTCCGCCTTATATCAGCTATTAACTTGCTATTCCTGCATTTATGCATGGTGCTGACGATACTGGTTGATGCACTTATGATGGGCCAGTTAGATGCCCTAATGCAGTAACAGGCAACTAATTATTTATCTAATCTATTTACTCTAACACACCAGCACCCACAACAAAGTACATCATACAACAAAACCCAGCTTCAACCATGAAGAAATGAAGTATGACGATTGAAATTGTCAACCCTGATGATGGAGCCAGAATAATGGAGAGGATTCACTATACTACATTTGTCATTTGAAAGAACTATTTGTCAGGTAGAAGTCAGTTTAAAGTCAGTTAAAACTGCGACTGAAGAATAGCGAGAACCCTGGTGATGCCTCTGCACACTATGTTTACATGTTTATGCTCACATAAAATCTTCGGTGTCATGTTATCACTGATGTGAGCATCACTTCTTTCATGATCACAGTTAACCTGGAGTATCATGTAACATGCCATCCCCTGTAACCTCACCCCTAGGGGTCCATAGCATGCACTCTGCACCCTGGTCACATGATCTGTAATGGGAGCTCTCCTACCCAGGAGGCACATAAACCCTGTAGTCTAGTGCCATCTTTCAGTATGGGTGGTGGGGCTTGCTCTCTGATGTGATTCTAGTAAGTACCAGTGCCATATTGGAAAGGAAATTGTCACTTCAACAGCACAAATAATTTGGTCCTTTATTTCAGCGAAAAGTAGGCTGAAAAACATTCAGTGTCTATTTAGCTTTTTACGGTTGTCAGTAATGGCATTTTTGGCTCATGATTCTTTTTGCAAGCTTGCCCACAACACAATACTTGACATCAATTAAAATTTACATGAAGGGCTTGATATTTCTATGGTAACCAGGTTCTATGTTATCTTGTTGCATGGCTTATCTCTTTTCCAAAGGCTCCTCATTTGAATGGGTGAATGTAAAAGGGTCTTTGTCCATGAAAACAAAGTCTCCTTGCTTGCTAAACAGGGTATGTAAAAAGTCATCAGCAGCAGGAATAGCTACACCTTGCTGCACTACATATATGGAAATGAGCAGATACAAAAGGAGAGGCTATTACCATGGGAGTTGGAAGCTTATGTGGTCTAGACTATCATCTAGTGAATATGTCCATGGGGAAGACAAATTATTAGTGCTCTGTCTTGTAACAATGGTGTGTTGTTATGCTCGAATATAGTGATGTAAACATCTACAGTTAATCCCTTGAGATTTATTGAGAAATTAATCTTGTATAACATTGACAATAGCCATAGCCTCAATGTGATATTTATCTCCATACTTACCCTGCTTATACCTGGAAATTGGAAGCAGAATAGATTACCCATCCATAACACTGTCAATATAGCTGCCTCCATTAAATTCCAATTTCTGAACAGGCTCAAAATGAATGGGATTTTAACGAAATTCAATGTCACCATTTTAATGGAGAATACTGCTTAGTGAGAGCTTTGGGAGGTCTGTATGAAGAAAAACGGATACCACAATTAGATTGGAGGAAATTGGAGTAGCCTGGCCTGCCATTTTAATCACATTTTGGAGACAAGTTGGTCTGAATTTATTTCTGTTTTTGACTAAGGATAAACAGACATTGAAGGAAAAAAAGTGGGAATTGTTTGGTTAAAGTTTGTCGGACCTCTAACGGTTTCAATGTACCATTCTCTCTTGTACAGACATGATGCATACAGCCTCGACAAAAAACTCATCTGTGCTGCACACATGCATTATCACAATGTAGACATAGGAAGCTAGAATCAAATCCAAGAACGTAACTTGAGCTTTCAGAACTCAGAATTTCAGAATTTTAAAAGGAACATATTGATTATGAAGACAGCTTAGGATGCAAGTTTTAGAGTTTCCACAAAACCGTTTAACCTGAGCAATACAGAAACTAAAATCATAGCTTATATTTCGCCCTATTATACTAAATGTATAGTATTTACACAATTTTTTTTTTGAATGCATATTGTGAATGTCAACTTACTTGCCCGCAGATCTTCATGAATTTAATTTCAATTCTAAATTAAGACCCAGGCATTGCCTCCCATACACTCTTTCCATCTCAAATTTTGGGCACCATGAATACACATTTTTCATGTTATTCTGCAATAAATCTTTTTACCACTGAAAAGTCTCTGAGAACAATAACAATTGCCTTCTGTCCCTGAGACTTTAACACTGGATTACCTACAGGAAACCTTTACAATGAGGGACTAGAAAAACAGGAGTAGGACCTTTCTGTTTGTTCACCAAGTCATAAAGAGGGAATATTGCATAATCAATATTACCTAAAAGACTAAATGCCAGTAAGTCCACGCTTAAGATTACAAGTTCAATATTTTAATATACATTTATTCAGAACTTCACCAAGGCACTAGATGAAACATCAAAGAAGTCAGCCTTATAGGATTGATGATGAGGGAGAATAATGGAGCAGGAGGGTTTAAAGAGAGCTGTAAAAGTATTGACATACCAGGTCTTCATGTGTCTGAAGTGTCTTAAGGATTCAAAAGTAGTCAATGAAGGTAAAGGAACATGCCCTTTGAAGTAGTGTTACAAGTTCTGAAGGAATACTGTAGTGGTTTGAATAAGCACAGGGGTCTTAAATAAGCGCATGTCTTGAATGAGCCCAAGGTCAATGAGGGTATGAAATGAAAATAAAGACCATCTCTGTATTTTGAATAAGTGTAGGTCTTGTATACACACAGGATAATTGGTACCATCTAATTTTATAAGCACAGTTGTGATTATTAGGTTATTAGACTATAGAATGCAATTTCCGATTCTCAATCAGATCCAATACCTTATCAGATAATGTTGCCTTAATGCCTTATTGCATTAAGAGGGCATATTGAATTGAACCACTTTTACATCCTTAAATGGTTAACACTTACTTCAGATATAATTATATATCCCTTCCCTCAGTCACTACAGATATGTTTCCAGGCAGTCCTTGAATAGAAATCTGTTGTATGACCAGAGCCCTTACACATTCATTGGTAAGACTGCGATATGACAAAAATATCTCCCATGGAAATGTTTCTTGTTATGATACTCATCATCCTTTCCAGAGCCCCACAGCCCCTTCGTACCCAATGACACTATACCTTTAAGTCCATGGAACTCTGTAATGAACAATGCAGTTTTTTCATTGTAATGCATAAATGCAGTAACTTGGCAGGCTACGTTTGGGATGACTCACTTCCTACTATTTGACACAATGCATCATTGCATGACTAACTAGTAACTTGTTGACACTGCATTGGTACATCAAACAAGCAAGAGGGTGTCCTTAGAGGGTTATGCTCAGCTGGTGTCAGCTTATACCTGCTGCAGCCGGAAGTGGAGAAGCAGTGCTTATCCCAGACCTCAGGAAGCACTATTAGTCAGCATGCGTCTGCCTCACCCTACTTCCGGTTCTGATCTCAGGGATCAATACAAAGGTCTCTGTAGGCAGGGTTAGTCGCTTTAGGGGAGGTGTGGGTGGAGGGCAGTGTGTAATACTGGGGGAGGAGGTTAGCAAGCTTTTTGATTGTATACAGGGATGCCATAACCATCTATATTTCACACAGGAGGGCTTCTTTGCTCATCCAATCCACCCTTTGCACACCCAAAACCCAACTGTCACCTTTTCTATGCTGTTCAAGGAGTGCAACCACTAACAGATAGATTGTTAACATACCTTGTCACTGATCAGTTTAGCAGCTGTTGGGAGGAGGAAGAGGAGAGGCACCCATGAGACATCAAATAGAGTAGAAAAACTAACTCAAAACAAGGGTTCCCACGTGTCATGGAATGTCATGGAATGTCATGGAATTTGAAAGTTGTCTGGAAAGTGATGGAATGTCTCCGCAAAAATGTCATGGAAAATTGAGATTTTTGTCATGGAATGTCATGGAAATGTCATGGAATTCAATCTGTTTTTTTTTGTGGGAACCCTGCAAAACATATTATGGCTCATACAAGAACTGACAGGACACATACATTAGGGGGTGCCTGGGTGAGGAGTTGTGTACCACTGGTTTTGTGGTACAGACCTGTGTCTGAACATCTGAACATTGTTTTAAGAATAAATTTCAAATAGTCTAAGATATGAAATGACTGCCTGATTTTATACCTGTACCCTTTTGCCCGAGATTATATCAGAATATTGCTTTTGATTATAAGAGTTGCAAATTCCTGTCCTGCACAATGCCCAAAGGCTTTGTGTTCCAATGATCAAATTACAGTATGCAGTGTATAGAGACGGGACAGTGGTCCCATCGAACTGATCCACCCCAGGGCTGCCTGGTCCTCATCTCACCATTAATCACCCTCCTCCAATTACCGCTCAATCCAAGATGGCCGCCATCCAGGAGCCCCTGGCCAGACTCATCCTAACAGGGAAATCGATGCCAACAACAGCAACAAAAAAACACCAAGAGTTATTTCCATGACCATGACAACAGCCCCAAAATAATGAGGTGCTTATTGCCTCCTTGCAATAATCCCCCACAAATGATCAACCCAGGAAGGTTGATTCAAGCCTGGCATTGTCCTTGGCATCAAAACAGTTGAGAAGCACTGATCCTGCCTGTGTGTGAATGGTGGACCACTAGCCTGGTTATAAAAAGCAGGATTTGATGTCATTTTGCAGTGCTTACCCACGATCCCCTGGTGACCCCGTTGGCGCTGTCGCATGCCCAAAAGGCTTCCTTGCCTCAAAGGCTCTTATGTTGCAGATATCTATCTTAATTAGCGAAGTCCCTATCGGTCTTTGTATGTTCAAAATGTTGCTATACACTTTTTCTCTATAAAGGCTTAATTTGTATGAATTTGGGGAATTAATTTCTGTTCTTCTTGACAGATTTATTTAGAACTTTTTGTTACCGTCTGCTTTTATGGGGAAATTCATGAATGCAATATATATTTTGATGGGGTGCTGTAAGTTAGACCCATGTGCTTGGTTAGGGTCCCAATGACCAGGTAGGGTCCAACAGGCCAGTTGAGGGTCCCACAGGCGTCTTCAGGTACTGGCGTTTTTCCAGACTGTGAGAGCGCCGTCTGGTGTGGTGGACAGACAGATAAATGTGTGATTAGGTGATTGCTAATACAGAATCACTACCTCTGTTACTGAGGTACCACATCTCAAAGCTTTGGTTCATCAGGCCTTGGCTATATGGTTGAAGACTGTTATATTATCATCACTAAATAAACACTAGTGACTCTAGAGGCAAGATTAAGCTATATTTTGTTTTTATTTTACTGAAAAAAAAATACCACTCATGCTCAGTATTCAGCCTCTCACCATTGTCCCCACATCTTGATAAACCAAGTTCCAGTCCAACAGGGCTTATTTTAAAGATGGGTTAGGAGCTAATTTTTGATCTGTTTTTATTTTTCATTTACAGAACATATTAATGTTCATAATGGCCAAATAAATACGTGTGTAGCTTTTTAATTCATTCTGATGATTACAATGCATTAAATATTAAAAAAAACAGGTTAGGGGACCCCTTTCTGTAAAAGTGACGGATCCGCTAACCTATTCTGACCTGGGGTTCTCTATATCTAATGCATTAATATCTATCAGAATGCTTTAAAAAGCTACAAACTTGTTTATACGGACATTATAAACATTAGATACCTTAAAAACCTGAAAAATAAAAATCGACCCAAAATTAGCTCCTAACCCATCTTTAAACCAATGCATCCTCTAGCACAGAACAGAAACGCTACTTTAAACAGAACTCTGCATCAGCTTGTCTTTCCTTCCCTAATGCAAGACTTTTTATTCATTATTTGCGGCAGCAATCTAAAAGATGAAGTATTGAACAAAGAGGGTAAAGAGAGTAATTATGAGTGGAACATGCTGACAGAGGAGATGGAAGTGACCAAACATGACAAGAACACTTCATATCTTCATATGGAGGACCCTGAACTAAGCAAAGACAAACTGCTTCATTTCTGGAGATGTGGGGATTTGGAGTCCTTTTTCACCCTGAAGAGCCAGACAAAGTGCCCTCAACTTGTATTTGTAGGCAATTTAAAAGGTCCATTATTCAATGGGAACTATAAAGATGCTCTTTATGGCTGGAGATGGAAGTGATCAATTATACAATATACTTTTTCAAATGTAAGCCCCCTCAACAGAACCATGGGTCTTTTTTGACTTAAAAATGTTTGAAGACAATCGATAGGAGATGCAGATCTGTATTCCAACCACCACGTTGGCCTGATTCAATTTAGCACCTTATTCTAGTCCTGATGATTCTGCCCTTCCAATCACATTGAGCCGCTGCTCAGTTGGCTCTCCCCCTCTGCTGGTCAGAGGTATCATATTTACCTGGAGTGAGAAGGTAGAAACCCAGATATCTTGCCATCCTTCCGTCCCTCCATCTCCCCACCCTGCCCTGATGTTAACCACTATCAGTACCAGGGATGAATGACCAACCATCCAGTACCAGCAGCTACAAGTTCATCCAATCACAGCCAGCATCTGTCTTCAGGAATGTTACCATGTACTACAGGTACATAATGCTTCATACTGTAGCGTTGTAGCCCTACATGTGCTTCAGCCTTTTGACACATTTTCAGAAGGCTAAGCTTTTTCTCATTTAATCAGTTTGATGGTTCATACATGGTTACTAGATGATATGTAATAAGTTGCAAGGTGGAGAGGGGTAAAATGAAGGGGGCTGGGGTTATCTGTCTGCTTGCCGTTACTTGAGGTGAGTGTGGTGGGTGGCAGTTGTACAGGCTGGTTAAGGGGCAGTGTTCCGGGGACTGAGGTTATCTTATTTCACGCTGTACTTATTTTCTCGATTTTTGCGGAAATGGAAATCCGCGAAAATATGAACAGCTTGAAATTTTATACAGTGTAGCTATATAACTACTATATTGCAAAATTCTCGAATTTAAATCCGCGTGAAATTGTGCTTTGTAGCTAAATCGCGAAAATATTAATGCGCAAAAATACATACGTTTACAGTACTATAAATGCTTCTACCAGGCCTTGCCTCATGGGAAAAGTAAGAGGTGTGTGCGTGTGATGCTGTGTGTGTGTGTGTGTGTGTAGGTTGGTGGTGTGTGTGGGCTATCATCTATAGGAGAATGTGAGGTTTCTTAGGGACCAAGTGTCATGCGTTATTAGATACCACAAGTTTTGACCTTGGGTGACAGTAATTGGACCTGTGAGACTGAGATATGTTGAGGAAGGTATGCTGAGGTACTGAGGGATGGGAAGTGGACGGGGCAGGTCAGGGCGAGGGAGGGCGTGACAGGCTGTGTCTCACGAACTTGGGCCAATGTGTTTGTCTATAACCAGGTGCCGTCTATGACCGGGGGCCGTCTATGAGCAGGTGCCATCTATGACAGGCTCTCTAAAAAAGTTGTTTGGAGGAATAAAAAATATTTTTTTAATTAAAAAAGATAAATTTATAAATAAAAATTGTAAAAAAGAAAAGAAAAAACAAAGTGTATCCCTCCAAACGACTTTTTTAGATAGCCGGTCATAGACGGCACCCGATCATAGACGGCACCCGGTCATAGATGGCACTTGGTCATAGACAAACACATTGGCCCAAGTTTGTGAGACACAGCCAACAGCTACTGGTCTGTATGCTAGATAATTAGTTTCCACAATGTTCCAATATCTTCATATCTTGGATTGCTCTGCTATGAGCTGGGCACTTTTCTTCTGTCGTCCTCTCACTCATTCTTCTCTTTAGCACAGCTGTTCCTATATAATGAGCATCCTCACCTTTTGGGGTGATTTTTAGACTACGAAAAGCCTTAATACATTTTTATAATTAAACTCTTATGTACCTAAAGCTAAAACCTAAAGAAATAATTTTATAAGCGGCCAGAGCAATTAGTACTTCGAATATGTTGTCCTGTCATTTCTCCCCCCCTCTCCTTCTTTACCCCCACTCTTCATCCCCAGCATCTTTGGATGTCATGCTCTGCTGAAGGATTCAGACATAGGATGTCCTTTTCATGCTGTATACATACCCCAAAAAGGCAAAGCTTTTATTGTCCTTTGATTTTTTCCTTTCTCTTGTACCTCCTCTCATTATTCCCAGCATCTATGGATCCCTGGCTCTGCTGGAGGTTATAAACGTGGAATGTCCCTTTAATGTTTATTCTTTCTCCTACTTATGCCCTGGATGTATATAGATTTCTTGGTAGTCCTGAAATAGAAATCATCGGCATACAATAAATAGGCATTGAGCAGCTCTTGCTACTCCCCCCTGAGATTACCTTAGAGTTATTTAAGGACATTGATGTATTTTAGGTCTATTCCCTACATCTCTCTACTATGTCACTGTATATCTCATGTATCTCCTATATTATTGAAGCATGAAGGCATTATGTTTGGTGAGAAATACTTCCGATGGCACTGTGTGTAGTTTTACTCAACTTCTCAACCCACAAATTCCCCATTACCTATATGATTGACCCAGGGTTAATACCCTGAGGCATATAGGACGCCTGGCTATTCCTTTAAGACGTTTTTTAGCCATTTTAGAATCCTTATTACTCAGTTTGTATTTTAGTCACAAAAAATTCAATAGCATATAAGGATGGGCAAGATCGGGGGACAAATATTTCCTTCAAAAAGTAAATCAATATCTCTTTTCTTCTACTCGCAAATGGACTGCGATCTTTGCATATTTTTTCTCTCTTTTCTTTAAACACTTAACTACTGTTAAATGACTACCCTCTAAATGAACTCTCCATAGGCTGCAAGGTTAAAAAAATAATTGGAGCTGATAGAAATGCTGATCCCACCAAATAAGTACCACATTTCTATCTTTCTGGCATAAATGTACCATCTAACATATGAAAATGCCATCCAACTAAGCTGAAATGCCCTCTATATTATTTAAATCACTTAAATAAACTTCATATAATACCCTGTACATACCAAAAACAAGGATCACTTTTATTTACAATATGGACATGGGAGAAACCTTTTCATTCAGTGTGTGTTGGACATAGACGTGAGAGGACAAAAGACATAGATAGCCAAGATCGGGGGACATAAAAATTTGAATTTGGGCTCAAGTACCCCCCCAAAAAAAGTCAGTGTTCAAATCTTTTTTGAGTATACCCTTTTTTTGCGCGACTTGCCTCACTCGGTGTGACTTTCTTAGGGCACCTGCGTCATGCGACCTATAGGTTGTGTGGTGCAGGTAGTTGTCAGTTCCTGATATGCTATACTTGTGACGCACAATTTGGGTATGCTATCCGAAGCAGTGCATCCAGGATATAATATAGGGAGCCAGTCAGGAATCCTGGAGAGAACCTGGTATGGTGACCAATGGATGATATGGATAGTGGACTAGGGTAAACCAAAGGTGCCGAATCCATTTCTGCTATGTGTAGAATGATATCTAGGTCGGAACAAGGTCAAAATCAAGGTCAAAGGTCACGTCTTTAAGGATCCTATTAATACAAGAGTGCACCCTTTCTCTTTCTTACGATGATAAATGATACATTTCCCTTCACACCTCTCCCTGACCCTGAGTCATCTGTGAGGTCACTCACACGCTCAATCTTTTATCACTTAAACCTATTTGAATTTGTATCATAGGCTGCAATTACATCCTGGCCTGTATCCTTGCAAAAGTCCATTTACAAATAGAATCATTATGGGTTTCATTTGTACAGCAAGTGCCCCTCCTATTTGATACCATTTCTTTGGGTTGAGTAGGTGCCAACACCAGACCACCATCTGATTGGATAATTGGCTACAGTTAACCCCTACATGTGGCTCCCTATATTCCACAAGGCACACAGATAGTGCCGCCAAGAACGAAGAGAGTATGTTCTTTGGTCAGTGCTAGTACTTCATATAGCTATTGTAGGGATCAGGGATAGCTTACTACTACAATTGGCACTCACCTAGATACAGGTACAATTGTATAGGCCAAATTAAGTCAAATTGTGTAATACTGTCTCATCAGTCATCCATGACTCAAGATAAATCATATGTAATTGGTCTGCAAATATCATCAAAATCAGCTGTAATAAATAGCTTATGTTGTCCTTGTTGTCTTTTTAGGTGAGTTGATATAACCTTCTCCATTACTGCAGCTTCCAAGGTAACCACACAATATTCATAATGTGGACATTTTTTCCCACTTATTTCATGAGACGTCATATCAGACTCCAAATATCTGGAAACATTTGCAATGCACTTCATTCCTCATAGCCTCACTGAAAATAACACCCACTAATTAGAGAAACTATTTCTACTCTGCTTGTATCAGACCAGACAATCTCTCTGCTTATTCTGTCCAAAGGTCAAGACATTTATTATTGATCATGACCAAGTTTAGCTTAAGAAAGGTCATGGGTACGATGTTAACAATCGAGGATACAACTAAGGATAATATCCCACAGGGCACACAGGTTTTCTTCAATAGAAAACTGTGTAACATAAAAAGAGTGCATTGGAAGTATGCTCCTGCCATGCTTTGATTATTGAGATAAATGCTGTTATATATGAAGACAATGCCTGGTGTTTCACAATCTCCTGGGACTCCTGAATTGACAGAATTGGCCTAATAGATAGCACCTGAATGGGTTGCGGGCTCTGTTGTTTCCTCTGAATTTATTTTATTTGAGGAAATCTCGAGGGAAGCGAATGCAATTTGTGCATGGGCAGCAAGGTTTGGTACTGGGGAAAATTGGGGTATGTGGAGTTTTCTGCAGTCATGTTCATTCATTTGGTTTGTTCTCTTACCAGGTACAGTGTCCCTCTATAGTGTGTGTTCCACCGGCTATTATTCAAAGAAAGTCTATAATGTTAAACTTATGGAGAAATCTCATCCTACGGACAGAATGAAGGCCGATTCCGTCACTGGAATATTCCCTTATGTCATGTTTGTATTTCTTTCACTGAAGGCAAAAAACACATATCTAATACCTGCACGGGGCTTAATGATATTTCAAAATCAACTCGTATTATATGCAGCAAAATAATGGGTAGAGGATGGCAAATAAGATATCAACTGTTCTCTGAATTTTGGGTGTTTATTTTATCAAGCAATTTCAAAGTTTATACCATAGACTGATCTATGTCTAGGACAAAGCAGGACATTGTGTGCAAATGTCATGTTTACTGTCCTGCAGTATATTTTTAAGTTAATACAAACTGTTGCCCAATGGCTGTTGGCTTAAGTCACTTGCACCGTTAAATCTGTGTTGATGATGTGAAACATGCAACTGTCCCATTGGGACACTACTGAGAGGCAAGTGAGGGCACCATGGAAGCAGGCTGGTTCTCAGAGACTACAATGGCAGAAAGAGCATCATGATTTCTCAGTGTCATTTATCTTGTTTGTAGGACACTTAAAGTCAACTATAAAGTACATCACAACAAAGCACCATTAGTGGTCTGGGAAGTAGACTTCTGTATGGAACCCTTTCTGGACAGCACAATTCCACAAAGGTTAATGTTCATTTGTCATCATAGAGCACATAATAATAAACAGTGAAGGTGTATGAAGGTATAGAAAATACACAGCCGTGACGATAGCCAGTTGTGAGGAAATATGGGACATACATTTACAGCATTCGGTAAGCCTGGAGATTCAAGGCATAATGTGTCCTGTAAAGCCACACACCAATCTGCCCCCCTGTAGGTAATGATCTGAGAGGGTAGATGGCCGGTCCCTGCACTCTGCCCCCATGGTGACACCACCTGGATAAATAAAGCAGTGGTATTAATTATTATGCTGTTGCAGTAATTCTTGCTTTTCTCTCTGTGATTCTGATTATCATAGAAATATTGACCAAAATTGTAAAGATCTCATGCCTGTTGGCCGTTGAGTAGAGCATCTGGTAAATTCTATACTGTGGCTGTGAAATAATAAGGCCCTATGAAGGCTAAAGGAGGCTTTTAGAAACTCCTGGATTTGCAGTGAGAGTCACAATTTAGATTGAATAACAAATCTTACAAATGTTACAATGAAAATAGGTAAAGACTTTCACATTTATTTGGTCTTATTCATAATTGAAAGAGCTGGACAGTGCTCATTCATCCTTAAAATATTTTCTTACTACTTCTCTTAGGGGACAGGCATATTCTACTGCAGTTCAAATAGTTTATAGCAGTTAAAAAACAAACTTATTTTAATTTCATGTTTCATGTCATCTCAGATATTATAATGTCTAGTATGCCATATATTGTGGAGTCCTAAGGGGGAGGCTTTCGTATGCAGAATATGTAAATCTCAGTCCCCACCACTTTGCACATGCATGCATAGTTCCTAAAACAGTCCTCATCCCTGAGGTGTATAAATGAATATGTATGCCCTGGTTATGGATGTAGGAAACGTCATGGACTGGAACATGACAGTTTCTGCCTGCCACCATCCCAGACTGATCCGTCCCTGAGAATAGAGTACTCATCCATAAGGCCACTCCAAATCATATCCTTGTTTCTCATCACCAAGCCCTGACAAAAATGATGAGGGCGCTCTTTTTTTTTTTTCCTTTTTTTTTTGCTGATGACGAAATGGGTGTGTAAATATGGATCTTTGGCAAAGTAAATTCATATTTCAGCAATCAATATAACTATGGATAAGCAAACATTGTAAATATGCATATTTTCTCTAGCTCATTAGATCCGCAACACTGTACGCTTTCATTTGATACCAAATATGCCCATATTATACCATTTGTATCCATGTTTTCTGCTGAAATTGCAAAAACAACAACAAAAAAACAACAACCAAAGGACGATTTTGGAGATGCCCGCGGTGATGAGAAACAAGGATATTATTTGGAGTGGCCTAACACTGTTAATACAACTCCTCCATCAAATCCTAATCTTGGGAACTGGCCCAAAATGAATGAGAATTATGGGATTTTAATGCCACTATTTGGAAGGAGAATAACCATTAGTGGAGGGATATTGAGGCCTGTTTGGACAAAAACAATACCATTGGATGGGGCTTTCATACTATTTTGCACTTTAAAAAAGAAAACATAATGGCTATCCACTCTGATCCATTATGTTATATATTGTTGCCAAAATGATGCCACCACACCAGCTTTAGCAACCGTAAAATAGTAATACTCTGCATTACTATTGAACCCTGCTGTGTATGACAATAATAGCCACAGCCTTCTTAAAGCATTGTTTCATCATTTCTATAGTAATCTTCTACAACGAAGTAGTATAGGCTTTCAAGTAGGATATTATGGCATGAATGTTTGAGTTTGTTCATTATAACAATCTCCAAAGCATACTTTCTGTGAAGTGCACAATATAGTGCAAAATATTTACATTCAAAGCACACTAAGATAGAAATCCATTTTAAATCACTTAATCATAATTATGTGCCCTTGGGAGCTATCACTAACTAACCCTAATGGGGAGCAAATTCGATTTTGATGATTAATGTTATCTTCTCCTCAGGGTCATTATTATGCAGATTTAACCAATGAATTCAGCCCCCTTCCCACACTTCTTTTTTCTCCCAACCCATCCTACTATGATTTTAATACAATATACTATAAAACAAAAGAATAAGTGTTTTAAACCCTTCTGAGACGAGCATCAGACCAGATCTAGCTTACTTGATAGTTTCATATTAATCTCAGGTCTGTGGTTGGCATCCAGGGCACCAGTAGCACAGCTTGGGACGTTTATTGGATGTGAATATTGACCACAAAGATTTTCAATTCAGGTCGCTCAAGCTAGTCTGTGCTGGGGTAGAAGGGAATGGGAGAGTGTTGCGGGTAGTGTTGCCTTCGAGCTACATAATGTTTATCATATGTCTTAACTGCAGCTCCCGCCTGCAAATTATTTTTAAACAGGACACCTATCCATACCCTTGCAAGATCTACTCCTCTTACCTCGAAACATTGATATATGTGGTGGGCAAGTCCGGGCGGACTTGCTGACAAAGGAGTGGGGGTTACCCTTGCTTGACCGAATGTGACACAGAACCAGGGGATGAGATATCCCTCTACAACTCACAGAGTGCCATGTGACCAACCCAGAGCCAATCCAGGTCAGTGTTTATTTTGTTGCTAAGGTGTGTCCCAAAACTAGGCCTGTGATAGGTCTATGTGTTGGGTCAAGACAAAAAAGAAAAAAAAAAATTTTGCAGAAAAATACTCCCCTCCCACTATGGGCTTGATGCATGACCCCCTCGGTGACTACGTCATCATGGCAGAGGGTCAGACATTAGGCTGGTTGAGGGTGAGAGAATTTCACCAAGAAAGTGATACCCAGAAACATTGATATATACTAGGAAACGGAAGAGCCTTTTTGCTTTGTTTTGGGGGAAATGCGATCCAATTATCTGTGTGTGTGTATTGTTAAGGGAAAACTACTGAGAGTATGTGAATCCTAAATTGTTTCCAAAAATCTACTCTGAATTGGACATAACGGCCTGCCATGGTTCTTCATTATCAACCCCATGATACCAGACTATGGTGAGACAGTGGGGCATGATGTAGGGTATAATCTGTAGGCAGCATGCAGAGATAACAAGGTGTTGGCATCACAGAGGCTGAGGCAAGCAGTGAGAGAGAATAAAAAAACAGAGATACCATAGGATGTTTCATCGCTGCTGTTTTTAGGGGAAATGCTTTTCTTTGGCAATACACGCTGTGGTTGACTGAATTTCTGACATCTCCAATTTATTTCAGAAACAGAAAATGTTCTGAAAGGCAATGATAAATTTAGTTCAGGAACAAAACTAGATACAATATGATTAATGGTGTTCTTGATGTTTGGTTCAGGCAGACATTTTATAATTTTACCTGGCAGACTTTGAAATAAGGAACAACTTACAATGTGAGCTAAATATACAATTGAAAAGTAAAAGCGCTATCTTTATATTTAAATTTATATTTGAGGTAACATTTGCTGTAGGTAGGTCAAAATGAAGAAAGCCTTTGCTTAAAACTAAACATACTACCAATAGAAATGTAATCTGTCTGCCTTAGACCATATCAAAAAGTTGTTTTAACTGCTTACCCTGTGGCTCTACACATTATCACCTTACCCTACAAAGCCTTGTCTATTACTTATTTTTACCCTCCTTAAATCTGCTCTCATTATAATTATGTCTGCTTCCATTGTTCCTTTATTCTCCACCCACCCGCCAAATTTTTGCTTTGAACAAGTCTCCGAGCCTTTACTTCATAATGGGCTGGCTCCTTTGCCACTGGAATCAATTTGTCTGAAATGCTGGGAACTGCTGCATGGAAACCATTGACACAGAATAGAAGCTACATTACCTCCCTGTGTCAGACGCACCCGCTGCTCCCAGAGGTCAATACCAGTGACCCTTTTCTCGTCAAGGTTATCTGAAGGTCAGAGTCTTTAGTGGAAGTGATGAATGCTCGTTGGTATGTGGCAGCTGAGGGGGGTAGTTGATGTGTCAGGGCCACGCTGAAAATAGGCATTAGTCCGATCCTAACAAACCAACCATGTACCAGATAATGATATGTTTTCTCTTAGTGCACTATATGTAACTCCCTCATGACTAAATTATTACTCTGTTCTGACCCTTCCTCTGTGTAAAGGCTGCTGTTTTCCACAATAATCATCTCTGGCTCTGCCTTTGTCTGCTTAGATTTCTCAGCCTTTCCCCTATAGTCTCTCTCTATGCTCTTGTCAGCCTGATTCATCTATTGTTTCTGTTGGCCTATATGTTTGTTCCTCTTATAGCTGTTTGCCTGTCTGTCCATATCCCTCTATTTCTCCCCTTTGCCTAGGTCTATGATACACTGCCCTCGTTGGCTTTTGCTCCAGCCCCCTCAACCATATCTACATTTTACATTCTTGTCTTTTGGGGTTTCTGCTACATATTCTGCACGCTACTATCTCTCTCCATACATGAAAACTCATTTAGACCACTCCGACCATATCTAGGACATGTGACAGATGTGACATATGTCATATGTTTCCGGGAATTGCTTCTGCCCTGGTTTCGGCCATCTTTAATTTGATCCAAAATGGAAAAGCTCTGAACTCAGAAAGATCCTTCTGACACTGGACCACTCTGACAACTTTAGGTTGCACCGGACATATTTTCCATTAAAAAGGAAAGAATCAAAATCAAACTATTATATTCATAAAATATGTTACTTAATTATTCAAGTAAACCTCAATTGAGAACCATCATATATATCACTTCTGGCTAACAAAATAAGGACAGTAGGTCTACTGCTGCATATTGAAACAATGTCAAAACACAAGGTCTTGACACTGAGCTGCGACAGTACTGAAGCAAGCTCCTATAAAACCTCAGTGGTCATTTCTTAACCACAGGGGGGGGGGGATTTTTGCGCAGGGTGGTCAACATGTTTTTGGTCACCCCTGCATGAGGGGTTAAACGTTTTTTCGGCCCCCCCAGGCAGGTTGAATTTGAGCACGGCTGACCCCTTTTGAGCTATGGTGACCTTTTAGTAGGAAAGCATGATATTGAGGCGTCAAAAATGAATGAAAAATCGTGAAATTTAGTCTGGGATATGGTTTACATTACAAATACACTTTATAACAGTTGCTATTAAGAAGAAAAGTAGTGCTTGGGAAGCCCTGTTACAGGGTAGAGAGTAGAATACCTTTTAGTACATTAAACACAGCCCTGGGTAGTGGGGCATGTAGACCTCCTGGGCTTGATAAACAGTTAATTTACTTGAAACGTCAATACACCATTTCAATATAAATAAAAACCTCCCAGCTATATCATGATATAGCCTGTCTCTTTCAATCTCAGCATCACCCCATTCCCTTTCAGGCCAGGTTCTCAGTTTTTATGTGGACAACTTCTGAGGCCAGGGACTTAAAACTGTGCAGATAATCAATCATAATTTCACAGCTCAGCGACCACCTTTATTCAGCTTGCAAGCTACCGCAACCAACACAATTCACAGTATTGTTATATGGCAGGCCATTTAATGGGCTGATTTGAAATAGTGAAAAGCATTCTGATGAAATGTATCTCAATAACTAATCATGATGTACCTAGCGGCTATTCTTATCATCTGAACAGCTACCTATATCCAACTCTCTATCACAGCAATCTCTCTCATTCTGTCTCGGCAATCCCTCTCATTCCATTAATATTATATTTCTATATTGGTCTTGGTTTCCTTCTACTCAATTGATTCCTTCCTTGCTGTTTCTGTTATGAAGAGATGATGAAGGTGCAACTTGCCTTATACCTGAATTTAAAATGTTTTCCCTAAAATCTAACGGCTTTAATCCAAAATGATATAACTACTTGCCATAGTTCCTCATTATCAGGCAGACAAAACCCAGACTGTGGTGGCAGCAGACCAGGATGAGGTATAATCTGTAGGCAGCATATGGAGATAACAAGCTGTTGGCATGGCACAGGTGGTGGCATTCAGTGAGAGAAAAAAAGAAAGAAAGAGAAAGAAAGAAACCATGGCTTATTTTATAGCTGACGTTTTGAGGAGAAATGGTCCTTTTTTGGCAAGACACACTGTGGTTGACTGGATTTCTGACACCTCCAATTTATTCAAGAAAAAGAAACTGTTATGAAGGGCTTCTGCAAAATGTGCCCAGGAACCAACATAAATACCATGTAATGCATGATGTTCTCAATGTTTAGTTTCAAACAGATTCCTTGCAATTTGACAGTACAGGCAGACTTAAAAAACGGAATGAGTTATAATCAGGTCAAAAAGCTAACTCACAAAATGCAGCTAGATTATTACAACATACAAAACCAGGCCCGATCACTCATATTTTAAAACGCTATTGACATCACAGACAAGTAGTTATTTACAGTAGGGCAAAACATGTTAATTTGTTTGTTGGAAGATGGATTAACATTTGGGTAAATTGATTTATCTACTTCAGAATCTAAAAATAAGGTTTCAGATAACATGGGTAAATAATCTGTTAGGAGAAGGTCACTAGGAGAAAGCCGTTGCTTTTAAGCTGAACGTGCTTAACATGTAAGGAAACATTTCAATCACTTGTATCTATAAAATCTGCCTTTATAGATCGCCGGGTGCAATGAAAGATTAAAGATTTAGTGAGGCACCTGTACTGACTTTAAACTTCAGGTTGTCTTTAAAAGGTCACAGGTAATACCTCCTCCCTTCTTGTGTTGCATAGAAACCAATAGACTATTGTAAAGCCTGAAGTCATCAAAAGAAGCACTTAAATCAAGTTAAAGTTAAAAATTAAACAGCGAGTGAATGGAAGTAAAAAAAAGCTTTTAGAATGTGGTGGAACTTACCATGACAAAGAAAGAAGGATATTTCTAAATTCTAAAGATTTTTCCTCAATTTTCTTTAAATATGTCTTTAGGCCTAACGATAATAATGCTTCTCCCCTTAACACTGCACTTTCTGTATGAGAAAACTCATTTTGCCCCATCTAAGGCACTTGGCATCTGTTATAAACTCCTTGGTAAAATTTTGCTTTTGCCCAGGCTTCTGCCATCTTTGATTTGTTCCAAATGGAAAGACCTGATTGTGGAGGAACTGTCTGACGCTGGAATACATGAACACAAACATAAATCACACTCATATCTATATCAATCTTACATCACATATGATCTCTGTGCCTACTAAAATTCCCAATCACTCCTCACTCCCCTCAACAAGATAGAAACCCATTAGCCTATCCTCTGTCGATACTGTACCTATAGCAGTAAGACGGTAGAAGGCCATCTCTTCCTGCACTGTCTATATGCACTGAGGCAAACATGAGCATCAGGTCATGTTGCCAAAAGCACTCTCATACAAGGGTGAGGCACTGCTGGACGGTAGTAGATGAGAGAAAGATTAGATAAAAGATGCAGTCGTCATTATTGTTCACTGCCGGGTGGTGAGAAACAACTTATTTTTGAGTGGCCTAACAGCAATAACAAAATGCAGGGTGCTGTCCTCTGAGGTGTGACAGTTCAAAAAGCAGCCACTATAAAACCTACTGGTGGTTGCTTTGAAACTCATCTGCTGCAGAGGTTTTTGCTCACCTCTGGTGGCTGGGTAATAGCACACCATGCAGACAGGCCATCTGTCCAATCTCACACAAAGTAGGATACATTGGCTCAGTGGTTGATGCATACAAACACATTTGTAATGAAAGGTAGTGGTAATCTAGGAGGGAGGAGGGCACTCCATCTTGGTATCATAATAAAAAGTGCCCATGGCTGTGGTGAGGCAAAAACTAATGATGTGTAAAGGGTGGAATTGAGACTGGGATATGGATTGAACTACAGGTGTTTCTATTTAGAGAAGCAGCAATATGGAAATGCTGTAAATAGGGAGAAAATGGGGCATGGGTAAAATACCTAAGTATCTAAGTTCTGGCCTCTAGGTGATGGGTCATATAGCAGCCTGGGGATAGTGGGGCGTGTAGCAGTTGGCTTAGGAGGCTGAGTAAGCGATCAATGCACCCAAGCAGTAAATTCTCTGCTCCTGTTTTTTATCAGTACAAGGAATTTTGTGTACAGCCTAAGTATAGCCTGTGAGACACTGAGCTGTAGGGTATAGGTTTAGGACCAATAGACATCTCTAGGTTTGAGTTTGAATTGAATTTGAGTTTGAATTTGTCTTTATTTCATTTCAGTATCACAATTACATTTACTTTGTTATCTTTTGACTTATCCATAAAGACAGTTCGCTTCTTAGCCGTTTAGGGCTAATATTAAAGTCAGCGACCTTTACTATTTTATTTAACACATTGATAATTCTTTTGGCGAGCTATTAATTAACTATTAACAGATGAAATCGTTTATAACATTAATGTCATGTGGATGAGAACAATACTGTACTATATGACTGACTTTTGGCAGGTAATGTTTTAATATATATGGTTGAGGACTATACCACGTAGCCACTAATTACCAGTTTTGCATTCTTCAAAACGCTTTGAACAATAAACTTTCATAAATCTTAGGTACTAAAGAGATTCAATTGTTGAAAATTATCAACTCAAGTACTGATCTCACATCATTGTTACTTAGGAATTATGTAACCAACGTATGTATTGGATTATTCCAATCAAATAACATATTTATCTTTGGGATTTTAACAAACATAGTTGCATTATACAAAACGCAGGATCAAGCTGACTTTTATTCACTCTCCTCTGGTTTTGATAAGGGCATTATTGACTTGATATTACACATACCTGTCAATGCAGATATCCAATGGCAACTAATATTAGTAAATATGTATACCATTATACTTAGAGACATTGAACCACCTTGATGATAGAGTTTCATGCACAGACAGGCATAGATCCCTATTGATCCTATTGACCCCATTGACAGCACTAATCAATCAGTCTAGACACAGCTATAATGACATTTTTTTTCATTTTATCCCACCCTATTAAGACTAAAAACACCTACTGAGAACCTTCTTTGACAGTCCAAACAGTCCTGATTCCCTGGATGGTGAATGTAGAGCATCATTAAGTGAGACAGACTTCCTTTCACTGCACTGAAAACCCATAGATTGAAAGGGTTAGTCAGTACAGACTATCCTAGGTTGGTAATATGTGTGTTAGTCATAATGGTAAAGTTATATTCAAAAATGACTGAGGGGTCGGTCAGTAGTGGCTAACCTAGGTTCATCATGGGTGTGTTGTATTTGTATACCACTAGTTGGGGCCACCTGTAAGATACTATCATCACCTCTCTGTGGCTCCCCCTGAAAATTAAAATCATAAAGTGGGTTGGTCAGTACTGATCAACCTGACATTAATAACGTACCTAGGTTGGTCATATAGGCAGCCAAAAAATGACTAACCAAGTTAGGCACTAGTGACTGAGAGGTTGGTCGTATAGGGAGCCTAGGAATATCAGTGAGTGTCAGTTCTACACAGAACTACTATAATCATGGTATAGTTATCCCTTGTTGTGGAGTGCAGAATAGCAAGTGCACAGATAACAGGTCCTATCTGCAACATTAAAGATGGTATATAAGCTAATAGACTTCCCAAACCTTTTCGTCAAAATGGATATAATTGTGATGTCAAGGGTTTTGTTATTATTTTAGCTCATATGCAGGGCTCAATGTTAAATATATTTGTCTATAAATGCATGATTTGAGATAGAAAACAATGTTGCTTATTCACCTCACTGACTCAGTGTCCCCCTTATGTGAGCATACCTGGAACTAAGCTAATAAGGAAAGCACTGAGCCATGCAGTATAAACACATAGGGAGTTTTAGTGTCAACCTACAGTAAAAAATATTGCACTGCAAGTGTTAATCTTATGGATTTAGACTCTACCAATTCTTTTAAAAATTTAGGGGGTATGTATAGGATAGGGTATGCAAAAGTAATATGGCATGATTAAAAAGTCATCAAATTTTAGCTGACACACCATCTTTAAGGAGATGGGACAGCAGATAGACACATCACGAGTCTGTAACAAGAGATACGTTACGTGTCACGCATGTCATGAAGATGAGGCACAGCCTTGGTAATACTAGCAGAGATGACGCACAATATTTTTCTGTTTTTTCTTATCTGAGAGTTACAAAGACAACCATCCCTCATCTAGCATATCTGTGAGCAGTATGTTGCGTGCCGCACATCATCTCAACATGATGTCTTTCAACATCTACCTGTCACACAGAGCTGCACATAGAGCAGCTCACTGAGCAGATTGAAGACTATTCTGACTCATATATGGGGTGTGTCTATACCTGTAAGCTATGAAGAACTGCAGAGGATTAAGCTTTGCTCTTCTGAAAAAAAGTTGAGTTCATAAATATCTGTTCTCATAGTACTGACCATACAGTTTGTATTAAAGCATTAAACATAGAGTTTGTAGGCTTATATTAATTTGGAATGTTTAACTAAACACAGCGTGAGTCATCAAATTTAACCCTCCCACCGCCAGATTTCTCTGTAATTTTGCCAAAAATTTGAAAAAAATATAAATATCAAAAATTGAAATGAGGTTTTTAGTAAAGGTGCTCCTCTCACTTTCTTCGTAAACAAGAATGGAATGTAGGATGTGGAAGAGGATGTCATAGGCTTTAATATGATACCAAACATGAGGTGCTTCGACTAGGACTTGTAAGAAAATATTTTCATCAATTTTGAGTAATATTTTTCTTGTTCAGCTCAGTGAATAAGGTGCCCTGGCCGCTATAGCGGCCTGCTGGCGGTGAGAGGGTTTTAAGCAACTTTAAGTAAATATTTAAGTTAATCAATGGACTTCCTCCAGCAACTTTGAGGAACTTTAACTTTTTTTCAGATTAAAGTTGCTCAGAGTTGCTGAAAGGTCATTTATCAACTTTGCTTAAAGTTGATAAAATTCATGTGGTGGAAGTGATCCATACAGGATTGATGATTAGGGAGAGGGATATAAAGGGAAAGCAGGAAGGTTCTACAGTCTGGTAGATCCATTGCAGCTTTTTGTTTCTGCTTTTTTCTAATGCATGTATAAGGTATTTGAGAATCAATTGTTTGAATAAGTAGTGTTTGCAGCAAAAGGGCTGGCAGGGCTTCGTGGAATTTCCTTCATCCAATTCCTAATACTGTCGGATTTAACTATGTCAAAGAAGTTACAGAAAATGCTCTCTCAGTAAAAATGTCCAAAAAGAGACCTGGCACAATTTACACTATTTTTGGGATAAAGTATGTTGGCCCAAGTAAAAGTCAGAGCAGTACAGTTCAGTTCTCTGTAGACGATGTGAAACGTGCGATCGTCCAGTTTGTATAACACTAGGAGACTCAGTTGATGGCACTGTAAACGCAGACTACTTCTCAGGGAATAATGACCATGATAGAAGAAAGAGCATCATGATTTCTCAGTTTAAATAAATCCTGTTCAGTAGACACTGAAGGTCGACCATAAAAGTATGGTATAACACAGCACTTTCAGGTTTCTTGTCAGAGGATAGCTTAACCCCTTAAGGATTACATATTCCCTCATATTCTATTGCCACTTAAGAGTATATGAAAAAAGTTCACGTAAAGGAAAACAATGTGACGTGGTAGTTGCCAGCTCAGAGGGAGAACATGGTTCTTCAGGGCATGATCTACTTCAGCCTAATCATTGACTTATACTGCAAGACCTTGTCCTACTGTAAAATCCACAGCCTAATGCTAATGGGACCACAGAGTCCTAAAATAGAGGTGCTATAATGAGGGTAAGGTAGTAATCAAGGCAATAATGAAGGTCTCCAGTATTTATCATGTTGTATAAAGGGGGCTTATAGGTAGGTAACATGTCTCATCCAAAATTGATGAAATGGAACAGCTACAACAGACAGACAAGTCACGCACAGTCTGTAATACTAGACTTGTTACAAGGACAGGCACATCATGTAGGAGAGGCATGGCCTTGGTAATACTTTCCCAAAATACCTTCCTCTATCTCTGTGTATGACAGGCTTCTCAGGATTCCCTGCCTGAGTCTCACAGAAAGTTAAAGAGAAGTTCTGGCATTCTCCTACTTTAAGTCGCTATTTGATCATTCAAGTCGTGAAAAGGGTTAGAATCTTAAGAAAAGTAGGGGTATAAGCAAAAAGTGGAATGTTATATGGAGAAACTAAAAAGGCAATTATTTTCAAGGTAGTACCCCTCCCCCTGACTAGCCACCTATTCATTCTAACCTTGTATAATATAATATTGTTTATTTTATCTATACATTGTGTATCAATATGAATAATCCTGCGTCACTTACCTTCTCCCCCCCCCCAAAAAAAAAGACATGCCCCATTTTTTTTCTAATAGCTCCCCTTAAGGGAAACCCTTTCCCCCGGGGTTATATTCCCCTTGGATGTTTTTAGATTCTATTTCAACAATTACTATATAGTAACTCCCACTTTAAGTCGCTAACAGATGGAGTCGCTATTGTAGTTGTACATTGTAGTGCATGTACATTAATTTGGAGTGAAGGGGTATATATCAGAAGGGAGGGGTATTATTAACGGAATAAGCCTCATCTTTGTCTGGTTAAATAGTCGGAAGGAATGGTATTATTAACGGAATAAGCCTCATCTTTGTCTTGTTAAATTGTCCCTTTCAAATATGACCCTTATTCTGTTATCAAATACCCCTTCTTCTGACTATTTACCAAGACAAAGATGAGGCTTATTCCGTTAATAATACCATTCCTTCTGACTTTTTACCAAGACAAAGATGAGGCTTATTCTGTTAATTTTACCCCTCCCCCTGACTAGCGACCTAAACCTTTTTACCTACTAGCGACCTATTCATTCTAACCTTGTTCCCCTATATATAAAACGGTAATAGTTGGGACCAGCGAAACACCCCATTGAATTAGCCTAGAGTGCTTGACAGGAACAGATAAACCAAAAGAGGCTATATAGAAATATGTACTTTTTCCAAAGCTAACTCGATTTTTCTCTCGGATTTAATTAAACCATTATTTAAGGTCCTTTATATATGATTATCCTTCCTTCTATCAGACTATTTCTCAGATATTGATTCGAATTGAAAGAAAAACAACCCAAATACCAAGTAATACAAATACCCTCACATAGGGATTGTAGCAACAAGAGAAGATGAATTTAATGAAATTCCGCCATTGTTTTCTAAAATCAAATGCCATTTAAATAAGGTATATATTGAAGAATGGTGAACAAATCCAATCGGAATGCATAGTACATCTACATTCGAACCTCCCCTGTAAGTATAACATGATAAATCATTGTAATAGTTGAGACAATAAAGCTTAAACTTTTTAAATCGACACTGCTCCGTGGCTACGGTGCGTGGCATGGTAGATGAGGAGGCCCGTAACCTGTTGAGGTCGTAACCATGGTGAGGTCGTAACCATGGCAAGGTCGCTAGGGCCCAACTGGAGCAGTGGGACGCTGCCCTGTATGTTCCCGCTGTGGTGTGGGGCAATGCAGGGGAGGGAGATCGGCCACAGTAGGCCTAGGCCCTACAAGGGGGGGGGGCTAGAAATGTCACGGAATAGGCCTATAATAATAAGCATATATATACAATCTATCAGCCCCGGCTCTCAGCCACAATTTCCTAAAGTAACCAGGGGGGATGGAGCTGCGACCTCCCCCCAGCTGTGGTAGACTTACAGCATATCAAAGGCCTGTCCATCTCACACTGTGCCTATGTAGTGTGGGATGTAAAAGAACCATTGTCTCGGTAAAAGTGTAGGGACATGCTTTCTATCTTCAGTCACCTCATAGATTCGATCACCATCACCGCCCTTGAAATGACCATAGCTGTTAACTAGGGCGTAAAGCAACCCAACAACCAACCAACCAACCAACCAGGGGGGATGGAAGTTAGAAATGTCACGGAATAGGCCTATAGGCTATACCTAGTAATTATAAGCATATCCACAATCCCGGCCCCCGAAGGGGCTGGTATAATGTAATATTGTTTATTTTATCCATATTAATATGAATAATCCTGCGTCATCTACCTTCTTCCCCCCCCCCCAAAAAAAAAGCCATGCCCCATGTTTTTCTAATAGCTCCCCTTAAGGGAAACCCTTTCCCCCTGGGGTATATTCCCCTTGGATGTTTTTAGATTCTATTTCCACAATTACTATATAGTAACTCCCACTTTAAGTCGCTAACAGATGGAGTCGCTGTTGGTTGTGATCACTGGTTAGAAAAGAAGCTTTTCCTTATAGTAACTCCCACTTTAAGTCGCTAACAGATGGAGTCGCTATTGGTTGTGATCACTAGTTAGAAAAGAAGCTTTTCCTTATAGTAACTCCCACTTTAAGTCGCTAACAGATGGAGTCGCTATTGGTTGTGATCACTGGTTAGAAAAGAAGCTTTTCCTTATAGTAACTCCCACTTTAAGTCGCTAACAGATGGAGTCGCTATTGGTTGTGATCACTGCATAGAATAGAAGGGTTTCCATATAATTTACTATAAGAAATAATACGATTTCCGTTTAGTAGGAACAGATTCCTTGTTTTACTTTAACCTAACTAGCGACCTAAAGTGGGATTATGCCATATTGGGCAGGCTGTCCTAAACAACAAATGCAGGTTACTCCCAAGAGCTTTGTACACAAATATGAGGTGCTCCCCTGAGGTGTACATATGCATACCTGACGGATGCTATATAGATGTAGATGATGTCCTGGATAGGAAACAGACCAACAGTTTCCGCCTCCCTCGTGCCCTGAGAACAGAAAACCTCTCCTTAACACTCTCAATAAAATACCTTCATTAAATTCTCATCTCTGGAACGGGTACCAAGGATATGGAATTCATGATAATTTAAAGCAAAAAACATCTTCAGTAGAACGATAATGTCTGCATGGAGAAAAATAGATACTGAAATCAGATAAGAGTCGTCTGGTCCACTGTTTTAATTGAGTTTCGAAGAACAATTTAGTTTAAACTTTGTTCTGCTTTTGACTGGAACAAGACAGACATGGATGGGTGAAAGTGGAAATAAATAATGCTTTTGCTTGGAAAAAATTTGGTCTGGATGTATTTCTACTGCTGAGTAGGGCAATACCTACCTAGCAGTATAGAGATATAAACCTATACCTCAGGAGTATAGAGCTATGGACTTAGCCCTACAGTCCTCCGTAGTTCAGAGATATGCACCTCTACCTCAAGTTACGACAGCCTTTGCCATACTAGCTGTCCTGTGTCCTACTGTTGTATTAATTTCATAATCATATGTAATCAGCTAATGTTGCCTTATTGTCTTTTTAGGTGAGTTGACGTAACCTTCTCTATTACTACAACATGTAAAGTAACTCCACAAGAGTATAGTGGTTTGTACAAAGGTTTTCCCATACTACCATGAATTCTTGCACAAGCCTAATTAGCATATAAGTTGCACAGGTCTCCCCCACCCCCGCCAATCCCTGTCCAGTGGCTGACTACAAGTCTAGACTTCCTATCCATCGATTCCCAGTCCCTCACACAGGGAACTCTGTGGGTTACACTATATGTATAAACAGCAGAGTGTTTGTCACTTGGCTGGTGCCGGTAATCATGGGGACCAGACAAGCTCAGTAGCAGATTAGTTTCTAAATAGGAAAGTAGTAGAGATGAGTGTCTGAGGTCTTAAAGCCCACCACAAACAGACTGACTCAATCAGTGAATAGGAAAGAGCTGTTATACAGATTGAATCAGGATGGATCGAACATGTATGATATTACCTGATCCGATTAGATGATCCAATGAGCTGATCATCAAAACAGTACCCTGTGAGGTCCCCCCCCACCCCGCTTTTCCCACCAACCAACTGAGGAACTGTACTCCTCTCATTCACCTGGCATGATCAGCAGACGTGAAAGCAAATGTAATTTTCTATACAAATTTCCTTTGTGTGGGATACTTTGGTATCAATCAATAGATAATTATTATGTTTCAAGATTATTCATTCATTCACATCGTACTCCAAATATCTCCAACATATTCCACTTTAACTTGGCCCCCTTGGCATCACTGAAACTAGCACCTAATTAGAGAGAACTATTTCTACCTAACCTGAATCAGACCAGACATTCCTTCCACTTTTTTTGTCCAAAGGTCAAGACATTAATTATTGCTCATGACTGAGTTTCCTTGAGAAACGTCATAGGTATAATGCTCATGAAGAAACAGGACATACGTTATCCTCAGCAAGATACTTTAAGAAGATGCAGCTCAGAGACATGATTTCTTATTAAATGTTATGTTTGCACGTTGTGCTAAAGTTATAGGAATGACCTCCGTTTGACCATTCTTAGTACTATGGATCTGTATTCCAATTCAAATAAAGCAACAAAATTACAATGAAATATACATGAACCTGCTCAGTATAGATACATATTATCCAGAAGAAAACAAATGTCATGTTCTTGACCTACAGTATATTTCTACTGTTAAGGCAAGCTGACTGCTGGTTGAGGGACTATCAGAGTGGTACTGCCTAACTCTGATGATGTAGAACATGCAACCTTCCCATTTTATTTAGTACTGAGAGTCAGGTGAGGGCCCTGTAAAGGCAGGCCAGTTCTCAAGGGACAGTGGCCATAATGGAAGAAGAAAGAGCATCACTTTTTTTCAGATGGGTTCTCAAGGGATAGGTGCAGTAATGGAAGAAAAATCTTCTCAATATTTCATGCTTTGTCATTCATTTTGTTCAGTAACAACATGTACAAGAAAAAATAAACAATATTAAAAGAAAAACTAAAACTAAAACGTTCAATTCCATGAGAAGCAGATTTCTGCTGAGAGTATTAAAAGGTCTAATGTATGGATGCCCACCTATTTAACACACCTCCCACGACATGGAGCTACAAGCCTGCAGACGCTACATTGGTGATGACTCAAAACATCCAAATGAATACATCATTATCCAGCTCCATATGCCCCAGTCAATTTCTGTAAAAATGCTTCGTAATACTTTCCCGCTTGTTGGTAACATAGCTTTCAATATAATTAAATATCTAAAAGGTTAGTAGATAATGCGGTTCAATCTACAACACTGATGAGAAAAAACAGCTACAACAGACAAGTCAAGAGTAATACTAGACACGCTACATCATACACATGTCATCTATACAAGGCAGAGCCTTGGTAATATGAGGAGGAATGAAACACAAAGTTTGATCCATTTGTTTTTGTTCAAAAGTTAGTGGCTCGTAGCACGCCCAAACCACATGATGTCATCTACCTGTCACACAAAGCAGCACACAGAGCAGGACACTGACCCTATTCTGACTCATAGGCTGTATCTGTAAGCTACAAGGTAATGCATAGTGTGCCTGTATAAGATGGGACAGAATGGTGGCATTAAAGGGTTAACTTGAATGTTGTTACCTTTATTACAAGGTCTGTGTTATTGGCAGAGTCGGTATTTTTGAAAACCATTTCATGAGTAAAAATACCTGAAAAAAGAAAGAAAACAAGTATGAGCAGCAAGTGCTGAGCGGCACATCCACATGGAACTCAGCCTTTGACATTCTACCTGTCATACAAAGCAGCATGAGGAGCAATACATAGAGCTAAGGACTAAGGATTAAATACTGACCCTATTTTGACTCATATACAGGGATTAACCACCTCTAAGCCAAAAACATAATTCATAGGATTTATCTTATCTTCTTCTATGAGAAAAACAACACTGTAAAAAATATGATGAGGGTCTTTTGTTTTGTTTGCTGAATCCCAAATTGTTTATGGTATCAGGCTCTTGGGGAATTAAATTCAAATGTTAGTGATTGAGAGACAAAATTTGCAAAAAAATAGAAGACAAAGGAGCATCTGCATTTTGCTTTAACCAACTTAAATCACCAGCTCAACATGCGAGACCACAGCAGGTATACATATATATATGTGAGGCCCTGATTCACCTACCTGATATACCATTACATAAATCCTTTATAAACATATGATACCTGAGTACTGTACAGTCCCTTTTGATCCCCAATGAGGCTATACCTGTAAGTTGTCATAGCTCTGTGATGCACAATGCCATTCTTTCATTGTAATGCATAGATAAAGTAACTTGTCAGGCTGCCTTCAGGATGATTCATTTCCTACTAGTTAGCACAATGCACCATCCCAGGACTAGCTAGTTACTCGTTGGCACTGCATTAGTGCACGAAGGTGACCAACACAGGAGAGGGTGTCATTAGAGGGCTATGCCCAGCTGGTGTTGGCTTATGCCTGCTACAGCCGGAAGTAGAGAAGCGGCGCTGATCCCCAACCTCAGGAAGCACCAGAAGTCAGCAGGCCTCTGCATCACCCTACTTCCGGTTCTGATCTCAGGGATCAAAACAAAGACTCTGTAGGCACGGGTTGGTGGCTTTAGGGGAGGTGTGGGTGGAGGGCAGTGTGTAATAGTGGGGGAAGAGGTTAGCAGGCTTTTTAATTTACATAGAGGGATGCCATAACCATCTATATTTCACACAGGAGGGCTCCTTTGCTCATCCAATCCATCCTTTGTACACCCAAAACTCCCCTGTCACCTTTTCTACGCTGTTCAAGGAGTACAACCAGTAATCAGTTTAGCAGCTGTTGGGAGGAGGAAGAGGAGAGGCACCCACGAGACATCAAGGTGCCTGGGTGAGGAGTTGTGTACCACTGGTTGTGTGGTACAGACCTGTGTCTGATTTCAAACAGTCTAATCACTGCCTGATTTTATACCTGTACCCTTTTGCCTGAGAGTATATTAAAATATTGCTTTTGATTATAAGACTTGCAAACTCCTGCCCTGCACAATGCCCCAAGGTTTAGTATTCCAATGATCAGATCACGGTATATATTGTATAGGGACAGTGTTCTCATCTGACAGATCTACCCTAGGGCTGCCTGGTCCTCATCTCACCATTAATCACCCTCCTCCAATTACCGCTCAATCCAAGATGGCTGCAATGGAGGAGCCCCTGGCCAAACTCATCCTAGAGCACCTAGAGTTATTTCCATGACCATGACAACAGCCCCAAAATAACGAGGTGCTTATTGCCTCCTAGCAATAATCTCCCACAAATGATCAACCCTGGATGGTTGGCTCAATTCTGAAATTGTCTTGGACCTCAACACAGCAGAGACGCACTGATCCTGCCTGTGTGTGAATGGTAGACCACTAGGCTGGTTATGAAAGGCTGGATCTGACATCATTTTGTGGTGATTACCCACTAGTGCCCTGGTGAGACACATGGCACCGCCTGGTGTGTTGACCAGACAGCTAACAGTGTGATTAGGTGATGGCTGATACAGCATCACTACCTCTGTTACTGAGGTACCACATCTCAAAGCTTCGGTTCATCAGGCCTTGGCTATATGGTTAAAGACTGTTATATTATCATCACTAAATAAACACCAGTGACTCTAGAGGCAAGGTTAAGCAGTATTTTGTATTTATTTTACCTCACAAACAGTTTAAAGTCAAGATATTTTACTGAAAAAAAATACCACTCATGCTCAACATTCAGCCTCTCAGCATGGTCCCCACATCTTGATGAACCAAGTTCCAGTCCAACAGGGCTTCAATGCATCCTTCTAGCACAAAACAAAAACGCTACTTTAAACAGAACTCTGCATCAGCTTGTCTTTCCTCCCCTTTTATTCATTATTTGCAGCAGCAATCTAAAAGATGAAGTATTGAACAAAGAGGGTAAAGAGAGTACTTATGAGTGGAACATGCTGACAGAGGAGATGGAAGTGACCAAACATGACAAGAAGACTTCATATCTTAATATGGAGGACCCTGAACTAAGCAAAGACAAACTGCTTCATTCCTGGAGATGTGGGGATTTGGAGTCCTTTTTCTGACAAAGTGCTCTCAGGTTTTATTTGCAGCACAGTAGCTTTTATTTGAAACACAGTAGGCTATTCAAAAGGTCCAACATTAAATGGGCAGTATGAAGATGTTCTTTATGGCTGGAGATCTAAGTGATCAATTGTAACCTGATGCTCATTCTCCATGGGCTGTTTCTCCACGATGATGTCAACAAAAAAGCTATGAAGCCAAACTTTAAAAGTATATTTTGAAGAAATTGATCAAGATTGACATGAAATAAATACGGAGATCTACTAATCGGTCTGAATTTGGGGTGCATTGGATCGTATCACAAGATGATAAGATCCAATGCACCACTCGTGGAGAAACCTGTCATTTAGATGGATTATCATCGACTTCGGTCTATATAACACTCATTGCTGAATGGAAAGCAGGGGGTGAATGTGGCAATCCATATGCAGTGAAAATGATCAATATATATCAATACATGATCAACATCTCATGGTTAAACTCTGTTTTGACTTTTGATTATCATCTCTGTGTATGCCATCTCTGTGTTTCTTCCCCACCTCGTGTGTAGATCTGTATTCCAACCGCCCCGGCTGCCTGATTCAATTTCGCACCAAATTTCAGTCTTGATGATCCTGGCCTTCCCATCACCTTGACCCACTGCTCAGTCAGCTTGTCCCCTCTGCTAGTCAGACACATTTACCTGGAGTTGGAAGGTAGAAATCCATCTCCCATTCTCCCCAGCCTGCTTGGACATTACCCACTATCAGTACCAGCAGTGAATGACCGCCTGACAAATACCAGCAGTTACAAGTGTCGTCCAATGACAGCCGGCATCTGTCTTCAAGAATGTTACCATGACAACCAGGAACCATGTGATAACCCGGCCACCTGGTGGGACCCTGGTGTTTTACTGATGACACTCTACATGCACCTTGACAGTTGTCAGGGTTCGAGGCCAGCAGTAAGATTCCTGCAAGGTGCTACATTTGAGTAAAGCTTCCAGTCAGCTGCAAGACAGTGGCAATGTCCTCCTAAAATGCCACCGGTCCTGCAGATTTACAAGTGTAGCAAGACCGAATATCCCGTCACATGTTGGGCTTTTCTGAACTGTATTAATTTGGTTGGGTTACTAAACCAGAAATATGTTTGTCATTAAACTGTGTAAAACTATGCATTTATCCTGATTTAGCCATAAATGATATCAGATATAATGTACAATACTATTTGCTAGTTAAAATGCATAAATTATCAGATATGTTGATATCTGGTCCTTCAAGAAGGGAGCCGGTCCTGCAACATTGACCAGTAGTATAGTATGTATCGGAACGGGACTATAGTTAAGTACTGTTTATTACTCAATCGACCTGCAGCCAATCAGAGGCCTCCATTTGGTCACGTGACCGGAAGTGACCTACTTAGGGGATTAGTGGTGCATTCTGGGTAACCCTGCAGCCAATCAGAGGCCTCCATTTGGTCACGTGACCGGAAGTGACCTACTTAGGGGATTAGTGGTGCATTCTGGGTAACCTACTGACCTACTTAGAAGCTCTCAGCCAATCAGAGGCCGGCATTCTGGTAACTATGGTAACGTGACTTACTTACGTCACGTGACTTACTTAGGCTCAGCCAATCAGAAGCCGGCATTCTGGTAACTAGGGTAACGTGACCTACTTAGGGTTTGTTTGTAAACAACACCACGTGGCTCTCTTGTTTGTAAACAACACCACGTGACACGTGACTGTTTGTAAACAAACAATTCGACTTAGTCTGACATTTTCAGCTGTCGCATGCTGACCTGCTGCTATCATAAGAGAAACAAAAGCCCTAATCACGCTTTTCAGCTGGATCCTTCCACCCACCAGACATGGATCCAGATGGGAGGGTGGTTTAAAATTAATCTGTGTACCGACTGTCATACAATAGTGTAATTAGTTGAACACGTGTTACCTGTATAAAGGATTAGCAGGTCATGGGCTTAGAGTGTGTATAGAAAAACAACTACAGGTAGCGTGAACAAAGCGACCCCCTCCCTTTCTGTCACTCTGTCTGTGACTAGAGGGCGCGCGTGTGGTAAGCGGCTTAAATCTAAAGAAAAAAAATCACCCTCTCCTGTCGTCAGCAGTCAGCTGGCCGGCGGCTGGAAAATGCGATTAGAGGGATGATGAGCGCGGTTTTTTATATTCAATATATTAGAAGTGTGCTTTGTTGCTTATATAGTTCATTATGCGTTTAAAATGTTCGCGAGTATCGTAGAAATGTACAAAAATCCTATTGTGGCGCCATCTGACGAAAAGAGCGGAGAACTATACTAGGGTATGGCGAGCTAGACTAGAGCATGTAATCACCAGGCGGCAGAGTGGTCAAAAGACAATCTCGTAGTAGTAGGTCTACTTGGATCTTGAGTAGCCACCCTTGTGGTTGCAATTACTTAGACTAGTTGACCCTGCCAGCCTGGTCAAGTGAAATTAGTAAGGAGACCGCACATTAACGCGCTCCACAGTCTTTAGACAGTTAAGACTATAGTACCGTAGATTCTACTGTGTACTCACACTAACTATTTACAGTGCTACATATTCATACCCGTGTTCTAAGTGTTTTTTTTAGAAAAAAGCGATCTACTCACCCATTTTTTTTAGACAAACTCCTATTAGCAGGTAACCCCTGTATAAACCATACTGCAAAGATCTGCTACTTCGAGCGTCTGCCTCGTGACTGATAGTGTACAACAAGACGAAGTGGGCAGAGGTGAAGTACTGTTCCAAGAAAAATTGAGGCTCTTTATATAGCTGAGAGAGCGGCTAATCCGGATGTTCTAAGCTTGTTTTCACCTAGAGCCCCACCCTCTTCCAGAGAGGAATCAAATTGCTTTTCACCTGGACCCTTCCACCCCTCATCCATCAGCATGAAAAGAGGGATAACAAGTGTAACGTGCGCTGCATGTATATGGGATTATAGCTGGTGAAGAGATAAAGCCAGGTCAACTGTGTATACAAAGACTACAGGAGGTGATTAACGACAGGTGTGACGCGCCAGCCCGTGGACGGATTATCTTCTAAGCTGACGCTTATTCAACTAGCCAGCTGCCGTCCGCTCCACTCACCACGGCAAGAGGAGGTGCTTTTGTTTTACACTTAAGTCGCTTACCACATGTACTCGTCTCTACCTCACAGACAGACACCCTCTCGCTTGCTTCACGACCCCTGTAGCTTTTTTTGTATACACACTCTAATCTCATAACCCCCTGATCCGTTATACAGGTAGCGGGTATTCTCTTTTAAATAGCTGCCAGTCAGCCTGCGGCAGCTGAAAACGACGGTAAGTAGCTTAGCTCTAGAAGCAAGAAGGCGTATATAAGGAGGCTGACACGTGTATAGGCGCCTTATAAGTCGGCAGGGGGTAAATACTAGTGAAAAAGGAAGGCAGGTGTGCAGGTAGCTTTCTAACAGACACGTGTGTGCACTAAGCTGCTTAAGTCTAAACCCACCTGCAGTAGTCAGGTAGCATGTGAAAACTTACTTAACAGATCTCTTAATTGAGTAGAGACTCTGTACTGAGAGAGTCTTTTCAGCCGTTTAAGAGGATTATCTAGGACAGGGTACATAAGGAGTGAAACGACGCTCTCACCCATCACACTTTCTCGACCCGCCCTTCATCATCGTAGCATCGTCCACTCTACGCTCGCTCAGAATGTTATGAATTAGTTCTGCTATTTTCAGCTACTTTTCTTATCGAAGTGTTGACGCTACAGAGCATCGAAACTCTCTCCAAATGAGTCCAAGAAAGAAAAAGCAACTTCCACTTGAAGCAGGAAGAGAAACAGTGCCCTATGATGCATGTGAGGTAAAGAAACATTGGAAGGACGTCACCAAGGAGCAATGGATAGAAGCATGCTTCAACTTCATCGGAACGGAAGTAGTTTCATTTGGACAGAGGGAGAAGATTTTGTTGGAGCTATTTTTCTTAGCTCCGTATACTTGGCCTGACTGTGGTGAAATTCCTTCAGGTATTTGTTCAGTCTTCGCCATAGAAGTTATCAGGTCTTTGAAGGAGCTTCGATATATGCAAGGCACTCACGAGGAGATTGTTCAGAAAATGACGGAATTCGAAACAGGAGAAGACACAATATGGTGCGAGGAGACGACATATACGGACGATGATCTGGAGTACATCATTTGTAGCCCGTTGGAACATTATGTTAAAGACTTTGAGGACATGCTAGACAGCACTGAGATGAACCCGAAAGAGAGATCCCTTACTGCACAGAAAGAGGCCAAAGCTGTGTTGGAAAAGCTCAAGTTTGGTCAAGGATTCACTCTTCAAAGCAGCTGTGTGAGTGTGATAAAAGGCCTTGTGTTGAAACATCCAGACATGAAGTTTTCGCGTGCTGTCGACACACTTCCTTTGCCTGAACTGATGATGAACATGATCGATCCCATCGTACCAACATGTTTCGACTCTGCCAATTGTCCCATGTATAAAATGGTTTCAAGTTTTGCCCGTGGCCGATGGCTAAACGATCCACTGAAGTCAGAAAACCTCCTTGATTTAATCAACTGACTAAATGTATTTTCTCATACTAGTATTAGTAGCATTAGTAATAGCAGCTACTCAGTCTCGTGCAGCACAAGCAGCAGCATCTGTCAGCAGCATCCGTGACATCGTCAGCAGCAGCAGCAGCTGCACGAGCAGCACAAGCAGCAGCATCTGTCAACAGCATCCGTGACATCGTCAGCAACTGCAGCAGCTGCACGAGCAGCACAAGCAGCAGCAGCTGTCAGCAGCTGCAGCAGCTGCACGAGCAGCACAAGCAGCAGCACCAACAGCAGCAGCAACAGCAAATCAGCAGCAGCAGCAGCAGCAGCAGCAGCAGCAGCAGCGGCGGTGTGGACCACTAAATTCGAGATGGCGACATGTCTGTTTCTTAGAATCGACATTCGACATGAGGCCTAGTGACATTTGACATGAAGCTTGAAAAACATAGTGACAGGTGACATGAGCAATTCTTAAAATCGACATGAGATATGAGCATAATTAAGCGACATCGACATGTGCCATGGCTATTTTTTTTTAAGACAAACGCCATAGACTCCTCATTCAAACCCCCACTAGTAGTGCTCTATAAGCGCAAGCTTTGCCTTAAGAGAGCTGTGGCTGTGAACCCTCTCCTCCCCCCGTACACACAGGTAAATATCAGAGTCAGCCAATGTCGCCAATACTACTCTCATACAAGGGTCAGGCACTGCTGGACTATAATAGATGGGTCAAGGACCATTCTACTGAGGGTCAGGCTAGGCTGGACATTCAATAACAGGCTGGACTTTGGCAAACTTGCTTGAAAGTCTGGCCAGCAAGAGTCCGTTGAAGGACTATACGGTAAAAAGGCTGCTGTTACAGTCAAGATACTCATATTTCAAGCCCAGAAAACTGTAATTAGCTTTCCAAGTTGTTTATTTAACAATATCCTGGCCTAGCAAGAAGCTGTCAGATGACATCTAAGAAAAATGGGGCTGTTAATTGATCAAGAGAGCTACATTGTTACAGAGTCCTATTCCTCTTTTGAGGTGGGACCAAATTTGAAAAAAGAATAAACTCAAAAAAAAAGCCTTAAGATTGAAACAGTTGTAGATGACAAATTTAATGAGGAAGTCGTATTAATTAGTTTACAAATAGCCGCTGCACGAGCAGCACAAGCAGCAGCTGACACTAGTGTCAGCTGCAGCAGCTGCACGAGCAGCACAAGCAGCAGCTGACACTAGTGTCAGCTGCAGCAGCTGCACGAGCTTAATTATGCTCATATCTCATGTCGATTTTAAGAATTGCTCATGTCACCTGTCACTATGTTTTTCAAGCTTCATGTCAAATGTCACTAGGCCTCATGTCGAATGTCGATTCTAAGAAACAGACATGTCGCCATCTCGAATTTAGTGGTCCACACCGCCGCTGCTGCTGCTGCTGCTGCTGCTGCTGCTGCTGCTGATTTGCTGTTGCTGCTGCTGTTGGTGCTGCTGCTTGTGCTGCTCGTGCAGCTGCTGCAGCTGCTGACAGCTGCTGCTGCTTGTGCTGCTCGTGCAGCTGCTGCAGTTGCTGACGATGTCACGGATGCTGTTGACAGATGCTGCTGCTTGTGCTGCTCGTGCAGCTGCTGCTGCTGCTGACGATGTCACGGATGCTGCTGACAGATGCTGCTGCTTGTGCTGCACGAGACTGAGTAGCTGCTATTACTAATGCTACTAATACTAGTATGAGAAAATACATTTAGTCAGTTGATTAAATCAAGGAGGTTTTCTGACTTCAGTGGATCGTTTAGCCATCGGCCACGGGCAAAACTTGAAACCATTTTATACATGGGACAATTGGCAGAGTCGAAACATGTTGGTACGATGGGATCGATCATGTTCATCATCAGTTCAGGCAAAGGAAGTGTGTCGACAGCACGCGAAAACTTCATGTCTGGATGTTTCAACACAAGGCCTTTTATCACACTCACACAGCTGCTTTGAAGAGTGAATCCTTGACCAAACTTGAGCTTTTCCAACACAGCTTTGGCCTCTTTCTGTGCAGTAAGGGATCTCTCTTTCGGGTTCATCTCAGTGCTGTCTAGCATGTCCTCAAAGTCTTTAACATAATGTTCCAACGGGCTACAAATGATGTACTCCAGATCATCGTCCGTATATGTCGTCTCCTCGCACCATATTGTGTCTTCTCCTGTTTCGAATTCCGTCATTTTCTGAACAATCTCCTCGTGAGTGCCTTGCATATATCGAAGCTCCTTCAAAGACCTGATAACTTCTATGGCGAAGACTGAACAAATACCTGAAGGAATTTCACCACAGTCAGGCCAAGTATACGGAGCTAAGAAAAATAGCTCCAACAAAATCTTCTCCCTCTGTCCAAATGAAACTACTTCCGTTCCGATGAAGTTGAAGCATGCTTCTATCCATTGCTCCTTGGTGACGTCCTTCCAATGTTTCTTTACCTCACATGCATCATAGGGCACTGTTTCTCTTCCTGCTTCAAGTGGAAGTTGCTTTTTCTTTCTTGGACTCATTTGGAGAGAGTTTCGATGCTCTGTAGCGTCAACACTTCGATAAGAAAAGTAGCTGAAAATAGCAGAACTAATTCATAACATTCTGAGCGAGCGTAGAGTGGACGATGCTACGATGATGAAGGGCGGGTCGAGAAAGTGTGATGGGTGAGAGCGTCGTTTCACTCCTTATGTACCCTGTCCTAGATAATCCTCTTAAACGGCTGAAAAGACTCTCTCAGTACAGAGTCTCTACTCAATTAAGAGATCTGTTAAGTAAGTTTTCACATGCTACCTGACTACTGCAGGTGGGTTTAGACTTAAGCAGCTTAGTGCACACACGTGTCTGTTAGAAAGCTACCTGCACACCTGCCTTCCTTTTTCACTAGTATTTACCCCCTGCCGACTTATAAGGCGCCTATACACGTGTCAGCCTCCTTATATACGCCTTCTTGCTTCTAGAGCTAAGCTACTTACCGTCGTTTTCAGCTGCCGCAGGCTGACTGGCAGCTATTTAAAAGAGAATACCCGTTACCTGTATAACGGATCAGGGGGTTATGAGATTAGAGTGTGTATACAAAAAAAGCTACAGGGGTCGTGAAGCAAGCGAGAGGGTGTCTGTCTGTGAGGTAGAGACGAGTACATGTGGTAAGCGACTTAAGTGTAAAACAAAAGCACCTCCTCTTGCCGTGGTGAGTGGAGCGGACGGCAGCTGGCTAGTTGAATAAGCGTCAGCTTAGAAGATAATCCGTCCACGGGCTGGCGCGTCACACCTGTCGTTAATCACCTCCTGTAGTCTTTGTATACACAGTTGACCTGGCTTTATCTCTTCACCAGCTATAATCCCATATACATGCAGCGCACGTTACACTTGTTATCCCTCTTTTCATGCTGATGGATGAGGGGTGGAAGGGTCCAGGTGAAAAGCAATTTGATTCCTCTCTGGAAGAGGGTGGGGCTCTAGGTGAAAACAAGCTTAGAACATCCGGATTAGCCGCTCTCTCAGCTATATAAAGAGCCTCAATTTTTCTTGGAACAGTACTTCACCTCTGCCCACTTCGTCTTGTTGTACACTATCAGTCACGAGGCAGACGCTCGAAGTAGCAGATCTTTGCAGTATGGTTTATACAGGGGTTACCTGCTAATAGGAGTTTGTCTAAAAAAAATGGGTGAGTAGATCGCTTTTTTCTAAAAAAACACTTAGAACACGGGTATGAATATGTAGCACTGTAAATAGTTAGTGTGAGTACACAGTAGAATCTACGGTACTATAGTCTTAACTGTCTAAAAGCGTTAATGTGCGGTCTCCTTACTAATTTCACTTGACCAGGCTGGCAGGGTCAACTAGTCTAAGTAATTGCAACCACAAGGGTGGCTACTCAAGATCCAAGTAGACCTACTACTACGAGATTGTCTTTTGACCACTCTGCCGCCTGGTGATTACATGCTCTAGTCTAGCTCGCCATACCCTAGTATAGTTCTCCGCTCTTTTTGTCAGATGGCGCCACAATAGGATTTTTGTACATTTCTACGATACTCGCGAACATTTTAAACGCATAATGAACTATATAAGCAACAAAGCACACTTCTAATATATTGAATATAAAAAAACGCGGTCATCATCCCTCTAATCGCATTTTCCAGCCGCCGGCCAGCTGACTGCTGACGACAGGAGAGGGTGATTTTTTTTCTTTAGATTTAAGCCGCTTACCACACGCGCGCCCTCTAGTCACAGACAGAGTGACAGAAAGGGAGGGGGTCGCTTTGTTCACGCTACCTGTAGTTGTTTTTCTATACACACTCTAAGCCCTTGACCTGCTAATCCTTTATACAGGTAACACGTGTTCAACTAATTACACTATTGTATGACAGTCGGTACACGGATTAATTTTAAACCACCCTCCCATCTGGATCCATGTCTGGTGGGTGGAAGGATCCAGCTGAAAAGCGTGATTAGGGCTTTTGTTTCTCTTATGATAGCAGCAGGTCAGCATGCGACAGCTGAAAATGTCAGACTAAGTCGAATTGTTTGTTTACAAACAGTCACGTGTCACGTGGTGTTGTTTACAAACAAGAGAGCCACGTGGTGTTGTTTACAAACAAACCCTAAGTAGGTCACGTTACCCTAGTTACCAGAATGCCGGCTTCTGATTGGCTGAGCCTAAGTAAGTCACATGACGTAAGTAAGTCACGTTACCATAGTTACCAGAATGCCGGCCTCTGATTGGCTGAGAGCTTCTAAGTAGGTCAGTAGGTTACCCAGAATGCACCACTAATCCCCTAAGTAGGTCACTTCCGGTCACGTGACCAAATGGAGGCCTCTGATTGGCTGCAGGGTTACCCAGAATGCACCACTAATCCCCTAAGTAGGTCACTTCCGGTCACGTGACCAAATGGAGGCCTCTGATTGGCTGCAGGTCGATTGAGTAATAAACAGTACTTAACTATAGTCCCGTTCCGATACATACAATACTACTTTGACCAAATGTTCTGTGGGATGAAAAAGCTTTCGCAAAGACTGAGCTTCATACTGTAAGGTTGTAGCCCTACATTTAGTCCGTTTTTTGGCACCTACTTTAAAACCATAAGTATTCTTGATCGGCTAGAATAAACAAAACCTCGAGACAGAAAAGGGACTTCTGGCAGACTGGTCCCAAAGATGTGTACTTATTACCTATAAAAGGACTTGGAAATTAAAATGGATTACATTATTCATCTACATGTATAATACTATTCAACTCAAACATGAACAGAATATGTGAAATAGGTAGGGACCATCCTAAACGAATAGCACAAAAATCCCTACAGGTCTGATTGGCAAGGTTCTGGATGGGAGGGGCAGTGCAGGGGGCAGAGGTCATCTGTCTACTCGCTGTTACTTGAGGTGAGCAGATTTCCTCTGTAGGTGTGTGGTGGGAAGGGGTACTGGGTGGGAGGTGGCAGATGCGGGGTAGGTGAGGGGAGTGTAGGGTGCTGAGGTCATCTGTCTACTGACCGTTACTTGTGCTGAGAAGATTGCCTCTGACCACGGATGCTATAAATGCTTCTACCAGGCCTTGCCTCATGGGAATAGTAAGAGGTGTGTGTGTGTGTGTGTGTGTGTGTGTGTGTGTGTGTAGGTTGGCGGTGTGTGTGTAGGTTGGGTGTGTGTGTGGGCTACTCATCTATAGCAGAATGTGAGGTTTCTTAGGGACCAAGTGTCATGAGTTATTGGATACCATGAGTTTTGACTTTGGGTGACATTAATTGGACCTGTGAGACTGAGAGATGTTGAAGAAGGGATGCAGAAGTACAGAGGGATGTAAAGTGGGTGGGGCAGGGTGAGGTAGGGCGTAACAGCTACTGGTCTCTATGCTTGATAATTGGTGCCCACAATGTTCCTTTTTTTCATATCTTGTATTGCTGTGCACTTTTCTCCTCTTATCCTCTCAACCATTCTTCTCTTTAGCAGAGCTGTTCCTATGTAATGAGCATCCTCACCTTTTGGGGGCTTTTTAGACTAAGAAAAGCCTTGATAAAATTTCATAATTTTGGAGATCAATAAAGTCTTATGCACCTAAAGGCCATAGAAATAATTTTATTAGCGGCCACAGCAATTAGTACTTCAAATATGTTGTCCTGTCATTTCTCCACCCCCTCTCCTTCTTTACCCCCGTTCTTCATACCCAGCATCTTTAGATGTCATGCTCTGCTAAAGGATTCAGACATAGTATGTCCTTTTCATGCTGTATACCCTAAAAAGGAAAAGCTTTCATTGTCCTTTGATTTTTTTCTTTCTCTTGTACCTCCTCTCGTTATTCCCAGCATCTATGAATACCTGGCTCTTCTGGAGGTTTTAGACGTAGAAGGTCCCTTTTATGTATATTCTTTCTCTTACTTATGCCCTTGATGTATATAGATTTCTTGGTAGTCAGTGAATAGAAATCATCGGCACACCACCATAACTGGGTTAGCGCTAGGGCTTGGATTCTATTAGCCAATTTGGCGAATTTGTACCCATTTTGATTAGCCAAATTCAGCATTGATTAGCCAAACTGTTTTTGCTATTACCTGGTAGTCATATAATGAATTTTGCACCTTTCATAATACAGTAAATTCAACAACTGTTTTGTATAATATAGCAATGAGCACTATAAAGTTTTATTATCTTAATTGAAAATAGGTATTATTTTTATTTTTATTTTTTTGTTATGACTCAACAAGTTTATTGCCATGATTTTCAGTACATTACGGACTTGATGTGTCTTGCTTGGTTTCGCTTACTCAAGGCAAGAATTTGCGTCGCATTTTTAGTTGGGTATATACAGAGTGAAGATGTAAATTTGTACAATATAATATAAGTAATGATATAAGTGACGATATAAGTAATGATGACAATAGAAGTAATACATATTATGACCTGTACAATTCATTCTATAGAGCTATTATTTATGAGGTTGGATCATACATGTAGTATAATTCTATACAGTGAGGAGTGATCAATACGTGCGTTATCCAGAATCAGTTTCAATTCATCAACAATTACCCTTAGTTATTGGCTTTCTTTTTTCTCTTTTTCCTCGGCTTGGGTTTTTTCAGATATGTCCCCAAGTGCTTCTTTAGCTGTAGCTTAAAAGTTGGTTATAGCGTTTTCCATTGACGGGGGTGGGGACGGGGGCGGCGGTGATCTCAAGAGAGAAGGGTATATTTTCACTGGATCTAAGTATCTAATTCATGTGATTTACAGTGGTCCTGAAAAGATATTATTCAAGCTCATCTTGTCCCTCATTTACTCCTGTTACCGACCCTCCCTCTGACATGAATTTCGGGTTTGTACAATAAATCAGATTGCCCCTTTCCTTTATCATAAACTGTCATCAGGGATAGACACTCCCATTTTCAATTGTGTGTTACCCTGGACAGTAGCTGGGAAACCTGCTAATAATTTTATTGTCCTTTAGGCCACAATATTTTTTATTTCGTCCTCCGTGCTTTAGAAATTTCCGGAGATGTCCGTAACCCAAATAAAAAAAAAGTGTGGCCTTAATAATGGTTTTACTTTCCTTTAGGAATATTCATGATTAGGTTTAATATATCAGAATATAATCGAACTGACTGGCTTCCCCTGAATTTTCCCTTTCCAATGATACATAACAGGTAAAAACTGTCCCACAGCCACAATTAGCCAATTTGGCGAATTCTAAGTGGGGGGCATTAGCCAAATTCAACTTGGATTCGCCACTGGCGATTTGGCGAGTGGCTAGCGGGAACCCTGCATAAATAGGCATTGAGCAGTACTCCTCCCTGAGATTACCTTAGAGTTATTTATGGACAGTGATGTATTTTAGGTCTATTCCCTACATCTCTCTACCATGTCACTGTATATCTCATGGATCTGTCTATGAAGGTATATCTCATAGGTCTAGTAATTGTAGATAATTATTGCAGCCTGAAGCAATGTGTTTGGTGAGAGATACTTCTGATGGCATTGTATAAAGCTTTACTCAACTTCTCAACCCACAAATTCCCCCACAATTACCTATATGATTTTACACTTAAACCTATTTGAATTTGTATCATAGGCTGCAATTACATTCTGGCCTGTATCCTTGCAAAAGTCCATTTATAAATAGTATTATTATGGGTTTCATTTGTACTGCAAGTGCCCCTCCTATTTGATACCATTTCTTTGGGTTGAGTAGGTGCCAATACCAGACCACCATCTGACTGGATAATTGGCTACAGTTAACCCTACATTTGGCTCCCTATATTCCACAAGGCACACAGATAGTGCCGCCAAGAACTAAGAGAGTAGGTTCTTTGGTCAGTGCTGGTAATACATATAGCTAGTGTAGGGATTAGGGATAACTTACTACTACAATTAGCACCCGCCTAGATACAGGTACAATTGTATAGGCCAAATTAAGTCAAATTGTGTAATACTGTCCTATCAGTCATCCATGACTCAAGATTATATGTAATTGGTCCTCAAATATCATCAAAATAATGTGTAATAAATAGCTTATAAATGTTTTCGTGTTCTCTTTTTAGGTGAGTTGACATAACCTTCTCCATTACTGCAACCCACAAGGTAATCCCACAAGATCCGTATTGTGAAGAGCTTTTCCCACTTATTTCATGAGACGTCACATCAGACTCCAAATATCCAGAAACATTTGCAATGCACTAGATTCCTCATAGCTTCACTGAAAATAACACCCACTAATTAGAGAAACTATTTCTACTCTGCTTGTATCAGACCAGACAATTTCTCTGCTTATTCTGTCCAAAGGTCAAGACATCTATTATTGATCATGATCGAGTTTTGCTTAAAAGGTCATGGGTACGATGTTAACAGTCGAGAATACAACTAAGGATAATATCCCACAGGGCACACAGGTTTTCTTCAATAGGAAACTGTGCAACATAAAAAGGGTGCATTAGAAGTATGCTCCTGCCATGCTTTGATTATTGAGATAAATGCTGTTATATATGAAGGCAATGCCTGGTGTTTCACAATCTCCTGGGACTCCTGAATTGACAGAATTGGCCTAATAGATAGCACCTGAATGGGTTGCGGGCTTTGTTGTTTCCTCTGAATTTATTTTATTTGAGGAGATCTCGAGGGAAGGGAATGCAATTTGTGCATGGGCAGCAAGGTTTGGTACTGGGGAAAATTGGGGAATGTGGAGTTTTATACAGTCATGTTCATTCATTTTGTTTGTTCTCTTACCAGGTACGGTGTCCCTCTATAGTGTGTATTCCACCGGCTGTTATTCAAAGAAAGTCTATGATGTTAAACATATGGAAAAACCTTATCCTACGGACAGAATGACGTCCGATTCCGTCACTGGAATATTCCCTTATGTCATGTTTGTATTTTTTTCACTGAAGGCAAAAAACACATATCTAATACCTGCACAGGGCTTAATGATATTTCAAAATCAACTCGTATTATATGCAGCAAAATAATGGGTAGAGGATGGCAAATAAGCTATTAACTGTTACCCTAAATTTCGGGTGTATATTTTATCAAGCAATTTCAAAGTTTATACTTTTTATGAAGCCAAATATGGCAATGCTATAACAAAGGAACTGCTACATGTACTCATTCAAGATGATCTATGTCTTTGAAAAAGCAGGACATTGTGTGCAAATGTCATGTTTATTGTCCTTCAGTATATTTTTACAGTTAATGCAAACTGTTGCCTAATGGCTGTTGGCTTAAGTCACTGGCACTGTTAAATCTGTGTTAATGATGTGAAACATGCAACTGTTCCATTGGGACACTGCTGAGAGGCGAGTGAGGGCACCATGGAAGCAGGCTGATTCTCAGAGACTACAATGGCAGAAAGAGCAGCATGATTTCTCACTTTCATTTATCTTGTTTGTAGGACACTTAAAGTTAACTATAAAATACAACACAATACAGCACCATTAGCGGTCTGGGGAGTAGACTTCTGGTCATGGTGTATGGAACCCTTTCTGGACAGCATAATTCCACAAAGCTTAATGTTCATTTGTCATCATAGAGCACATAATAATAAACAGTGAAGGTATATGAAGGTATAGAAAATACACAGCCATAACGATAGCCAGTTAGAGAGGAAACATATATACGTGTAAAGCATTCAATGAGCCTTGTTTGCAGATTCAAGGCATAATGTGTGATCTATATGCAGCCTTTACAGCCAAACACCAAACTGCCCCCCTGTGGGTATTGGTCAGAGAAGGTGGATGTCCAGTCCCTGCACTCTGCCCCCATGTTGACATCACCTGCAAAAATAAAGCAGTGGTATTAATTATGATGCTGTTGCAGTGATTCTTGCTTTTCTCTTTGTGATTCTGATTATCATAGTTTAGAAATATTGACCAACATTGTAAAGATTCCATGGCTGTTGACCCTTGAGTAGAGTATAGATCTGGTAAATTCTAGCCTGTGACTGTGGAGGAATAAGGCCCTATAGAGGTCTTTAGAAACTCCTGAAAATTGCAGTGAGAGCCGCAATTTAGATTGAATAACAAATCCTACAAATCAGTAAAAACTCTCACTTTTATTTAGTCTCATTCATAATTGAAAGATAATTGCTGGACAGTGCTAATTTATCCTGATATTTCCTATAACTTCGTACTACTTTTTTTTAAAGGACTGACATATTTTACTGCGGTTCAAATAGTTTAATGCAGTTCAGATGAAACCTCTTTTAATTTAATGTTTGTACTTGTCATCTCAGGAATTATAATGTCTAGTTTGCCATATATTGTGGAGTCCTAGGGGGAGGCTTTCCTAGCAGAATATGTAAATCTCAGTCCCCAGCGCTTTGCACATGCATGCATAGTTCCTAAAAAAGCCCTCACCCCTGAGGTGTATAAATGAATATGTATGCCCTGGTTATAGATGTAGATAACGTCATGGACTGGAACATGACAGTTTTTGCCTGCCACCATCCAAGACTGATCCGTCCATGAGAATAGAGTACCCATCCATAGCACTGTTAATACAACTCCTCCATCAAATCCTAATCTCGGGAACTGGCCTAACATGGATGGGATTTATGAGAATCTAATGCCACTATTATGAAGGAGAAACACCATCAGTGGAGGCATAGTGAGCTGTATGTGGACAAAAACAATACCATGGGAGGGGGCTATCACACTATTTTGCACCTGAAAAAAGAAAACATATTGGATATCCATTCTAATCCATTATGTGATATGTTGTTGCCAAATGATGCTACCACACCAGCTTTGACAACCGTAAAAATAGTAATACCCTGCATTACTATTGAACACTGCCATGTATGACAATAATGGCCACAGCCTTCTCTAAGCATTGTTTCATCATTTCTATAGTCATCCAAAGCACGCTTTCTTGTAATGTGCATGGTCAAGTGGCTAATACCATACATATTTTAATAAATTAAAGTATTACACAATCTAGAACTTTGTAGTTTGACTTTGTTAATCCAACTAGACTCAAGTCCACCATGCAAAATATCTACATTCAAAGCGCACTTAGATAGAAATCCATATTAAATCACTTAATCATAATTATGTGCCCTCGGGAGCTATCACTAACCAGCTCTAATTGGGAGCAAATTAGATTTTGATGATCAATGTTATCTTCTCCTCAGGGTCATAATAATGCAGATCTAATCAATGAATTCACCCCACTCCCCACATTTCTCTTTACTTCCTTCTCCTAACCCACCCAAATATGATTTTAATACACTGTACTATAAAGCAAAAGATTAAGTATTTTTACCTCATCTGAGAACAGCATCAGGCCAGATCTAACTTACTTGATAGTTTCATATTAATCTCAGGTCTGTGGTTAGCATCCAGGGCACCAGTAGCACAGCTGGGGACGTTTATTGGATGTGACTTTTTACCGCATGATCCAGGCTGCTTCGGCTAATCTGTGCAGGGGTAGTAGGAATTGGGGAGTTGTAGGTAGTTTTGCTTCGAGCTACATAGTGTTTGTCATATGTCTTAGCTGCAGATCCCTCCTGGAATTTATTCTGGAACATGACACCCATACATATTCTTGCATCTAAGATTTACTCCTTTTACCCTGAAACATCCAGGGAACACAAGGGCCGTTTTTGTTCTCCTTGGAGGGAAACACAATCTAGTCATTTGTGATTATGTATTATTAAGGGAAAGCTGCTGAGAGTGTGTGAATCTAACAATGGTTTTTAACGGCCTGCCATAGTTCCTCAATATCAAGCCTGTGATACCAGACCAGGGTGAGGCATAATGTAGGGTATAATCTGTAGGCAGCATGTGGAGATTACAAGGTGTTGGCACGACACAGGCTGAGGCAAGTAGTGAGAGAGATTAAAAAAACAGAGAAACCATTGGATAATTCATCGCTGCTGTTTTCAGGGGAAATGCTTCTTTTTGGCAAGACACACTGTGGTTGACTAAATTTCTGACATCTCAAATTTATTGCAGAACCAGAAACTGCTCTGAAAGGTCAGAGGAAATTAGTTCAGGAACAGTAAATACCATATGATTAATGGTGTTCTTGACTTTTGGTTCAGACAGACATTTTTACAATTTTACCAGGCAGACTTCGAAAGAAGGAGCAACTTACACTATGAGCTAAATGTACAATTAGAAAATAAAAGCACTATTTATGAAATTTACATTTGAGATAACATTTGCTGTAGGTAGGTCAATATGAAGAAAAACATACTAAAAATAGGAAATTTAATTTTACTGCCTTACACCATATCAGAAGTCGTTAAAACTGCTTACTCAATGGCTCTACACATTACCACCTCACCCTACAAAGTCTTGTCTATTACTTATTTTTTCCATCATATAGTCTGCTCCCATTATAATCATGTCTCCTTTCATTGTTCCTCTATTCTCCACCCACCACATCATAATTTCTGCTTTGAACAAACAGTCCCCAATCCTTTACTTCATGATAGGCTGCCTCCTTTTGCTATCGGAATCAATGTGTCTGGGAGGTGCTTGGATGTGCTGCATGGGAACCATTGACACAGAATAGGAGCCATTTTACCTCTTAGTGTCCTCTTCAGAGACACCGGGTCCTCCCAGAGGTCAATACCAGAGACCCTTTTCTTGTCAAGGTTATCTGAAGGTCAGAGTGTTTAGTGGAAGTGATGAATGCCCATTTGTTTGTACGTCCCTCACTCAGGACATATATCATGCTTTTTTGCTGCAACCCTCTCTCTTTTTATTGGATTGCCTCTTCTTCTCTGTAAGTAAGTTTGCCTCCCTGTTTTACACAATCTCTCTGGCTCTGCCTTTCTTCTGCTTACCTTTCTCAACCCCTGCCTTATAGTCTCTGTTAGTTTTTTTAATGTCAGCCTGATTCTTATGTGTTTTTTCTCCATCTGTTTCCCTGGGTCTAGGACGCACTGCTCACGTGTGTTTTTGCTCTTACCACCTCTACCAGAATTACATTTTACATTCTTGTCTTTTTGGGTTTCTCCTACACATTCTAACCCTGCATGATATACCCTCTCTCTCCATGTGTGAAAACTCATTTTGATCACTCCCACTATATCTAGGACATGTGACAGATGTGACATAATTATGTCATATGTTTCCGGGAATTGCTTCTGCCCAGGTTTCGGCCATCTTTAATTTGAAGGCAGAGCCTTCTGACACTGGATCACTCTGACAACTTTATGTTGCACCAAATATATTTTCTAGTAAAACTTCAAGGATCAAGAGCTATGGTAATGTGTAGACATTTTTACCTAAAAGGGGTAGGATCTTTTTGGTCCCCCTCCTTCAAGGAGTCAAGGAGTCTTTTTTTGCCCCCCCCCCCCAAAGAATTCCCACATCCCCCTCCCCCTGTTGTTAAGAAATGACCACTCCCTTACCTTAATTAATGCATACAAATATATACATGCTACTGTAAAGAAAGTGTAAAGTGGTAATTTAGAAGGGGAAGGTGATGTCTGGTAGTAGGAAAGCATGATAGCGAGGCATCAAAAACGAATGTAAATCGTGAAATTTAGTCTGGGATATGGTTTAAATTACAATACAATTTATTACAGTTGCTATTAAGGAGGAAAGTAGTGCTCGGGAAGCCCTGTTGCAGGGGAGAGAGTAGAATACGTTTTAGTACATCAAATACAGCCCTGGGTAGTAGGGCATGTAGACCTCCTGGGCTTGATAAACAGTTAGTTTATTTGAAACGTCAATACACCATTTCAATATAAATAAAAACCTGCCATCTATATCATGTTATAGCCCGCCTCTTTCAATCTCAGCATCACCCCTTCCCTTTCAGGCCAGGTTCTCAGCTTTTATGTGGACGACTTCTGAGGCCAAGGACTTAAAACTGTGCAGATAATCAATCATAATTTCACAGCTCAGCGACCGCCCTTATTCAGTCTACAAGTCACCGCAGCCGACTCAATTTACAAAAGTGTTATATGGCAGGCCATTTAACAGGCCTATTTGTAATAATGAAAACAATTAAATAAAGTTAATCTCAATGCCTAGAATCGTGATGTACCTGGTACCTATTCCTGTCCTCTTGACAGCTGCCTATAGATCTATATCCGACTGTCTATCTATCTTGACAATTCTTGACATTCTGTCTTGGCAATCTCTCTCATTCCATCAATATCACATTTTAATCTTAGTCTCAATCATTTCATGCTTTCCACTTGATTGATTCCTTCCTTGTTGTTTCTGTTATGAAGAGATTAAGAAGCTGCAACCTGCAACTTGCCATATACCTGAATTCAAAATGCTTCCCCTAAAATCTAACTGCTGTAATTCTAAATGATATAACTGCTTTCCATAGTTCCTCATTATCAGACAGAAAACCTCCGGGCCTGAGGTGATGCCAGACCGACCCAGTTGAGGTATAATCTGTCCGCAGCATATGGAGATAACAAGCTGTTGGCATGACACAGGCGGTGGCATTCAGTGATAGAAAAAAGAAATAAAGAGAAAGAGACCATGGCTTATGTTATCGCTGCCGTTTTGAGGAGAAATGGTCCTTTTTTTGGCAAGACACACTGTGGTTGACTGGATTCCTGACATCTCCAATTTATTACAGAAACAGGAACTGTTATCAAGGGCTTCTGCAAAATGCGCTCAGGAACTAACATAAATACCATGTAATGAATGATGTTCTAGATGTTTAATTTCAGAAACTTCTATAACATCTGACAGGCAGACTTCAAAACAAGGCATAAGTTATAATCAAGTCAAAAAGCCATTTATTAAAATGTTGTTAGATTGCTAAACATATCCAGTCATAAATATATAATAATACTTTTGATATCACACACAAGTTGTTGGGCAAAATGTGTCAATTGGTTTGATTGAAGATTGATCAACACTTTGCTAAATTAATGAGGGGTGGGGAGTTAGGTCAGAGGTAGAGCGTTCGTCTGGCACCCACAAGAACGTGGGTTCAAGACTCAGCAGCGCCCTGCTGATTGAGCTGCAACCTCCCCCCTGCTATGGTAGACTTACAGCATATCAAAGGCCTGTCCATCTCACACTGTGCCTATGTAGTGTGGGATGTAAAATAACCATTGTTTCGGTAAAAGTGTAGGGACGTGCTTTCTATCTTCAGTCACCTCATAGATTTGATCACCATCACCGCCCTTGAAATGACCATAGCTGTTAACTAGGGCGTAAAGCAACCCAACAACCAACCAACCAACCAATCAAACTGAGATGAGAATGTGTGTCTCCCTTCTCCCAGCCTTTTTTTATTCAATAAGCATAAGTATGTTCAATCTGAACATGTTGAAAATAACCTTCTGAGATTTAAATCTCAGATTAAGTCATTTGAAATCTTTTGGAGCCAACATTATTACCATGGTTATCAGTATGTAATCAAAACGTAAAAGCGCTATGGGCCAATTGTGGCTTTACTTTACTTTTGTTCAAATTCGCCATTATAAGAGGCTTGGTGCCTGTGATACGCTCAACTCCCATCAGTGTGGCATACCACTGTCATATGCCCCGCATACACTGTCAGTGGTAGCAATGCCATACCTATACGTTATCTGTAGGGTAGAGGTACCCTGAGTCGGACAGCTACCTTGAGTCAGACACCATAAGTATTCAATTATAAAGTTAATATTAATTTTTCATATCCAATAAATCTTAAAATTGAGGGGTTTCTCTTTTTAATGAGGATTGTGGTTGTTGCCGCGTAAAAAAATGCCTCAGGCATTTTTATACGCTCCAACAACCTCAATTCTTGCATTTAAAGGAACATAATGTCTACATGGTTGGTATATTTGAAGGTGACCCATTCAAGACACCAAATAAACAGGTGGGAGGATAATGTAACTTTAAATATGATAGTTACTATGAATTCCTTGGGTCCATGCTAGGGGGTTGATATGATTATAATCAACCTCAGGAGCATGGATATGTGTGTAGCTAGGCAGATAAACAATTAAAATAGCTGTTGCTAAGCAACCAGCTGCAATAGCAACAAACCAGTGGAACCATTGAATTCCTTGGGTCCACTTGAGGGTGAATAGGTATGATAATAATCAACCTCAGGAGCATGGAAATGTGTGTTGCTAGGCTGATAAACAATTAGAATAGCTGTTGCTGAGCAACCAGCTGTATTAGCAACAAACCAATAGAACCATTGAATTCCTTGGGTCCATTCCAGGGGGGTATGTATAATTATAATCAACCTCAGGAGCATCCAAATGTGTGTTGCTAGGCAGATAAACAATTACAATAGCTGTTGCTAGGCAATCATCTGTCTTAGCAACAAACCAATAGAACCATTGAATTCTTTGGGTCCACTTTAGGGGGCGTAAGTATGATTATAATCAACCTCAGGAGCATCGAAATGTGTGTTGCTAGGCAGATAAACAATTAGAATAGCTGTTGCTAGGCAACCAGCTGTTTGAGAAACAAACTGATTGAACCATTGAATTCCTTGTGACAATTTTAGGGGGGTTAGGTATGATCATAATCAACCTCAGTAGCATGGAAATGTGTGTTGCTAGGCAGATAAACAATTAGAATAGCTGTTGCTAAGCAACCAGCTGCATTAGCAATAAACCAATAGAACCATTAAATTCCTTTGGTCGATATTAGGTGGGGGTAGGTATGATTATAATCAACCTCAGGAGCATGGAAATGTGTGTTGCCAAGCTGATAAACAATTAGAATAGCTGTTGCTAAGCAACCAGTGGCATTAGCAATAAACCAATAGAATCATTGAATTCCTCGGGTCCATTTTAGGAGGGTATGTATGATAATTATCAATCTCAGGAGCATCAAAATGTGTGTTGCTAGGCAGATAAACAATATGAATAGCTGTTGCTAGACAACCAGCTGTCTTAGCAACTAATTAATAGAACCATTGAATTCTTTGAGTCCATGTTGGGGGGGGGGATAGGTAGGATTATAACTCATGACCTATCAAAGGTTGATTAATATTAATGTTATCATTATTTGCATACATTTGTGTTGTGACACCTTAAAACAAAATGGCGGCACCCCTTAAAACAAAATGGCGGCACCCGTACTGACTTCCTGTCAAATGAAAACAATATAATGCCTCAACACGGTAGTTCGCAGGCTCACCAATAGGGCCCCTCCGAGGCCTTTCGGCATTAAAAAAATATAATATACCAAATATTTGCCATGGCTTACATGATGTTGTGACTGCTTGACTGCCTGGGAGTTTTCATTATATTCTTAAATCAATAATGAAGAGTAAAAGGGGGAAATTGTTTTTTTTGTTCAATGTTTTCTCGTTTCCTCTTTACCTATGCTATTCCTAATGATAACTATAGGAACATATGTTTCATTTGTGACAATTCAAGTCCACAGATTGACTTTAGGTGCAGGTGTCCGGCTTTAGGTGCAGTTTCATCTTATTGAAATGATATATAAGATGTGGATTTATTCCTACTTAAAGTACATTATTTTCTGCAATTTGCTAGGAAATATAAGCTATGTATATAATGTGCCCAATGGCATGTCCCATATAAAAAATGCTTATCCTTTATTGGTTTCAAATTTAAGAGGCATAGGTGACTACTTTTTTGTTGTCCGGGAGCGTCCAAGATGGGTGCTTTTACCCTATGCTTCAATGTTGAAGGTAGAATAACAATGGCAGAACACAGGGTTGTCCTGGTGACACTGAGGTGTGACAATACAAAAAGCAGCTACTATAAAATTTGTTGGTGGCTGCTTTGTAACTCATCTGTAGCAGATTGCCAGAGGTTTTTTACTTGCCGCTGGTGGCTGGGCAACAGCACACCATGCAGACAGGCCATCTGTCCAGCCTCACATATAGTAAGATACATTGGCTCAGTGTGGTTGATGCATACAGACACATATGTAATGAAAGGTAGTGGTAATCTAGGAGGAAGGAGGGCACTCCATCTTGGTATCCTAGTAAAAAGAGCCCATGGCTGTGGTGAGGCAAAAACTAATGATGTGTAAAGGGTGGAATCGAGACTGGGATATGGATTGAACTACAAGTGTTTCTATTTAGGGAAGCAGCAATATGGCAATGCTGTAAATAGGGAGAAAATGAGACATGAGAAAAATACCTAAGTATGTAATTTCTGGCCTCTAGGTGATGGGTCATGTAGCAGCCTGGGGATAGTGGGGCGTGTAGCAGTTGGCTTAGGAGGCTGAGGAAGCGATCAATGCACCCAAGCAGTAAACTCTCTGCTCCTGTTCTTTGTTGGTATGAGGAATTCCGTGTACAGCCTAAGTATAGCCTGTAATACCCAGAGACACTGAGCCGTATGGTATAGGTTTAGGACCAATAGACATCTCTCGGTTTAGGATCAAGCTGACTTTTATTCACTCTCCTCTGGTTTTAATAAGGGCATTATTTACTTAAAATTACACATACCTGTCAATGCAGATACCCAATGGCAGCTAAAAGTAGTAAATATGTATGCCACTATATTTAGAGACATTGGACCAGTTTGATAATAGAATGTCCTACACAGACAGGCATAGATCCCTATTGATCCCATTGCCCCCATTGACAGCACTAATCAATCAGTCTAGACACAGCTATAATAACTATCATTTCCTCTCACCCTAGGAAGACCATAAACACCTACTGAGAACCTTCTTTGACAGTCCAGACAGTCCTGATTCCCTGGATGGTGAATGTAGAGCATCATTAAGTGAGACAGACTTCCTTCCACTGCACTGAAAACCCATAGGTTGAACGGGTTAGTCAGTACAGACTATCCTAGGTTGTTAATATGTGTGTTAGTCATAATGGCAAAGTTATATTCAAAAATGACTGAGGGGTCAGTCAGTAGTGGCTAACCTAGGTTCATCATGGGTGTGTTGTATTTGTATACCACTAGTTGGGGCCACCTGTAAGATACTATCATCACCACTCTGTGGCTCCCATTGGAAATTAAAATACTAAAGTGGGTTGGTCAGTACTGACCAACCTGACAATAATAACTGACCTAGGTTGGTCATATAGGGAGCCAAAAAATGACTAACCAAGTTAGACACTAGTGACTGAGAGATTGGTCGTATAGGGAGCCTAGGAATATCAGTGAGTGTCAGTTCTACACAGAACTACTATAATTATGGTATAGTTATCCATTGTTGTGGAGTGCAGAATAGCAAGTGTACAGATAACAGGTACTATCTACAACATTAAGGAGATGGGACACATCACGAGTCTGTAACAAGAGATATGTTACGGTGTCACGCATGTCATGAAGATTAGGCACTGCCTCAGTAATACTAGCAGGGATGACACACAATGTTTTTCTGTTTTTTCTTATCTGAGAGTTACGAAGACAACCATCCCTCATCTAGCATGTCTGTGAGCAGTATGCTACGTGCGGCACATCATCTCAACATGATGTCTTTCAACATCTAACTGTCACACACAGCTGCATTTAGAGCAGCTTACTGAGTAGATTAAAGACTATTCTGACTCATATATGGGGTGTGTCTATACCTATAAGCTATGAAGAACTGCAGAGTATTAAGCTTCGCTCTTTTGAAAAAAAGTTGAGTTCATAAATATCTGTTCTCATAGTACTGACCATACAGTTTGTATTAAAGTATTAAACATAGAGTTTGTAGGGTTATATTAATTTGGAATGTTTAACTAAACACAGCGTGAGTCATCAAATTTAAGCAAATTTAAGTAAATATCTAAGTTAATCAATGGACTTCCTCCAGCAGCTTTGAGTAACTTTAACTTTTTTTCAGATTGAAGTTGCTCAGAGTTGCTGAAAGGTCATTAATCAACTTTGCTTAAAGTTGATAAAATTCGATGGTTCATGCGGTGGAAGTGATCCATACAGGATTGATGATAAGGGAGAGGGATGTAATAGGAAAGCAGGAAGGTTCCACAGTCTGGTTGATCCATTGTAGTTTGTTGTTTCTGCTATTTTCTAATACCTTTATAAGGTACACTGATAAAAATGGACCTGAAAATGTTAGTCACTACGGACTACATTTCTATAGTCACATGAATGTAGCAAAAACGACTATACCAAGTTAGTCATCTATGTCTATAGTAAGTTAGTCATATAGTCAACCTATAGTCAGCCATTAAATTGGCTGATTTGGGCTATATAGTCAAGTGACTATGAATTTAATGGTTTCATGGTCTAAAGTAGTCACTATGACTAAAAGATATAGTCAATCATGAGAAATAAGGGAAACTTAAGTACTGAAGGCAGGTCAAGGTTCAGCAGGGTAGATATGGCTAAGATAAGGCAAGGCAGGGTACAGGCTAGGATAAGGCAGAGCAGGTGACAGGCTAGGACGAGGCAGGGCAGGAGACAGGCTAGGATAAGGCAGGCCAGGGGACAAGCTAAGATAAGGCAGGCCAGGGGACAGGCTAGGATAAGGCAATGCAGTGGTCAGGCTAGGATAGGGCAGAGCAGGTGACAGGCTAGGATAAGGCAGGTCAGGGGACAAGCTAGGAAAAGGCAGGACAGGTGACAGGCCAGGATAAAGCAGGGCAGGGACAGGCTAGGATAAGGCAGTGCAGGGGACATGCTAGGATAGAGTAGGGGACAGGCTAGGATGAGGCAGGGCAGGGGACAAGCTAGGATAAGGCAGGGCAGGGGACGGGCTAGGATAAGGCAGGCCAGGGGACAAGCTAGGATAAGGCAGGGCAGGTGACAGGCCAGGATAAAGCAGGGCAGGGACAGGCTAGGATAAGACAGGCAGGGGACAGGCTAGGATAGGGCAGGAGGCAGGCTAGGATGAGGCAGGGCAGGAGACAGGCTAGGATAAGGCAGGGCAGGTGACAGGCTAGGATAGAGTAGGAGACAGGCTAGGATGAGGCAGGGCAGGGGACAAGCTAGGATAAGGCAGGCAGGGGACAGGCTAGGATAAGGCAGGCCAGGGGACAGGCGAGGATAAGACAGGCCAGAAGACATGCTAGGATAAGGTAGGGCAGGTGACAGGCTAGGATAAGGCAGGCCAGGGGACAAGCTAGGATAAGGCAGGGCAGGTGACAGGCCAGGATAAAACAGGGCAGGGACAGGCTAGGATAAGGCAGGCAGGGGACAGGCTAGGATAGGGCAGGAGGCAGGCTAGGATGAGGCAGGGCAGGTGACAGGCTAGGATAAGGCAGGCCAGGGGACAGGCTAGGATAAGGCAGGCCAGGTGACAGGCCAGGATAAAGCAGGGCAGCCAGGGACAGGCTAGGATGAGGCAGGGTAGGGGACATGCTAGGATAGGGCAGGGGACAGGCTAGGACGAGGCAGGGCAGGTGACAGGCTAGGATAAGGCAGGGCAGGTGACAGGCTAGGATAAGGAAGGCCAGGGGACAGGCTAGGATAAGGCAGGCCAGGTGACAGGCCAGGATAAAGCAGGGCAGGGACAGGCTAGGATGAAGCAGGGTAGGGGACATGCTAGGATAGGGCAGGGGACAGGCTAGGATGAGGCAGGGCAGGTGACAGGCTAGGATAAGGCAGGCCAGGTGACAAGCTAGGATAAGGCAGGCCAGGGGACAAGCTAGGATAAGACAGGCCAGGGGGCAGGCTAGGATAAGGCAGAGCAGTTGACAGGCTCCTGTGTAGGCCTATCATGTTCTAGACATGCTAGGATAGGGCAGGTGACAGGCTATGATAAAGCAGGGCAGGTGACAGGCTAGGATAAGGCAGGCCAGGGGACAGGCTAGGATAAGGCAGGCCAGGGGACAAGCTAGGATAAGACAGGCCAGGGGGCAGGCTAGGATAAGGCAGAGCAGGTGACAGGCTCCTGTGTAGGCCTATTATGCTCTAGACATACACTGTTCATGTATTTCTATGTTATCAAAATTGGAACAAATTACCATGATAACTCTATCAAACATGTGAGCTCATGCGCCCTATAACATCTTAAGTTGTCATAGTCAACTGTAACATAACATATAACAAGCAGGGATATCAATAGAACAGTGGTTTAGGAGAGGATGTGCCTACCTGAAGTCCATGGACCATTCAAATTTGAATTCTAACTGTTTCCTGTGCACACATTCCTGTGACATCATCAATTTGTGTGATCCACATATAGTCACTCCTGACTATCTTTGTGACTAATATGTTGTATAGTCCCCTGACTACGGGGGTCAAAATATGATGGTATAGTCAGTACTGACTATAGGTTTTATTATCAGTGTATGTTTGACAATCAATTGTTTGAATAAGTAGTGTTTGTGGCTTTGTGGAATCTCCTTCATCCAATTCCTAATACTGTCGGATTTAACTATGTCAAAGAAGTCACAGAAAAGGCTCTCTCAGTAGAAATGTCCAAAAAGAGACCTGGCACAATTTACACGTCCCATTTTTGGGCTAAAGTATGTTGGCCCAAGTAGAAGTCAGAGCAGTACAGTTCAGTTCTCGGTAGACGATGTGAAGCACTAGGAGACTCAGTTGATGGCACTGTAAACTCAGACTACTTCTCATGGAATAATGACCATGATAGAAGAAAGAGCATCATCATTTCTCAGTTTAGATAAATCCTGTTCAGTAGACACTGAAGGTAGACCATAAAAGTATGGTATAACACTGCACTTTCAGGTTTCTTGTCAGAGGATAGCTTAACCCTTTAAGGATTACATATTCCCTCATATTCTTTTGCCACTTAAGAGTATATGAAAATAGTTCACGTAAAGGAAAACAATGTGACATGGTAGTTGCCAGCTCAGAGGGAGAACATGGTTCTCCAGGGTATGATCTACTTCAGCCTAATCATCGACTTATACTGCAAGACCTTGTCCTACTGTAAAATCCACAGCCTAATGCTAAGGGGACCACAGAGTCCTAAAATAGAGGGGCAATAATGAGGGTAAGGTAGTAATCAAGGCAATAATGAAGGTCTCCAGTATTTATCATGCTGTATATAGGGGGCTTATAAGTAACATGTCGCATCCAAAATTGATGAGATGGAACAGCTACAACAGACAGACAAGTCACGCACAGTCTGTAATACTAGACTTGTTACAGCCTTTGTAATACTATCCCAAAATCCAAATACATTTCTCTATCTCTGTGTATGACAGGCTTCTCAGGATTCCCTGCTTGAGACTTACAGCAAGATAATGAGACATTCTTCAAAAAGCTCTCAGCTGCCATAAATAGCAACACATATGTTTAACTACATTTATGAAAATGAATTCATTTGGGGCAGGCTGTCCTATACAACAGATGCAGGTTACTCCCAAGAGCTCTGTACAGAAATATGAGGTGCTCCCCTGAGGTGTACATATGCATGCATCTGGGATGCTTATTGACTCAGGTAGGTAACTACCTGAGTCTTATGCGACGCCTCTGTGAGACGCTTTTTTTTGAAAGGAAAAAAAATTCAACTCTTTCTTTTCACCCCAAAAAGCAATTTCCCATCAAAAATTCAAGATCCTACTTAAAATACAACATTTCCCCTAGCTTAGCTCGCTCGAATCACCCATCTAATGCAAAGCATTACATGAAAAAAAAGGATTACAAGAAAGCTTTCCAAAAATTGTCTTGGTCTTTCTGTTGTAGACACATGTTCGTCTTCATGCAGTAGTAGTTATTCAATGTGATCACCTCACTGAGACGCATTTTTTAAGACCAAAAACTCGACACAACAGCGCGGGAAATGATCCGTAGACGAAAAAGGAGGTGCAGTCAAGAATTTACTGCACTCGTTTTGAACGCGCCGAGGTGTCGATATTTGATGAATTACTTCGTTTTGGAGGCTCAGACCTGTCCCATTCTCTTTATTTTCGAATTCTAGGCCGAAAACATCGATGCAAGTTGGCGCCCGCCATGTTGGATTTCTTTCAAGTCTCGTCTCCTCTTGCCGTTCGCGAGATTCGGAAATTGTTGTTGTTTTGACAATTTGCGGCGCGCCGAGGAGTGGATATCTCGCGAACTACTCCGTTTTGAAAGCTCAAACCTGTCCCATTCTCTTTATTTTCGAATTTTAGGCCGGAAACATGTGCTGGGGGTTGAAATAGGGCCTTTTTTCGCTATTTTGAGTGTATTTTTGCCATCGAATCGAGGTGAGTTGGCGCCCGCCATGTTGGATAACGGGCAACAATGGGGGTATTTGGCAATATTTTGATTTTTCCGGCTTCATTTATGCATCATGTAGACTGTTTTGCGCACTCCCATATGCATCATGCGGCTCATATAGTGATTAGGATCACACGTTAGATTTTTGATCTAGATGATGTGGTGGATAGGAAACAGACCAACAGTTTCCGCCTCCCTTGTGCCCTGAGAATAGAAAACCTGTCCTTAACACTTTCAATAAAATACCTTCATTAAATTCTCATCTCTGGAACGGGTACCAAGGATATGGAATTCATGATGATTTAAAGGAAAAAAACATCTGCATGGAAAAAAATGGATACCGAAATCAGATAAGAGTGGTCTGGTCCACCATTTTAATTGAACAATTTAGTTTAAATTTAGTTCTTCTTTTGCCTGGAAAAAGACAGACATGGATGGGTAAAAGTGGAAATTAATAATACTTTTGCTTGGAAAAAAATTTGGTCTCGATGTAGTTCTACTGTTGAATAGGGCAATACCTACCTAGCAATATAGAGATATGAACCTATACCTCAGGAGTATAGAGCTATGGACTTAACCCTCCAGTCCTCCGTAGTTCAGAGATATGCACCTCTACCTCAAGTTACGACAGCCTTTGCCATACTTGCTGTCCTGTGTCCTACTGTTGTGTTAATTTCAGTTAATCATATGTAATCAGCTAATGTTGCCTTATTGTCTTTTTAGGTGAGTTGACGTAGCCTTCTCTATTACTACAACATGTAAGGTAACTCCACAAGAGTGAAGTGGTTTGTGCAAAGGTTTTTCCATACTACCATGAATTCTTGCACATAGGCCTAATTAGCATATAAGTTGCACAGGTCTCCCCCACTCCCGCCAATCCCTGTCCAGTGGCTGTCTACAAGTCTAGACTTTCTATCTATCGATTCCCAGTCCCTCACACAGGGAGCTCTGTGGGTTACACTATATGTATAAACAGCAGAGTGTTTGTCACTTGGCTGGTGCCGGTAATCATGGGGACCAGACCAGCTCAGTAGCAGAGTAGTTTCTGAATAGGAAAGTAGTACAGAGATGAGTGTCTAAGGTCTATATAAAGCCCACCACAAACAGATTGACTCAATCAGTGAATAGGAAAGACCTGTTATACAGATTGAATCAGGATGGATCAAAAATGTCTGATATTACCTGATCCGATTAGATGATCCAATGAGCTGATCATCAAAACAGTACCCTATGAGGTCCCCCCCCACCCCGCCTTTCCCACTAACCAACTGAGGAACTGTACTCCTCTCCTTCACTGCATGATCAGCAGACATGTGAGCAAATGTTATCTTCCATACACATTTCCTTTGTGTAGAATACTTTGGTATCAATCATTAGATAATTATTATGTTTCAAGATGATTCATTCATTCACATCATACTCCAAATATCTCCAACAAATTCCACTTACACTTGGCTCCTTGGCATCACTGAAACTAGCACCTAATTAGAGAGAACTATTTCTACCCAACCTGAATCAGACCAGACATTCCTTCCACCTTTTTTGTCCAAAGGTCAAGACATTAATTATCGCTCATGACTGAGTTTCCTTGAGAAACGTCATAGGTATAATGCTCATGAAGAAACAGGACACACGTTATCCTCAACAAGATACTTTAAAAAAAGGCCGTGACTATTGACAGTTCGAACTGTCAATAACGGAATCAAATTCCCTTATTGACAGTTTGAACTGTCAATACCAGGATATTATTCCCTTATTGACAGTTCAAACTGTCTATAAGGAAAAAAAGATTCTCTTATTGACACTTCCAGAAAGGAACTGTCAATAAGAGAAAACGAATCTCTTATTGCCAGTGTGAACTGTCAATAAGGGAATAATATCCTGGTATTGACAGTTTGAACTGTCAATAAGAGAAAAATATCCCATTATTGACAGTTTGAACTGTCAATAACAGAAAAATATCCCACTATTGACAGTTTGCACTGTCAATAGCCGGCCCACCTTGATTTACCTATTGACAGTTCAAACTGTCAATAGTGGAAAACTTTCCTCAAATTGACAGTTCAGACTGTCAATAGCGGGATATTTTACTCTTATTGACAGTTCAAACTGGCAATAGTGGTAAATTATAACATTATTGACAGTTCATCACCCAACTGTCAATAGTGGGAATTTCCTCTCTTATTGACAGTTCCTTATAATTACTGTCATAACCCTGAGAGAGATTTTGGTGTAAAGTTCGATTTTGGTGTAAAGTTCGATTTTGGTGTAAAGTTCGATTTTGGTGTAAAGTTCGATTTTGGTGTAAAGTTCGATTTTGGTGTAAAGTTCGATTTTGGTGTAAAGTTCGCTTTTGGTGTAATGTTCGATTTTGGTAGAAAGTTCGATTTTGGTGGAATAGTCGATTTTGGTTGAAAAATCGGTTTTAGTGGAAAAATCGATTTTCAGTGCATAACCAATTTTCAGTGCAAACCTTGATTTCGGGGGCAAAACCGATGTTGGGGGCAAAGCCGATTTCGAGGGTAAAACCGATTTTGGGAGCAAAACCGATTTTCAGTGCAAACCCCGATTTTGGAGCAAAATCGATTTTGGGGGCAAAATCAATTTTGGAGGCAAAACCGATTTTGGGGCAAAAACCGATTATGGGGCAAAACCGATTTTGGGGGCAAAACCGATTTTGAGGGCAAAACCGATTTTGGTGAAAAAAACACTTTTTCTAAAAAAAAACCTACTGTTTGACTCCAATGTCAGTGGGAACTGTCAGTAGGACAGAAATAGTCCACTATTGACAGTTCGCATGAGGAACTGTCAATAACAGGAATAATTTCCACTGTTGACAGTGTGAACTGTCAATAACCGAAATATTTTCCACTATTGACAGTTCGAACTGTCAATAGCGTTTTTGTTTAAAAAAAGGATGCAGCTAAGAGACATGATTTCTTATTGAACGTTTTGTTTGCACGTTGTACTAAAGTTTTAGAGAATGAACTTCTTTTCACCATTCTTAATACTATGGATCTGTATTCAATTCCAAATAAAGCAACAAAATTACAATGAAACAGCCATGAACCTGCTCAGTATAGATCTATACATTTCATTGAGAAGAAAACAAATGTAATGTTCTTGCCCTACAGTATATATATTTCCACTGTTTAGGCAAGCTGTGCTCAAATGGCCACTGGTTTGAGGAACTATCAGAGTGGTAACGCTTAACTCTGATGATGTGAAACATGCAAGCTTCCCATTTTTTCAGTACTGAAAGTCAGGTGATGGCCCTGGAATGGCAGGCCAGTTCTCAAGAGATAGTGGCCATAATGAGCAAACACAAGTCAACGTTTATAAAGTGGCACTTTTATCCTGTGAAGTTCATAACACATATTATTTGACGATACATTTTTATAACACCAACATGTGATACCTTGAGGTATATATGATATGAGATACATGTCACACAATTAATAGGAAGTGAATGTTGTTTACAATGTAATGTGGTACACCGTGTGTACTATATGAACTAAATATCACTGTCTGTGATGTAGGTATGCATGAGTGTGATACCTTTAAGGAGTCATTACTTAGGAACCTAAGTTGAAGGGCGCAGGTGGGCGGGTAACTTAGAACAGCCTTCCAGAGCTGGTAGCGGCAAAAGAGGATGAGCGACCGGTGTGTAGCCTTTTTATAGTGTGTAGTGCAGGCTCAGCCCGGCAGGTGGGGCTGAAGGTTGCTGGTGAGTTCTTGAGCGTCTCGCAGGGGAGGTGAGTGAGTTTGCCGCCTTGATCTCCGCCCATTATTAATCAATTGTGCCAATTGCTCGACAATGAGCAAACACAAGTCAACGTTTATAAAGTGGCACTTTTATCCTGTGAAGTTCATAACACATATTATTTGACGATACATTTTTATAACACCAACATGTGATACCTTGAGGTATATATGATATGAGATACATGTCACACAATTAATAGGAAGTGAATGTTGTTTACAATGTAATGTGGTACACCGTGTGTACTATATGAACTAAATATCACTGTCTGTGATGTAGGTATGCATGAGTGTGATACCTTTAAGGAGCAAATAAGGTGGCCAGTGACTTGGCCACTTTGGTGGAACACTCTGCAGGAACGTAGGTCTTCATGGAGGCCTGGGACTTCCAGGTGCCATGTGCCTGGATGTCTATACGATCTGCCCCGGCGGCCTGGGCTCCCTGAGCCCCACCCCTTCTGAGGGAATGGGCGGACACCTCCTTGTAGTAGGGGCAGCCCAGGACCTGGAGGGCACGCTGAAGGATTGGTATGAAGACCTTGGTGGTGAGTGGAACCCCGTTTGACAGGGTAAAGGCTGGGGCGGTTGGGAATCCGCCTGAGTGATGGACGTACTCCTCCCAGGCTGCAGTGGGGCAGGCTGGGGAGCCCGGAATCCTTGGTAGGGCCAACGGTAGAGCGCCATCATTGTGGGATCTGGTTTTGGATGTGCGGAGCATCAGCACTAGACCCCCGGGGTGAGGGATGATGTCATGCCTCCTGAGAGTGTGGGGGCCACCCCACGTGGCGGCGGCAGGTGACAGGAGGTTGGACGCGCGCAGGAATCCAAAGTAGCCCACCGCCAGGGCTGCCCTCAGGGTGAGGCCCTCTGGGAGGTACATGAGAAGTTTACAGACATTAACCAGGTCACCTGGGAGCAGTGGGGGAGCCGGAGTTGGGATGTAGTGGACTAACCTGAAAGCACCACTGTGGACAGCTTTGGCCTCTCTGGACAGAAGCGGGGCGGGCTCTCCCCCGTGGTCAAAGATCCAACTGCGTGCTCCGGAAATGTAGTTTTTTATGGCAATGGGCGATGTTAAGCTATTAACCAGAAACTGCACGAAGGTGCATGCGTCGGCTATTGTGGGGTGTAGAATTTCGATGTTATAAGACAGAGCATATGTGATATAATACTCTGCCTGTTTCAGCTTGTTGAGGCGTGTCCTTTCTGAAGTGGCCGCCTCCAATGAAGTTAAGGCCTGGGCCCCCAACTGAGTGTCTGAAAAGATATGTTAATGCGCATTAGTATCCAGTGACAGAGGGAGACTGCAATGTCTAGGCTTATATGCTGTCAAATACTGGGTTGGGAAGGATGTGTGGGACCCTGACTAGGCGGAGGTTTTTAACTAGCCTAGCTGCTTTTTGGATCATGTGAGGAAGGTCCTGCCTGGAGAGAGCGTCTGCTAATTGAATGTCACTACCCTTCTTATGTCTGACTACAAAGATTTGGTCTCTGAGAGCAGCCTCAAGCCATAGCTGCCGGGCACAGGCTCCCAGTATTGAGTCTTTGGATTTTCCAGATTGGAGAGATTGTTGACTCCCTTTGTTGTCTGTGTGTACAACTATGAGGTAGCCCTGGGTGTCCTGGGGCACGAGGGATCTATATGCTGTGATCAAGTTGACTGCCTCTCTGTGCACAATTTCTGGAAATTGTTGCTTGAAGGCTTTGGTGTATTGGTGGTGATAGAAGTTTGTTGTGGAGTTTCCTCCACCTCCTGTTAGCGAGGAGTCACACTCCAGTGAGAACTCCAGCCTGGAGGGCTGCAGCAGGTGTAGGCCATTTGTTCTTCTTGCAAAGTGGGCGAACCACGCCACGTCTCTTTTGAAGTCATTGGATAGCCATATAGTCCCTGTGTCCGGCGCCCACCTAAGAGTCTGAAGTATTCTAGCCAGGAACCTTCTTGCGGGTTGTATGCATTTGCTTACATGCACCAATACGCCGACTAGCGATTGTATCTCTTTCTTGGTGGCGGATTTTCTTGCTAACCACTTGGTACATTCCTCCTCTATGTCAGCTAGCTTGAGGGGGGGGATGGTGAGGGTCATGTCAATTGTGTTGAGGAGAAACCCCAACCACTGCATTTCGGTAGAAGGTGGTTCACACTTCTTCTCGGCCAGTTGTAGGCCTAGGTGGCCTGTTATGAAGAAGAAGTTGTCATAGTCCTGCTTGGCCTGCTGATAAGTGGCCGCCACTCCCGCGAAATCGTCCAAGTATGCCAGGCACCAAGAGTGCTGCTGGGCCATAAGGTACACAAGGGCATTAGAGGTGCGCTGACAGGCCAAGCTTGAGAGCCTGGCGCCAAAGGGGGGGCATAAGTCTATGTAATAGGCCCCTTGGAATTGTAGGCCTAGTAGTGGGGTGTCTAAGGGGTCAGCCCGCAGCTGCCTGAAGGCACGAGCCAAATCCGCCTTCCAAAGGTAGGCCCCAGTACCTGCAAGACACAGTTTGGTTACCAAGTCCTCCACTGAGGGGAGCGTGTAGGGAGTGTGCGCGCCATCAAGCACATTTTTGGTTATGCCACTGTTGACGCTCTCACCCTCGGGAAAAGAAAGATCTAGGATTATTCTTCTCTCTGCTGTGTCTTTCTTGGGGGCTGTGAGGAGGGGTGAGGCATGGAACCAGGGAGTGAAAGGTGGAGTGTAGAAGGGGCCTAGGAGGGCACCCATACTCAGCTCTTTGTTTAGAAATTCTTGAATTTGATCTGGGTGGTCGGTTGCAGACTGATGGTTCTTGTCTACATGGGTGGGAGGGTTGCCCACTGTGTAGCCTGTGGGCCAACCATACCTTAGGTAGCCGCATAGGTCCTTGTCATGATAATTGGCAAGAGCCCTATCCCAATTCTCCAGGTTCAAGCCTGAGTGAACAGTTATTCGGGCTCCCAATCTGTTGGGAAGGCATGAAGTTTTGGCCGCGTTGTATATGAAAGCATAACCCAAGTTGTTGACCCATTGTTGTGCTACGATGTTAGGCCAGAATGTCTTTTTGATGGGCGCAAAATCCTGGGGAGATACCAGTGAGTTTGGCTGCAAAGACAATTCATTATTGGGGTGAGCTGTGTGCATTGGTAGCGAGCCTAACGCTGGCGGATCACATGAAGCAGGGGCTGCAGGATGGGTAGGGCCTATGTTGGGCCCGGCCCAAGCCGAGTAGCCTGTGGGCCTACTTGACATGCGGTCCTGCATTTGCGGCTCTCCAATTTGACGTGCGGCAACTGATGTGCCTAGGAAATTTGAGGGGCGGTCAGGGTTGTCATATAGGCCTATGTTGTGAAGTGTGCCGGTGTTAACCGGCTCAGGCCTGAAAGTTCTGGGGGTAAGAATGTGAGTAAGGATCCTCCTTTATTCTGCACACTAGCTCAGAATGATAGTGTATCTTACCCAGGTTGGTGCGGCACCAGGAGCAGTGATGACCTAATTGCCTGCCGCCCTCTAGGTGCCCGTCCTGCTTTGTGCAGCCCACCGGAGTGTTAAACATTGCGCAAGCTGCATCAGTCCTGCCCACCGCAGGCCTGGACCTCGGCATCCTCCTTTCTGTGGGCGGGAGCAGGCTGGTAGACTGAGCCTGGGACCTCTGAGCCTGGCTGGTGGGGAGTGCTTTGGATGCATGCGCGTTGGATTGACTTTTAATTGCGGGCTGAGAGGAAGCTGCCGCTGAGGTGGCGTGAAGGTGAAGCCTGCCTGAGCGAGCCTTGGAAGTGCTATCTCTCAGAGACCTAATCTCGTGTACGTCAGACCACTGCAACCTATTATCAGCAATTTTACCCAGCAAATCTTCAGACCATTCTCTGACCTGTTCCCAGCGATATTCTGCCCCGTCCTCCATTACATGGGTTAAATGCCTGAACATGCTGGCCCTGTGGGTTGCCGGGGTGCGAGCATCATTTAACAGCCTGTATAGACCAAAAGCATATTCTAATTCTGATAGCATGTTTAGGCTTGTTTTTATCTGATTGGGACCTCTTTTAATCATGTCGTGGGGATGAGTAGGCCTACCTTTGAGCGCGGTGAGTTGCTGGGCGCTGTTAAGCAAAACCTGTACCCTTTGCCCGAGCACGTGGTCGTTGGCGTCGCCAAATGACAGGGGGAGGTCACGTGGGACGTCCTGACAGGCTGGGGGTACACAGTCTTTAAACAGCTCGAAAATGTTGTCACGATGCATGGCGTTACCTTGGACTGGCGCTGGTGTTGTTGTCGGTGTCAGTGTGGGCACGCTGTAGGGCGCGGGCCTAGATGAAGCCTGCGCCGCGAGGGATGACGCAACTTTTCGTGGCGCCTGTGTGTCTGCGTCAACATTCGCCGCGCCACGTGCGCCGTCAGCCTGAGTTGTAGGCCCGTCTTTCTGCACCTCTGCCACGTGCGCGGTGGCCGCGGGCTGCGGGATGGCGAGCTGTTTGATTGACGTCAGTATGGCGGCCGTGTCACCGCTGACCTTCGTCACCTCGCCCTCCAGCGTGCCGAGGCGCGTGCTGAGGGTGTCGACTTGCTCTTGAAGCTCGCCGGCCGGTGCTGGCGATGTGCTCTTTGAAGCTGGTTTTTTAGTTGCAACTACGCTTGGCGTTTTTGCTTGCTTCTTGGCAGCCTGTCTGGCTGACTTTTTGACTGGTGCAGCCGTGGATGTGTTGTTGGCAGGCATGTTGAAAATTGGCTAATCTAATTAACTGAAGAAGTCCCTACTCTATCTAAAACTTAGAACAGCCTTCCAGAGCTGGTAGCGGCAAAAGAGGATGAGCGACCGGTGTGTAGCCTTTTTATAGTGTGTAGTGCAGGCTCAGCCCGGCAGGTGGGGCTGAAGGTTGCTGGTGAGTTCTTGAGCGTCTCACAGGGGAGGTGAGTGAGTTTGCCGCCTTGATCTCCGCCCATTATTAATCAATTGTGCCAATTGCTCGACAATGGAGGAGGAAAATGCATCACTTTTTTCAGAGGGGTTCTCAAGGGATAGGTGCAGTAATGGAAGAAAGACCTTTGCAATCTTTCGTAATGTCAGCAACTCTTGGCCATTCATTTTGTTCAGTAACAACATGTACAGCATAAAAGCCAGTATTTAAAAAAAATGAAACAGGCCCTTCAGGTATGAGTGCCGACCTATTTCCCCACACTGCTTATGACATGGAGCTACAAGCCAGCAGAAGCAGCAATGGTGAGAACCCAGAACGCATGAATAAATACATCATTATCCAGCTTCCTATGCCCCAGCTAATTTCTGTAAACATGCTTTGTGATACTTTTCAGTATGTTGGTCACATAGGTTTCTATATAATTCAATTAAATTTTTATAGATAATGTGTCCAATCTGCAACACTGATGAGAGAAAACAACTAGAGTCAAGAGTAATACTAGACACATTTCAAGGATACGCATGTCATCTAAACAAGACACAGCCAAGGATACATGAGAAGGAATGACAAACTTTGATCCAGCTATTTTTGTTCAAAAGTTAGAAAGCCAACCGTCTCCTTTCCTAGCATGTGTGTGAGCGGCGTGCAGCTCGCCCAAACAACATGATGTCACACAGAGCAGAACACTGACCGTATTCTGACTCACAGGTCGTATCTGTAAGCTGAAAGGTAGTGCATAGTGTCTGTATAGCATGGAGAGAGTGTTGGCATTAAAGGGTTAACTTGAATGTTATCTTTATTGCAGCGCCCGTGTCATAGGCAGGATCGGTATTTTTCAAAATTAGTTTATTGATAAAAATACCTAGAAAAGAAAGAAAAAAAGTGAGCAGCAAGTGGCGTGTGGCACATCCACATGGAATTCAGCCTCTGATAGAGCAGCACACTAAGGATTAGATATTGACACTATTCTGACTCATACACTGGGATTAATACCTCTAAGCCAAAAACATACTTCATACAAAAAAATATGATGAGGTTGTTTTATTTTTAATTTCCTTTTTTTAGCTGAGGTACAAATTGTATATGGTAGCAGGCTCTCAGGGAATATTATTCACATTTTAGTGATTGAGAGACTAAGGATAGGTGTGAAAGTTGCTCATATTTCTTTGCACGGAGACATAATCAAGTCCTAATTAGGCCCCTAGTCATGTGGGCATCAGCATAGTGTCTCATATGACTTATTCATACTGGTGTGTTTGGGTGTGGGTGTGGGTGTATGAGAATGACATACTTTGGAAGCGAGAGTAGGAGAGTGCGAATTCTTACCGCTGCACTGAATTGGTGAATACTCACAACCAAGTGAATGTGAGGTCTTGACGCACCAAGCCTAAAACCTTTACATGCTTTAAATTCTAGAGTGGCACTAGACAATGTGCTCACTTACTGCCCTTACAGTGATTTATTGACAGAACAGTCATTTCACACTGCTGTATTGACACTACCCTCACACTCCTGCTCCTTGTGTCAATACATTCCATCCCCGCGGCACATAACGACACTCATTACCCAGTAATGGAGTCTACAGTTTCTCATTGCGCACTACTTCCAATTATTAATACCTAATTGAGGGTCGTTACACAGTGAACATGACTTCATGACACAGACTCTCATGAAGCCCCGACGGGTTTGAGTTGTATATAGGGATAAGAGTAGTATAGTATGTATCGGAATGGGACTATAGTTAAGTACTGTTTATTACTCAATCGACATGCAGCCAATCAGAGGCCTCCATTTGGTCACGTGACCCGTTGCCATGGTAACGTGACCTACTTAGGGCTCTCAGCCAATCAGAAGCCAGCATTCTGGGTGACCTACTGACCTACTTAGAAGCTCTCAGCCAATCAGAGGCCGGCATTCTGGTAACCATGGTAACGTGACCTACTTACGTCACGTGACCTACTTAGGCTCAGCCAATCAGAAGCCGGCATTCTGGTAACTAGGGTAACGTGACCTACTTAGGGTTTGTTTGTAAACAACACCACGTGGCTCTCTTGTTTGTAAACAACACCACGTGACACGTGACTGTTTGTAAACAAACAAACAAAAAAAAGTTCTGTAACTTATATATAGAAATAAAAACACAACAAGATAATTTCTTTTTTTTCATTTTATTCTTTATTTTCATTTCAATCAGAAAAAACACACAAGTTTATGCTTTTTTAGCTTGCTTCTTCGATTTGCAGCAACTCAACAGGCCGCAAAGTCTCACGCCGCCGTCACTCGCACCACCACACCCCGGACGACTTCTCTCCAATAGACATTGCACGATAAATCCAACACCATTTCGGCAAGGCAGAGAATCTTTGCCTCCATGAAACGGCCGCCATCGCAACAACCCTTCACAACAGCATCATCGATAGCTTCTGACTCACGGCCCGGTCGCTCAGCTTTGGGATTTTGCTCATGCGCATGACGCACTTCTTGGGGTTTCTTGTTCGACATGCTTCAATTAGGAAATGAACGCAATGAGGTCCACAGGTGTCAGCAGAAGTGTCTTGTAGTTGAATGCGGTTTCTTTGCCACTTGAACGGAGCAGAGCGTTCCACGAAAGACAAGAACTCCGCACTCAGCGGCGGTAAGCCGAAGGAATCAAAGTAGTACACTTCACCCGTGCTCGACACGTAAAACGCCACCCAATGCTGACCTGGTAAATGTTGCGGATCTGTGTTGCTCACGAAACAAGTGTCTTTGATAGGGTGCTTCGGAATAGTGTCACAAGAGAAAACGCCCAGGAAACGATGTTTTGTGTGAACGTTTTCCTTCAACACTCTGCTTATTTCAAGCGTGTTCATACGATACGCCAAGTACCGCCGTCTTGTCTTCAGTTCATGTGGTAGTCGGTGACGGGGTGTCGATCTCGGGTCAGCTCGACGACGTTGTCGTACACCAAGTAGAGTAGCACCGTTGTTGTCGCTTGTAGCGCCGAGCGGAAACTGACTTCCACCCTCAGCTGACCCGCTCTTATAAGGTTCACGCGACACCCGTCGTGCGATCTGTCTGGGGTTAAGTCGAGGGGGAACACCGTGTAACCGTTCAGGAATTGATCGTATGAAATACCGCAGGAGCGCGCGCCCTCGTACATCCCCGTTTCCGTGTGTAGCGCCAAGTACTCTCTCACGGCCGCTTTGGTCTTAAAGTCGGGCACGTAGGCGTCGTTCGGCACTTTCTGATCGTTCACTATCACTTGAAGCGAGCTGATGTCGTAATGCTTCATCTCGAACGGGTTCTTGGTGTAGCTACCGTTGAAGGCGTCGTGGTCAAGGAAGCAAATCATCATCGACTTGGGAAGCTGGCCTGTGTTGGAGTGCGTGTAGCTGTGATCTCTGTTACCTTGAGGGATGGCGTACGTCGTCACCTCCACTCTGTTCACCGGGTAGTTGAAGGGCCCGTGTTCTATCACCGCTCTCTCGTGCGTTTCCGCTACAGCGTCCGCCACCAGCACGCGTCGCACGTAGAGCTTTGCTTTGTAGATCTTCAAGCTGTAGCCTCCGTCAGCGGCGCACATCAGATAGAAAGAGGGCGCCGCTTGTTTCAGAGTGAGATTGATTTCTGTCTCTCCAACGATGAGCTTCGGTTGATGAGCCAGGTCAAAGTGCAGTCGCGCCATCAGCGAAAAGCGCTTGTTGGAGATTAGCTTCTTGCGCGCTTTGTACCCCGCATTCGCGTCAGTCAACGTGTCAAACTGACCGGGCGTATCTTCATGCCACCCCTGGGCGCTCATGACGCCGTCCTTCACGTCTTTGTTGTAGTTGAGTAACCCTTCCAAGTAAGCTCGGTAAGGGTAGGTCTCGGTGTTGCCAGACACTTTGAAACCGCCGATGGAGACTTGGACGTCTTTGAAGAGCGAGTGAGCCAAGTTGTTCACCGGAGCTACCGCGTCGGTGTCCTCGATCGCCGCTCCGTTCGCTTTCAGCACTTGACATTCCAGATGAAGGTAATTCTCGTTCAGGTCTGTGTACTCTTGCGACTTGTTGATGGTGAAATTTATGTTACCTCCATCCTCTAAAGAGTTTTTTGTTTCTATCCCCAGGAAAGACGACTTTAAGATAGTAGTCTGAGTCGGCGCTACGGTGTGCAGGTCGAGCTCAGAGAGCGCGCACTCGTTACTGCTCTCGTGTACGTAAGCCATTGTGTTCTCTCTTCACGCGGCCGACAGACTGACGCCGGCCGCCTCCAGTCTTTTTATTTATACCTGAACGCCTAGGCGCTTACCGGTCGAATACATCCCCTCTACGTCTCTTGCAAGAGCCACCGCCCGTCTGAGGAGAATGCCGGCGACGTTTCGACCCTTTCTTAGACGCGACAGGCGTCTTTCCTCCCGAGAACGCCGTACTCGCCAGTCTCTTCAGAGCGCCTGCGCCTCGGTCTTTCACGCTGCTCTTTAAAGTCCGACCCGCCAGCACATCTTTAGCTACGCCCACACCGGCGCGGAGCAGCGTTTTTCCCACCGACTTCAGTAGCGGGGTAGCCGAGCGCATCAGACCTAACAGAGCGCCGCCCAAACCGTGCCCGCTCTGGAAAGAGCGCCCGCTGTACACGTTGACGCCGTTGCCCAGCTGCGCGTTGTAGTAATCGCTGTACCCTCTGCCGACGGTGCGCCTGGGTGGAAAGTACGGAACGCGTTGACGCATCATTTTTCTCTCTTTCAGCGCTCAATAGGTCTCAGATGAAGTGTCACGGTCACCTCGCCTCTACCGAATGGGATGGAATGACCGGATCGGTCTCTTAAATAGATGCCGACCTCGGTAAACCTCTTGGATTTCAAGGGGAAATAATCCAAATGGGGAAAACTGATAGCTTGCACGCCACCTCGACGCTTTCCGCCTCTGTCCACCGCCACGCAGCGCAACAGCGGCACTTGCATGTCGCCCACACGTCTCTCCTGGATCATGTCGGTGTATATGTACACAGAGTGCACGTCCCCGTAAACATCCATCGAGTAGGCGCCGGTAGTCGGCGACGCGAAACACGTCTTCTCTCCGAAGCCTAGAACGCATGCGAGATGCTGACTCAGCAGGACAGCACAGTGTCTCGGCGGTTTGATGGTGACGCGTTTCGTCTTGGCGTCGTACGATAAGATCCGCATCGGTTTGAGCAAGAAGCTGTCGCCCTCTAGTCTGTCATCTCGCAACGTCTCACTCAAGCGCTCGATTAGGGTGTGGTTGCTTCCGGTGAAAATAGGAGGTATCTCGAATATGTTTGGCATGAAACTGCGCACTCCCATGTCCTTCTCCATCTTTTCGATCATCTGTCTTGCTTGATGGCTGATCGTCTTCTTCTTCACCGCCGGGGACAAGAACTGCTTGTATACGGCATTCGTCTGTCTCAAGTCGACCTCTCTCTTGAACCTTTTTGTTTCCGGTTTCAATTGCTGCTCTTCCGACATGTCTGATATCTCTTCCACCGTTACATAGCTCGCTTCCTTCCAGCTCAGCGGGAATTTTGAGCTGAACGTTAGCTTGCTCAGACCGTTCCCGTTTTTCATTCTCTTCCAGTCTACCTGTGGTTTTTTTCCTTCGGAGAATTTAGTTTCTTTTAAAACCTGGATCGCCTCCTCTAGCGAACCTTTGGTGCGCAGAGGAACAACGATGATCAAGTCATCGTCGTGCACGTTATTCCATTCTGTAGGGAGGATGATCTCAGTCAGAGCCGCTTCGTACGCTTCGGGCAGAAGGAGCGGCGAGTCGAAGTGAGTTCGGAAAGACGTCAAGCTGTTGTCAGGATAATACTCCATAGAGCTGTTGCTAGGTAGAGTGATGTTCATTTTTTTTTTTTTTTTTTTTTTTTTTTCTACGTTATTTTTTTGACGGGGATCCACTCGTTGAACTTGTCGTCGTAACCTAACCAACGTACGAAAGCTAACTCTTTACCGTCGACGGTCTTGCGGCGCAACACCTCGTCTATCAGGTAGTTGTTGTCGTAACGACTCTTGTACACCTTCTGAACCTCTTCCGGGTAGAAGACGCCTTTTATCTCCTCGCCCTTGTCGTCTTTCAGCTCGAACCCTCTGCTTCCCAACGTCTTAGCAACGTCGACCACTTCCTCGCGCCAGTTTCCCTCGTACCCTTTGTCGAAGGCGCCTTTAGTTCTCAACATCCTCACTCTGTCACCCGGAGCGATGACGTCGACGGCGGACGTCTTTGTTTTTTTCTTCTTTTTCCATATTTCGTCGATTTGTTTGTTAGTTGGGAGATCTTGTCGGTAGAAAACTGTTTCGCTGTTTTCCGAGCTGACTTGAGCCGGCGCCATTTTCAACGTCTTGTGGTGAGTGCGATTGTAAGAAGACACTACATGGTGCAGTACGTCTACGTAGCGATACGTGCGCTTGTGTGTGAAATAACGCCACAGCTTCTCCTTCAGACTGCGGTTCAAGCGCTCCACTAGACTAGCTTTGATGTCGTCGTTCTCGCCAGTGAAGAACTCTATGCCCTCGCTCTTCAAGTGATCTTGAAAGATCTTGTTCAAAAACTCTTTCCCCTTGTCTGTCTGAACAGTGCGCGGTCGTCTCTCGCCAGTGCCTGTCATCTCTCGGAAGGCCTCGGTGACATCAGCGCCGCTCTTGGATTTAATGGGAACGGCCCACGCGTACCTAGAGAAAACGTCGATCGCCGTCACCACGTACCGGAAGCGGTCGTTGTGAGACGCCAAAGCTTGCATGTCCATCAGATCTATCTGCCACTGCTGATCGATTGCGCCGGTTATAGTCTTGTTCCTTGCGAATTTTCTCCGAATGGGTTTATGTTTAGTGTAGGCGTCCAGCGACACTAAAGCATCTCGGATGACGGCCGGGTTCAGGTGGCGAAAATGATGTTTCTGGAGTTTAGTCACGCTAGTGAAACTGGAGGGCGCTTTGACGTCGGTATATCTAGCTACTACGCGCTTCTTTTCTTTTTCCTTCTTGGTCAGTCTCTTCACTGGTTTGCCCATGGTGGGCCTGTTGAGGGCGTGAACGACGAGCTCGCCGCTAGGCGGTTGCGCCCTCTCCTTTTCTTACTCGCCACGCTCCTATAGGAAGTCGGAGTTTGGAAAAGTTCACTGTCGTCCTCCTCGTCGTCAGAGGATTGATCGTCCACCTGGAGAGAAGAGTCTGCTGCTGCTACTGCTGCTGCTGCTGCTGCTGCTTCTCTTTCTTCCGAGTCGAAGCTCGGTCGTTTCCGACCTCTGTCAGCAAGCCGTGTGTCCAAACTTCGGCCAGGTCCGCTCGCTTTATACAGATGGTTTCCGATCAAGGAGTCTGTGGGAACTGCTTCGCGCAGCGCTTTCGTGAACGGCGAGTAGCCCGCCGGTCTGGGCGCCGTCTTCCTGAACCTGGCAGCGTCGTTCAGTAAGTCCACTATGTTGATGCGATGCTCAGGTGGTATTCTCCGACCCGACATCTCGCGCACCGCACCGTCCTCGTTCCACTTGATCACACCGGATTTCTCCAATTGTTTGTACAGCGCCACGGTCCGAGTGCGATTCCTCTTGGGAACTTGGTTCACCAACCGCTCGAGTAGGGACGCGCTGGCCTCTTCAGCAGACTGACGGAGGTGAGCCGGGGGCGAAGAAGAGTAGGACGAAGAGATGTTGCTGTTGTGGGGATTCGCGAGAAAAAATTGCTCGGTATTTCAACATTTTCTCGCGCGATTCCAAAGTGGGGTCGTTCAACACTAAATCCAAGTCCCTGTAGATAAACTGTAGCACCTGGTGCAAGGCCGCGTCGGGATGAAGGGACTGTTCTGCCTGCTTGTGGTAATAGGCCATGTCGGCAGGTAGGCGGGCGGCGGTGGCAGGAGCGGAACTCTCGTTCTTTTCAGTGCGCTCATCAGGAAGAGGAGGAAGGTTTGGAGCAGTAGAAGTACTAGCAGCAGCGACTGCAGTAGTAGCAGCGCTAGTAGTAGCAGCAGCAGCGGGCACATGATGAAGTAGACCTGCTCGTGATGATTTGTAGAGCGTCTCAGGATCCACGAGCGCTAAACGTTTGTAGTGTTGTTGCTGCTCTGAGTCCGTCATGGGGACGACGGTGGCAATGACGCTGGTGGTGGCGGTAGTGGTGGTGGTGGTGGTGGTGCTGTCGGCGAGTAGGTGTCGAATGAGGTGTCTCATATACGGAGAATGCTCTTTATAAGCGGTAAGGCCATCCCTATGAGAGCCGGAATGAGGAAACCTCCCTCTTGTACCAAGACGCGTCTCTTTTTTTTGATGGGCGTAGATTTTTTGCCGACCTCCCTCAACACGTCAGCCGATTCTCGAAGCTTGTCCAGTTGTTTGTCGCTGAGCGGGATGTTCCCTACCAGTAAATTGTGACAGATCTCACTTAACGCTGCGATCAGATCGTCGCTTCCAGAGTCTATTAGATGCGAGCAGTCCTTTGGCGAGCACTTAGCTAAGTGCTTGAGAGTACCAAAGTGTCTTTCGAGTAGATGAGAAGACATTTTTTTGCTACTGCTTTCTCTTGTTTTTGTTTTTTTGTCTAGCGGTACGAACACTAGCTGAGAGTGTATGGACGTCAAAGAGGAGCGTATTCTCAGATCGTCAGGTGTTGACTGCTTGAAGTCCAGAAGGAGGTATGAGTGAGGTCGCTTGAGTTCATGGGTAAATATACTAGAGAGGGCCGCCGCGTTGGACAGAAACACCTGGCGAGACAGACTAGCTATTTGCCCCATGTCGCGCGGGTTCTTCAAAACGATCATGTAGTGAGCGTTCAGACTCATAGTTCGAAAGTCGGGTGATTTCTGGAATAGGTTCTGAGTGATGTATATGACGCTCACGTTCCAGTGATGCGAGTATTTAGTAAAGATGTCGGCTACCACTTGCTGATTGGAACTGCTCATCAGATCGTCCAATATCAGTAGAGTGTGGGGTCGTAAAGCGTCTTCTGCTACTTCCACGTCTCCCGCTATAGACTCTTTGCTAGGAAGACCTTCTCTGAATTCCACACCGTACTGATTTTGCATTTTTTCAAACAGAGGTTGCCACTCGCCGTAATGGTAAAAAGTCTTTTCCACCGGCGGCGTGACCAAATTGTTCACGTCGCTCAGAAATTGATCCACCAAGCGCGATTTTCCACAACCCGACGGACCGCTAATGATACAACTAAAGGGTCCTTGTAGTCGAGCGTCGAAATGAATTTCTGTGAAGAGTTTGCTTTTACTACTGGACATTTTTTTTGTTTTTTTTCAGGACGCGTCAGAGAGCGGTTGTGTGTCTGACTGTCTGCTGTGTTTCTCACTCGAACGGTCGGTAGTGAATGGTTGTGGAGAAAAGTCAGCCGACCTTTCTATTGATACCGGCCGGTATCACAGTAGCGGCGGCAGAAGTGACTTTTTTTTCTTTTTTTTTTTGCGATAAAATTCTATTTTCACTCAATAGTCATAAATGTTTGTATCAGACTCCAGAGGAGTCTGATACAAATATTTATTTTCTTTTTTTTAAAAGAAGAAGAGGAGGAGGAGGAGGAGGAGGAGGAGGAGGAGGAGGAGGAGATTAATTTTTTTTTTTTTTTTTTTTTTTTTTTATCATTTAGGCAAAGCTCGTCGCTTTGCCGGTTTTTTTTCTATTTCTGTGTTGTGACACGATCGTCTCGAAAAAGCAATAAGGCGTGTGAGCGCGGCGGTGACAAATACATATTGGAGCGTATGGTTTAAAATAGTGCGTCCCTATCTTCTTCAATTCGGCTGCGTTGCAATATGCGGGATAACAAGTGACGACGTCGAAACGTTTAGAGACCGTGTTCACGTCGGCCACAACGCGCGCCCACCGAGTGGGAGCTGCAGTCGCTCCCAAGAAACCGATCGGCTTGTCGAATCGTTTCATAGCACTTATTCTCACTTTATAAGAGGAGGCAGGGTGAGGAGAGTAGCGGCGCTCTTTCTTTTCATGAAACGCCCAACGAGTGGGGGCGCTGAGAGCGGCTGTTATGCAATAGTAGAGTAAATGCTGTTCTGAGAAGACGGCTCTCGGCCATGTCGCTACGTTTTCCTTTTCCGCTCTTGTATAACGACGATGGCGCTCAGCTTTGCATTTCTCGAGAATTCGGTACGCTTCAAGAGAAGCGTGAACCTCAACTACGTGACGCTCTCTCCTTTGAGATAAAAAAATAGCCGGGCAGTTGAGGAGAGCACTTTGTTCGCGCGACCGTCTTTTAGAAACTCGCGCCCTCTGCAGCGCCATATTTCTTTCCTCCGAAACAAAAAAGACTGAGTGAAAATAAAAAATTTTAAAAAACAAAAAGCTTAAACAAAAAAAATAAGCAATAAGCAGACTCAGCTCGAAATTCCCTGCTGGTGTGATGGCGGTGACTGCAGGCGGTGGCGGCGGTCGGCTGGCCGGCGGTGGCGGTGTCGGCGGCGATGGTAGAAGGGTGTGTGGAAAGAGAGACGCATCTCAGTCTTTTATAGGAGCGGCGAGTCTGACATTTTCAGCTGTCGCATGCTGACCTGCTGCTATCATAAGAGAAACAAAAGCCCTAATCACGCTTTTCAGCTGGATCCTTCCACCCCGCCAGACATGGATCCAGATGGGAAGGTGGTTTAAAATTAAATCCGTGTACCGACTGTCATACAATAGAGTAATTAGTTGAACGCGTGTTAACTGTATAAAGGATTAGCGGGTCATGGGCTCAGCGTGTGTATAGAAAAACAACTACAGGTAGCGTGAACAAAGCGACCCCCTCCCTTTCTGTCACTCTGTCTGTGACTAGAGGGTGTGCGTGTGGTAAGCGGCTTAAATCTAAAGAAAAACAAATCACCCTCTCCTGTCGTCAGCAGTCAGCCGGCCGGCGGCTGGAAAATGCGATTAGAGGGATGATGAGCCGCGTAGTAAGCGACTTAAGGCTGATCTAAAGACCTGCCGTGAGGGGGCAGCTGGCCGGTGGCTTGAAAAAAAAGGGGGGGGGAGTAAGGGTATATAAGGGGGAGTGAAACCGTATTCGGCATCGTCATCATCGTTCACGCTACTACTACTACTACTACTACTACTACTACTACCACCACCAGCACCGCGCCTCAATTTGCAGATCCCCATGATGGAAAGTTGCTACCGTGACATGAAGCGGAATGACGAAGCGGCGCGCGAATGTGAAGCTGATGCTGTAGCCTCTGCTACTGCTGCTGCTAGTGCTGCTCAGCGTGCTACTGCTGCATTTACTGCGGCTGTTAGTGACGCTGGTTGTGATGACGTTGTTGTTGTTGCCGCTGCGGCTGTGACTGCTGCTGTTGCTGCCGCCGATGCAGCTACTCATGCCACCGATGCCGACGCTGCTGCTGCTGATGCTGTTGCGGCTGCCGATGACGCCGCTGATAACGCTGCTAGTGCCCGCTCTGCCGCCCTTGCTACTGTCGCTGCTGCTGTTGTTGCTAATGCTCACGCTACTGCTGCTGCTACTGCTGCTACCGCTGCTGCCGAGGCTGCTGCCGCTGCTGCCGATGCTGCTGCCGATGCTGCCGATGCTGCTGCCGATGCTGATGTTAGCAGTCGCGTCGACAAAGAATCGTCATTTGTCACTCTTAAACCTCCAGTTGAACGCGCGACGAGTAGTAGGGCTACCAACGCGACGGCCGGATGGTGCAACTGGTGTCGTCGCTTCTGCTCGTGCGCTTGCTTTTCTTCCAGTCCTACCTGCTGCTGCTACGGTATGATAGTGTTATAGTGTTTGAATGAGAACGCGCGTAGTTACACATAGACGCTGTAACAGATGTGCTTTTTTTTTGAAAATATAATTTTAACATAACATGGAACTTGTTGTGTTTATTTTCTATATATAAGTTGTTTGTTTACAAACAGTCACGTGTCACGTGGTGTTGTTTACAAACAAGAGAGCCACGTGGTGTTGTTTACAAACAAACCCTAAGTAGGTCACGTTACCCTAGTTACCAGAATGCCGGCTTCTGATTGGCTGAGCCTAAGTAGGTCACGTGACGTAAGCAGGTCACGTTACCATGGTTACCAGAATGCCGGCCTCTGATTGGCTGAGAGCTTCTAAGTAGGTCAGTAGGTCACCCAGAATGCTGGCTTCTGATTGGCTGAGAGCCCTAAGTAGGTCACGTTACCATGGCAACGGGTCACGTGACCAAATGGAGGCCTCTGATTGGCTGCATGTCGATTGAGTAATAAACAGTACTTAACTATAGTCCCGTTCCGATACATACTATACTACTGATAAGCAACCTGTGTATTAGGAGCTTTTTCATTGCAGCCCCTTCATTACCCTCAAAGCTCCTTGTGTCAATACACTCCCTACATAACGTCTCTAATTACCCGGTAATGGTGTATACAGCTTCTAATGGCACTCTACTCCACACTTTAATTAAAAATCTTCCTCAGTGTTGTTACACACTTTATGTGACTTCATGACGCAGACACCCATAGCCTGATGGGGTTGGAGTTGTATGTTGGGATAGGCACAGCCTTTATTGGGAGCTTTTTCATTGCAGCATTCTCACACAAGTTCACTAAAATGCAGGGTTGTGATGGTAAAGTGAATTAGACACAGTGCTTAACTGTACAATTTACACAGTAGGAGTACAGTTGTAGCACAGAGAAAGTGCTGTTTACCTAGAAAGCTTCAGATTGCTTCAAAAGAAATGGAGATGCCCCCATAGGGAGTGCTCAGTGTTCTACTGTAGAAATGGCGGTAGGATGGGGAGAGAAGGGGGTAGAGCAATTACTACAATGCCCTGCAGGGGTTCAGTGCTTGAGCACACCAATGCCATGATATGAGCACAACAGCTGGGAATAAATAAAACCCATGGAGTTGGTATCATTATTCATTGCAGCACCATCACAATCTTATGTTCTGATGTTGAGAATAAACTAGACACCTCACTGTACAATTTACACTGCAGAAGTACAATGGTGTTACAGAAAAAGAACTATCTACCTAAAAGGCTTCGGGTTAACAAATATGGACAAGCACGGGGAATATATGGGGAGCAGTGTTCTACTGGAAAACAGCGTAGGATGGGGAGGGTAGGGGGTAGAGCAATCACTATTGCCTTGCAGGGTTTCAGTGCTTGAGCAAACCCATGCTGTGATATGGGCATGACGCCTGGGAATAAATACAGCACACTAACGACCTACTCACAATGCTGTGCTCGCATGATGGGTTTCTGGTGAGATCATGTGACTATAATCTGAAGCCCAGTGTCAGGGGCCTGGAGGGCACTTGTTCAGTGGAAGGTTCCCAATAGACTTTATGACATTTTATGGGGGGAAAGAAAGGGACTATAGGCCATAGAGGAGCATCAGTACTATCATAGTCAGTATTATTGTAACGTAGCCTTACTCCACCCAAATTTGTGTGTACTACTTACACATATATGTCTCCCCTGACTAAATCACTGGTAGAAGCAAAATGCCTGAAAAAAATCTTTCTTGAGGTATAAATATGAGTTAAAAATGACATTTATTGTCATTGTTGTGTGGCACGGTTCAAATAGTGACCTCTTCCCTGGTCTCCCTACTCCCTCAGCCTGGGGTCCTGTCCTCTCCTCTATCATCCTTTCATATTGTGACAGCACAATAAAACTGGCCAGGGCAAGGGGAGGAGGACATTGCACCCTACTTAGGCCACACAAAAAAAAGTGCATGTGCTCTGGGTAACAGGTGGGAAAAACTTTGGTATTTGGCAAATTAGATGGGAAATGTTTAAATATTTGGGGGAAAATTGAGAAGAGCTTAGTAAACCTTGCTAGAATATCTACTAGTTTTTCATATTATAAATTTGAACACAGTTAGGGTTCCCCAAAGACTTAGGATACAGTAAATGCTTGGACTTTTAGGGCACCTCGTGAAGAAGTCCAAGCGACCTCCTCCCCTGTTCCGGTCAAGTAGACAGTGTCTCTAGCTCTGGGTGTGCAGGCACTGTGTACACATGTCATTTCCGGCTGTCTAGATAAAATGTCCTCTGCCTGTTCCTAGAGAAACTGCCACTCTCCCAGCAGATACCTTGTGTGCTACTTCAAGCACTGTCAAATGCCAGCAGGTCACCCGAACACTTCCACTAAGGTCCCTTTCCCATACCATGTTTCATATATAAAAAGGAGTGAATAAAACATCAGATTGTCAAGTAATTATGCAAATTGCTTATTCTGTTAGTTACAGTCCAGTTGTGATATGAATTTTGCCTGAATTCGAACTGACTCTCTCTAATGTACATTTAAATAGGAGAGCAGGAAAATAGCTCTCTTTTCCTAGTAAACTTCCTCTCCCATAGAAGAGTGACTGTATTCGAAGTCTTTTGGCAGATCCTTATCATAGAATGCTGGGAGAGTGAAGACTTTCCCGCAGTTTAAACAATTTCCTTGCCTCATTTTCCGTGCTGCGCACACAGTGTGTCTAAGCAGTAAGTCGCGTGTCTGAGCCGCCGTCTGGACAGCAGCAGGAAATTCCCTGTCTGAAACTTAACCCGTTAACTCTTTAGGGAAGGCATAATGGAACAATGTATCATTTGCCAGTACTGCAGTCAAGCATCAATGCCCGCCCTACGGGGTTGAGACACTCCCTGAGGGTCGGCATGAGTTACTCACCAGGCCTGTATTGGTGCATCATGACGACAAATGACATCTTTTAGTGACATCAATGCTTAAAGGGTTAAAGGCTGCATGATGCATCAATGCTTCATGCTTTTTTATCATCATCATGCACCAACACAGGACAGGTTTACATTGGTGCAACAACAACATAGGGTCAACATGGTGCATGAATGCAGCAGGAGTGAAAAACGTACCAAGGCTACGAAAGGGACCACAAATAAGGACACAGTGCATCAAAGCATTATGCCACCCTTAAAGGTTTAGGAAAGTGGCAGAAATTCACTACCTGGAAATCAAGTGCCCTCACGGAGATTGCTCCTTATAGTTGTCAAGGCGTGGGAATCTGACACATGTGTTAAAGGACAAAGATGAAATGCATATTTAACCCTTTAAGGATGGCATGATACCTCACGGTTCATAATTATTCATTTGACTAGGGACTTACTTTCCGGTACTGTATTGGTACATTATGTCTATGGTCTTTGGGAGTTATAAGATCCGTAGGTTTGGCAGGAAGGAAGGAAAATGATGCCAGACATAAAATAATTTCTAACGTGTTTTACCAGAAAGCATATTTTCATTTCAACAACCGCTGTGATAAATTACTACCGAGACTAGTTGTCTCTCCCTTTCTCTCTGGCTCTGTGTGTATCAACTCCCTCACAGCCAAAAATAATTGGTTTGTCCGCCACTCGAGTTTAAAAGTCATATTTTCTTAAAATGAGATAATCATTTTTGGCTATGCTACATGCTACATTGTATATTATGCAGTGCTGAGGTGCAGACTGTGTGTGCCAACACCTTGTTATCTCCACATGCTGCCTACAGATTAAACCTCGACTGGGATGTTATCGGGTATTTTTTTTTTTTTCTGATAGATAATAAGGTCATATGGCAGGCCTTAATATCAAATAGAGAGTCGATGTGAATCTCATGAAACTTTTGGATTCAAGTAGAAGAGACATTGCATCTTGATAGGGTTACCATTTTTCCTTTGCTCCTCATAGCAAAAGCAAAGGGAATGACTTGATGAAACAAACAAAACTGAATAATCAGAATCTTTTTCAATAATTTCAAATAAGGCTTACAAGATCTAAATGGCTTGCCGTAGGAGTTGTGTTGGCTCCAGTTGCTGGCAGCTTGAATGAAAGAGATCACTGGGTTGTAAAATTATGATTGATTATCTGAGCAGCTTCAACTCCCAGGCCTCAGAAGTCTTCTGTATAAAGACTGAAAAGCTGGCCCAAAGGGGGATCAAGTGCTGCAGGGATTTAAAAAGATTATAAAGTAGAATGTAGGGTAACATCGAGTCATTGATGGGATACAATACCGTTTTTCCACTCTACTAAGAATTGGAACATGGAAGAAGGTGAGGGTGTAGAACTGCACTCAACTCTGACATTTTCTTCCATCTAGATTACCTTTCGCAGTGAATATGTTACAGCAAAGCAACATTTGTTGTCATGGTGCACCAATGTGATGCCAGCAAGGAAGTCAAATAACCACAGGGATACTAGGGATTCTCACATACTACATTTAGCATTTCCAAACAATGTACTGGTTTACGGATGTTCAATGTAAAAGCAATACGCTTTACAGTGTCTCACCATAAATCACAATTACGGTGATACACCGTCAAATTTAGCATTGATTCTCCGTAATTTCAATGGAAACTTTTTACAGTGTAGGTTATATACATGTATGTCCAGATATGAGGGCCAGGGGGCATATATGGAAGCAGATGAGGGTGGGTATCTGCTAATCTTACTTCTTTTCTGTTACATTGAATGACTCAATCCCAATTTGCCTGTACTACTTACACATATTCCTACACCAATTGCAAGGCTCCACTTCCACTATATGACTGACCGAGTCATACAGTCCTGCCCTGGGCTGGCTGGCGTCAATATAGCTTCAGGTACCTGTAAATTATTAGGTCTAGGACTAGTTGGCTGAGCGCCACATGGGTTGACAATGTTTATGCAGGCATTACATCATAAGAAGGATTTCCTGGAAGCGGATCTTGGCATGACATGTTGACTCTTGCTTTAGTGCATTACAGCCTGTTTTCAGCATGGTCCATGAATGCAGACTTAGCAAGTATCTCGCCAGTGTTCCATATATGAATAATGCTGAATATATGAGGTTAATACACTCCTAATGGGTCAGCATAAGGCACCCTTGCCGCACTATGATTAGGCAGGAATAGCTCAGCCTGTACGGGTTATATATGCATGTATATATATGCAAGGAGCCACGACCTAAGCTAATCCTAAATCTTAAACCGGCCACTAGTGGCTTTGTTTATCCACTCCATTGTACATCTTTTCTGAAGTGTAAATATGAGTTAAAAACATCCTTTTCTCATTGGTGAGCAGCATAGTTCCACTAGTGACCTCATCCCCGATCTCCCGAGTCTCCCAGCCTGGGGCCCTGTCCTCTCCTCCATCATCCATTCTTCTTTTGACAGAACAATAAAACTGGCGAGGATGGGAGGACAAGGACGTTGAACCCTACTTAGGCCACACACAAAAATAGGTGTGCTCTGGGTAACAGGAGGGAAAAACATGACAATCATTGAAGGTTAGATACGAAATGTTTGAATATTTGTGGAAATATTTGTAGAACAAGATAACAGCTAAGTAAACCTTGCTAAAATATTTATTTAAACTACTGAAATTTCATATGAAAAGATGTGATCATGGTAGTTAGGTTTCCTGAAAGATTCAGGTTACAGGAAACATTTTCATTTTCACTCAAGCCTCAACTTTTATGGCACTCTGTGAAGAAGACCCAGAATCCCTTGCACCCTTACCCTTGTTCCAGTCAAGAAGACCTCATCTCTAGCTCTGTGTGTGCACACACCATGTACACATGTCATTTCTGGCTGTCTAGATAAAATGTCCTCTGCCTGTTCCACTCTCCCAGCAGATTGTACACTACTTCAATCTCTGTCAAATGCTGGCTGATCACCACCAAAGTTGCATATATGTGTCAGAGATTAGATGTGGCATGATTTGCAAACAGATACCTCTTTGCAGGGTCTAGACCTTTTCCCAGAGCATGTCACATATATATACAAAGGAGTAGAGATGACACAACAGATGGTCAAATAATTATGCAAACTGCTTTTTATCTCAGTTACAGTCCAGTCATGATATGAATTTCGCATAAACTCAGACTGGCGCTCTCTGATGAACATTTAAATAGGAGAGCAGGAAAGTAGCTCCCTTTTCCTTTCTCTCCCACAGAAGAGTTACTGTATTCTAAATCTTTTGGCAGAGCTTTATCATGACATGCTGGGAGAGTGAAGACTTTCCCGCAGTTATAAACGTTTTCCTTCCCTCATTTCCGTGCTGTGTACACAGCATGTCTAAGAGGTAAGTGGAGAAGTGTCTGAGCCCGCTACTGCACAGCAGCAGGAAATTCCCTGTCTGAAACTTTACCCTTTAATCCTTTAAGAACGGAAACTAAGTGCCCTCACAGAGTTGTCAAGGCGTGGGAATCCGACACATCTTCTGTTAAGGGACAAAGGTGATAGGTACATTCAACCCTTTAAGGTTGACATGATGCCTCAATGTTCATATTGATTCCACTAGCAACTTACTTGCCCGTACTGTATTGGTACATTATGTCATCGTCTTTGGGGGTTATAAAACCTGTTGGTTTGGCAGGAAGGGAGGAAAATAATGCCAGACATAATTTCTTATGTGTTTTACAAGAATTATATTTTCATTAACAACCTCTGTGATAAATCACTACAGAGACTAGCTGTCTCTCCCTTTCTCTCTGGCTCTATGTGTTTCAACTCCCTCACAGCCAAAAATAATTATCTCATTTCAAGAAAATAAGATTATTAAACTACTATATTTTCTTAAAATAAGTGGTTTGTCTGCCCCTCGAGTTTAATAATCTTTTTTTCTTGAAATGAGGTAATCATTTTTGGCTGTGCCATGGCTATGCTACATTGTATATTATGCACTGCTGAGGTCCGGACTGTGTGTGCCTCAGCCTGTGTCGTGCCAACACCTTGTTATCTCCACATGCTGCCTACAGATTATACCTTGCCCAGGTTGTCATTGGGTATTTTTCTGACATGTACCCTGCACTAAGGTCCCTTTTCACAGATCTTGTCACAAATTTATTAAAGCAAAAACAGTAAAGAGAAAGGAGAGATCTATACACAAATGCTTTCCTGTTTTGCACATCTTGATTATATACCTTTCATTGGAATTTATTTTGATTCAAATAAATGAATTCATTCAGTTTCAAATAAATATTTCAAATAAGCCATATAAAATTTAAATGGCCTGCTATAGGAGTGCCACGAGTCATGTTGGCTCCAGCTGCTGGCAGCTTGAACAACCCTGATCACTGTGTTGTAAAATTGTGATTGATTATCTGAGCGGTTTCAAGTCACAGGCCTCAGAAGTCCTTTGTATAAAGATGAGAAGCTGGCCTGAAAGGGGATCTGGTGGTACAGGGCTTAAAAAGATTGTAATGTTCAATATAAGGCAACATCTTGTCATTGATAGGATACAATACCATTTTTCCACAGCAAACCACCTATAAAAGATCACTTTGAATTCCTCTACTAAGAATTGGAAAATGTCTTTTATCTACATTACCTTCCACAGTGACTGGCATGTATACAAAATATGCGATGCTTAAGTATGTTACAGCAAAGCAACATTTGATGTCATTGTGTACTAATGTGGTGCTAGCAAGGAACTCAGGTACCCACAAGGATACTTGTGCTACAATATTCTCACACACTTCATTTGGTATTTCCTATTTGAGCTGCAACAATGAAATGGCCTGTGTATAACTCCTGCCAATTTGGCCCACGGCCAGAAATAGTTTCCAGCAGTGCAGAGTGAAAAACTATGGCTAGATTTAACAGTTATACAGACCACCTGCACACATTCTACGAGTGAAGAAACCTAATATGCTACTTAGACTCTAGCCACCAACCCAAAATGCTGCTGGATCCGGCTTGAATTTGAACCTAATTGGTTGCTACAGCGGACCACCTGCCGGTAACAAGATAAGTGCAAGGGTCAAGGACACTCAGAGAGACACTGATAAGTAGTACCGTTCCGAGTGATGGGAGGAAAAAGGTACAGACAGTGGTGTCAGTCTCTAAGCCGATGCATGGTATCTCAAGTTTGAAGACTATGGCCATAGTGTACTAAAGCACTAGATGTCATGCTTAAAGGTTTATAAAATTGTCAATATCTGCCCTACCTATGATGAGAAGCAGGCTTCTGCCTCCTCTCAGCCAACACAGATCCATCCCCGAGAATAGAAACCATCCATAACACTGTCAATATAACTCCTCAATCGAATCCTAAAACCCAAATCCAAAAGTCCAAGTTTAATGTGATTTCAATAGAATTTAATGTCACCATTTGGATGGAGGATACTGCTGAGGTGGGCATACTTAGGACTGTATGGAGAGAAATGGATACCACAATTAGATTGGAGTGGTGTAGTGTGCCATTTTAATTACATTTCTGAGAACATGTTGGTCTGAATTTAATTCTGCTTTTGACTGGAGCAAGAGAGGTATGGAGGGATGAAATGGTAATAATTAGAAATCATATTAAGTTTTTTCCCTATTGTTCATTAAATTGATTCAAAATTGAGACCAAAGCATTTACCTTTGTATCTCTCAAGAAAATTGAGCCTTTTCTGTATCAATAATTTTTTTCATGTTATTTTGCAATCACTTATCCCTCTGAGAACAATGACCCTGGTCTCCTGTTGTTCTAGGGCTTCTCACTGGATTACCCCTAAGGAAATGCAATTACAACTGAGGTAATAGAAAACAGGAGTAGAACTTTTCTATTTATTCCTAAAGACAGAATTCTGCATAATCAATGAAAACCAAAATGCCTCAATACCAGTAAGTCACTGGGATTACCGTTTTAATATTCCAATATCCTTTAATCTAGAACTTCACAAAGGCATCAGTCGAGACATCAAAGAAGACAGCCATAGAGGATTGACGATGAGTGAGAGGGATGGAGCAGGAGGGCAACTGTAAAGTATTGATATATATCAAGTCTTTCTGTAACCTTGGCCTGTAACCCTTTATGGACAGCATGGTGTAATCATGCATTATGGCCCTGGTCTGCATGATGCATAATTGCATCCCTTGGAAGTAACTCACCATTGCTGCATTCAAGGATCACGCGGCCCTTATGAAAATGAAACAGTCCCAAGGGTCGGCATGATGCATCTATGCAGCCGGGGCTTCATTGGTGCACCATGAGAAAAAATGTCACCTTTTAGCGACACACATCCTTAAAAGCATTCTCAGATTAAGTCATATAACTTCTCTAAAGCGGAAGGCTTTTATGTGCCTTGTCTGGCCAGTGTAATGTTCAGCTGGCTTTTCTTGTGGCGTGAGATTTCTTTTAGACCTTTTTCTCATCCAATCATTCAGGCTCCCACCTTGTTGCCATGGTTGCCAGCAGGCATGTAATCACAAGGACAAAACCTGTCCTGATGACACTGAGGTGTGACATTTACCAGCCAGCCACTCTAAAACCTGCAACTTGGAAAATGTGTTTTTTCACAGCCTTTGCTCCTGGGTCTGGACAAGATTACAGCATGTAGAAAGGCTATATAGTAGATTCACCTGGAGTCGGACACATACTTTGAGACGGACACCTGATTTTGTGGTTATTCAAGCATTTTAAGCCTTTAATTTGTGAGAAATAGTAAAGTTAAAGTGTTATTCTTTCCAAAAAGCACTAGAAGTATGCAGTACACTGAAAAAGTAAACTCGTCTCCAGACTCGTCGAAGTGACTGTCATAAAATAAACGAGTCAAAAGTTGTCTAAAGTATCAGGTTACCATCCCACAAATAGAAACTGGAGCTGGCAAATGTCGGATTTTGGGCTGGCACATACCAAGCGGGTCTTCTATCTCCAGCTAGAAGACCCGCTTCCTTGTCACTTAGACAAGTTTTTGACTCTTTATTTTATGACCGTCACTTTGAAGAGTCTGGAGACAAGTTTATTTTTTGAGTGTAGGGTACATGAATAACCTCAAATTTCAACTTCTGTCTCAGGGTATGTGTCCCTACTCTGGCCTCACATAATGTAGGATCTGCTTTTCTGGCAGAACAAGCCTTATCGACCTACCTTATTGGGTATTGGCTCAGCATGGGGGAATCAAGTACAACACATAATGTATGCCTATGTAAGGAAAGATAAATATTATCTAGAAATAAGGATGAGAAGTGGCAATACATTTCAGTACTCAAGTAGTAAGAGCCTGTGACGAGACAAGAATGACATGTAACTGGGGGAATTGAGACTGGGATATGGATTGAATGATGTGAGTTATTGTAGTTTAAGTTGAGGAGGCAAGTAGCAATGTGGTAGTTCACTGACAAGGGAGAGAAAGGGGTGTAAATAAAGAAGTTTATATCTAACTACCAGCCTCAGGGCAGTGGGGCAGGTACACTGATATTCCTAGGCTCCCTATACGCCCAACCTCTCAGTCACTAGTGCCTAACCTAGTTAGTAATTTTTGGCTCCCTATACGACCAAACTAGATAAGTTATTATTGTCAGGTTGGTCACTACTGACCAACCCACCTCAGTCTTTTTAGTTCCAGGGGGAGCCACTGAGTGGTCATCACAGGTGGCCCCAACTAGTGGTATACAAATGCAACACACCAATGATGGACCTAAGTTAGCCACTACTGACGGAACCCTTGGTCATTTTTGAATATAACTTTGCCATTGTGACTAACACTCATATGACAAACCTAGGTTAGTCGGTACTGACTAACCCTTTCAACCTATGGATTTTCAGTGTAGCGGCCTGCGGGTTAGTGGGGCATGTAGCAGTCAGCTTTTGGTGGCTGTGTATGGGATCAATGCACTGAGGCAGTAAATTCTCTGCTCCTGACATTTGCCGGTAGGAGGTAATTTCTCCTCCCTTAGTGCCTGCAATACCCAGTGAAGCTATAGGTCTGGTATAGGCTATTCTGACCACTAAAACATCTCTGAGTTTAGAGTCAGCTGTAAGCTGACACACTGCACACTTGTCAGGATGTTAAAAGGGCTTAATTGCCTAGAAATAGCTCATACACTTCCACACAAATACTCCCCTGTCATTCATGGTAGGATATATATGAATATCACATCAATAAGTATAGACAATCAATAAGTCTAGACACAACTATAATCACCTTTTTCCACTTCATTTTACCTTTTTTAGACCATGAACAGCCACTAAGAGCCTGTGCTGCATTGATTGGTCAAGACACAGCCCTGATTTGTTGGCTAAGGCTCTAGAGGAGTCTGATGGGTGCTATAAAACACTGATTGATCTTCGAATGGGAAAGTTATATGAACTATCCTATTCCTTGTCTGGGGAAAAACTTACAAAACTAGCATTTTATTTTTCACACAAAATTCCTATCTATATTTATTTCCCTTGTTGTTCACATTAGTTGTAATGTTAATCACAATATTTGATTTTTGCTTAGAACCCTCTTTATAGTAGGGGACAGTAGCAAGTAGCGTCCCCAACATGTATTCATCTTTAGTCCTGGCCTTGGTCAGATAATCATGGTTCCTTGTTTTTGACCACCATTTGAAGAGTTCCACGAGCCTTCCTACACATTACCAACTAAAAGTACCAGCTATGAACGAGAGCTCACCCGGTACCAGCAGTTACAAGTGTCATCCAATCACAGCCAGTGTCTATCTTCAGGAATGTTACCATGGCAACCAGGAACCATGTGATAACCCGGCCACCTGGTGGGACCCTGGTGTTTTACTGATGGCACTCTCCATGCACCTTGGCAGTTGTCAGGGCTTGGGGCCAGCTCCTGTTGGCCTTCTGGTAGTAGCAGGCCATGATAATGTGGAAGCAGAAAGGAACTACTTGTGAATGGTGTAGCTGAGACAGAACATAAGGATTAGATTGAAACAGTTAATCCATTCACAGTTAGGGAATGGAGCAGCAAGGGAGTGGGTATAGGTTCTTTATTTCTAAGTGCAAGCCTGAGGATAGTCGGGCATGTACCAGCCTGGGGGTACTGGGCCATGTGGCAGTTACTCTCGTTCCCAAATCCTTCCGAAGGAAGGCTCTGGGGACAGCCAAATGACCTTGAACTTGGGATTTTGCTTGGTCTGGGCAACCCCTGCTGGTAGGCTGGAACCAGTGAACAGGAACAGGAAATGGAACCAGAATGTATGATGGTAGTTTTTAGGTAGATTTACCATCAGCCATTCTGGGTCCATTTCCTGTTCCTGTTCGCTGGTTCCAAGCTACCAGCAGGGGTTGCCGAGACCCAGCAAAATCCCAACATTTGGCAGTTACCAGAGCCTTCCTTCGGAAGGATTTGGGAACGAGAGTATGTGGCAGTTGGCTTTAGGGGCTATGTATTGGATCAATGCACTGAGGCAGTAAATTCTCTGCTCCTGGTATTTGTCGGTAGGAGGCAATTCCTGCTCACCTAGACTAAGTATAGCCTGCAACACCCATCTATATGATACACCATAGAGTTATATGGAATAGTAAATTGTGATTTGGTTCCGTCTGTGCAATAGTACTCTGCTTTCTTCAACCTATTGATAGCTCTAATTCATTTGCCTAGACATACTACAAATATGCCATTTTTCATTTCATCTCATATTAAATCTGCCCACCTAGTGAAGGCTTGGATTTATTGGGTTAGACAGAGCCATAACTCTATTTGAGAGGCCGAAATAGACACAAGCAAGAGAGAACAGAGACTTTTGTTGTACAGCCCTTGGAAGCTCTGAGAGTATTGAGGTAATTAGTAGACTCTGTGCTAAAAGGCTGAATATTGCTGAAGGCATGTTTCAAATCACAGTCATACTCCCTTTCAGGCGTAAATATGATGCCAAAGAGCAAAGGTTGCATGCAAAAGGACTGACTATTCTGCATACATTCATCAAACAAGATGCATTTGTATAAGAACCATTGAGGTCAGAAGATTGCCTCTGTAGGTGTGTGTGTTGTATGGGGGTGCTGGTTGGGGGACGGAAGTCATCGGTCTGCTAGCTGTTGTGAACTTGTGAGTGTAGGTGATTGAGGTATCCGGTTGGGGGGGGGGGGGGGGCTAGGTAGGGGTCTATTTGGCTGTTCATGTATATGAGAACGTAAGGTTTCTTAGGGAGAACTTAGGGACCAGGTGTCATTAGTTATGAGAGAAATTCTGGAGGAAAGCTTGGACGTCAGCAGCTTCCTTCACTCTGTACAGTGTGGCTTTTTTCTGGAGATACATAAGATACAAGGCCACATATGGTGCTTAAACTGTGGTGATGTGGCTTGACTTGTCCTCTGAACAAAAAGACACCCTTGAACAGGGAAGAGAGGGGGCGCGGCATAGTAATATGAGTCCAGATAGCTTTGGCCACATACAGACGTAAAAGTTGCAAATTGTTGGGGTGTTGGGAAAGCCTCCATTATAAGTACCATAGTACATTCTTGCTTAGTAGGCTATTATTTGAGAGAGATATTCGATGCAGGGCCACATATGGTACTTAATCTGTTAATGTGGTAGGAGTTATCTCCTGAACAAAAGGCACTCTTCAACAACCGTTCATGACATTATTAAATGAAATGAAGGATGTGTAATGAACTAATCGTGTCTCGTTCTCTTTTTAGGTGAGTTGATGTTACCTTCTTCAATCCTGAAACTTGTAAGAATACTGGAGTGTAGTTATTTCTACCTATTTTCCCTAATATGGTACTATAGAGTTACGGGATAGAGCTTGTCATCACATTTCAGAATCTCAGGATTAACTAAACTGTCATGCCTCCCCACATTAGCCTAAACCTACGATTTCCTACCCTGACCCTCCCCCTTAGCGTTATTAAAAAAACCTTTCCTCCTCTGGCTTCTGTGAGTCCCAAGGATTTAGCAGTTCTCTCTTTTCTTCACATTGGGCACATTAACTGAAAGGAGATAAAAAATGTATAATTCAATGATGATTCATGCTTTAGATATTTGAAGACGGAATGTATCCAGTTCCCACCTCTTACCAAAGAGGCTACTTTAGTTCATCCACTAGGGGTTCCTATTATTCTGAAATTCCTCTCAGTGCCTGACAGGCCATATACCAAGTTTGCACAGATTCAACATCAGTGTATGCTGACATCCATGCCCCTTGCGATGAGCCTTACTTTCTTTGCTCTTCACCCTAACCCTAGCCCCCAGCTGAATGTCCCACCCATCCCTTGTTCAGCAGCTGACCAACTCCTATCTATTGATTCCCAGTCTCTCACACAGGAAGCTCTAGGCGGCACTGTACATGTAAACAGTTGAGTGTTTGTTATCGGGCTGGGTGGCAGTAATCCGGCAGGACTAGACCTACTCACAAGCGGATGAATAGGAAAGTAGTATAGAAGAGGAAGTTAAAGTTGTGTGGGATCTGTAAGAGAGTGAAGTAGGCTTCTGAACCAGACATTCGAGAAAGGCATTAAAAAAATAGTTTGAAAGAGGATCTTTAAGGCTGGAAAGGGCAGACTACAGGTTTCTCATAAAGAAGTAGAAGATGAGTACTCCTGAATAATTCACGGAGATCAGGAGGCATGGAGATAGGAAGTCCTCAACCTTCCATCAGCCAATCACAAGCCACAAAACAAAGATGGCTAAACTTTTGAACAGACTTAAGGCCTTTGATTCCTGTATATTGGCAGTTTGGGGACTTACGGTTTCTTCTATGTTTGCAGACAAGAATCCCACAAACAGGAGGTCTTTCAGCCCTGGGGATGGGACAGTCTGGCCTATCTGCTGTTTCTATTATCTCTCCATGTTACAGATAAGAGGCTGACTTTATCAGGCTCACACAGCTGCCACATCTATTACGTGGTACTTGGCCTTAAATAACCCTCATTATAGTCAAGGTTATTCAGAATTCAGCGCCAAGGTAGTAGTGAAAGTCCTCCCCATTCAGATCTGAAAACTTCAAAAGAGACCTGCCATGTCTTGAAGGATCAGACAGCTCTTTTTCTGTACTTAACGTCAATCCCAGTACCATCGAAATGATTTATAATGCATGGAGAGATCTGGCCATTCATCAATGTGCCTGCCATAGGACTGTATGTTGTGCCTTGGTCTAGTTTGCCTTTGTGAATTTATATGACAGATTATAGAAAATGAATTATTGATGGATTCTCTGGAATCTTTCATGAGATATGAATACAGGTCGTTCAGATGAACCTGAATATGAATCACCTTGTCTATAAAACACACAAAAGTTATATCACACATATGGCAAAGTGGAATGTGGAAATAGTAGGATTGAACAAAAAAAGGCACATGATTAGTGTATCTAGACCTTTACGGTTTTATTAGTGTTTTCCTGTTCACATTTCTGTGCCTGTAGTATTTGTGTCCCTCTCTGACCCTCTGTGTGGTTCTGTATTCCTAATGCTGTGTCCGACAGACTCAATTTAGCACCCAATTTCAGGCCTGATGACCCTGGCCTTTCCATCCGCTATCACCTTTCAGCCCCCTAAACATGACAAACCCATCTCCGCTCCTGCGGACCCATAGGTATCACATTTACTATGTGAGAGCTGCATTCACATCATGTGTAAATAAAGCCTACAGCCGTGGCACTGACAAAAAAAAGAAGTAAGGCAGTCTTGAAGGCAGTCTTGATATTGGACAGTACCAAACAGATTCCCTGATATTCATCCTTGACCTTATCCTATGTCTGTTATCATGAAATCCTAGTTTCTGGACATCATTGGTGTTGTTGTGCTGGTATCCAATATGCATGCACATCACCCACTATTAGTACCAGTCTACAATAAACGGGACCCAGCACCAGCAGCTACAAGAGTCGTCAAATCACAGCCAGTGTCTGTCTTCAGGAATAAACATACCATGGCTGCCATGGCAACCAGGAACCATGTGATAACCCGGCCACCTTGTGGGACCCTGGTGTCTTACTGATGACCGTACTCTCCATGTTCCTAGAACGTTGGCAGGCCTTAAAGGCATAGAGCTTGCTGCTGGGGTAGCAATAGTTGGAGTGCAGGCACGACAGGTACTCAGCCCTTTATATAGGCTGGCAACCACTAAACCCATACTTAGAGAAGGCTTGTGGGAGATTATTTTAATACTTGTTGGGATCAGAGTATTTGACAGGTGCTGCATTTATGGCATTGTCCTATTAGAACTCTGCCCCAACCTAGAAACGATCTGTGTTAAGACAGGAACAAATTCAGGGACTGCTTTTCCCAAGATTGAATGTATCACACAGAATGTGCCTACCCACAGAGCAGTTCATAGAACTATGTTCAGTTTGAATCATGTACAAACAAAGACATTTCATATCACAATTTCTCCTCAACCCTGCTTAACCTTTGAACATTTGTAGTGCCATAGGATAGTTAAATCAAATGTGGAATAGACAGAACGTGTTCATTTCTAGTTGACTAGGGCAGAGATATAAGGACATACCTGAACGAGCATCATGGACATGCCTGGAATGCAGATTGGTCTCTGAGAGCACAGAAGTGGATTGTTGGGCAGTGTGCCATTGGCTGAGGTCATATGTCTACTAGCAGCTACTTGTGGTGAGAAGATTGCTTCGGTAGGTGTGTGTATGTGTTTGGGAGGGGGGGCTGGTAGATGTAGATGTATTACGAGGAGCTGGGTGGGTTGGGCAGTATAGGGGGCTGAGGTCATCTGTCTACTGACCGTTACTTGTGGTGAGAAGATTGCCTCTGACGACAGATGATATAATGGAGCTGCCTGGTGAGGGCACTAGGGTGTAGTGAGAGGTGTGGCAAGGGTGCAGCGGGATTTGTGTGAGTCTAATGTACTGGAGGTGTGGGCCTACTTGGCTCGTCATGATAGGGACCAGGGTTAAAGAGGGCAAGGGACTGCTACACTTAGCAATTTCCCCTGACCTAAATATTATGTTGATGCTCGCCATCTCTTGCCTCTGCTTCTGTAGTAAGACTACTGGGTATAGTCCCTCAATAGAAATAATCAGGTGACCTGCAAGTAGTTCTCCCTACTCCTCTCAGAGTATTTCAAGCCCATAATTCACGGTGGTGGTATTCCCTACTTTTTTTGTCTTATAGACCTGACTCAATAGAAATCTGGAAGTTATCATTGCACCTTATATCAATCTGTCTATGAGAAATATTTCTGATAGTGATAGCTGTGTAGCTTTACTCAACCTCGCCACACACAAACTCCCCACTGCCCTCCACCCTCACCATCCAGAGCTCCCTCTATGGCTATGCTCTGCTAGCGGGCACGGGGTCATGTGTCAGGACCGGAAGTAACAATTTAGCAGGAAGTACAGGAGACGACCAGACATCCACACACCACCACTTACTGTTCCAATTCAGAAATCAATACAAAGGACTTGCTTGTACCTGTCTGCTTTACATGGGTTTTCCTGCATTCAATACTAAAGTGTGTAAAAGCACTGTATCAGGATCTCAGTTGACAACAGTAGTTTATTGATGAGATTGGAATTACAGGTGACCATCTGCTTCCTTTTCACTTACCTAGCTAGCAACTTAGATATAATAATTTGTAAAAGTATTTGAATTTTGATCGAAGATTTAACCCAGGTCTTTATCCTTGCAAGACTCCATTTTACATAATATTATGGTGGATATCATTTGTACTCTGAGGGTCTCTATTAGATAATCTCATGGTTGTCAATGTGCCAATACCAGACCACCAGCTGACTGGATAATTGGCCTCAGATAACCCCTACATTTGGCAGCTGGCATCCCACAAAGCTCATAACTAGTCCTGACAATGATATGGAGTGAAGGAGGGTGGGTTCTGAGGACAGTGCTCCCTACTTAAACACAGCCAAAATAATTTTAATAATATAAAATCAATAAACTTGCCTTGCAGTCAAATTACTAGTTTTAAGACCATTTGTTTCTTAAACCTCTTTTAAAAACTGGTTGTATGTCTGCCAGGCGAGTTTATTTATCTCATTTTCTTGAAATGAAAAAAGAAATTCTTGTTAAAAAGTAGAGTGAACCGGCATGAGATGTAGATCAGTGTTATGACATCACTTCTGTAGGAGTTTACCATCAGAATGGTGCTGCTGCAAATTAGACTTACAACACACCAAAGAGCACTACCACTGCCCATGGCTGAATGGGAACCTGTGGACCACTACAAATCCTATAGCCAGGGATTCCGGGGGTAGCGTACTACTATAACTGGCACACACCCAGATGCTGTTATAATCTGTTACACTCTGACTGGATAACTAACCCCTACATTTGGCACCTAACAGCCCACATGGATCACAACTTGTCCTGGCAAGGACCTAGAATGAGGGAAGTAGGGCTAGAGAAACTGCTGCTGAATTAAGTAGTTCACTAATAATACAAAGTGGAGCTACCAAGATATAGCACAAAGTAATAGCTATACATTTAAATTGATAAAAAAAAGGGCCAACTGGGGTGAATAATGTTTTGACTGATTCAAATGACCTCTTTTATGAGTCAACAAACTCAGTTTTAAGACCAAAGGGGCGCCCTTAGAGATGGGTCATAAGGGAGATATAGAGCTACCATACAGAGTCTGAGGGGCACAAACACTTGTGCCGATACTTACATAAGACCTTACATATGACATAAAAAGTCAAATAAATTCCAAGAGGCAAACTATGCCAAGGCAAAACATATAGATATTTACAAGAAGCAGCTTGAATCTCAGCAAATTTTAATCCTTACCTTCACCTTTACTGTCATGAAGGTCAGTCCAAGGTCTGGCAATGCAGAAGATGAGTGGAAGCTGTGTGAGCCTGATAAAGTCAGCCTCTTATCTGTGACATGGGGAGGTTTTAGACACAGCAGATAGACCAGACTCTCCCATCTCCATGTGTCCCAATCTCAAGAAATTGAAAACCTAACGTTTGTGGAGGCATAAAGCAAACAGCAGATCTCCAAACTGCCAATCAGAAATGATCAAAGTTCATTCTGAAGATAAAGTAAAGTATGGTATACATTATTCCTTAATTCATACTGAGTAAATTACAGAGGACACACCCAGGTTTTGTAATACCCAGTTATACCCAGATAGTATGGGTGTTTTTATGATAAACTTAAGATCTTTTTATGTAAAGTTTGCAAGAATAGGGGATTCTTTGGATTTTCTTTTTTGGATGGGGCAGCAAGGTAGGTTAGTTAAATAAATTCTGTCCCAATCTCAAAGACTCATACTTAAACATATAGGAGTTCAGTTCAGTGGGCTCCATTTGAGAAGTTTGTGTCAAATAATTGATCAAATCTGCCACTTCTTGTCTCCAGCCACAGAGACCATCCTTTTAATGCATAATCAATAGTTGGATCTTTTGAACGCCCTAAAGTTACAAACGACAGAAAAAGATGGTTTGTTATTGCTTGCTTTGGGCACAAAGACTCCAAATCTCCACATTTCCCACTTACCAAGAAAAGTGCAGTTTGTCCATGTCATATTTAAGAGTCTCCAAGTTTTCTTGTTATGATTGCTTACTTCCATCTCTGTCGCCTCCAAGTTCCAGTTTTAAACAGTCTCTGTTAAATGCTTATTCAATTCTCTTTTAGGTTACTACCGCAAACAGCAGACAAAATCCCCTAAGGAGCAAATACAAGCTGAAGCAGTTTGGTTTAAAGTGGCTTTTCACCCTGTGCTGGAGGTATGAAGGCTTCACCAGCTTTAAATGTGCTGTGTGAGACTTGGTTTGTTGGATTAATTATTGGGATATGGTGATCTGATTCCTTACACAAGAGTATTGTAGCCACAACCCCTCACAGGAAATGTCTGTTTATGTGAGAAGCTACTTTGCCCACAAGTCTTGCCTTAACTCAGGCGTCAGCAATTTCAGTCCCAGAACACTACATTTTAAATGGCACCCATTGATAAAAAGAGCCAGACATTATTGATGCAAATTATTGATCACATCAAGTTTTAAAGTAGATGTTTGATCCAAAGTGAAGGAGCACTGAATATTGACATGCATCTTTTTCTGATTGCAAACTGGAACCTGAAACTTAATTTCTGTAATTATATTTTTTACTGTTCAATTCTTAATTTAGCTCAGATCACAATTTTCTTGAAACTTTTCTTTTCTAATTGTTAAAAGATTTCATGAATTCATTACATTGTGTTAATGTGTCCTTCTCAGTTCTTTTTCCTCCAACCTTTCATCATAATTTTGGTAAGGGATGTCAGAGAGTCAGTCAGCCATACTGTGTCATGTTAAAAAGGAGCATTCTATTCAAAACTGTGGCATTAAATTCCCCATTGGTTCTTAAATTTCTTTTCTGACTGTTTCATTCAATGTCTTTTAGTCAATGTCTGTCTGTCTGGCTATCTCACTCTGTCTGTCTCTGTCTTGTTCTATCAGATCTCTGGCTCTGTCCATTTATCTATCTTTCTCTGTCTCTGTCCGTTGGTCTGTCTGTCTCGAATTTATTACATCTAGTTGTTTCTCTCTATTGCTGTTGGCCCATGCTGCCTACTTTCATAAAATAAAATATTCATCTCTGTCCATGTCTATCATATCTGTCTGTTAGTCTGTCTGTTTCCCTCTCTAGCTGTCGCTCTGTGTGTGTGTCTCTCTCTTTTTTTCTCTTTCTTTTGGCATAATTTAGTACTGAGGTACAGATTGGGTTCCTCAGCTTTTGCCACGCCAACACCTTGTTATCTCACCATGCTGCCAACAGATTATACCCCATATCATATCCCCAGCCACCCTGCACGATCATGTGGATTCTGGCAGGCCTTTATACCACCTTCAGAGAGGATCTTTGGGTGTGTGTAGAGGTATGTTAGATCTGGTTAGGTTCTTGCTCTGCTCTTGTGGTAAGCAGAGGAAGACATTTTATATAGATAATGAACATAATATATGAAAATGATCAAACCAAGAGAGAAAACAGTAGAGACAAGGAAAAAGAAGAAGGATGTATAGCTAGCCATTAATATGATTTTCAAAAAAAGAGGGTGTACTTGTGACCTGTTGGCGATACTTAATTCACTGCTGAGCACTTAAGCAGTGCACTGCCCCCTTTGCCAATGATAATAAGTACAATCTATGCATAAGCTATAATGTAACTATGCATCATTATTAGGTATGAAGACCAACTTCATCAGAATATGAATTTTATAGGCATATCATATGCTTGTGTTATTACTGGACATCGATTCTCTGTCTCTTTGTAGCTCTATAGTGATCGATGCCCAGTTTTATACTTCAGACCAGTGGCTCATTTTGGCTGTTTTTTGCCTCACAGATTGCTCCTAGCGCAAATTCCTGACTAGGTGTCAATATATTCTCTATGCCAATATGTAATATGAGGGTAGAAAACACTGGAACCTCAGTTAGAAAAAATCCTACTGAACAGATTTTGAGAAAATTAGGGTTTTGTTGCCTTTTTTTGGTGTTTTTAGTACATTTCCTATATAAACCGTGAACGTCAGCATTTCTCACTTTTCAGGTATTTATAATTCAATTTGACTTTTTTTAATTCGCAGTAGGATTCCTGAGTATCGGGCCATTCTAGAAAAGCTGTTATTTTGAAAAAATAGACACTATTTCTTGATGATTTTCATTGCACAAATTTAGGGTTGTATTATAAAAACTGCATTGTCATCCAATCAAAGTGTTTATGCACTGTTGATGGTCACCCCCTCCCACCCTCTTCACCCTGTCACGGCCCATTGAGCAAGCAGCCAGTCGGGAGGAGTGTAAACATTCTCCAAGGGATACCTCTGCCACAGGCCATTATGTAACAGAAGTAGTTCGGCACCCACAGCTGTTGACCTCCGCTGCATGTAGGGAGGGAGTGGTCATTCCATCGCAACAGGGGTGGGGGGGGTGAACATAATTATTAGCGCTTTAGTCCATTTCGAAGCTATTGGTTCCAGGGAACTAGTGCGCTGAGAGTTAGGGGGCAGTACCTATTTCTAGATATTGTGCTTGTAAATTATGGCCCTAGACCCTTAAATTCGACATGGCGACATGGGCAATGTTGGGCCTTAGTGACATGAGACATGAGGAATAAATAGATTGTAACAGGGGAAATGGAGCATTTCTGAAAATCTATATTGCGACATGGGCCTTTCTAAAATCGATATGGCGACATGGACATTTCTTAAAATCGACATGGGACATGGGAACCCCCTACCAAGGGCCCCTACATTCAATGCTATCATTAAAACCAGTAGGAAGCATGATTGTTGTAAGCATTACTTCTTTTTTTTTACAATAGTATTGTCCACTAATTTCATGTTTAAGGAAACAATGATGTCATATAAAGGATTATACGGTTAGTGCCCCAGTTAATGGTTATGTCACCCTTCTGCTGACAAATTACCCCTCCCCACATACACTAGTACTCCATGTGGTTATCCCAACACCAGCACCGTCACAATGTCGACACCTACTACTGTAATTCGAGTTATGGTAAGGCAACATGGCATGGATGTCGATGTCCAGTTTTAGATATATATCTATATAGTTCATTGGAGTGCTGTAATGTTGGACTGCTGTATATTTGGCCTGCCATACTACTAGCGTCGGTTCTGTTGGCTTGCTGCAGCTGCTGGCAGTCTGAATAAAGCAGGTCGCTGAGTTGTGAAATTATGATTGATTATCTGAGCAGTTTTAAGTCCCTGGCCTCAGAAGTCATTTGTATAAAAAATGAAATGCTGGCTTGAAAGGGGATTGGGTGAAGCTGGGATTAAAGGGGTAGGGTATCTTGATAATGGCAAGAGTGAGAAAATGAGAAATCATATGGGAAGCAGCATATATAATATGTTGATGTATTACCTGGCCTTGCATCACGAGTTGACTCTTGGACCTACTCATAAAATGTAGGTGTGAAAAAGTGTCCCCTACTATGGTATTATTAGAGAGAGAAGAACAGAAAAAGCAGAGTATTTATTGATTCCTCATTGTCAGCTCTAAGCTGGTTGGAAAATAAAACTGATGTCTTCCCAAGCAATTGTGGCATAAAACCATGGCAGTGTGTGAAAGAAGTGCAGTTGGAGGATCACAGCATGCTAACCAAAGACCTGTCAGCTTAGAATAATCTGGCAGATATCAGGTTAGATAGATTCAGTAAGATGCTTCTCTAAGAAGGCTTAAACCACTCTAGTTGGTTATTACAATACCACACATATATATTCACTTCTGTAGTCTGGTTATCTGGAAGAGTTGAATGAGTAAGGAAAATGGAGGAAAATCTTGGGTGCTGGCTATTTATTGATTAGGTTTGCATAATCATGGACTGGATGAGAATATGAATATAATCATCAAAATCTAATTCCTGTCCTATCACGGCAGGTTAGTGATAGCTCCCAAGAGCACATCATTCTTATTAAGTGACTTTAAATAGATTTTCATCTTGGTGTGCCCTGAATATGAATATACTGCATACCTGGCTTGGGTCTAGCTGGATAACTAAATGGCAATAAGGATGGAATTCTGGGTTTAGTATCAGTCCATTGCCTTATGCAGATTCAACCAAATATGTTTAGGGGAGTATCATTATGTAGAAAAAGAAATTATACTTTTCTGAAACAGGAAGATTGCATCAGCTGGTATTAGTTCCTATGAGTGTTAGGCTACTGTCTAATAACAAAAACTATTCCTGTTGATAACAAAATAGTGTCCAGAAGTCTATAGTATTCCTCCGCCGACAATGGTAAAATTGCCTGTCGTCCCGCACATTTATTTCATTATTCCCATTTTATGCCTCCTCTCCTGTCTGGCGATATTCACAAACTCTCACTTAGACCAAGTTGTTCTCCGAGGTGCAATTTAACTGCCAGATGGGAACCACTCCAATCCAATTGTGGTATCTATTTTTGTCTCTGCAGACATCAGTGTGCTCCCGCTGATGGTTATTCTCATTCAAAATGGTGACATTAAATTCTCGTAAATTTCCTTCACTTTGGGTGCATTCTGGAGATGAGGATTTGAGGGAGGACTTATATTCATGGACTGATGGATGGGTGTTTTATTAATAGGAATGAGAATTATTCAAGAGATACTTCTGCAAATCTTTTGTGTTTTCATTACATGATGTATTGGATAAGGGGTAATTCCTTAATTATTTCTGTGAGTGTTTTTATTTCTTGTTATATTTTGACAATCCCAATGTGCCTCTAAGGGTAGAGAATATATTACTTCATTTCCATATCTGTAGTAGTATTAGTTGTTCTGCCTGATGAATACATGGAGAAGGTCAGATATACAGCAGTGTGTTTTAACTGGTTCTCATCCAGCATATGCTATGCTGTGAAATCATTACATCAACATTATTCCCATTTGATGCCTCTACTCCTGTCTTGCACCATTCACAAGCTGACTCTTACCCAGACCCGTTGTTCTCTAAGATGCAATTTAAATGCCAGATGGGGACCACTCCAATCCAATTGTGGTATCTATTTTTGTCTCTGCAGACATCAGTGTGCTCCCGCTGATGGTTATTCTCATTCCAAATGGTGACATTAAATTCTCGTAAATTTCCTTCACTTTGGGTGCATTCCGGAGATTAGAATTTGATGGAGGAGTTACATCAACAGACTGATGGGTGGATGTTATATTATCAGGAATAAGAATTATTTGATAAGTACTTGTTATTCTGGTTTGCCATTGCACAATGTATTTAATAGGGTGGTAACAACTAGGTTATTTTTGAAAGTTTTTATGTTCCATGTTATATGCTGACAATTCTAAGGTGCCTCTCCCCAGGGAAAAGAATATGTATGACTTCATTTCCATATCTGTAGTAGTATTAGTAGTTCTGCCTGCTGAATACATTGGTAAGGTGAGATATACAGCAGGATGTTTCAACTGATTCTTCTCCAGCATGTGCTTTAAAAAGATCATCATGTAAAGCTTATTTCTTGTGACTGCTATTGGTACTGGAAGGCTAATTAGTGGTACTCACTTCCCAGTTTCTTTATAAACACAAGGCTTAGGCGCCTTGGTGTCAGCTTTCTCTAATTAAAACTATAGCATTAAATCTCAGATTGCAAATTACAAAAACCGACCCTGTTTATGCTACATCCAATCACAACAGGCATTAATCAGAAACACAGCAGGATGTTTTATACTATAACGGGCAAAAGTGGGAAATATAATTGAAATGGTATTGTCTGTCCCTCTCACTGTCTATCTCTATGTTTTACTAGCTGTATACCTGTCTCTATATCCTTCCCTTGCATGAATGTGTGTGTCCCTCTCTCTGTCTCTCTCCTACTCTGTCTGTCCCTACTCCATCCCTATATTACATTGACTTGGCTGCTTTCACTTAATGAGCATGTTACCCATGGGCACCCACAGACCCATGACTCTCGGATATTCCAGACTTGATCATCTCAGTCTACCTGCTAGAGCCTGTAGGTGTACCTGACATGTCAGTGTGCCTGATGCTTTGATGTTCTCATATGTCTAAGGACACATGAGAACACTTTGTCTTATTAGTGTCCTGTACTCAGACCTGTATACAGAAGTATCGGGTACACCTAGTAATTAGGTGTATGATGCAACCATAAAAACACACCTATGAACCATATTCTTATTGGCATTCTAACTACATGTATAGGCCTAATCTTATATATGGTCCATATGCAAATGGATTTATACAAAATATCTTTATTACAGAAGTATGACTTGCCGTTTTCCTATTTCCTAACATCCATGTCCTCACAAGTTGTTAAGTATTATAGAACATACTGCTCTGAGCCTCTATAAAACATCCATACTGAGACCTTCACTATAAGGCAAAGCCTTCGAGTAAAGGTCAAGGTATGTATACAAGTTGAAGTGTCCCCCCTGGAGGACGGTGTTCTCCCTCAGGGCTGACATCTACAACATCCCCTGACCAAGGCGCTATGCCGGCAAGATGAAACCATCCTTAACCCTTTAAGGACAGCTTGTTGCTAAATAATGAATTTTTTTTTGATGCACCAATACAGCTCTGTTAAGTAACTTGCCAGTGCTGCATCAGTGCATCATGTTGACCCTTTTGGAGTGTTTCATGCAACCCCCTAAGATCAGCATGATCTTTGAATGCATATCGGGACTGTGTGCTAGTTGTGAATCTGATCAAATGGAAACATTGAATATGGGTTAGGATAGTGAACATTGGAATTGATTATATTGAAATCTAAAGGGAAAGTATGACCAAAACCAGAAATCTACTTCCGACCCTGCCGAATTGCAGTTATACAGTATACCATTTAGCCTACCTCTGCCGATGGTGGTTCCTGAGCAAGATGAATGTACACATCTGGAAACATGAGAAATGATGATAATCTCTCTTCCATTATGGCAACTATCCCTTGCCTACTGGCTTATCTTTCAGGTGCTCTGTACTGACTCTTACATATGTGTGAATGGGACAGTTGCATGTTCAGCATCATCAGGGAGATAGCCACTTATGCTTAAGTATTGCACCACTGTCTGACTCTTAATTGAGAGAAGATGTCATGGGAAAGAACATCACATCTGTGCATCATGGCAGCTGTGGAAGCATTGGTTTCTTTTTGTCACATGGCTGTCTCATCAAGTACATGAAAGCTGACTGGTATCGTAAAGGCATTTATCATTAGAATTGGAAAGCTATGATTTCCCAACACCATACAATACACCATTCACCAAATTGTTATTACAACTAAAGCTAGAGGGAACCTGTGGCACATTTCTGCCTTAACAACAAATGGAACAGTTAGAAAGCACACTTTTTCAGAACATACCACAGTGGATGAACTAGATTTTTTAGTGGTTTCCTAGCGCCTCCCAGTAGTATCCATCTTTGCCACGGGCTCCCAAATTGGTTCTCTGTTCCATGAGATTCTCGTAAACTAAAATATTTCAAAGGCAACAACAGGACTCCTAACCCTTTAAGGCACCACCTTGTCAGCCTGATATCAAGTCATTGTTGTGAAAGACCAAATGATTCTGAGAGAGTTCATTGGCCAATTTCCTCCTGCCTAGTAGTATTCTTTGCTCTTTGTGACAGTGTTTTACAGAGTGCTCATAATACTGCTTTTGGCCCATAGTGATTGCAAGCACTGTCTGTTGGTTGCACTGTCTCTGTCTGTCTCTACTGTCCATGTTTAAAACACAGTTAAAGCACCATATCTTGACTATTAATGATCCAAATTTTTGACAAGACAATTCAACAGTCTTTTTTTTCCAGGAAACTAAGCCATAATTGATAATTAACATTGATGTCTTGACCTTTACCGAAAGAGATGGAAAGAATGTCTGGCCTGTAAAGGGCTGCTTCCACCAACGCCACGTGACGAATCCGTCATGTACACCATCCTCTCCGTCCGTCGGCGGATTGGGCAAATCTGTCCAATATTGACGGATCCGTCATGTTTCTGCTACCACTAATTCCGTCCGTTGACAAATCCGTCCATATTTGATGGATTAGTCACCTGTTTTGACGGATCCGTCGATGGACGGACGGAATAGTGGAAGCCAAATTAGCCGTCATAAGGACCCAAAAAAGTGATCCACTGATCCGTCCATCGACGGATCCGTCAACGGACGGATCAGTGGAAGCAGGAAAATGGAAATCCGTCCGTCAACGGGTGACGGATCCGTCACATTTTGGCGGATCCGTCAAGGGATGGAAATATGAAAATATTTAGATATTTCCGTCACTTGACGGATCCGCCAAAATAGTGACGGATCCGTCACCCGCTGACGGACGGATTTCCATTTTCCTGCTTCCACTGGCCCGTCCGTTGACGGATCCGTCGACGGACGGACCAGTGGAAGCTATTCTGACGGATCCGTCACACTTTTGGTGTGCTCATGACGGGAAAAATGGCTTCCACCAATGCGTCACTTGACGGATCCGTCCAAAAAGTGACGGATCCGTCAAAAAAATGGACGGATCCGTCACGTCGCGTTGGTGGAATCACCGCTTTACAACCTATTCAAAAATAGTTCCTCTCATTAGTGGGTGGCATTTTCAGGTCTATGATGACACTGAGGCCAAGGTTCAATGAAAATACACCAATCATTTTGAAAGCATTTTGAGCATGAGGTGATTGTAAGAATCATCCTAACAACCCAAAACAAACTACATTTCATCAATTTTTTAGCACACAGTAACACACAGTCATTGATACTGAAAACATTTATTACTCTCCTCATTCTTTTTTGATCCCCCCCTTAGTTTAACAATTAATGTTTTGGGATTCTGATCAATTTCCCTTTGTTAAGATCAATATGGAAGGAGAGGAGCCCCTTTACTGTTGTGTTCAGTAGCTTCCTATATGCCTCAGTATAGACCCCACACACTTCACACTCTCTTCCATACTAGTTTTCTATTCAGAGATTCATCTGTGTGTACTGGTCTGGTCCTGCCTGACTGTCCAGTCCGATAACAAACACTCTGCTGACCACATATATAGAGCCATCCATGCTACCCCCTCTTTGAGGAACTGGGAATCAATAGATAGGGAGCCCAGACTAGTGGCCAGCCACCACAAAAGGTGGATGGATTCTAAGGGGCAGGAGCAAAGAGACTAATACCCTAACGTGGGGAGGGACATGGATGGTAGAGTGTAATGCTATATCGGCCAATGTGTGTCCTCGGAAACAAAGCAGGCCTCCTTAGAATGTTTAGAAACCTATCACTAGCACATATTGTAGTTATATCTGCATGATGCAAAATACAAATCTGAGTAGCAAGCATGATGCAGCAATTCAGTGCCGGCAATTCACTTGCATTGGTGCAAATAAAGGTCGGATAAGAAAGGTGTTTCAGTGAAGATGACCAATGGTGAGAGGAATACTGGTTTGAGAGCACTAGTTTGAGTAAGTAGTGGGTGATGGTCAGGGTGCAAGGAGGCTGGAGCAGGTAGAGGAGACAGTCCATGTCATGGTCTAAGTGTACCTCTACAGGTGACATCTAGTGGGGAAACTATGTGTGTGTATGTGTATAAGGAAGGAGGTGAGGAGAGAGGACTAGTTGGAGTGGAGGTGGGTGATGGCCTGGCCACAAGGAGGCTGAAGTAGGGAGAAGAGGTAGTCCTTGTCATGGTCTGGGGACACCTACCACTGACATCTGGAGGACGCAATGTTTATGGCTGTTACACATATATTATATTCTGCAGGCTGCAGGCTGGAGGATTTTCTCCTTAGATATTTCTTTTCAACCAAAAATGTTTGATAATTTGCTTATAAACTACTCATACTACATAGAAGAAAATTATTTTTGTCATTGGTCAGGTTATCCATTTCAGTTAGTATACAGAGAGGGGAGAGATAGAAGCCAGTGTCATTATCAGTGGTGTGCCCTAGTGGCAACAGGACAAACCTCTTACCCAAAGACACACACATGTCCACTGTCAGTGTATTCAGCTGGGACCTGGGCTACTATGGGCCACTACTGAGCCACACCAAGGCATTGAGATTGGTTATTTTGTTCATGGTTGAGGGCGGAGGGGTTGTAGTGAGTTGGTAGCCAAGAACATGTATGGGTCAAGCCGCTGACTTGTGTAGGTTTCATTTGGGGGGGGGGGGGGACAAATCACAAAACATAGAATATGCTTAAACAAGTTTATTATATTGAAAGGTATATGTCTTGGCTTCTCAGAACAGTTTTCTATACATCTCTAACCCTAGCGGTTCAGTTTTTATTGCGTCGCAAAGTCGATCGTCCGTGTTACGTGAAACTCCGCCACGAAAATAATGTGAATATGTGATAACCACCCTTAAATACATCACAGGCACTCCTAATTTCATTTACAATCTGCTATTACATGTATCTATCAGTATGCCAAATATAATTGTCTTGAGTGAAAAACTTTCTGAGTTATAGCCCGTTGAACTTTAGCTTTTTTTGGAAAATAATCAAATTTGTGTCACAAAGTCTTAACTTTAACCTAGTTTGCCTAAAATGGGTCCTTAAGTCTTGCAAATCACTCTACAATGTCTTCAATATGTGTACTTTACTAAAACTGTATCACCAAGTACTCTGGCAAGACCTACTTGTTACAGTTATAGCCTAATGTAAGACTAGAAATAGTCAACTTTCGTGGCGGAGTTTCACGTTTCGCAGAAATACACATAGGTAAAGCTATAAGGCTCTCAAAGCCTTCAAACTACTCAGATCCTTTTGAAACTTACTGTACATGCAGATAACACCTGTGGCAGTTATAATAAGTGTATATTATGAGACATCTCACCCTTTTAGGGTATTCACTATGTCTTTCAAAAGTTTCAACCACCGATAAAAAAATATTCCTGAGATAACGCGAGCGAGAACCAAAATATTTACATCATTAGATCACTCTAATACCCTCAATGCATAAGGCACACATGTTTTCTACATAGGTAATACAGCTTGACATGATCTGATAACAGTTGACTAGTAGCCCCTCGCTGACACACTACATACAGACTATGAGTTTTTTTTAGCAGTTGGCTTCTGTGTACAAATCTATGTTTGAATTGTATTTAACTGTACTATCAGGTATTCTGTCATTGCATGATTAAATGACTTTATAATTTGCTAATGTTGCCTATTTGTCTTTTTCAGGTGAGTTGATCTAGCCTTCTCCAGTACAGGGATATGTAAAGTAACACTTTTTATTTGGAGAGGACATGCAGGGGCATATCCTTAGTCCCCGTTTGCCACTGTTAAGCATAATTACACTGTACATATGGAGCCAAACAATACGTTTGGTCCTAGTAGCTCTACAACACAGCATCTGTGTGAATTCCAGGTTACAGACAAAGTCACTGCCTGAGCAGGAATTACCTCGACAAATACCGGGTGCAGAGAATTTACTGCCTCAGTGCATTGATCCAATACACAGCCTCCAAAGCTAACTGCCACATGGCCCAGTGCCCCCGGGGCTGTTACTTAGATATAAAGTACTGCCGTCTCTCTCCCTATTCCACAGCAGTGCCTTATAACTCCTTCCCTCCTAAACAGCAACTGCAATTAATCTCACAATTCAATCCATATCCAGTTTCAATTCGACCTCCTTTCACTAGGATATATACCAGCATGGTCCGCCCATTCCTCTCCAAACAATCACATGTGTTATACGAACTGGCTGGTAACTGTGACACTGCACTGTTTACAGGACAAGACCCTGTGTATTTATATTTTTATCCCATGCCCTCTGGTAGCTATGGCAAAATGAAGGGGTAGTAGATTAGTCGTTAGTGAAATCATAAGAGAAAATTTTAACTAAAGTGCCAAAAAGGACATTTGCTCCCACAAATAAGGCACCAAAAAGCTTAAGCACAAGTAAAGGCTAGAGTATGTATCAATCTGGAGATACTAGAGAGAGATATAAATTATCCATATAGTACAAGTGAGGGCGCAAACAGATTCCATCTGTTTGCTAGCCCTCACTTGTTTGAGAAGATACTGGATTTACTATTTTGGAAGGGGTTGTGTTTGGAAACGCATTAGGCATTTGGAGGTGTGTTTGGGATTTATTTCAAAGCTGGTGAGGAAATTTGTTTACTTGATGACATAGAGGTTATAAATGACAACAAAGGAATTCCTTCTGTTATAATGGAAACTGATTTTATTAATAATTAAAAGGGCAGCAATCAATTGACTTGGATGAAGATTGATATATTGAAGAGTTCCTAGACTTTCTAAATGTCTAGTGGAATTCCTAGATATAAAGTTTCTAGACCCATTGATGAGTTTAGATACACATGTTGAAGAGTTCCTAAACATGTGGATGAGTTTCCTAGATATGTGGAACAGTTTCTAGACGGGTTTCACGCCCGACTTGTATCCGAAATTCCCTCTCATGAAGTCCATATTTAAAGGGCTAGTATGAGTGTTGTGGGGCCCCTAGCCATGTTGTGGAGCCCCTAGGCGTGGTATGGAGCCCCTACACGTGTTGTGGAGCCCCTACATGTGCGACTCCGGCGACTCTTGCCTAGAAAATATAAGAATTTACATATAAAATGGCAGAAAAAGAACTTTAACTTCTGAAGAACCATGGCCTTTACTACCGGGTATTTACATGTATTAAAGCACAGACAGCTCTATTAACCTTTCTGAGTGTTAAATACTGGGTATTTACATCTTTTAAAGCACAGGCAACTCTAATAACCTTTCTGAGGCAGTACTGTGGAGTTTAAGGTCGGACATGTATCAAACCAGGGGGGGGGACGAAAGGTCACTAATATGCACCTAGCTCTGGAACTAAACATGATAGAGAGATAAATTGAACATTTCTGAACTCCTCTCGCCAAGACGCTTCGTTTGGCACTATAATTGGCTCTGGAGAAAAATTTCCGAGACCCCCCCCCCCCCTGAAGTCAAAAATTGGGTTAATGACCTGGGAATTGTTTTTTATACAAATTCAAGGTCTATCTTTAGCAGTGCGTTAGTGGCAGTACTGAGAATTAGGCCTAACCCCCTGAAAGTATCCCATGAAAATTGGTCACATTGGGCGCTCAGTCAGTACTGTGGAGTTTAAGATTTGCTCTGAAGACCAAATTTCAGAGACCCCCCCTGAAATCAAAAATTGGGTAAATGCTGACCCGAGGAGGAGTGGTTGGAGCTCCTAGATGTGTTGAAGAGCCCCTGATCAAGGTTCTGAGTGCTGTGTCCACGTGGCCAAGGCTCCCACTCCTGCAACTCCGGCGACTCCCGCTCCCGTGGCTCCCGTTTGTGCGACTCCTGCTCATACCGCTCACGTTCACTGGAAAATATAAGAATTTACATATAAAATGGCAGAAAAAGAACTTTAACTTCTGGCCATGGCCTCTTATTTAAAGTCACTACTGGGTATTTACATGTATTAAACCACAGACAGCTCTATTAACCTTTCTGAGTGTTAAATACACTACCGGGTAGAGTCTTGCCTGCTCTATTTGGGTCAAAAATGGGTCTTTTTGGGTCAGGAAAAAAATAGGTGATACTTCAGCATGTCTACTTTACTATTATCTGAGGCTCAGAAATGTTTGGGGCCCGAAAATATCCATAAATCCAAAAAAGCAAACTCAAGTTGATCAGCCACGAGACCGTGTATAGGATTTCAACAGGGTTGGGATGGTGAATTGACCCAAACTCAGGGGGGGCTTGGGGGGTCATAAAGAATTTTTCTTTCAATGGGATAGCGGAAACTTGGATATTCAACATGTCTTCTTTGCCACATATTAAGGGCAGATCCCAAAAATTGCTCTAACCCCCCCAAAAAAGGGCTTGTCGTTGAGCAATTTTTCAAGTTATTCTAGTAGTACTCATGTTTGAGGGTCCTGCCGCTATTGGTTTAGTCACTTCTACTTGTTGGATTCTTAATGAATCGTAACATTAGAAAGGCCTAATACAGGGGAGTTCAGAAAAAAATATTTTAGGGCTCCCCCTCCTTGTACAATATTTTAGAGCAGTTTTCATGTATGCATCGAGCCAATGTCAGTCAGCGCGGATAGACTCGCTATGTTAAAGCACTACAGGGTAGAGTCTCGCCTGCTCTATTTGGGTCAAAAGCGGGTCCTTTTGGGTCAGGAAAAAAATAGGTGGTACTTCAGCATGTCTACTTTACTATTATCTGAGGCTCAGAAATGTTTGGGGCCCCGAAATATCCATAAATCCAAAAAAGCAAACTCAAGTTGATCAGCCACGAGACCGTGTATAGGATTTCAACAGGGTTGGGATGGCGAATTGACCCAAACTCAGGGGGGGCTTGGGGGGTCATAAAGAATTTTTCTTTCAATGGGATAGCGGAAACTTGGATATTCAACATGTCTTCTTTGCCACATATTAAGGGCAGATCCCAAAAATTGCTCTAACCCCCCCAAAAAAGGGCTTGTCGTTGAGCAATTTTTCAAGTTATTCTAGTAGTATTCATGTTTGAGGGTCCTGCCGCTATTGGTTTAGTCACTTCTACTTGTTGGATTCTTAATGAATCGTAACATTAGAAAGGCCTAATACAGGGGAGTTCAGAAAAAAATATTTTGGGGCTCCCCCCCCCCTTGTACAATATTTTAGAGCAGTTTTCATGTATGCATCGAGCCAATGTCAGTCAGCGCGGATAGACTCGCTATGTTAAAGCACTACAGGGTAGAGTCTCGCCTGCTCTATTTGGGTCAAAAGCGGGTCCTTTTGGGTCAGGAAAAAAATAGGTGGTACTTCAGCATGTCTACTTTACTATTATCTGAGGCTCAGAAATGTTTGGGGCCCCGAAATATCCATAAATCCAAAAAAGCAAACTCAAGTTGATCAGCCACGAGACTGTGTATAGGATTTCAACAGGGTTGGGATGGTGAATTGACCCAAACTCAGGGGGGGCTTGGGGGGTCATAAAGAATTTTTCTTTCAATGGGATAGCGGAAACTTGGATATTCAACATGTCTTCTTTGCCACATATTAAGGGCAGATCCCAAAAATTGCTCTAACCCCCCCAAAAAAGGGCTTGTCGTTGAGCAATTTTTCAAGTTATTCTAGTAGTATTCATGTTTGAGGGTCCTGCCGCTATTGGTTTAGTCACTTCTACTTGTTGGATTTCTTAATGAATCGTATCATTAGAAAGGCCTAATACAGGGGAGTTCAGAAAAAATATTTTGGGGCTCCCCCCCCCCCCCCCCCTTGTACAATATTTTAGAGCAGTTTTCATGTTTACATCGCTATGTTAAAGCACTACCGGGTAGCGTCTCACGTGACAAAGTCAACCCTGAAACCTGACACGGGGGGGGGGGGGGTCAATTTTTTTTTCTTCAAGGGGGTGCCCTGCCCCAAATACCTCTAGCTATGGAACTAAACATGATAGAGAGACAAATTTTACATTTCTGAAATCCTCTCGCCGAGACGCTTCGTTTGGCGCTATCCCAAAGACTCTAGGTCGAAGCGTTCTACTCGCCAAAATTCCCAAACAAAGTCAAATTTCACAAAAAGTAGGGGGGATGGAGGGCTGACACACCAGGGCCTAATAAAGCTGACATTTCTGCATCTAACGAGCCTAATAAGGTGAATATTGGTTGAGATTTACCTTTGAAATGAGCCATTTTCAAGAAATTTGATTCAAGTTGAGAAATGACAGTCCGGTAGGGCGGTATGTCTCGGTCTCCAAGCATATGCTTTGCAATGTTATACTACTAAGCCTCTGCTCGGAGAGTTCAGCGCCGATCAGCTGATCGTTGACCTATATTCAGATTGAGACGATTTTTTTTTTTTTTAATTGCCATCGTTTGGGGGTTAAAATAAATCATATTTAATGAAAACAAAGCCTAAGCTCTACTAAACATCCCATATTTGGACGTACAGTAGCTGAATTAGGCCCTACCCCCCCAGAAAATTTGGTTGAAGCATTTTCAAACAGGGGCGCCCAGCCACGCTGTCATTTTCAAACTTCTATCATTTGATCATTGGCTCTGTTTTTAGGTCTTGGCAAGTTTAGGGCCCGGTCTTTGTCATTTTGCGAAATAACCCGGCTACTGAGCTGTTCGCAATTTCACCCCCCAAATGAAGGGAGCCTAATCTATCAATGACAAAAAAATTGCGGACTTACCTTGCATACTTGAGCTGTAATCGATGAAATTAACCAATTTGGTACCGAATCATCGTCCCTCGGCATTCCCGTGTCCGCCATGTTGGATTTTGATACCGGACATTGCCGAAGCGCTCGATAAACAAATTTTTTTTTTATCAAGACGGTGATACTGTCCAAAATGTCCGCGACTGCCTATATATTACCTGTAGGAGTAATAATATTACCTTGAAAGTCCGTAATTTGCTCTATTTTGGAAGATAAAATGATACCCGAGCATTTCCGAGTCGCACTCTCGCGAGATCCCGTCAACCCGCGAGATGGCCATTTTGTTGACATTGTCGTCGTGTCGAACGATAGGAAATGCTTCATTATGGCATAATACAATTAAATATGGATGTCATCGTTATGCTGTATGGTAGGCAATGATGTTATAGATGTTTTTAAATGTTTTTTTAGTAATTATAAAAATAAAAAACTCGATCGTGACTTTGTGCGGATGTCGTCAAAAAATGGACAAATTTCAAGAATCCGACGAGTCAAGTTTCGGCGACTTAACTTGGCCAAAAATCAATCAATCCTCCTTAATTTGACCATGTAAGTAGTAAATTATTGCAGATTAACAAAGAATAATATGTTTTCTTTACGTTGTGAGCTTTTAAGGCAGGAGAAACAATGATAAGTCGTGGAAAATGGACTTCAAGTGAGACGAGTCAGTGAGCTCGCTGACTCGCCTGTAAATTAGTCAAACTTCGAAGACGGTTATTATAAGAATCTGTTAAATAAAATTGTTTTGCTAAGTTCATGTTAATGAGTATTTATAGAAAGCTCTACAATTGGAGAGAAAAATAACAATAACTGGTCATCTTCTGCCTTCTGCTACCATAAATGTGGAAAATAGTCTCCCACAAATAGAGAATCTTTTCCGAGTAAGGACTTAGTGGTTGCCCCTGACAACTGTCAAGTAGCGAGGAGAATGTCATCAGTAAACCACTGATATCCCGCCAAGTGGCCAGGTTATCACATGCTTCCTGCTTGCCATGGAACCAGTCCTGAAGACAGACGCCGGCTGTGATTGGAAGAGCAGTAGCAGACACCTTACTTGTAGCTGCTGGTACTGGGTAGGTGGACATACATTACTGGTACTGATAGTGGGCAATGTCCAGACAGGCAAGAAACCAGCAGACCATATGGTGTCCAAAAATGGGGAGCTGTGTATAGCATACCAACGACAAGGTCAAGGATGGATGTCAGTTCTACTTGACTAACCCTTGGTTCATTGTCTGTATACAGAAGAATACAAAAGTGGTCAGGAAACATTGGTTGCGCTAATACTTAATATAGGAGGCCATTCACCGCACTAATATCATTGCATCCACTGTAGGTGATTATTGCAACCTGGACCCCGTTTGAGAAACATGTTTATGTGAGAACCTAGTCAGAGTACTTGGGCAATACAATTACATTTTGAGGTTCACTGGGCAATACAATGATGCTTGTGAGGTCAGAGATGGTTGCCTTATAAAAAGACTGGAGAGACAGCATTTGGGCATTAGAAGGCCCAGTTAATGGCATCAGCGAGATATTGTACTGAGGTACTGAAGGTACTAATGATATACCAGCTATCACCTAATTACACTGTTAATAGTCTGTCCACCATACCAGGTCGCACCACCTGTCTCACCAGTGGATTGTATGCAATCACAACAAAATGATCCAGCCTCTCCTAGCGCCAGCCTTAGCTTCTAATTCCACCATGTAAGCTCTATGAATCTAATTCTATGTACATGTTAGTAAATGAAATAGTGGCTGAAAAATAGCAATCAGCCCTCTGGACCCTGGTTCTGGGTCTGTGTCAGTATATGCGATGGTGACTTATGACTATGAACCAGCCAAATGGACTACTGTTTTGGTTCTGGGTCTATATGGGACGGAACCCTCCAGGTCTGATTCTTCCGATACCCCCTATTTGGGGAGGGAATAATAATCATCATGGTGGTGCTGTGTTGGAAATACCTCTGACGTTTACTGTTGTTGGTAGGGATATCTTATTTCTGGGCTCCTGCAGGGCGGCCATCTTGGATTTGGGGTATTTGGAGGAGGGTGATTTATGGTGAGATGAGGTTCTGACAGCCCTGGGGGGGGGGATCAGCCAGATGGAACCACTGCCTCACCCTGTATATCTTTACAGGGGTTAATAAGACCACTGTTTAATCCATTTAGGACTGCATACTGAAATTTGCCACCATCCTAGGTGAGCATCAATGTGTCAATTTCAACAATGCCCCCTGCTCTGGAAAGGAATGAGGAGATCACTATTGATTGATGGTGAGCTGATTGATGGTGAGATGAGGACCTGACAACCCTGGGATGGCTCAGTCAGCTGAGAACATCCTGTGCCTATATATACTGTATAGAGGGAATAATGAGACCACTGTTTAACCCATTAAGTGTTGCATACTGATATTTTCCAACCATCCTGGGTGAGCATGACTACAATGCCTCCTGCTCTAGAAGGGAATGAGGAGTTCATTATTGTGGTGCTGTTTGAGCCCTCTGTAAAATATACATTTTTCTTTTTTGTTGTGCTTTTTGTTGTTGGCATTGATTTTGCTCTGAGGGTTGAATCTGGCTGTAGGCTTCTGGATGGTGGCCATCTTGAATTCAGAGGTACCTGGAGGAGGGTGATTAATGGTAAGATGAGGACCTGATAGCCCTGGGGTGTATCAGTCAGATGAGGACACTGTCCTGCCTGTCTCTGTACTGTATAATAGGGATAATTATACCACTGTTTAACACATGAAGGAATGCATAGTTATACATGAGCTATTACCTTTTGTTGGCATAATTAACATTTGCAGAGCTGACTAGTTTCCTGCCAGTGTCAGTGCTAAATTCATGCAACCATGTCAACCCGAGAGCATGATATGAATATACCAGCATTACATATTGATTGATACGACCCCGGTCATAAAATTATGCATCTTATTTTTTGTGAGCCATGGAGGTTTGCATTAGCATTCAGGGCATGGTTTGTAAGCAGGGAGCAATCCTGAGTTGATTCTGTTACAGCTAATGGCTCCTCCCCACAACACAACTTCAGACATTCAGTATTCCAACCACCCCTATCCTACACCACCTCTACCCTACCAAACAACCAAACTCTATGTCAGTATGCCACTCTGAGTGCACGGCATGTTTTACTGTGATTAGTCAATTCTGCACACCCTGCTTAGCGAATAGTGAGAAGGGCAGCACAATACTTTTACTCAGGTGTGTGGCAACTGGGGGAGACGGGGGGACATGCCCCCCCCCCCCACACACACTTTCGACTAACCCCCAAAAAGGTTATAAGTGAACATAAGTTCTTGATGTTACCTGTCACCTTTTCAAGACGACTAGCATCTAGACTCAGGGCAGCTGTTTCACTAGCGTTCAGCCCTAATACTTACATGGCACCCAATGATTAAGGAAAAACACATCAATGGTGCCACAACATTGGATTAGAGCTATTGATTACATCCCTTTATATGTTATAACGTGCTGTGTTTACAAAATGCTCCTACTTGGTAGCACAGTTTTGGACCAAACCTAATCAGGTCTGAGCCCAGACCATGTAATTAGCTTCAAGTGATAAATGACAATAAGGTGATTTTGCCTCATGCCCCCTCGACCTGTGTGAAATTGTGATTAATTACCTGAGCCGTTCTAAGTCCCCGACCTCAGAAGGTGTTTGTATAAAAACTGAAACGCTGGCCTGAAAGAGAGCAGGGTGATGCTGGGATTAAAAGGGGAAGGTCAGACTAATCTGGTACTTAAGTGCTATGAGGAAACTGATACCATACATGTTTGATAATGATTTTTTTACCCCACAAATTAAGCTCTTCATTCAATAGATAGTCCCATTTACTCCTAGAATAAACCATAGCTCTGAGATAGTGTCCCCATTATGGTATTATTGCCAACAGACCTTCTTGAATTTAAACAGCAGTTGTGATGGAGATTGAATAACCAAATAAAGCATCAGACAGGATTCAAAGGGGGAGAAAAGAAGCACAGAAAAAGCTGAATCTTTATTGATTCCTCACTGTTTGCTTTAGTTGGATGGTTGAATAAGAACAATGATCAACAAAAAAGAGAAGTCAGGCGAAAGGCTGATCGAATAAGAACATGACCAGTGTATTCGGGAAAAGTGCAGTTAGTAAATCACGGCAGGACTAGGCTGTATGAATATGCATTCCCTTCTCCTCCAGCGCCCCAAATGTGCTGTCACTGGGCCCTTCTACTAAAGTCTCCTCAACCTGCAAACCTCTCCCAGACCCTCTCACCCTTTTTCTCATCCACAAGGCTTCAACACCTCACCCCCACCTTTGGTGTTGTGTTTAGTCCCTCTTTTTATGTACCACCAACCATTGCCCAGCACCTATAGGGGAATGGAGCCTCCATAACTCAATGTGGCTGCTGTTCTGGAGTGAGTGACTTTAAAATGTAGCAACCAACAAGCTTTTTTAAAAATAACAGGTCCTGTCAGTCATTAACGACCCTTTTAGCTAATTCCTTTCCCCTGTCACCCATTCACCTCTATCAGATTAAATAAAGGGACCTCAACCCTTCAAGGACAACACAATACTTTAATCTATGATGGCCTTTGGTAGGCATGATGCCTGAATAAAACCCAGGCAAGTAACTTGGCATTGCTGTCAGCCCAACAGCCATCAGCCCAACCCTGCAGGTTTGATAGTCTTGAATGGTTAGAATGATGTATTCATACAGTGCTTGCAAATTACTCCCTAATGCTGCAGTGGTGCAGCAAAACAAGAAGAGTTGAGATAAGGGATCCTAAGGGGTTAGGCCATAGTTCTGTAAAAGTAAAGCTCATTAGTGTATCTGACGATTCACATAAGCATCTGTCTATGGCATTCCTGACAGAATACAAACCTGTTTTGCTAAGCTAGGTTTCTATGTTTGATAAATGTATGTGCATTTTTTGTGTTAGCACTATACTTCTTTGTGTTCAACAAAATAACATGATCTATAAGGTTTCATACAAGTATTAGTCCCAGACCTAGTACCTCCACGGCGCTCCACGGCAAACCAGGGGCGCTGCCTGCCCCCTTGACCCGGTAACCACCCTGCTCCTTTGTGTTCAACACAATAACCCCATTTATCATTTTGCACATTTCTGCTCTAGAATCTAGACATGTTCCATGAGCCTAGAGTGCTGAATACATGAATGGTGGTGTCTGTGGGTGGTTGTACTGATGGCAATACTAATCTATGTAGAATGATGGATGGCAGATTTATCAATGTCCTCCCAGAAGACTACAACATTGTATAATACCCTGGTTCATCTAGCCTCATGTTCTATGTTATACAATGGTCATCATGTGCAGCATTAGGCCTTTAAAGGCCGCATAGTGGTTTAAGCAATATGACCTTCAATACCATGCATCGATGTAGGCCTAGTGCATAGACTGATAAATCACCAGGACTGCATTCATGCATCCTTCCAACCCCACAGAAGCATCAACCATATATGATTGGTATGATGCTTGAATCCATTGATGGGTGACAATGGCAAATGGCATAATACATGTTTGTTTATTAAAGCACTATGCTGTCTTTAAATGTTTAGTCTGTCATGATTTTGGTACGGCAAGGCTAATTAGTGCCTTATGAACCATGGTCACAGGCCTTAACTCCACCTCTATAACACATTCTGTAATATCATTAATATCAGACTGTGTGCTCGAGGATCTATGAATTAGCATAACTGTTTACTGATAACTTAATACTTCATGGCCTCAGTTGACATGATGCATGAATGCAGCCCTGGCAAGTTACTTGCCAGTGCTGCATCATGCCGCCCCTACAATGTCAAGATACTCCAGAAGGGTCGGCATGATGCACAATTGTAACAGCTGCAAATTAAATATAATCTTTTAGCAATATCTGTCACTGAGGGTTATTACACATTGGTGCATCAACCATTCTGGAGTGTATCAGCCCCATAGAGTTGGCATGATGCATGAGGACATCAGGGTAATACACACACTCCACAAGGGGATTTAGACTAACATTATAAGTTAACCAATAGATTGAAGTTACAAGATACTCAAGTCATCCCTAATGCTTTAAAACACAAAGAGTATTTGCTTTCCCTAATTAAAACTATGGAATTAAATCTGAGATTACAAATTACCAACCAACTCTGTGTCTGCAACATCCAATCAAAACAGGCATTAATTATAACTCAAGCAGATTAAAGATCTTATGAAATATGGTTCCTCATCAAGTGTATAAAAATACTATATAAATGGTAATAACCATCTCTCTTTTGGTATTTTAGGCTTTTACTCAGATTCTGTCAGAGGTTCTAACAGTAATCAAGGAAAACACTGCTTCTTTTTCTCATTCAGTGTCTTGGTCATGTTTTATTTTTCTGTGTTTCTTTTTCTATCTATGTTCCTTTATGCTCTCTGTCTCTGTTTCTGTCTGTCTCTGTCCCCACACCCTCTCTATCAAGATTATTTAGTCATACTTATCTACTCTTTCTCCTGAAGCATGTCACCAACATACACCCACACCCACATACACCGGAATGAATTAGTCATATGAGACACTATGCTGATTCCCACATGACTAGGGCCCTAATTAGGACTTGATTAATATTTCCCTGCGAGAGGCTGCTGCTGTGTCCGATGCATTGACACATGAGGACATTAAGGGCAACAGAGCAATAGTGTATCGGTTTTATGACTCTTTCAGAGCAGAGTATTGCTTACTTCAATTTCTAAATCTTGCATTTCGTATTGCTACTTTCAAAAGTAAGCCACTAAAAACTTCTGCTGGTAGACAGCAAGAATCTTGTGAATTCCTGTAAAATGCAATTAGGGTAGATTCACCATAAGTCGACCCTTCCCGTCACAGTTTTTCATGACCATTAGCAGATGCTTCATTATGTGTAGTAAAACCACTATTGGATTTTATCTGTTGTACCAGACACTGGACGATGATCCATGGGGTTCAATTGATCATGCTTGATAATTTCATGAACAATATGATATGTATATTATTGCCCTTTGTTTGGAAATCTCAAATGCTCTATTTTCACTCAATGTCGACCAAAATGAACCTAGAGTCGACCTCTCTTATCTCAGTCAAAATGATAAGAATTATTTGTAATTAATATCTAAGTTAACTGGATTTACTCAATAGAATAATGCTAGAATTATGCCGGTTCATTATTTTCCCATCATCGGTGTATTTTCCTAAACTTTGGAGCTTTTGAAAAGTAGGTATCTAGGCAGCATTCCTTACAGAATAACCTTTGTTATACGGTTGCTCCTAATATCTTGCCGATTGAGGTCGTCTTAGGGTGAAATTCTGGTCGGGTCATGGTGAAATTAGCAGGTGCTAGCTCATAAGCCCTACCCTTTGAGAATCTTGATATTTTATTTTTAGAAAAGGTGATTTATGTTCAAAAGATGTATATCCATTCATTTAACATCACAGTTAGTACATAAGCCAACTGAAAAGTATGATTATCTAGAACCAAAGTCAAACATATATGAAAAATTTCCATTTTGTCTGTGGTGAAAACAGGTCATACACGTTCACTTCTGCAATAAGTATTTCTATGAAAAAAATGATGTCTGTGAAAAATAAGGATGCTATGCAGACCATTGCCACTTCAACTTTTAATTCAAATAGCCTTTGTACCTCCATATAGCATAGAATAAAAGCAGGGGTGGGCAGCTGTCGCCATGTCGCCAAATAATGGCGACACTGGTCTCGAAATTGGCGACAATGCCCTCCTGACTCCAAGCTTTCCAAAACTGAAAGAATTTTGTAAATGGTCCCACTAGAACCAAATTGCACCAGAATACATTATTTGACTTTAATATTTTCAAAATTTCCAATTTCTAAACTGAAATGGCATGTTCATAGTGGTTATTTTCTTGAGATTGAGGCCATTTTGATGAAAACAAAGGCATTTTGATGACAACTAGACTCTCGCTAGGACCATATTGGTGAAGTGAACCCCTTTTTAGGGAAATCTCATGTTAAAAACGGCCCAGTGGTAGATTTAGGGAGGGGGTGGGGGGAGGGGGGGATACACATATATAGGCCTTGCCCCCCTCAAAATCAAGAAGAGGAGAGGGAAACCTTCGACCCTTTCTGTTCCCAAAGCTCTTTCTTTCCAACAGCTAACCTTGGCCTTTGTCTCACCTAACCCTGGGCCTGTCTGGTACCCAAAAAACATTATTTGGCTCAGCTTTTTCCAGCCCTACCCTTAGCACTGATTATACATGTACATGTGTGTTTTCAGGTCCATATCCTGTATCATCTATCAAAGTTTGGTCTGTCCCTTCTAAAATAATTTCCATCCCAATAGTAGAGAATGCACACAGATCTAAACCATAGTAGGTCTACTATGTGCCAAAATGCATCAGATTTCACCATTTGAGGTAAAGATTTTCTTTGTTTTTTCAAAACCTTTCCCTCCAACAACAATGTTGCAGTCCCAATAAAAGAGGACAAATACAGAATGGAGCAATGATATATTTTGTGCCAAATGAACCAGAACACACCATTTAAAGTATTGACTTCCAAAAAGGGGGGGGGGAGGGCACGTCCCCTGCTGCGCTCCATGAAAAATGCCCACAGCGGAGGCCCTTTTTCCGCATGTCCTTTCAACGCTTGTCCGTACCATGGCTACAACCTGTTCTCTATTGGCTCCAGGGTTTTCAGATATGCCCACCCCTGTAAAAGCAGTATGGTGCTGTAGGTGGTCGACTTATGGGAGGTGGTCGGAAATAGGTGAGCTTACCCTATTGAAAAAGAACAGACCCACAATTCCCCATTTCATTTAGGTGTAGTAGACCCTAAGTTGCTCCTGACTTTGTGAGGCATATATTTCTACCTGGATGGCGAAAAGAGAAAATTATTGGCCTTTTCCCTATTTGTTGTTAATACTATTCCGACTACACACATAAAAAATTGGTAGCACGTATCCTATGGAGTATATTTTGGCAATTAGGCCCTTTTATGAGTCAAAATAGGGTCTGTATTTTATCCGTTATGTGCCATGCTCACTGCTAATGTTTTTTTTTGTTTACTGGGTAGTACATATCATATGAAGATTTTCTGTTAGAGTTAGGTAAGCCCCTTGTATGAGTCAGAATGGGGTCAGTTTCTTATCCTCAGTTAGCTTTTCTATATGCAGCTGTGTATGACAGGTAGATGTCAGAGACGTCATGTTGTGTGGACATGTCCCATGCCACGTGCTGCTCACAGACAATAGAGCCCCCCGCCTATGCTGTTTTAACACTTTCATGCCCGCATAAGTCCTTAATACATCATGCCCTTGGTCGGCATGATCCATGAATGCAGCCCTGGCTAGTAACTCGCCAGGCTTGCATTCATGCCGACCCTATGGGATTAATACTATCCCGAAGGGTTGGCACAATGCAGCACCAGGGAGTGACCTTCTGCTGCTGCATTGGTGCATCGTGACGACAAATGTAATCTTTTAGCGACACATTATCCTTAAAGAGTTAATGGAAGGAAGGATGGTTGGCTTTGTAAGTCTTGTACAGAAAGAGCTAGATAAAGTTTTGTTTCATTCCAGCTAGCATTACAAAGGCTGGGCCTTGGCTACACGGCATGCGTGTCCTTGTGAGGTGTCTCGAATAACTTAACTCTTTAAGGGCAGCATGTCTCTAAAAGATGACAATTGTCATCATGATGCACCAACAAGTAACTCATCAGTGCTATATTATCATACCTACCTTTCGAGAGTGTCTCAATCCTGTAGGGCCAGCATGATGCTCAAATGCAGCACTGGTGAGTTATTCATGTATCATGACGACAAAGGGCCTGATACTTTAATGTGTCAGGCAGGCCTTAGAGGGATAAACCAATGTAGTTATTCAGGACTTGTCTGTCCGTTGTAGCTGTTCCATCTCATCAGCCTTGTGGGACATTGTGTCTATAAGCCCGCCACACACTGGTTCACAATACTGGAGACCTCATCCACACTTACAGTAAGACACAGCCCTGCAGTGAAGGTCAATTTCTAGTCTGAAGGCTCCGAGGGCTCCATCCAGGAGGATCATGTTCCCCCTTAAGGCTCACATCTATAACATCCCAATCTTACCACCGTACAATACAGGCAAAGTGTCACTATCCTCATTCACCTTGAGAATCTTTTGTATTGAGGATATGAACTGTTTTGGAAAATTCCCTTAAGCATAGATGGTCACATTTCTTTTCAAAGTCATAGGATAAGATACACCCTTTATTTCAGGTAGACTACTCACTTGTGAACAAAAGGCAGTACATTTTATAATTTTGGTCAATCTTCTGAAAGAAAAAATGGTATAATTATGTTACTAGAGTTCCCTAGTCTCTAGACCTTTCTAGTAGCCCCGGTCATAATTGATAATTAACATTGATGTCTTGACCTTTGGAGAAAACAGAAGGAATCTCTGGTCAGTTACAACCTGTGTAAAAATAGTTCCTCTCGTTTGTAGCGTTTCATGGAAGATGCCAATGGTGCCAAGGTTATTTGAGTTCTGCTTGATTGACACGGGGATGACAGCCTTTTTAACAAGTTCCATTTCCTTCTTTGAGGGGTTTGGGGAAGGAGAAGCTCCTCCTCTGTGATGTTATGAAGCTTCTTTCCCTCTCCCTTACAGACCTCAGATTCTTACCGTCCATACTACTTCTCGGTTTAAGGGAGAAAGCTGCTTGTGAGCCGCATTGGTCCTGCCTGATTACCACTGCCCAACCTGATAACAAACACTGGACGGTTTACATGTAAAGTGCCACCCACAGGGCTGCCTGTCTGAGGGACTGAGAATCAATAGATAGGGAGCTCAGACTGTGGTCAGCCGCTGAATATGGGGGTAAAGGCTGCGAGAGTTTGAGAGTTTATGGGGTGCAGAGGAAAGGGGAGGAGAGTCTTAGCTGCGGAGCAAAAAGAGTGGGTTTCTAACATGGGAAGGAGCCATGGACAACAAGGAAAGGGTTAAATCAGACCACTGAGTGGAAAATAGGAGAAGTGCCAGCTTACAAGAAGGCAGTACAGGTAGTCCTTGTCATGGTCAAAGTATAAGGTGCACATCTATCATACATTGGGATGAGGCCTGTGCGACTTTCCTCAGAAGAACATTGTTAGTTTTTTTTCTCAAATACTACTCACGCTTTACAGAGGAGAAGTGTTTTGTTCACTGGTGTATTCACAATCTATTGTGAGATATAGATGATAGATGACTTCACCCCTGGGGTTGAATTGTATCTCTGTGTGCTAACATTCTCCAACCATTGGCGTTCACTCCCCCATATCCACCGGTGGATAATGGCTGTCAGTCCAATTTAGTCAGGACAAAACATCTGCTGGAGAGTGATGCCCATGATTGGTGAACAAAGGCGTGCAGAGACTACTATCTGCAAGTTGGTATATTCATTTTGGTTAAAGCACAGGGAAGGTAGATGGCCAGTGTGTCTTTCAGTGTCTCAGGCACCTTAAGTTAACTGGTTGAATACTTGTAGTAGGCCTACTTCATGAAACCCTGGTTCATGGTATATTAGGGCACATGGGGGAACTGCCAAGCAGTTATTTACATTAGCTACTCTGATACTTAGAAATAGGAGGCCATTCACCTCCATAGCAGTCTTCAGCAGGTGATATATTAATACTGCAATGACTTAGTTGTCAGGGTCACTACCTTACCATCGTGAATTAGCGCCGGGCTCTCTTCAATTTGGAGGGGCTTTTATCTCCAAGACAGGCGCTTATTCAAGATCCTATTTTAGTGTTAAGGGAACATTTCAAGACCCCTGTACCCGCGGTACTTATTCAAGACCGGCACTCTTTCGAAACCAGCGCTTTACCGCAGCGGTATGGTAAGCTTCACAATAATACATGCAAGGTATAGTACTTGTTAGGCAGTGGCTGTTGTATAAAGTACATGGGTGGGCTCATTTTGAAGCTACACAGCCAAAATTAATTATCTCATTACAAGAAAATAAGATTATTAAACTCGTCTGGCGGACAAACTATTTGTAGCGGAGTATCCACATCGTCCTACCCAACCTAAACTATTTGTTTTAAGATGAGTTTGATAATCTTATTTTCTTGAAATAAGATAACTATTTTTGGCTGTGTAAACATGATATATACCTTTGCATCTAGCGTTGTTGGCATTTCCCTCTGAGGATGAATCCGGCTGGGATGCTCCTAGATGGCAGCCATATTGGGTATAGAAGTAATTAGAGGCAGGTGATTAATGGAGAGATGAGGACCTGAGAGCCCTGGGGTGGATTAGTCAGATGGGAGCATTATTATCCTGTCTCTCTACTGTACATCAGGGCCTAATGAGACCAAGGGGTAGGGCTAGCTTTCTGTGCTGTATACAGAGAATAATGAGACCATTGTATGTGGGTTTACACCACAGTTGGCTGAGAGAACAAATGAAATGGCCTGATTATATTTTACATTCATGGCTGTTTGTGAATGCGGTCCATTGAGCCCACTCTTCTACTGTGAGTGTAAGTCAGATAGAAAACACATAATTAGCTGCATAAGTTTTATAAGCCTTGGACAATGATAATTATCTATGGCTGGCACCTTGGACAATTACCAGGTTCTTAACTTGCAAAGCAAGTCACTTGTGCAATATCTACTACAGAACGGTGCTATTGGTTATGGACAGACAAATGAATTTACTCAGGCAGCCATGACATGCAATAATCATCATGAATGTTTCTAGACTTCTGTGACCACGGAGAAGTCATATAAGCTAATGTTATGTTCTTCTCTGAAACCCTGAAAGTAAAAAAAAAATGGACAGGGTGAATGTGCAAAGCAGCCCTCCCAGGTTTCATTTAGACAGTAAAGGCCTCTATGTGACTAAACAGCCTGCCCACCTCTTTCCCCAGTATTATAATACCCTACCCTCCTTTCACACAGCCTACTACCACCTCCCCCTACAGCCACTAACCCTTGCCCCCTTTTTATTGATCCCTGAAAGGAGAACCGGAAGTGGGGTTAGGCAGATGCCTGCTGATTTCCGGTGCTACCTGAGGTCGGGGATCAGCGCTGCTTCTCTACTTCCGGCTGTAGCAGGTATAAGCCAACACCAGCTGGGCATTACCCTTTGATACTTTATGCTAGCTATAAACCAATGCTGCAAGAAGGCGTGACTTTTTCACAATAAAGCTGGCTTTACATTGGTGCAAATATGTCATATCAAGAGATTCACAGGATGATTATCATTCATATAGTATATATTAGAATGCAGAGTTTTGAGGTTATGTTCAAAACACTTTATCAGCAACTTTTCTGGAAAGTCACCCTTTCTTGCTGCACTGGTCTATAGTCATCATGACACACTAATAAGTACCCCGCGGGAACTGTATTAGAGCAGCATGATGACACTTCCTCACACATCACATCACAACAACAGAGTACATTAAGGTAGAATGCTAACCTTAAGGGGTTAAACAGATAACATTAGTGGAGGTGTTGATGGGGTAATCAGTCATGTTGATACTTGAATGCAGCCTTTTTAGAAGCTGACGGAGTATGCAAACAATATTATGCACTAGAAGTTGCACACTTCGTCAGAAAGCACTACTTTAAAAGAAGTGATCCTTTCACCTTATTGACAGCTTGAAATCTCTGAGACACAAAAAGACCTGATATGTCAATACCTTTACAGTTGGCCTTAAACCTCCTGCTCCATCCCTCTCCCTCATCAATTCCCGTGGCTTACCTCTTTGATGTTTTTTCCAGTGCCTAATAAGGTCCAGAGTTCTGAAGGATATTGTAAAGATTTAAAGTAATCCCAGTGACTTACTGGTATTTAATCATGCTAGGTTTCAATGATTATGCAACATTCCTATTTAAAGCTTATCAAACAAACAGAGAGTCCCTGCTCCTGTTTTTGCCTGTCAGTCATTGTTGGTTTTTCCTCCAGGTAATCCAGTGTTTCCACCTGAGGCACAGGAGTTCAGCCTCATTGTTCTCAGTGAGTTTTTAGTGGAAAAATTGATTGCAGAACAACATAAAAAACATGTGTTCATAGTCATAAATTTGAGCCAGAAATCTTGTTAAAAAATGTGGGGCTAGATGCTTTTGTTTGAAGAATGCAGCACTGATATGTATCATACTGGAACAACATTTAAGACTGTGTACATGCAGTACTGGTGAGATGTTTCCCAGGGCTGTATTCATGCATCATGGTGAGCAAAGGGCATCGTGCATTGAAATCATTAAAGGACTAAAATACTTTTCAACCTTTCACACGTTTATCCCTCCATGCCTATCTTGCTTTGGTCAAAAGCAGCCGCAAATCCAGACCGGATTCCCCTGAGATGCAATTAAAATGGCAGACCAGGCCTCACAGGCTCCCACTCAACAGTGTTCTCCATCTAAATGGTGACATTGAATTCCATAAAATCCCATTAATTTTGGACCAGCTTTCAAGAAAAGGATTTGATGGATGAGCTTTATTGACAGTGTTGTGGATGGTTGCTATTCTGAGGGATTAGTCAGTTTGGGATAAAGGGATTAGAGGCAATTATAAGTCTGGTACTCATATTCATTCTTAAGTTGATATTACCATACTTATTGCCATTTAAGAATGTTTTTTTAGTGCTATGCTCCTTGTCATTAAGGTGCAAGAATGCATTGGAATACCAGGTTTGGATTATCAGAACAATAAGACATCCCAGGGCATCCGACTCAATTTAGCACCCAATTTCATGCCTGATCATGCTGGCCTTTCCATCCCTATCACTCCTCAGCCCCCTCAACATGACAGAAACCCATCTCTGCTCCTGTCAACACACACATTTACTCTGTGAGAGCTGCATTCACATCAGGTGTAAATAAGGTCTACAGCAGTGCCATTGACGCAAAAAGAAATAAGGCAGTCTTGAAATCTATTTCTACATCAAGATTTTGGACAGTACCAAAACAGATTCCCTGATATTTTATTCATCATTGGCCTTACCCTATGTCAGTTATCCAAAACCTCCAGTTTCTGGACACCATTTAGATAAGTGTTGTTCTGCTGGTATCCAGCCTGCCTGCACATTACCGAATATCAGTACCAGCAACAAACAGGACCCAAAACCAGCATCTAGCTTCAAGTGTCCTCCAATCACAGCCGGTGTCTGTCTTCAGGAATGTTACCATGACAACCAGGAACCATGTGATAACCTGGCCACCTGGTGGGACCCTGGTGTATTAAGGATGACACTCTCCATACACATTGACAGTTGTCAGGGATAAAGGCTAGCCACTCAATACATACTAGGAGAAGGGAGACGATTAACATACTCATCAGGATTAGAATATGGTGGTGATGGTGATAGTGGGTGCTTTCCCTGACATATATGCTACGTTCATGGTACTGTCCTAGTAGGACTCTGCGCAAACCTAGAAACCCTCTGTGTTAGGAGGGGTGACATGAACCAATCGAGGGACTGCTATTCCTATGACTGAATGCATCACACACAAAGTGCCTACCCACAAAGTAGTCCATAAAACTATGTTCAGTTTGAACCCTGTACAAACAAAGACATTTTATATCACCATTTCACCTCAACCCTGCTTTACCTTTGAACATTTGCAGTGCAATAGGATAGTTTAATAAAATGTGGAATAGACAGAATGTGTTCAATACTAGTTGACTAGGGCAGAGATATAAGGACAGACCTGAGCGAGCATCATGTACATGCCTGGAATGCCGGTTGGTCTCTGAGAGCACAGAAGTGGATTGTGGGGCAGTGTGCCATTGGCTGAGGTCATATGTCTACTAGCTGTTACTTGTGGTGAGAAGATTGCCTCTGTAGCTGTGTGTGTATGTGTTAGGGAGGGGGGGCTGGTAGATGTATTACCAGGAGCTGGGTGGGTGGGGCAGTATAGGGGGCTGAGGTCATCTGTCTGCTAGCCATTACTTGTGGTGAGAGGATTGCCTCTGACGACAGAAGCTATAATGTAGCTGCCCGGTTGGGCCTCTAGAGTGTAGTGAGAGGTGTGGCCGGGCTGCAGCTGGATGTGAGTGTAACAAACTGGTGGGAAGGGACCCACTTGGCTCGTCATGATATGAGCATGTGAGCTTTCTTAGGGACCAGGTGTCAGGAATTATTGGGGAACATGAGTTGTGGTTTGAGTGTGGGTGAACAGACCTGTGGGAGAGGGATGCAGAGACAGGATAGAAGTGTGGGAGGGAGGAAGTCGGAGAGGGTGGGATGTAGGGACAAAGGAGAGAGGGATACAGAGAGCAAGGGACTGCTACACTTGGCAATTTATTCTGACCTAAATAGTTTGTTGATGATCCCTGATCTGCCATAATTGCCTAATAGCAGTATGCACAAAAGGCTGTGGGCTGAATATTGTCGCATTTGTTTGGATATTACGATTGCTGGTTAGTCCCTCCTTTTTGATGATTAGGAAGGTTTATTTCTTCCTTTATTCAGTACTTAAGTGTGAAAAAAGAACTGTATCGAGGACTCATTAAGCAACTGTATTTTTTTGGTGAGATTGGAATTAGGGTTGACCATATGCTTCCTTGTCACTTTCCTAGCAAGTCAGATGTAATAATTTGTCAAAGTTATTGAATTTTGATCTAAGATTATATATCCAGGTCTTTATTACTTTTACTCCATTTTACATAGTATTATGGTGGGTATCATTTGTACTCTGCCCACAGGCAAAATTGATTTTCTCATTTTAAAAAAATAAGATAAAAAATGCGGTAAAACTATTAGTTTTAATAACATTGTTTTTTTCTTTAAAACTGGTAGTTTCTCTGCCAGACAAGATTATTCATTTATCATTTTCTTGAAATGGAAAAATAAATTCTCAAAAATAAGTAGATTGAACCAGTGTGAGATCAGCTTCATGAAATCATTTCTATAGGAGTTTACTACCAAAATATGGTGCAGCTGGCAACTAGACTTTGAACACAACCAACAGTACTACCACTGCCCATGGGTAAATAGGGACCTGTAGACTACTACAAATCGCGCAGATAGCCAGGGAGCCAGGGGTAGCGTACTACTGCGACTGGCACCCAACCAAACGTGGTTATATTCTGTTACACACTGATCCTTGGCCTCAGTTAATACTTTCACCTGGCAACTTAGGGAGAAGTCATTATTTAACAGCAGGGGGTTGTCTGACCCCCACCCCCTTAAGATGGGTTGAAACATTTTTGACCCTCCCTTTTAACTATAGCAAGGGGTAGTTTCTTTCTTCTTTTTTTTTTACTGAAAGTGGATGCCCAGGGGTTGGAATTATCTTGGCCTTCCCCAAATCGACCAACACATCCCCCTGTTGATGAATAATGACCACTCTCACAACTTGTTCTGGCAAAGACCTATAATGAGGGAAGTAGGGCTGGGCTGTGCAGTGCTGCCAACTTGAATATCTCATCAATGATATAAAGTGGAACCACCACATATATGCCAACTTGAATTTGGAGGAATTTCAAAACTACCCTTCACCTTGACTTTCAGCAAGGTCAGTTCAAGGTCAGGCATCACAGAAAGCAGGTGGCAGCTGTGTAACCCTGATAAAGTCAGCCTCTTATATGTAACATGGAGAGATAATAGCAACAGCAGATGGACCAAACTCTCCCATCTCCATGTTTCATTATCTCAAGGAATTAAAGACCTATAGTTTGTGGAGGCATAAATCAGAAAAAGATCAAAGTCATTGAAGTTATAGTGTAATATAGTATATTATTCTTTTATTCATGCTGAGTAAATTACAGAGGACACACCCAGGTTATGTAATACCCAGTTAAACCCAGATGGTATGGGTATTTTTATGATAAACTTAAGATCTTTATGTAAAGTTTGTGAGGAAAGGGGATTTTTAGATGGGGTTTATAAAGAGGGCAGATAGGTGGGTTAGTTAAAATATGTTCTGTCCTCATCCCAAAGACTCATACTTAGACATACAGGACTTTTATTCAGTGGGCTCCATTTTGAAACTTTGTGTCAAATAATTGATCACATTTGCCACTTCTTGTCTCCAGCCACAGAGACCATACTTTTAATGCATAATCAATATTGGGTCTTTTAAACATCCTAAAGTAACAAATGACAGAAAAAGATTGTTTGTTATTGCTTGCTTTGGACACATAAAGACTCCAAATCTACACGTTTCCCACTTTTAAAGAAATGTGCAGTTTGTCCATGTCATATTCAAGGGCCGCCAAGTTTTCTTGTTATGATTGCACACTTCCAACTCTGTCGTCTCCAAGCTCCCAATTTAAACAGTCTCTTATGAATGCTTATTCAATACTCTTTTGTAATACTGCCCCAAACAGCAGATAAAATCCTCTATGGAGGAGCAAATACAAGCTGAAGCAGTTTTGGTTTAAAGTGGCTTTCCATCCTGTACGGGAGGTATGAGGGCTGCATTGGGTTTAAATGTGCAGTGTGGGACTAAAGCTGGGTTTGTTGGATTACCTTTTGGGATGTGGTGATCTTGTTGTCGGCACAAGATTATTGTAGCCAAAACCCCTTGCAGGAAATGTCTGTTTATGTAAGAAGCTACTTCGCCCTTTGAAGGCAACCACAAGTCTTGCCTTAACTTAGGCATCAACAATTTCAGTCTGAGAATACTACATTTTAAATGGCACCCATTGATAAAAAGAGCCAGACATTATTGACGGAAATTATTGATCACATCAACATTTAAAGTAGATGTTTGATCCAAAGTGAAGGCGTACTGAATATTGACATGCCTCTTTTTCTCATTGCAAACTGGAACCTGAAACTTAATTTCTGTAATTATATTTTTGACTGTTCAATTCTTAATTTAAGCTCAGATCACAACTTTCTTGAAGTCTTTCTTTTCAGATTGTTAAAAGATTTAATGAATTCATTACATTGTGTTAATGTGTCCTTCTCAGTTTGTTTTCCTGCAACCTTTCATCATAATTTTGGTAAGACATCAGAGATGTCAGAGAGTCAGTCAGCCATACCGTGTTATGTTAAAAAGGAGCGTACCACTCCAAACTACAGCATTAAATTACCCATTGTCCTTGAATTTCTTTTCTGACTCTGTTTCATTCAATGTCTGTCTGTATCACTATGTCTCTATCTATCTATCATATTTCTGTGTATCTGTCTGTGTCTGTCTCTGTCTCCATGTCTGCCTGTCTCTCTTGGTCATTGGTCCTCAAATTCATTCTCTGTCCCTAATTGCTTTTTATGGCTGTTGGTGCATGACTATCTGTCTCTGTCTATCACTTCTCTGTCTCTCTGTCTCTCTTTCTCTGCCTCTATCCCTATCTCTTTCTGTCTCTCTGTCTCTGTCTCTAGATCTGGCTGTTGGTCTGTGTGTGTGTGTCTCTCTCTTTCTCTCTTTCTCCCTTTCTTTTGGCATAATTTAGTACTGAGGTACAGATTGGGTTCCTCAGCCTTTGCCACGCCAACACCTTGTTACCTCACCATGCTGCCAAAAGACTATACCCCATACTATATCCCCACCAGGCAGGGAGACCCCTGGACGATCATGTGGAATTATGGCAGGCCTTTATACCATCTTCGAAGAGGATCTTAAGGTATGTGTAGAGATTATGTTAGAACTAGTTAGGTTCTTGCTCTCCTCTTGTGGTAAGCAAAGGAAAACATTTCATGTAGATAATGAACAGAATATATGAAAATGATCAAACCAAGAGAGAAAACAAAGTAGAGACAGAGCAAAAGAAGAGACCATGATATGTATAGCTAGCCATTAATATGATTTTAAAAATAGAGGGTGTACTTGTGACCTGTTGGCGATACTTAATTCACTGCTGAGGAATTAAGCAGTGCACTGCCCCCTCCCCTAATATTAAAAAGTACAATCTATGCATAATCTATATGTAATTTGCATCATTATTAGGCATTAAGACCAACTTCATCAGAATATGAATTTTATAGGCATACCATATGCTTGTGTTAGTGGCCTGCCATACTACTAGCGTCGGTTCTGTTGGCTGGCTGCAGCTACTTACAGTCTGAATAAAGCAGGTCGCTGAGTTGTGAAATTATGATTGATTATCTGAGCAGTTTTAAGTCCCTGGCCTCAGAAGTCATCTGTGTAAAAACTAAAAAGCTGGCCTGAAAGGGGATTGGGTGAAGCTGGGATTAAAGGGGTAGGGTATCTTGATAACGGCAAGAGTGAGGGAATTATTGATCATATCGGGAGCAGCATAGATAGAATGTGGCTATATATGATATGTGGATGTATAACTTGTAGACTCACTGACCTAAATGTTACACTGTAGTTCTAAGGAAAAGTGGAATATTTATAGATTTCTAATTGTCAGCTTTCAGGTGGTCATTTTGAATAAAAAAACAACTCACAGAAGCCTTCTCAACCAATGCCAGTATAAAAATGACCCAATGCAAGAAAGAAAAGGTTTGAAAACCTCAAATCATGAAAAATTGACAGGGGCGAATGGGTGAGAGAGGGAGGGGAATGGCAGAATGAATTAGCTGGCTGGCTACAAACTAAAGCAGGAGGCCAGGGCAAGAGCTATTATAAAACAGAGGCCGTGGAAAGATGGATTTGGGTGAATGAGGCTGGGATAGGTTTGAAGTGTGAGCACATGTTAAAGCTGCCATAATACCAGAGGCCAATGTGTGATAATCACTTTTATGATGTATGATACATACCTCCTACGTCATTATCATATGTTGTTTGATCAAAGTATGTTTATAATATGTACAAGATGTATTTTAGCATCCGCTCCTTTGTTATAACTATAATCTGCATTCTTATCTCACATTTCCCCATCAGAAACTAGTCAGGCTCCCATGTGCCCTGCATCCTTGTATGGTGTGAGGAGTGTATGGTTATGCTGATGGTCATACTGATATGTGCACAATGATGACATGACACCTCCCACCCCAGTCTGCCTCAGCACAGATTAGCCTGAGCAGCCTGGATCTTGTGGTCAATAGTCACATCCAATAAATTATGCCCCCTACTGTGCTACTGGTGCCCTCAATGCTAACCGCAGCCCAGTAAACTTAGATAAATGTGGCAGAGAAAAGGATGGCTAGGTTTAGTAATATGCTTAGGCTATCATAGAAGACTGAATAACTTTTAGTTGATATGATATCACATATTTACATGTGTACTCTCGTTATGGTAGAGTGGGATGAGAAAGGGAAATGGAGGAAAATCTGTAGGGGTTGGACTTATTGATTAGATTTGCATAATTACAGACTGGCCGAAGATAAATATAATCATCAAAATCGAATTCCCGTCTTATTAAAGCAGGTTAGTGATAACCCCCAAAGAGCACATCATTCTTATTAAGTGACTTTAAATAGATTTTCATCTTGGCATACCCTGAATATACATAAACTGCATACTTGGCTCGTGTCTAGCAGGATAATTAAATGACAATAAGGATGGAATTCTGTGATACTGAGCTTGTTATCAGTCCACCACATTATGCAGATTCAACAAAGTATTTTTAGAAGAGTATTTTTATATAGAAAAATAAACTATACTCCTCTGAATTGATAAGATTGTGTCAGCTGATATTAGTTCCTATATGTAAAGAAGGTATTTAAGGAAGAAATTAAAGTAGTGGCCAATGCAATTATACACATGGGCATTTAGTAGTTGAGCAAGATTTATCTATTTAACAGCTGCATGGGTGAGTGTACTGCTGTCATTTAGGCAACATTAAATCGCATTATGGCTTGAGGCAACATGTTTCCTGCCAGTAGAGGGGTTAGGATCATGACCTTTATGGCAATGTTTATGTCTAGGGCAATGTTAAAGCATAAACCTCACAAGTAGGCACATCTAAACCTCTCTGTTTTGCTGGTCCCACATGTAAGCAACATGAAGCATTGTTGTAAAATAGTCAGTATAGAATAGATGCCCCTGCTGTGTGGGAGTGTGTAGTAGTGGTGATGAGCTCCCAAGACCGACCCCGCTCCAGCTATAAATGACCTTCCCTTACTATGGAGAAGCATTAGTGTATTTCTATATTTTTGTTAAGACAAAATGACATGTTACCATCATGAAGGCTCCCATGGCAATGATTCTTGACCGTGTTATGTTTCCTTCGTCAAAGTGTATAACCTTAATGTATTACTTACAATAGCTATTTCTGTTGATAACAAAATAGTGTCAACAAGTCCATATTATTCATTCCCCTGACAATGGTCATATTGCCCATATCCCTAAACACTTATTTAATTATTCCCATTTTAAGCCTCCACTCCTGTCTTTCACCATTCACAAGCAGACTTCTACTCAGACAAAGTTGTTCTCCAAGATGCAATTTAACTGCCAGATGGGGACTACTCCAGTCCAATTGTGGTATCTATTATTGTCAGTGTGCTCTTGCTGATGATTATTCTCATTCCAAACCGTGGCATTAAATTCTCATAAAGTCCACTGTAAAAAATAGAGGTGCTTTTCACAGATTTGCTTTGTAAAATTTAACGCTGATTCACCATTATTTGGAATACAATGAAGCATCCTAAATATCAGCCATTTCACAGTGGATCCTTGTTAAGTGCTAACCTGGTTTGGATTACAATGATTCAACGTAAATTTATCCTCTAATGTCAAATCCCAGAGGGAGCCACATATAGTGGGCCCTTTCCATAGATAGTTGACCTGGTTTGTAAAAAGATTTTTCTGGAGAGACACAGCCCTTGAAGTGGAGTATACATGTTGAAATAATGGTAATTTTCAATTAATCTATATACTTGACAATCTAACAATCTAATCTTGTGATACATTTAACAAAATACCATGATCACTTGATAATATCCAGAGGAAAGTAGCTGTATGGATCTATACACCTACATGTATATTGTGGTAACATACTATGCATATATCCCCACCTCTGGAAACTCTTCCTTGTATCAATCCTATAGGGTAAAATGTCATATAGGCCACGGCTAGTATGCATGTCAGATCTTCAATGTGGCATATACGATCAGGACAAAGGCAAAGTATGGCTTATCTGTAAGTTTTTAGATGTATACTACAAAAACCAAAGTCACCATAATCAGACTCCCTGTGAGGCTTATAGAATATCCCCAAAGTCTGTAATAGCACTAGCAATAACGCTGAATCTCTGTATATTTGAATACTCTTATTCTATTAATGGTGATTCAACATCAAATTAACGGTGATTCTACGTCAAATTAACCGTGATTCTACGTCAAATTGACGGTGACCGTCACCGTTAAAAAAACGGTGAAAGTTATGTCCCAAAAGTTGCCGGTGATTCACCGTCATTTTGACAACATTTTTTTTACAGTGTCCCTTTACTTTGGGCCTGCTCCAGAGGTTAGGATGTGATGTAGGAGTTATATTTGCAGTATTTTTGATGGGTGTTGTTTTTTCAGAAATAAAATTATTTGAGACATACTTTTGCAGATATTCATTTTCATTGCACAATGTACTGGATAAGGGGTACTTCCTCAGTTCTTTTCGTTAGTGTATATGTTCCTTGTTATATTTTGACAATCCGGATGTGCCTCTTAGGGAAGAGAATAAATATATGACTTCATTTCCATTTCTTTAGTAGTAGTAGTAGCTCTGCTTGATGGATAATGGGAAAGGTGAGATATACAGCACAATGTTTGAACCGCCTCTCCTCCAGTATAAAAGTGCCACAAAAAAGTCACCACGTAAAGCTTATTTCTTATGTCTGCTATTGGTACCGAAGGGCTAATTAGTGCCACTGTCTTTTCAGTTTCTTTAAAAACATAGGGCTTAGGCGCCTTGGTGTCAGCTTTCACTAATTAAAACTAAGAAATTAAATCTGAGATTACAAATTAAGAACCAACCCTGTATGCGACATCCAATCACAACACACATTAATCAAAAGGAAATGAGGATGTTTTACACCATACGGGGCAAAAGTAGATATATTATTCAAATTGTGTTGTCCATCTTGTTAATGGTAATAATGATTCTCTCACTGTCTCTGTTTGTCTATCTGTATGCCTGTCTCAGCTTTACGTTAAGAAGTATCAGGTGAGCCTGGTAATAAGTTAGAAACACACTAATGAGCCATATTACCTGAGCTAATATTCTTCCCAGGTACTTTAAGAATATAGTGATTAAACTTAAAAAACTAGACATAATTACAAAAAACAGAACCAACAGTCTGTATGCTACATCCAATCACAACAGGCATTAATCAGAGGTAAAGGATGCTGTTTTATACCATACAAGGCAAACGCGGGAAAACATAATTTGAATTGTATTGTCTGTCTCTTTAATGGTATTCATATTTCTCTCATAGTCTGTCGGCTAGTTTGCCTATCTGTGTGCCAGCCTCTATCTCCTAGCATGTGTGTGCATAATAAGGGTGTCTCTATGTGTGTATGTCTCTCACTCTGTCTCTGCCCACCCCATCTCTGCCCACCCCATCTCTGCCCACCCAATCTCTATGACTTTTACTCACCCACACTCGCTCATTGAGCATGCCACCCATGGAGACCCACAGCCACATGACTAGCGGTTATTCAGGACTTGATTATCTCTCCCTGCTAGAGGCTGTAGGTGTACCTGATATGTCAGTGTACCTGATGCTTTGATCTCATATTTCTAAGGATATATGAAAACACTGTGTGTCTTATTAGTGTCCTGTACTAAGACTTGTATAAGGAAGTATCAAGTAAGCCTGGTAATTAGGTGTATAATTCTACCATAAAGATACACCTATGAATCATATTCTTCTTGGCATTCTAGTATCTAGTATTATAGCACCTACTGTGCTGTGGCTCTATAAAACATCCATACTGAGACCTTCACTATAAAACAAAGCCTTGGGGTAAAGGTCAAGGTAGGTATACAGGGTCAACTGTATACCTAGGAGGACAAAACATCCCCTGACCAAGTCTCTACACGGGCAAGGTAACACCATCCTTAACCCTTTAAGGACAGCTTGCCGCTAAAATATGAAATTGTCTTACGATGCACCAATACAGCCCTGGTAAGTAATTTGCCAGTGCTGCATCAGTGTACCATGTTGACCCTTCAGGAGTGTCTCATGCTACCCAAAAAGATCAGCATGATCCTTGAATGCATATCGGGGCTGTGTGCTAGTTGTGAATCTGATCAAATGGAAACATTGAATATGGGTTAGGTTATTGAACATTGATTATATTGAACTCTAAAGGGAAAGTATGACCCAAAACCAGAAATCCACTTCCTACCCTGCTAAGTTGCAGTTACACAGTGTACCATTTAGCCTACCTCTGCCGATAGTGGTTCCTTAGCAAGATCAATGCACATGAGTCTGGAAACATCAGAAATAAAACTACCCCAGTAAACAAATAACGTTATACACCATTTTATCACGTTATATAACATTATATGTCAATGTTTTTCTAGGCTCTTTGGTATGGCATAACATTATGTAAAATTTCAAACGTCATTTTGACATAAAATAACGTTTTTTTGTTAGCTGGGACTCTCTCTTCCATTATGGCCACTATCCCTTGCCTACTGGCTTACCTTTCAGGTGCTCTGTACTGACACCTACATTATGTGTGAATGAGACGGTTGCATGTTCAGCATCATCAACACCAGAGATAGATTGTAGTGCTAAAGTATTGCACTACTGTCTGATTGTAAATTGAGAGAAGATGTCATAAGAAAGAACATCACATCTGTGCATCATGGCAGCTGTGGAAGCATTGGTTTCTTTTTGTTACATGGCTGTCTCATCAAGTACATGAAAGCTGACTGGTATCGTAAAGGCATTTATCATTAGAATTGGAAAGCTATAATTTCCCAACACCATACAATAGTGATTCACAATTTTTTTATTACAACTAAAGCAAGAAGGAACCTGTGGTACATTTCTGCCTTAACAACAAATGGAACAGTTAGAAAGCACACTTTTTCAGAACAGTTCACAGTGGATGAGCTAGATTTTTGAATGGTTTGCTTTTCCTAGTGCCTCCCAGTAGCATCCAATCTTTGCCGCCAGCTCTCAAATTAGGTCTCTGTCCCGTGAGATTCTCATAAACTAAAAGAACAACAGAACTCCTAACACTTTCAGGCACCACCTTGTCAGCCTGATATCAAGTCATTGTTGTGAAAGAGCAAATTATACCAAGAGAGTTCATTGGCTAATTTCCTCCTGCCTAGTAGTATTTCTTTCTCTTTGTGACAGTGTTTTACAGAGTGCTTATTACTTTGCTTTAGGCCCATTGTCATTGCACATGTGTACTTAAATTGGCTGTCCGCAAGCTCTGTCTGTCTCTCCTGTTTATGTTCAAAACACAGTTCAAGCAACGAAATCTATGCTTTTTATTCTATTTTATTAACAATCCAAATTTTGACAAGACAATTAAACTGTGACATTTTTCAGGAAGCTCAGCCATAACTGATGATTAACATTGATGTCTTGACCTTTGGGGAAAAGAGACAGAAAGAATGTCTGGTTCGTTACAACCTATTCAAAAATAGTCTCTCATTAGTGGGTGGCATTTACAGGTCTATGATGACACTGAGGCCAAGGTTCAATGAAAATACACCAATCATTTTGAAAGTATTTTGAGCATGAGGTGATTGTAGGAATCATCCAAACAACCTAAAACAAAACATATTTTATCTATGTTTTAGCAAACAGTAATACACAGTCATATATACTGAAAACATAAATTACTCTCCTCACTTTAAAGGGCTCATGTTTCTGATACCCACTTTGTTTAATAATTATAGTTTTGGGATTCTGATCAAGGTCCCTTTGCCAAGATGATCAGGGAAGGAGGGGAGCCCCTTTACTGTTAGTTTAGTAGCTTCCTATATGCCTCAGTATAGACCTCACACACTTAACACTCTCCTCCATACTAGTTGTCTATTCAGAGATTGTGCCGGTCTGGTCCTGGCTGACCATCCAGTCCAATAACAAACACTCTGCTGACTACATACATAGAGCCACCCATCCTAACCCCTCTTTGAGGAACTGGGAATCAATAGATATGGAGCCCAGACTAGTGGCAGCCACCACAAAGGGTGGAGGGATTCTAAGGGGCAGGAGCAAAGAGACTAATACCCTAATGTGGGGAGGGGCATGGAGGGGAGAGTGTAAAGCTATATCAGCTGATGGTGTGTACTTTGAAAAAAAACAAGCCTGCTTAGATTGTTTAGAAACATTGCTGGCACATATTGTATATCTGCATGATGCACAAATACAAATCTGAGGAGCAAGCGTGATTCATTATCAGGCCTGGCCAATCCCGGACATTCACCATTAAAGGTATATCAGCCTAAAGGAGAGGTTCTCCCAACAAGGGGAGATCTTCCCTTACTTAAGCCTGCCCCTTGGTTGGCACCCTGCCCTTATCTCTACAGAGATAAGGGCTGTCGGGAGAGATGAGGGCTGCCACCGGTCCGCCCCTCCAAGGGGGAATCTCCCAGTGCAGTATCTTATCCAGGTGTGGTGGTAAGGGAGGGGGAGGGGGGAGGGGAGTCCACATATAAATGTACCTTATTTAGGCTATATTTTGACATTTAAATCATTATATTTCGAGAAATACAAAAATGTGACACAAACCCATTCACATACAACTAGCTAACTATATTGTGTACCTATAGATAGGATAATCATTTTCAGCAAATTATGGTAAGATATCAGCAAATTGGATTTTCTAATTGTACCGAAAATCAATGTATAACAACCGAAAATCAAGGGAAGAAACCCCCTCACCCTATTTTGTCCCTTCAAGGTATGAAAGGCAGGATTTTCCCAACCTGATTATGACGATAAATGTGTATGAAACTTTGAGGCTTCATATCATCTGCAAAGATTGGAACAGAAAACTGTTTTTAGGGAGGAGTACTGAGTCTAAGATGGGGACTGGGTTAGAATAGGAGGTGGGTGATGGCCAGGGTACATGGAGGCCGGGTGAGGCAGAAGAGGTAGTCAATTTGATAGTATGGGGACACCAAAGATCAAAGGATGCAGTATGTGTATGGTTAGTATGCATACCCTCACAGGTTGGAGGCAATCCTTAATGGTGAGATGAGGACTGGGTTGAGAGGACTAGTTGGAGTGGGAGGTGAGTAATGGCCAGGGTACAAGGATAGAGGCTAGAACAAGCAGAAGAGGTGGTCCAAGTCATGGTCTGAGTGCACCTCTAGAGGTGACATATAGAGGGCACAGTATGTATGCTTATGTGAAAAAGAACGGCAGGTTGAAGAAGGTGAGGCGGGTGGGGAGAGAGGACTGGTTGGAGTGGGAGTTGGATGATGGCCTGGGCACAAGGAGGCTGAAGCAGGGAGAAGAGTTAGTACAGTCCATGTCATGGTCTGGGGACACTTAACACTTACATATAAAGGGTGCACTATGTACCTTTAGTATACACTCTTTTAGACTAATTTAACCTACATGGCAGAGAGGATGCAGGCTGGAGGGTTTTCTGCTTATATTTCTATTAGAGAAAAACATGATTGGTATTTTGGTAAGAAACTACTAATGCTACATAGAGGAAAAGTACATTAGTCATCAGCCAGGTTCTTTATTTTGGTAAGTAAACAGAGAGGGGACTGATAGAAACCGGTATCACTATCTGTCGTGTGCTCTGATAGTAACACGACAAACCTTTTACCCAAAGACACACACCTGTCCACTGTCAGTGCACTCAGCTGGAGCCAGGGCTTCTGTGGGCTACTACTGGGCAACACCAAGGCATGGAGATTGCAAAAAAGAGGATGGTTATACTGTTCATGTTAAAATTGGGAGGGGGTTGAATTTGGTGGGTAGCCAAGAACATTCAGATTATGAGTTGTCAGTAGTTGCTTATATTATCACCAGGTAGCCTCTGTGTACCAAGCTACATTTGGATTGTGTCTAACTGCACTACCAGGTATTCTGTCATAGTATGATTAAATAATTAGCTAATGTTGCATTCTTGTCTTTTTCAGGTGAGTTGATGTAGCCTTCTCCATTACTCAGGCCTGGACAATCTGGGACATTTGCCATTATAGAAATATTAGCCTACAGTGGGGTTTCTTCCAGCAAGGGGAAATCTCCCCTTACTTAGTGCAGCCCTCAGGTCGGCCTCCTGCCCTTATCTCTGTAGAGATAAGGGCCGCTGGTAGAGATAAGGGCCGCCGCCGGTCTGCACCTCCAAGGGGAGTTCTCCCAGTGCAGTATCTTATACAGGTGAGCTGGGGAGGGGTGGGGGGAGGGGATAGGAGTCCACATTAAAATGTATTTAGGCTATATTTTGTCTTTTAAATCATTATATCTCAAGAAATACAAGACTTTCATACAAGCCCATTCACATATACCTAGCCAATTAAATTCTCTACTTGTATGTAGGTGAATATTTTTCAGCAAATTATGGTAAGGTATTAGCAAATAGGATTTTCTGGTTGAACTTAAAATTACATGTATATCCATCCTAAACCAAGGGGAGAAACCCCCTCACTCGCTTTTCTCCTGGCATGGGGTCAAAGGTAGGATTTCCCCAACCTGTTACTGGGATATGTAAGGTAACACTTATTATTTGGAGAGGACATGCAGGGGCATATCCTTAATCCCCATTTGCCACTGTTGCTCACTATTACACTATACATATGGGGTCAAACAATGTGTTTGGTCCTATTAGCCCTACGGCACAGCATCTGTATGAATACCAGGATATAGACAAAGCCACTGGCTAAGTAGGAATTACCTCCTACCGACAAATAGCATAGAGAATTTACTGTCTCAGGGCATTGATCCGATACACAGCCTCCAAAGCTAACTGCCACATGGCCCACTACCCCCTGGCTGGTACATGCCCTACTCTCCTCAGGCTGGTACTTAGATATAAAATATTCCCGTCTCTCTCCCTATTTTACAGCAGTGCCTTACAGCTCCTTCCCTCCTAAACAGCAACTGTAATAAATCTTACAATTCAATCTATATCCAGTCTCAATTTAATCTACTACTACCAGGATATACAGCTAAGCATGATACATAGATGTTGCATGTACTATAACTGTCTTTGAGGTAATGTTTGAAAACAGTTGTGTATTGATAGGAAGCTCTATCGACAATGCAACAAAAACAACAAGTGATTTTGTCTTCTGCTACTTTAAATTTGTAAAATGGTCTCAAATAAATAGGCGATCTTCTCCCAGCAGGAATTTAGTGGTAAGCCTTGACAACTATCAAGATACATGGAGAGTGTCATCAGTAAAACACCAGGGTCCCACCAGGTGGCCGGGTTATCACATGGTTGCTGGTTATCATGGTAACTTCCCTTAGACAGACGCAGGCTGTGATTCGGCGAGCAATAACAAAAACTATTCTTGTCTGTGCTGGTTCTCGGTGGGTGGACATTCATCACTGGTACTGATAGTGGGCAATGTCCAGACAGGCAAGAAACCAGCAGACCATATGGTGTCCAGAAACGGGGAGCTGTGCATAGCATACCAACTGCAAGGTCAAGGAAGCATCCAAATGAATAGGGATGGCAGTTCTACTTAACTAAACCTTGGTTCATTGTCTGTGTACAGAAGAATACAAAAGTGGTCAGAAAACATTGGTTGCACTAATATTTAATATAGGAGGCCATTCACCTCAATAGTATCATAACATCCACTGTAGGTGATTATTACAGCCTGGACCCCACATGAGAACCTAGCCAGACTACTTGAGCAATACAATGACATTGTTTTAATTTAATAGTCAGGTTCACTGGGCAATACCATAATGCTTGATTATCATAGACAAATACTGGTTGGTATCAATTTAGTGTGGAGATATGACTTCTGCCAGGGACTGTACGGCTTGACAGACAGAATTATTCAGATATGGCACCCAGGAACCGAGTGTACTGATGATGTATCAGCCATCACCTAACTGTTATCAGTCTGTCCTCCACACCAGGTGGCACCACCTGTCTCACCAGGGGTATTGTGGGTAATTACCACAAAATGATATCAGATCCATCTCTCTCTAGGTCCACCTTGCACACGTAAGCTCTATGGATCTAATTCTATGTGTATGTCAGTAACTAAAATGCTGGCTGAAAAAGAGATATCAGCCCCGTGGACCCTGGTTACTGGTTCTGGGTCTATGTCAATATGTGCAAACTGCAATGGTGCATTATGACTATGAACCAACCATCTGGACCATTCTTTTGGTTCTGGGTCTGTATGGGACTAAACCCTACAGGTCTGATTCATCAAATGCCCCCTGTTTAGGGAGGAAATGATTATCAGCTGTGTATGAAATACCTCTGGTGTTTACTGTTGTTGGCAGCAATTTCTGATTTCCGGGGTCCTCCATGGCGGCCATCTTGGATTGAGCGGTAATTAGAGGAGGGTGATTAATGGTGAGATGAGGACCTGACAGCCCTGGGGTGGATCAATCAGATGAGAACACTGTCCTGTCTCTTTACTGTATGCAAGGGATAATTTTACCACTGTTCAACACATGAAGGAATGCATAGTTTACATGAGCTTTTACCTTTTGTTGGCATGATTAACATTTGCAGAGCTGGCTAGTTTCCTGCCAGTGTCACTGCTAAATTTATGCAACGATGTCAACCCTAGAGCATGATATGAATATACCGGCATAACATATTGATTGATACGACCCTGGCCATAAAGTTATGCATCTTTTTTTTGTCAGCCATGGAGGTTTCCATTAGAATTCAGGGCATGTGTAAGATAATTGGTTGATAATCTTACACATCTGCTTGTCTGATATCAGTTCATAATTGCCTCAATAATGTACAACTTAACTGGTTATTAATCACTGAGTTTACGGTACACACTTGTGCGTGTTGGGGATTTACTCTGGCCTGGTCCTGGGCCAAGAACGTAGGGTATTGTTACCCAGCATGGTGCCTTGGGATCATGGGCCTACTCGTAATGCCGTACATAGTTCCACGTCGCAATTCCCCTTGCCAACGCCTGCTCACATGTTGTCCATTAACCAATGACCGAAGGCCACATTGCACCACCCGGTCACTCCATCGAGACGGGGCATATAAAACAGGGCCGTGCCTGCTAACACGAGAAGGGGGACGAGAGCGACACCGATACAGGAGGGAGCCAGACGGACGCCAGGAGCCGTACAAAGGGAGAGCTGGGCAGTGAGGGCCTGGCAGGACGACATGTGGCTGGAGCAGCGGCAGGAGGACTTGTGACTGGGGCAGGAGACATGTGGCTGAAGGTGCAGGGTCAGCCCTATGGGTCAACCACCTTAACATTACACACAGGTTTGGAATTAAGGCTCAGTGTCATTATTTGTATATATTCATATATATATATCTACATGTAACCACCATACCTATTTGTCTCTAAACTGGAGACTTGTATAATAAAACAGTACCTCTCAGCAAGTGAGTTTGATTGACCTTGAAGTGAGACTTATACATTGAAGCCTCGAATGGCAATATATTCATAGTGACCATAAACCCTAGCACGCATATTTACAACTGACTCAATGCCTCGAATGGCACTGCTAGAATCTAACTGGACTCTATTAACCATTTATCAATAGGCTCATAGACAAATCAAGGTCACATACATTACTGTGCAGGAACATATTCACTTACACACCTCACACAAGAGAAAGTTATATTTTCACACTGGTGGAGAACCGGGGCTTGAACCCGGGGCCTCTGGCGGAGTTACCAAATTAACAATGGGTATGGTGGTTATGACACTTTTAGCCAGATTTTAATCCATTTTCAACTGTGTTTCCCTGTATATGTTAACGTGTACTGAAGCCTCCTTCAGTATGTGGAGGCCTGCCAAAACCCCAGACCCCCAACCCCAGCCACTGCCAGCATGCTCACTAGCAGGCTTAGGCAAATACTATGTTACCTTTAAGCCTTTTATGTGCTAGTACAATGAGCTCCCACACTATGATTTGGATTTCAACATAACTCTGTAACGGTGAATGGCCCATACATTATATACATGACGGGGCCCGGAGGACCTCACAGCCAACCCACATATGCAATATACAGCAATAGTTGAAGGATTTACAGGCAGGTAACCTGGAGCCTAGAGTAGAACCCTCTGTGTACGGCACCTCTGCTACACAAACCCTTACTCCAGACCTGTGTATATTCATGCCTTACTGGGCCATAGTGGGTGCCACAGCCCCCCCCCCCTCACCCTACTCACCTCCAGTACTCGATTGAATTTTAGTCTAAGGAATGTGACTATAGTCTGTAAAGCAGGTAGTGGCCATAAGGGAGTCTGTATGCTTTTAATATGAACATTTGCTAATAATTGGACTGTTTGGCCATTTGAACTTTGTGAAGTTTGGACTGTGTGTACATTGGAACCTTCAGCCTTAAAGACATAGACATTAGAGCAAGGTGGTACCTGGGACTTATACAGTAAAGAACAATACCTGTCCATTGCTAACACTGCCAAGGACAAATTTTGAAGCACTAACCCTGATACCACTATCTGTTACTCGTCACAGCTATTTACATAGAAGTCCCCCCACAATCTTTACGAAACACACAATTTTTAGACACCAATATGGAGACTGCTACACCAAGGGTAAATAAACGTGTTACACAACCAAAGCTCCACTACCAGAGCTGTTTACATTAAGGCCTTTACCCAGCGGGTGCCGCATAGCCCACCCCCTACCCATACACCCTACTCACCACAACCAGCACTCGGTGGATTTATATCAGAAGAAATGTGACCATATTCTGTAAGCAGGTAGTGGCCATAGGGAAGATCTATCTGTATTTAATAAGAACTTTGCTAAAAATTGGACTGTTTGGACATTGAACTTTGTGAAGATTGGACTGTTTGTACATCAAACTTTGTAAGCCTTCAAGAAATAGACATTAGAGCACAGTGATATTTGGAGTTTATGCAGTATAGCACAATGGTTGAATAGTGATATATCATACCCAGGCAAGGCCTGTGAACTTCAGTCACCCAAACATTAATGCAGTTTGGCCCGAACATTAATGCAGCTTTTCCATGGCCCCCTGGTTCTCACCTGAAGTGCATATATTTAGACTAGAGCTTAAAGAAAAGACTTAAAGACAACTTTGAACTTTACGGTGAACTGTACGGTGCACGGAGTAGACAATAGTCCATAACTTTGCCAATCTTCCCAATTAGGTTCAACAAGCAATAGAGCCAGCTATCATGGCGGAACCCCAGGCCAACGTGCAACAGGAACAGCAACGAATGCGGCACATCGACGCAGCGCGCCGGGTTTACAAGTCCCTTAACCCAGGTCCCTTCCCTTTGAAAAATGAAGTCATGGTTATCCCGTGGGTACGGAACTATGAAACATACATAGAAAAGGTTTATGGTGCGGAGAATCTAGATGCCTCCAAACTAGCTCAGCTATCTGCTCACCTTAGTCCCGAGATATATGCATTTGTTGAAGGAATTGATAATTGGCAGAACGCTAGAACAAATATTATCAACTTGGCAGGGCCTAGTTCAGAAAAGGTCCACGCTTTAATTCGCAATCTTGCTCAGAAACCAGATGAGGATGCCAATCAGTTTTGTAAGAGAACATTAAAGGTGTGCTCTGAAGTCGGGAGGTCTCGACCAGCTGATGTGCTCCGCATATATAGAGATGGTCTGCTTGGCTCGGTAAGAGATAAACTCAACCTGCAAGCATATAATGACCTCACCGGTCTCACAGCAGCATCACAGACCGCGTATCAAAGCTTCCGCACTGGCTTAGAGAACACAGAGAGACTAAACGCATTAGAGTCGCACATCAAGAGTGTTAGCAATAAAATTGACAATGGTGTAAGTCAAATCACCGATAAGATAATATCCGTTCTTAAGGTCACTGAGAACTCATCACCCGCAGCAGAGTCAATTCATATTCAGTCAGTGCATCAGCAGCCTAATACATTTGCATCTCTCCACACATCTATGGGCCCTCATGAGATGGGATGGAGCCAGCCGCCACAGGTACAGTGCTGGGAGTGTGGGGGAGACCATTATGAAGCAGGGTGTCCAATGCTACCACCATCTAGAAGATGGGACAATGAGGGCTACAAAGAAGATAACAGGAGCTATTGGGATGGAGAGTATGATGATTATGACCCCGTCAGCTGGCCAGACTCACTTGGAGGGTCTGATGGCCTGGTCTATCAGTGTGATGAATCCCATCAGGCCAGCAGCATCTCCCGTGAAGATATGATGGACATGGCTCATCGTTTATTGGACATGGCCACAGCCCCGGCCTACCCGACAAACTAAGTAAGGGTCCCCCAGATCCCACCCTGTCGTGCATGGGACCCAAGATCAGTAGGGTTGAAATGAACAAAAACTTGTGCTATACCTAGCAGGGGTGCAGCAATTTTTGAACATTAACAATCATAATTCTATCCCACAGACATGTAGCTTTTACTTAAGGTGGGCTGCCAACAGGTGCTGTCATGGTGCAGCTTGGTTCAGACGTATCATGGTGCAACAACGAGGGCCGAGAAGGATGCTCTCATCGTGCGGGTCAGTGGCAAGCAGTTCAAAACATTGGTCAACGTGGCAACCAATGCGTGTGCAATGAGCGGAGCTGCCCACAGGCCCTTAAGCGTGAAAGCGGCTTGGGCTACAGCAGCCGCACCACGGAGGACCAAACGCGGCAGCCTCCACTATGTGGGATTGATCTCTCAAAATTTCAGGGCATAAGTATACTATCTTGTTTGATGTTTTGGTAAATCTCTTTAATGATTTGATGTTGGGCGGATCATTTTCGCAAAGTTTATTAATGAATTCTGGTTTTGCAGGTTCAGGATGGTTAATAGGATGGTTCCAGGTTATCGTCTTTTATTGGTAGTCAGCATCCTGAGAGTATAACGCCAGGTACCTTTTGTTAGGTGCCAGTTAACGATGGCACTGGTCATAAGAGAATCGCTCGGCGGTAAGAGTTTCATCGGAATTTCTGATTAGGGTATGTTTATAATGACGTGAAAGCATCATAGTAGGAATGTTTTGAACCACTTAATCAAACAGAGGCACAGGTAGCAAATTTACGGGGACATAGAATAAAGGCCGAAATTAAAATAAAGTGGCATGACAGTAGAAGCCCGAGGCGACTTTGGGTTGAGCTTTCTGATGGTAAATGGCATGTCTTACAGTATGAAAAAGAAGAGACACAAAATCCAGTTTAAAAATTCACAGAGCAGAGGCATATAGGAACTGAGGTAACTGAAATGAAACAGAAATCAGCTGTAAATGAAAGTTTTGAATTATTCAGGGTTCAGCTATAATAGACCTTATTGAAGGGTACTAAGGGGCACTTTGTGGATATATTTTGTTTCATAATAACTGCAGGCAGTAATGACAGTTTGTGGCAGACTGGGTCCAGAGTTAGTGACGTTAAACAATTGCCTGCAATGATGACGGTCAGTAATATGTTGACTGGGTCACTGGGTTGTGACGTTAAGCACATTGGATAATGAAGTAAATGGGATTGGAAAAGTGTGCACACATAAGCTTGTTGAAGCTGAAATGAAAACAAAAATCCTATGTCCATAATCGAGGAATTATGGTGAGTATGCTGAAGATAGCATTGAATAAGCACTGTGGCATAGTCCATAATCGAGGAATTATGGTGAATATGCTGAAGATAGCATTGAATAAGCACTGTGGTATAAACACTGATGGCCTTTAATTACGCTATGTGGCTCATGGTGCTTACTATGGGTTGACTTGATCACTCAACCCACTGATTCTTTTAGGACTGAAAAATGGCAAAAATATAATGAATTGTGAAATTCTGGCATTGACATTTTTGATACATCCATTTTTGAACCGATTTAATACATGTCTCAAAATTGAATAAAGGCCACATAGTAGTAGAAATTTTGGTTATCAGTGCATGAGCAGTGTTTATAAGACAGTGGACTGTCCAGATGAAATGAAAAAGCCTGGTTAGGCTGACTGCATATAGTGTTATATCCACAATTTAGGATTATTTCTGGAAATCATGGGTTGAAAACAAAATTAAGCTCTGTTTAGGTCACCTCAGCTCATCATTTGGCAGGGTGCCTGATGACTCCTGTAGATTCGACGAGGAGCTTGGGAAGTTGAGATTACTTTAAGGCCTCATGTGAATCTGCTTATTGTAGCTGGATGTGTGTCTTTAATTTGTACTTTGCTGTGATTGTGCCATGTTGTAATTATCAGATTGCCATCTTCAGAGGTCTCTGTCAGCGTTCTCTCTGACAAGTTGGTCATCAAACCCCCCCCCCTTATGTGCAGGAAGGGACAATATGCAGCGACTCCATCGACAGTCATCTCACAGGTATCACAAGGGTTTGTATTGAGTAGTTTATGGCCCTGGGTAGGTAAACCTTGGCGCTAGACCCTACATCACTGTAAATTTGAATGAAACAAATGATGAGTATGGACAATTGTATCTTTAGTGCCTATGTTTTAGGTTAGTTAGGTTAGGGTTCAGGATTGGAATAGGTTGTTTAGTTACTTACTATAGTTATTAATATACATAGGGATATGTATTTTGTTAGCGCAGCTGTTAGAGAAACAATAAAGTTCCTAGCTATGACAGAAAGTTATTTAGTAATGCTAGAAGATCAAAGAAACATGGAAGAAAGTTAAGAAAAAAAAAAAAAAAATAATAATAAAGAAAGAAAATTTGATAAATATTAATAATAATAAAAAAATTTCAAAAAAAAAAGAAAAAAAAAAAAAGTTATTGATCAGGGATCAATTGTGAACATAAATGCTCAGCCCATTATCCATCATGAAAGAGTCTAAATTTCAAAAATAATGCCCTGCCAGAAATAATAGTATGATAAATAACATAGATATTACATATCAATGTCAAACTAATCAATTTCCCCGACACCCCTTCTATTCCCACCGAGGCCACCATGAGTCAGCCGCAAGAAACAATGCGGTGCCATGGAGGGGAGCGTTCGAGTCTGAGTCAACCTGGGTGGGAGATGACCCACAGTAAAGGATGTAGGTCAACATCCGGGCTACTTCAACATCCGGGCTACATCAACATCCAGGCTGCCTCAACATCCGGGCTACATCAACATCCAGGCTATCTCAAAAGAGGTAGCAAATAATCAACCCTGAAGCGCACAAAGGGACAATGCGCTACTGTGACTGCTTTAGCAAGCAGTGTAAGAGACTCATTTCTTTATGACCATCATGTGGGCTGCCATATATTATGAACAGTTTAAGCTCCTATACCATGGATATTGAGCAATGACAGCCAATTATATCACACCAAAAGAGTCACAAGCTGTACAACCAGATGAAGATGATCCATACTTGATATTGACATTATATAACATTATATAACCCATAGCCTAGAAGATGTTGGAGACATACTCGAATACATGAACTGAGGAATCACTAAGTCTGGATAATTCTCTGATACCACTCATAAAATCTGTAAGGTTTAGTCCATTATGATATTATGTACAACAATAAAAGAATATTAGAGGTATCATATGACACATAAGGTACTGTGACACTCAGCAGTTTAGTCGAGCAGTGGAGTCTCGAAACTAGAGAAGGAGGTCGTGTAAGATAATTGGTTGATAATCTTACACATCTGCTTGTCTGATATCAGTTCATAATTGCCTCAATAATGTACAACTTAACTGGTTATTAATCACTGAGTTTACGGTACACACTTGTGCGTGTTGGGGATTTACTCTGGCCTGGTCCTGGGCCAAGAACGTAGGGTATTGTTACCCAGCATGGTGCCTTGGGATCATGGGCCTACTCGTAATGCCGTACATAGTTCCACGTCGCAATTCCCCTTGCCAACGCCTGCTCACATGTTGTCCATTAACCAATGACCGAAGGCCACATTGCACCACCCGGTCACTCCATCGAGACGGGGCATATAAAACAGGGCCGTGCCTGCTAACACGAGAAGGGGGACGAGAGCGACACCGATACAGGAGGGAGCCAGACGGACGCCAGGAGCCGTACAAAGGGAGAGCTGGGCAGTGAGGGCCTGGCAGGACGACATGTGGCTGGAGCAGCGGCAGGAGGACTTGTGACTGGGGCAGGAGACATGTGGCTGAAGGTGCAGGGTCAGCCCTATGGGTCAACCACCTTAACATTACACACAGGTTTGGAATTAAGGCTCAGTGTCATTATTTGTATATATTCATATATATATATCTACATGTAACCACCATACCTATTTGTCTCTAAACTGGAGACTTGTATAATAAAACAGTACCTCTCAGCAAGTGAGTTTGATTGACCTTGAAGTGAGACTTATACATTGAAGCCTCGAATGGCAATATATTCATAGTGACCATAAACCCTAGCACGCATATTTACAACTGACTCAATGCCTCGAATGGCACTGCTAGAATCTAACTGGACTCTATTAACCATTTATCAATAGGCTCATAGACAAATCAAGGTCACATACATTACTGTGCAGGAACATATTCACTTACACACCTCACACAAGAGAAAGTTATATTTTCACACATGGTTTGTAAGCAGGGAGCAATCCTGAGTTGATTCTGTTACCGCTAATGGTTCCTCCCTACAACACACCTCCAGAAATTCAGTATTCCGGCCACTCCTATTCCACACCACCTCTACCCTACCAAACAACCAAACTCTATGTCAGTATGCCACTCTGAGTGCACGGCATGTTTTACTGTGATTAGTCAATTCTGCACACCCTGCTTAGTGAAAAGTTAGAAGGGCATCACACTACTTATACTTTGACCCACACCCCATACCAGCATTTGGCCCATTTTGTTTTGCACATTTCAGTTAAAGCATTCTTATCATGAAGGTTTTTAAATGACATAGACTATTCTTCACATAATATATAAAGATGGGAGTGGGATTAATTTTGCTGTTCATGTGATTCAGTTTAAGACCTGCTCCTCAGTTCACAGTTTCAACATTTGGATCAAATTAAAGATTGCAGAAGCCTTGATGCAAGAAATTCTCCAGAGATATATGAGAGAGGACTAATGCCCATATATAAATAAATATATATATATATATATATATATATATATATATACATATATGCAACCCGGTTTGTGGGATCTTTCGCTATTCTCAGACCCACGTAGTGGGGTCATCCCAAAATTGTGGGATCTTTTGCAAGACCCCACAAACCACCTGGGCTTAAATGAGCCTATGTCCTATGATGTGTAAAGATTTTTGGCTAAAAACTGAAATAGAGGGAGATATCACAAATATCATATATAGTCTAACACCATCAGATATGGACTTAATCAATAAGAAATGAAATTAGACTGGTAAAGCATTATTTTTTCAAAGACATAACCACTCAGTGAATAAAGATTATGGTACAATGTCAGGATCCAACAACGTATGTAAAAAAATTGCAAAGGATCCCATTATCCAGGACCAGAACTGACACACACTTATATATATATGTCCATATATATATTATATATACTGATTTGACTTGTGGGATCCTAGGTGCCTATTGAGAATCCCACAAGCGCAGGTCTAATAGCCATGAGTAGGGGGTGACATGGACGAGCTGAGGGTGATAAGTGAGGCTTAGATAGATAAGGTGAGGGTGGCATGTAGGGCTGAGGAGTGTCTGGGGGTGTGGCATTGTGTAGATGACGACTGAGGAGTGTCTGCGGGTGTGGCATTGTGTAGATGACGACTGAGGAGTGTCTGGGGGTGTGGCATTGAGTAGATGACGACTGAGGAGTGTCAGGGGGTGTGACATTGTGTAGATGACGACTGAGGAGTGTCAGGGGGTGTGACATTGTGTGGATGACCACTGAGGAGTGTCAGGGGATGTGATAGAGCTTAGATGACGACTGAGGAGTGTCGGGGGGGGGGTGTCATTGTGTAGATGACGACTAAGGAGTGTCAGAGGTGTGGCATTGTGTATATGACGACTGAGGAGTGTCTGGGGTGTGGGATTGTGTAGATGACGACTGAGGAGTGTCGGGGGTGTGACATTGTGTAGATGACGACTGAGGAGTGTCGGAGGGTGTGAAATTGTGTAGATGACGACTGAGGAGTGTCAGGGGGTGTGGCATTGTGTAGATGACGACTGAGGAGTGTCAGGGGGTGTGGCAGGGGTTGTGGCAGGGTGCAGATGACAAGTTGAAGATTCCGGGGTGTGTGGCAGGGTGCAGATTACGACTTGAGTATATAAGGAGGTGTGGCAGAGTATACATGCCGACTTGAGGATATCACGGGGTGTGGCAGGGTGTACATGACGACTTGAGGATATCAGTAGGTGTGGCAGGGTGTACATGCCAACTTTGGGACATCAGAGGGGGTGGCAGGGTGTACATGCAGACTTGAGAATTTCAGGGGGTGTGGCAGAGTGTACATGCCGACTTGAGGATATTAGGGGGTGTGGCAGGGTGTACATGCAGACTTGAGGATATTAGGGGGTGTGGCAGGGTGTACATGCCGACTTGAGGATATTAGGGGGTGTGGCAGGATGTACATGCCGACTTGAGGATACCAGGGGGTGTGGTAGGGTGTACATGCTGACTTGAGGATATCAGGAGGTGTGGCAGAGTGTACATGCCGACTTGAGGATATTAGGGGTGTGGCAGGGTGTACATGCCGACTTGAGGATATTAGGGGTGTGGCAGAGTGTACATGCAGACTTGAGGATATTAAGGGTGTGGCAGGGTGTACATGCTGACTTGAGGATATTAGGGGTGTGGCAGGGTGTACATGCCGACTTGAGGATATTAGGGGTGTGGCAGGGTGCACATGCCGACTTGAGGGTATCAGGGGGTGTGGCAGGGTGTACATGCCGGCTTGAATACATTATGTGGGGCCCAGCTAACAAAAATAAAGTTTACATTACCAGGATTTAACGTTTTTAGAAGGTTTGCAAACGTTTTCAAAAGTGTATATAGAACGTTTTTTAATGTAAAAATGTTGACACTAAATAACGTTTTTATAATGTTACAGGCAAACGTTTGTTTGTTACGTTGTATGGACATTTATGTAACGTTTTACCCATAAAGAAAATACCCATAACTGTAGGTATGAATCAGTATAGCAATTCTAGCGTAAAATCTGACCAAATAGTGTATAATTTTATGGTTTTCACTAGGCTACACCTACCGTATTATAAATGAGTAGCATTACGGTTTGATAATTTTTTTTATTGCTATATGCTTACTTGTAACTAACATTAAAATTACCCCTTTCTTTCCTTATCGAGCCTAGAACCCAGGACCTTCTGCATCTGAGGCTAAAACTCTACCCCTGCTTCATGGTATCCACACAAAGATCTCGTGCTAATAGCAGATCTTATTCACATGAGCAACCATTGAGAGAAGCCATGCTTTGGTTGGGTAATAAGTCGGAACAGACGACTGTTTGGTCATTATAAGCTCGGGGTGTGGCATTTCTCAAATACCCATAGAATGTATTGTATACATATATGTATATGGCCACTACAGAGTTGGAATGGCCATTCTATTTTTTAAAACTTTTAAACACTAAATCTTTTATGGTATGCTTCAAACTATATTGGAGACTATATCCTAAGGGAATTATAGAGAAAAGTAATTACTTCAAGATGTTATATTAAGCATAATATATGTGGATGCACTATATGGCTTCTGCGCTTAATGAGCTAGGTAGGGTTTGCTAAAGCCCCATAATATTTCGAATCAATTTGTCTCTGGTTTCTTGATGCTCGGTTTTGAGCCTAATTCTACCATAGGCCTCGTTAGCTCAAGCAGGAGAGCCTGGGACCACTAATCTAAAGGTCCTGAGTTCGGTCCTAAGGGTGACTTCTAGTGTAGGCCTACATGTAACAAGGATGGTCACCCAAACCAAACCTTTTCCAAACCTTTTCCAAACCTTTTCCTATCCTATTCCAAACCTTATACAAACCTTTATAAAACGTTCTACAAAAACGTTTTGGTGTTACCTTTTCCAAAGGCTTTCCTCCAAACCAGGAAGAAACGTTTGCAAACGTTTGGAAAACCTTTGTTGTTAGCTGGGGGGGGGGGGGGGGGGGTGTGTGTCAGGGTATACATGCCGATTTGAGGATACCAGGGGGTGTGATAGCTTATTCATAGGGGCTGGTCCTGACATGACATGACAAGAAATCTTAGGAGATATGGCAGGGTCTATATATGCCGAATAAGGGATATCAGGGGCTATAACAGGATGTAGATTACGACTTGAGGACATTAGGGGATATGGTAGGGTGTATATGCCAAATTAGGGATATCAGGGGATGTAGCAGGGTGTAGATGACGACTTGAGAATATCAGGGGGTGTAAAAGGGTGAATATACCGACTTGAGGGGGTCAGGGGGTGTGGCAGGGTGTACATGCCGACTTGAGGAGGTCAGGGGGTGTGGCAGGGTGTCCATGCCGACTTGAGGGGGTCAGGGGGTGTGGCATGGTGTAGATGCCGACTTGAGGGGTCAGGGGGTGTGGCAGGGTGTCCATGCTGACTTGAGGGGGTCAGGGTGTGTGGCAGGGTGTCCATGCCGACTTGAGGGGGTCAGGGGGTGTGGCAGGGTGTCCATGCCGCCTTGAGGGGGTCAGGGGGTGTGGCAGGGTGTCCATGCCGACTTGAGGGGGTCAGGGGGTGTGGCAGGGTGTAGATGCCGACTTGAGGGGGTCAGGGGGTGTGACAGGGTGTAGATGCCGACTTGAGGGGGTCAGGGGGTGTGGCAGGGTGTCCATGCCGACTTGAGGGGGTCAGGGGGTGTGGCAGGGTGTAGATGCCGACTTGAGGGGGTCAGGGGGTGTGGCAGGGTGTCCATGCCGATTTGAGGGGGTCAGGGGGTGTAGAAGGGTGAATATACCGACTTGAGGGCGTCAGGGGGTGTGGCAGGGTGTACATGCCGACTTGAGGGGGTCGGGGGTGTGGCAGGGTGTCCATGCCGACTTGAGGGGGTCAGGGGGTGTAGAAGGGTGAATATAACGACTTGAGGGCGTCAGGGGGTGTGGCAGGGTGTACATGCCGACTTGAGGAGGTCAGGGGGTGTGGCAGGGTGTACATGCCGACTTGAGGAGGTCAGGGGGTGTGGCATGGTGTAGATGCCGACTTGAGAATATTAGGGGGTGTGACAGGGGGTGTATCATGCTTGAGAATTTCAGGGGATAGAGGAGGGTCAGGGTGTGTGGCACATTGCAGATAACTACTACTGTATATACAATAGTTTATGTGTATCAAGTATTTGTCATTGCATGAGGAGGGGATGGGCCTGAGACCCCATAATCCAGTAGACAAAATTTTCTCTTTTGTTTAATAAAATGATACACACCTTTTACAAATAGACTCCTTGAAAATATGCTTCCGAGGCCAGACTTGACTATGCATATACTTAGTAGAGACAGAGGTGGTTGGTGACTACAGCCATAGAAAGTATCCCAGATGGGAGTTATGCCCCCCCCCCCCTTTGCTAATCCAAAGCCAACACTAAGTAAACATACCCCTGTACTAGGCCAAATTAGGTCAAGGGACAGCAGCTAAAAGACCACCCCACTTTGGGCTCTTATTGTTAGTGAACAGTCTGACCTAGATAATATATACATTTGTTTACATTCACAAATAGAGTTGGCAACAACAGGATATATATATTCATATCAAATATAGTCAGATACTAATTTAGTTTACTCATCTGTACATACCTACAAAGGGAATTTGTCACCAAAACTGGGGATTAGCTTCATCTACTCTTATAACTTCAACAAAATGAATAAGTGGGAAAGACCCCACTATAGAGGGTTAGAAGAGATACAAGACCCCATAATCCAATAACAAAACCAAAGTAATTTACACCATCACATTTGTGTTCTTTCATCAATGTACATAATGTATGATGTATGCATCTGGTAAAATCATAATAGTGAATGTGTCTCCACATAAGCCTATAAAGTATAGAGATCCCACAATGTCATATGATATATTTAGTTAAACCTTTTGGGGGGTCCTGAAAGAGGTCATAGTTCAAGGTCATCCGGGACCCCACAAGGGGATCCCACAATATTACATTAAAAAAGAATTCAAATTTCAGAATTGTTTTGTCAGATTCTATTTCTATCAATTTAGAGGAATACAAATATGTTATTATTTTCTTCATATGTCTGTTACTTCTATGGGATCCCACATCACTGGGTTACAGCTGAGACCTCACAAAGCGGGTGATATCGGTATATATATATATATATATATATATATATATATATATATATATATATATATATATATATATATAGAGCCGTCTGTAATACTTTCACTTTGTGAGCAGAATGTGTAGTCTGGAAGAAGTTCATTGGTATTGAGTATGCCTAAATGTGAAAATGAAAGTCGATATTTCAAAATAATGTACAGTGTATACATACAGCACACAAAAAGTACCTGTTGGCACAACTGTTGATAGTGTGCTTGTGTGTGGGGTCAGGGCTTATGGTGGGTGGGATACTTTACAGGCAGTGTGGGATTTGCTGCTCTTTATCTGGCCATTCTACCTCAGTGTCCGCCGAGTCATGGGTTAAGCGGTACAAGGGGATATGTGGTAGTTATGTGTACAGAAAAAAAAACAGGACCAATAAGGATGAAGGTTTTTGTTAGGTCACATGGGAAGAGAATATGGTAGACTAGTTTTCGAAAAATAGGGTAGTTGCCTACCTTAACTTCTGTCAAACCTCAATTTAAACATTTTGGCATTTCCAACCTGCTGGAGCTTTGTGGTAGCTTCCTACTCATTCTTTAAGTCTTATTTACCTTCACTCATTTGCTGTTTCCTTTTTAACCTTCACCCAATTTAACAGCTGCCTTTGGTCACATCGATCCTTTTAAAACTCTGTTGAGTGAGAGTCCCATGAAACACAGTAGGGCTCAGTAGGATAGGAAGTATTGCTATAGTGTCTTCAATGTTACCTTTTACCTTTTCAAGACGACCAGAATCTAAGCTCAGGGCTGCAGTCTCACTAGCGCCTAGCCCTAAAATACTTACATGGCATTGATTTATCAAGAAGATTATTGATGCCAATGATTAAACCGATTAATTACATCTCTTTTTCTAGCCTATTTAGCATAGACCTGTAACGTTAATCTAATGTTGATTAACATTGCTTAAAGGTAAACTGCCTAATGTGACATGCAAAATGTTAATTAAAAAGCTTTCCTTAAATGAATGATGTACACTTGATGTTAAATAAACGTTCATGGGGTTGGAGGAGAGGGAGCAGTGTGTCGTGCTATGTAGCCATGTTATTACACATACCAGTAAAACAGGTCTCTACCCAGCAATGCACTGCGCCCCAAGCTGGCCCCATCATATGTTCTACCTTGGACTTGCAGTTGGAGATTGAAAATATTACGCCACTCGGACCCTATTTGCGATATGCTAAGGCTTTCCCGCCATGCAGTAGAGAAGGCCAGAAGAACGCTGTCTCCACGATTTTCCCACACCAATATTTCCGGTAGCAGAGCTGCTGGTCTGTTATAAAAAACTGTGTTTACAACAAAATGCTCCTACTAGGTAGCATTACTTTGGACCAAAACTAATCAGGTCCAAGCCCAGGCCATGTAATTAGCTTAAAGTGATAAATGACAATGAGGTGATCTTTTCCTCATGCCCCTTCCACTTTGTGTGAAATTGTTATTAATTACCTGAACGGTTTAAGTCCCCAACCTCAGACAGTGTTTGTATAAAAGCTGAAAAGCTGGCCTGGAAATGCTGGGGTTAAAAGGGGCAGGCCAAACTAATCTTGTGCTCATATGCTATGACAAAAATGATACGATACCTAAAGACCCTCTTGAATTTAAACGACAGTTCTGATGGAGATGGAATGGGCAAATAAAACATTAGACAGGATTCAGAAAGAGAGAGGAGAAAATCTGAAAATGTTGAGTCTTTATTGATTCCTCACTGTCAGCTTTAGTTGGACGGTTGAATAAGAACAATGACTAGCAAAAATGAAGTCCATCCAAAGCATGGTGGCATAAAAACATGGCCACAGCTGGGGGGGGGGAGTGCAGTAAGAAAATCATGTCAGGACCAGGCCCTATGAATATGCGTTCCCTTCTTCCTCCTGCTCCCCAAGCACTGTCACTGATTGCTTCTACTAAAGTCTCTTCAACCTTCAAACCTGTCCCAGACCCTCGCACTCATATTTGCCCTTTTCTCATGCATAAGGCCTCAACCCCTCACTTCCACCTTCGTTGTTGTATTTAGTCTTTTTTTTGTGTACAACCAACCATTGCCCAACACCTTTAGGGGAATGGAGCCGCCATAACTCGATGTGGCTGCCATTCCTGTGTAAGTGACTTTAGAACCTACCATCCTGTCTCAGTCTTTAACCACCCTTTTTGCTAATTCCTTCCCCTCTCACCCATTCACCTCTGTCAGTAACCCAGACTAAATAAAGGGACCTCAACCCTTTAAGGACAACACAATACTTTAATATATGATGGCCTTTGGTAGGCATGATGCCTGAATAAAATCCCGGCATGTAACTTGCCATTGCTGTCAGCCCAACAGCCATTCGCCCAACCCTGCAGGTTTGATAGTCTTGAATGCTTAGAATGATGTACTCATACAGCGCTTGCAAAATACTCCCTAATGCTGCAGTGGTGCAGCAAAACAAGAACAGTTGAGTTAAGGGATCCTGAGGGGTTAGGCTATAGTTCTGTAAAAGTAAAGCTCATTAGTGTATCTGACGATTCACATAAGCACCTGTCTATGGCATTCCTGACAAAATACAAACCTGCTTTGCTAAGCTAGGTTTCTATGTTTGATAAATGTATGTGCATTTTTTGTGTTAGCACTATACTTCTTTGTGTTCAACAAAATAACATGATCTATAAGGTGTCATATAAGTATTACTTCCAGGCCTAGTACCTCCACAGCAGACCAGGGGGTGCTGCCTACTCCCATGAACCAGTAACTGCCCTATTCCTTTGTGTTCAACATAGTCACCACATTTGTCTTCATCCATGTTACTCCTCTATAATGAGTCCTGTATACTTAAGTATGGTGTTTGGGTGTGTATTTGTGCTGACACTAATACTTATGTGTACAATGATGGATGGCAGATTTATCAATGTCCTCCCAGAAGACTGCAACATTGCATAATTCCCTGGTTCATCAAGCCTCATGTTCTATGTTATACAATTGTCATTGTACAACATTAGCCTATTAAGGGCCGCATAGTGGTTTTAAGTGACAGTCATCATCATTTTGCATCAATGCAGTCTTGGTGAGTGGCTCACCAGGGCATTCATGCATCATGCCAACCCTGTTGGGTTGGCATGATGCCTGAATGCATTGTTGATGCATCATGACAACAAATATGCCATCTTATCAAAGCTCTATGAGGCACCTAAAGGGCCATGATATTGGTACAAGAAAACTTATCAGTGCCTTGTGAGCCATGTTCCCAGGCAATAAGTCCACCTCCATGGTACATTCGGTAATATCATTAATAGCAGACTGTATGCTTAAGGATCTATGAATAAGCTGCATGGTCTATGGGTGGCATGATACATTAATGCATCATGACCTTGGTTGTTATGATGTATTCAAGCATAATGCTGACCCTATGGGGTCAAGACACTCCCGAAGGGTTGGCATAATACACCAATATAACAGTAGCAGGTTACTTGGTGGGGCTGCATTGGTGCACCAAGACAACAAATACCATCTTTTAGCGATGCATGAAGACATCAGAGTAAAACATACACTCCACAAGGGGATTAGGAAATATGAAAACCAATATATTGAAGTTACAAGAGCTCAAGTCATTCCCTGACAAGATAAAACACAAAGGGTCTTTGCTTCTCCTAATTAATACCATGGAATTAAATCTGAGATTACAAATTACCAACCAACCCTGCATCTGCTACATCCAATCAAAACAGGCATTAATCATAACTTGAGCAGATTAAGGATTTTATGAAATATGGTTACTCATTAAGTGTATTAAACTGTTTTTGAAATTGTAATAACCATCTCTCTTATGGTATTTTAGGCTGTATAGAACTGTATTTACTCAGATTCTGTTAGAGGCTGTGTCTCACGACCTTGGGCCAATGTTTTCGTCTCTGACTGGGTGCCAGCTCTGACCGGGTGCCAGCTCTGATCATGACTGGGTGCCAGCTCTGACCGGCCTGAATAAAAACGGGTTATTTAGGGCAGATGTAGATAGAATTTGGCTGAAAAGGTTAATGGATGTTATAACTCTTTAAACAAATCATTAGTTGCCCATTTTTATCATCATCTGCCCTAAATAACCCGTTTTTATTCAGGCCGGTCAGAGCTGGCACCCGGTCAGAGCTGGGACCCGGTCAGAGCTGGCACCCGTTCAGAGACGAAAACATTGGCCCAAGGTCGTGAGACACAGCCTAGAGGTTCCTACTTTCATCATGTTTATTTTTCTTCATTCAGCCTATCGCTCCATCTAGGTATTCATTTCTGCTACTTTATCCTCTCTGTATCTATGTCTGTCTGCCGCTGTCTCTACACCCTCTCAATCATGATAATTTAGTCATACTTACCTGCTCTCGCTCGCGAAGAATATCACTCTCATACACCCACCCCCACCCCCATACACCCCCCAGTATGAGTTAGTCAGATGAGACACTGTGCTGATGCCCACATGACTGGGGGCCTAATTAGGACTTGGTTAGGTCTCCCTGTGACAGGCTGCTGCTGCTGTATCCAATGTATTGACACATGAGAACACTACTTATTGGACAAGAGGGGAGGCAGTGTGCTGGTCACTGCAGCTGGCCCTTGCTGACCAAAATATGGCTTACCTCTAAACATTTCTTTTTGCATTTCCACAGTCAAAAGTAAATCACTCAGCACTGAAAAAACGCTGCTGTAGACGATAAGGAATGTAATTAACCTGGTATGCAAAATTGAAAAAGAACAAAACCGAAATCCCCCACCCAGGTGTAGCAGACCAGAGGTGGCTGCTGACTTTGTGATGAGTGTGATGTGACTCTGTCATAAGTCATAAGGTAGATATTTCTGTCTGAATGATCAATAGAGAAAATTGTTGGCCTTTTCCCTATTTCTTGTTAATACTATCTCATTACACACATAGAAACTGGTAGCACATATGATATCAAGATTTTCTGTTACGGTAAGGTAAGCCCCTTGTATGAGTCAGAATAGGGTCAGTTTCTTATCCTCAATGAGCTGCTGCATGAGCTGCTCTGTGTGACAGGTAGATGTCAGAGACGTCACGTCATGTGGATGTGCTGCACGTCACCTGCTGCTCACAGACCTTTGTATAGAGCCCCCGGCTATCTAGTGTTAACACTTTCAGGACTGCACAAGTCCTCAATACATCATGCCCTGACTCCTCATAATCCATGAATGCAGCCCTGGCAAGTACCTCGCCAGGCCTGGATTCATGTATCATGCCGACCCTATTGGATTAATACACTCCCGAAGGGTTGGCACAATACAGCACCAGGGACTGCTGCAGCATCCGTGCATAATGACGACAAATGTCATATTTTAGCGACATGCCATAGAATAAAGGATGGTTGGGTTTGTAACTCTTGGACAAAAAGAGCAATATAAAAGTTCTGTTTTATACCAGCTCGTATTACCAAGGCTGGGCCTTGACTACACACCTTGCATGTCCTTGTGAGGTGTCTCAGATTACTTAACAATTTAAGGACGGCATGTTGCTAAAAGATGACAAATGCAGCCCCAGCAAGCAACTTCAGGTGCTACATTGGTGCATCATGCTGACCCTTTTGTAGTGTCTCAACCCTGTAGGGACAGCATGATGCTTCATTCCAGCACTGGTGTGTTATTCTTGTATCATGACGACAAAGGGCCTGATGCATTAATGTGTCAGCAGGCCTTATAGGGTTAAACTGATGTAGTTATTCAGGACTTGTCTGTCTGTTGTAGCTTGTAGCCTTGTAGGACCTTGTGTCTATACCCTCACCACACACCAGTTTACAATACTGGAGACCTCATCCACACTCAAAGACCCTTACAGTAGGACACAACCCTGCAATGAAGGTCAATTTTTAGTCTGAAGGCTCCGAAGGCTCCATCCGGGAGGATCATGTTCCCCCTTAAGGCTGACATCTATAACATCCCAATCTTACCACAGTACAATACAGGCAAAGTGTCACTATCCTCATTCACCTTGAGAATATTTCGTCTTGAGGATATGAACTGTTTTGGAAAATTCCCTTTAGCATAGATGGTCACATTTTTTTCAAAGTCATGGGATAAGATACGCCCTTTTTTCAGGTAGAGTACTCACTTGTGAACAGAAGTCAGTACATTTTATAATTTTGGTCAATCTTCTGAAAGAAAAACTGGTATATTTATGTTACTAGACTTCCCTAGTCTCTAGACCTTTCTAGTAGCCCCGGTCATAATTGATAATTAACATTGATGTCTTGACCTTTGGAGAAAACAGAAGGAATCTCTGGTCAGTTACAACCTGTGTGAAATTAGTTCCTCTCGTTTGTGGCGTTTCATGGAAGATGCCAATGGTGCCAAGGTTATTTGAGTTCTGCTTGATTGACACGAGGATGACAGCCTTTTTAACAAGTTCCATTTCCTTTTTTGGGGGGTTTTGGGAAGGGGAAGCTCCTTCTCTGTGATGTTCGGAAGCTTCTTTCCCCCTTACAGACCTCACATTTTTACCGTCCAAACTACTTTTCTGTTCAGGGAGAAAGCTGCTTGTGAGCCGGATTGGTCCTGCCTGATTACCACTGCCCAACCTGATAACAAACACTGGACAGTTTACATGTAAAGTACCACCCACAGGGCTGCCTGTCTAAGGGACTGAGAATCAATAGATAGGGAGCCCAGACTGTGGTCAGCCACGGAATAAAGGTTGCTAGGTGCAGAGGAGGAGAGAGTCTTAGGTGCTAGGCAAAGAGAGTGGATTTCTAACATTGGAAGGAGCCATGGACAATAAGGAAATATTTAAATCAGATCACTGCATGCACAGGGAAGGGTTCATGGCCATTGTATTCTTCAGTGTCTCAGGCACCTTTAGTTACCTGGTTGAATACTACTTCAGTAAACCCTGGTTCATGGTTTATTAGGGCATTTTACATTGGCTACTCTGACACTTAGGAATAGGAGATCATTCACCTCCATAACGGTCTACAGCAGGTGATATAGGTATTTAATGTAGGCAATACAATCACACTGCAATGATTTAGTAGTCAGGGTCACCAAGTTTCACAATAAAACATGCATGGTATGATACTTAGTCTTGTTAGGCAGTGGATGTTGTATAAAGTATATGGATGGGCTCATTTTGAAGCTACACAGCCAAAAATAATTTCAAGAAAATAAGATTATTAAACTCGTATTATTTTCTTGAAATGAGCTATGTAAACATGATATATATATACCTTTGCGTCTAGTGCTGTTGGCATTTCCCTCTGAGGATGCATTGGATGGCAGCCATATTGGATATAGAAGTAATTAGAGGCAGGTGATTAATGGTGAGATGAGAACCTCACCCCCCTAGGGTGGATCAGTCAGATGAGAACATTATTATCCTGTCTCTCTTCTGTACATCAGGGCCTAATGAGACCAAGGGGTAAGGCTAGCTTCCTATGCTGTATACAGAGGATAATAAGACCATTGTATGTGGGTTTACACCATAATTGACTGAGAGAACAAAAGAAATGGCCTGATTATATTTTACATATATGGCAATATGTGAATGCGGTCCACTGAGCACACTCTCCTACTGTGAATTTAAGCTAGATATGATACACATGACTAGCTGCATAAGTGTTATAAGCCTTGGACAATGGTAATTATCTGCAACTGGTGCCTTGGTTGATTATCAAGTCCCTGGCTTATAACACTTATACAGCAAATTACTTGTACAATATCTACTACAGAATAGTGTCATCGGTTATGGAGAGACAAATGAATTTACTTACTGCCTCGACATACAATAATCATCATAAAACTGAGTTTAACATTCCCAGACTTCTCTGACCCAGGAAAAGTCGTATTATCTAATGTAATGTTCTTCTTTGAATCTTTGAAAGTAAAAAAAGATGGACAGGGTGAATGTGCAAAGCAGCCCTCATAGGTTTCATTTAGACAGTAAAGGCCTTTATGTTAGTAAACAGCCTGCCCACCTCTTTCCCCACTATTATACCCTACCGAGCTTTCACACATCCCACTACCACCTCCCCTACAGCCACTAACCCGTGCCCCTTTGTATTGATCCCTGAAAGGAGAACTGGAAGTAGGGTGAGGCAGACGCCTGCTGACTTCCGGTGCTTCCAGAGGTCGGGGATCAGCGCTGCTTCTCTACTTCCGGCTGTAGCAGGTATAAGCCAACACCAGCTGAGCATAACCCTTTAATCCTTCATGCTAGTTAGCCATCATGACATGCCAATAAGTACCTCGTGGGTACTGTATTGGAGCAGCATGATGACACTTCATAACATATCACAACAACAGAGGACATTAAGACACAATGATGACCTTGACGGGTTAAACAAATAACATTAGTGGAGGTGTGGGGTAGTAAGGGTGGGGTAATCTTACTCAGTGCTGGTGGAAAAGGTAGAGGTTTTTGCAGACATTGCCATGAGATTTTTCTCAAAACATTGTCTCTGGGTACATTATGTTTTTATCTCCTTACTGCCTTGCCTGCCTATTTATTTCAGGGACTACATTCTGCCTTTTTTCATCTTAACATTGAGAAATATATATTGATAGAGAATGTATACGGCAGGGATATCTGATGCGAGTTTTACCCTTTAAGTGTTCGATACACTCTGCCCTTTTGATGTCATGAAGCATGCATTAGAATTTGCATACTTTGTCATCAATACTTCAAAGGGCGTGATCCTTTCACTTTATTGACTGCTTTAAATCTCTGAGACACAAAAAGACATGTCAATACTTTTACAGTTGGCTTGAAACCTGCTCCCTCCTTGTGCCTCTATATGGGTAAAAATCTACACAGGCGACATGGCAACAAGGCCCTTATAAGCCCTTTTAAAAATCCATGAACACAGGAAAATCAGGATAAAAATCAACCTACCGTGTTTTTTTCTCTAACTTCTTATATACCGAAAATTCGACACAATGCCACTGCCCTCCTGCTAGGAATTGACACGGCAGCATGGTCAAAACTGTGGTTACCCATGTAGTTGCACATCCCTCTCCCTCATCAATTCCCTGTGGCTTACCTCTTGGATGTTTTATCCATGCTAGGTTTTATTGATTACGTAATATTCCTATTTACAGCTCAATGAACAAACAGAAAGTCCCTGCTCCTGCATGCCTGGTCAGTCGTTGTTAGTTTTTCCTTCGGGAAACCTAGTGTTTCAACCTCAGGGACAGGAGCCCAGCCTCATTATTCTCAGTGAGTTTTTAGTGGGAAATAAATTGCAGAATAACATGAAAAACATGTGTTCCTAGTGCTATAAAATTGAGGCAGTAAAAGTCACAATATTCTTGAGAAATGTAGGGCTAGATATTTCTGTTTGAATGATGCAGCACTGGTGAGTGTTGTTCTAGCACTGCTTTGGTGCATCATTTCAGAGTGTATCACCCCTGTTATTGCAGCCCTGGCGAGATATTTCCAAAAGATGTATTCATGCATCATGCCGAGCAAAGGGCATGGTGCATTGAAATCATTAAAGGACTTTTTTTTTAAACTTTTCACATGGTTATCCCGCCATGCCTGTCTTGCTCCAGTCAAAAGCAGCCCTAAATCCAGATCCAACTCCCCTGAGATGCAATTAAAATGGCAGAGCAGCCCTCACAAGCTCCCGGTCAACAGTATTCTCCATCCAAATAGTCACATTAAATTTCATTGAATCTCATTAACTTTGGATCTGCTTTGGAAATTAGAACTTGATAGATGAGTTGCATTGACAGTCTTATGGATGGTTTCTATTCTGACGGATGAGTCAGTGTGGGGTAAGGGGATTAGGGGCAACTTCAAGTCTGGTGCTTATCTTAATGTTCAAGCAGGGCTGATATTAGCATTCTTATAGCCATTTAAGGATGGAATTTGGTGCTGAAGGGCTATGCTCCTTGTCATCAAGATGCATGAATGTCTTAGAATACATCAAACTGACCATATGGGACTGATAGACTCTCCCAGGGGGACAGCATGATGCTCAAATATTCAGTTAGAGAGTAACAAAGTTGTATTCTATTGGTGCAATATGACAACACATGTTGAATGAAAATGAGTTTTTTACGGCCTTGCCAATGGCTTCTATGGCATTGGGTACTTTAAGTTGGGATATTAGTTACATGTACAGGCTGGCTATCACTTGAAAGTACTGATATAGCTTATCCAATGCAGCACACTGATGTGTTTGTATTGTACAATGTAATCCATATATCAATTCCATCCAAGCAGAGGTACAGTGGCTGGCCCCAAGCCCTGACAACTGGCATGGTGCATGGAGAGTGTCATCAGTAATACACCAGGGTCCCACCAGGTGGCCAGGTTATCACATGGTACCTGGTTGCCATGGTAACATTCCTGAAGACAGACACTGGCTGAGATTAGACCACACTGCTGGTACTGGGTGGGTGGACATTCATTGCTGGTACTGATAGTGGGTAACACACAGTCAGGCTGGATATCAGCGGAACAAGGCCAATGGTGTCAGGGAACTGGGAGCAGGATGATTGAGATTACTTTGTACAGGCCAGTAACAACAGTTTGTTAGTGCCACTGCTGTAGACATAATTCACACCTCATGTGAATGAAGCTCTCACAGAGTAAATGTAATACGTATAGGATGTTGAAGGGTAAGACGGTCTTCTCTTATATCGAGGGGGTTTAGGAGTGAGAGGAAGGTGGGCTGAGGGAATGGAAAGGCCAGAATCATCAGGCCTGAAAATTGGGTGCTAAATAAAATCAGGTGGATGTAGCTTTTAGAGGACAGAACTATACTGAGGGTCAAAGAGGGACACAAACACTACAGACACAAAGATGTGAACAGTCAAAATAATTAATAAAACATTTAAACCATTTGTATCATACTAATAAAATACATCAATCATGAATTTTCTTTAGGCTCAAATGACATCCCCAGAGGCTATCTATACCAACATATCATCCTGTGCCAATCAAACTGATGGATGGTTGGGCCCCATTTGATGCCTTTAAACACATTATATACCAATTCCATGTTTTATTTTGGATTGAGAAAGCTTTCTGCCAACTCAAGAATGACAGGTCTGCTTTGCAGTTTCGGAATTTGAATTCGGAGGAATTTAACTCCCAACCTTAACCTTGACTTTAGCATGACCCTGACTGTCAGGAAGGTCATTTCAAGATCAACCTCCACAGGAGTTAGGTGGCAGCTGTGTGAGCCTGATAAAGTCAGCCTCTTATCTGTAACATGGAGAGGTAATAGAAACAGGAGATAGGCCAAACTGTCCTATTTCGATGATCTCAGGGATGAAACCTCAAGGTTATGGAGTTTTTATGTGTGACATGGCAACATAAAGAAACAGTATATACCCCCAAACTGCAAATCTACAGGTATCAAAACCTTGAGTAAGTTTTGAAATTCAGTGATTATTATGTCCAGAAAACAGATAGTCACCGATATAGAACCTCCATTAGAAACATCCATGTCCTGTTTCCAACCAAAAGAATGTAAATTCTCATCCAATATTTGAAATGGCCGCTGCAAATGACAGACAAAAACTGTTGTATTGAGGAACAAATAAGAGGAGGTCTGTATGTAAAGTGGCTTGTCTTTGGCTGTGCTGTAAGGACAAGGACAACTCTCCCAGTTGCTGGGAAATATGCAGTTTGTCCTTGTCATAGTCAAGAGCCTCCAAATTGATGATGTTGTGATTGGTTAAAGCTGAGGCATCTTTCAGCATAAAGTGGCTTTTCATTCTGTGCTGGGAGCATGGGGTCTGCAGTTTGTCTTTAGTTGCTGTGTTGGATTGAACCTTGTTTTTTTTATTTTGCTTGGGCCAAATAAAAAAACAGAGGTGTTTCAGCTTACCCGACCCAATCTAGCAAAACTAGCCCTTGGTATAAGGGTTCACAATAAAGCTCTTCAGTTCTAGTACTTGTCAAGCAATACAAGAATAGTCAGTATAGTAGAAGTGTGAAGTTGCTATTGGGCATGAAAATGCCTTATCAATGGGATATCATTGGCCAATGCTCAAGTACGGACTGTGCAGATGATGAATTAGTTGTCACCTAGTCTGCCTGGATGGCGCTTGTATCTGTTTCTCCAGTCCAAAAGACTGTGTCACCTGCCTCACCAGAGGAATTATGGGTAATCACCACAAAATAACGTCAGATCCAGTCTTTTATAACCAGCATGAGTCTCTAGGCCCACTGTTCACACACAGGCAACGGCAGCACGCACTGCCCTGCTTTTAGAGCTAGGAGCTGGAGGACACTTTCCCATCCTCATCAGGAATTGGTGGAATTCTGAAAGGCTCTCACGCTAGTAGGCCGTGAGCAGATCATTATTGTGGTGCTGTTTTTGAGGCTCAATGTGAAATACCTCTGGACAATTTTTGTTGCTGTTATCTGGATTGATTTCACGTTATGATCAATCTATCCAGGGTCTCCTGCATGGGGGCCAATTGTGATTGAAAGGTAATTAGAGGAGAGTGATAAATGGCGATATGAGGACCTAACAGCCCTTTGATGGAGAATTCAGAACACTATGAAGTGTATAATGAGGCCAAGAGCTAGGGTTAACACCTTGAGGCTTCATGCTCGTTTGATTCAAGCTCACTTGGCAGCATCATACAACAATGTAGCACTAATGAGTGACCCATCATGTTTCCCCATGCAGCTTTCTATAACTACCTCCAGCCCACCTACCCTGGTCACCTCAGTTCTCTGCAGGGGCAAGCATTTCAACGGTAGGGGACTGAGGGTATTCTGACCCTTTTTGACCCCTTTCTACTTGACCTTTTTGGTATGACCTTTTTTGGGGTTTGGTCAAAAGTGGGGGGGACATGTCGCCCCGCCCCCCCGTCCCCCCAGTCCCGGTTGCCACGCCCCTGGTCAGTCTCTATCAGTCTATTTGTCTCACTGTGTCCCTGCTCTGCTTTTGTGCCTGGGATGCCCTTATCAATGGGATCATTGAGATACCCTTGGCCAGTACTTAGCTACTGAATGTGCTGATGATGTATCGGCTGTAAGGGAGTGTTCATTTATTATTTACAGGAGGGGTGGTGGGTTTGGGGGGGGGCGTAAAAATTTCCAACACCTCCTGAGGGGGTGGGCGTAAAAAATTCTGACCCCTCTTGACGGGGGGTGTAAACATTTAAGCCCCTTTTTAGCAAAAAAAGCCCGTGCATAACTATAGTTCAAAGGGGGGGGACGTAAAAAAATGTCGGCCCTCCGAGCGAAATCTCACCACCCCTCCCCTGTAATTAATAAATGAACACTCCCTAACCTGTTAGAAGATGAGGTTACAGTTGATACATCATCAGCACATTCCGCCTGAAAAGGGCTTTATCTGTCTGTCCACCACACCATGTGGCGCCAGGGGAATTAAAAGAAAAGAGTGGCATAGCCAAAAGTCTAGTTCTATCGATTCATTGTATATCATTAAACTTCAAACTGAGCTTCATTCTTCAGTTTGCTTATTCACATTGATACAAAACTGTTTTAAAAGAATAAAATCAAACCCAATCCATTCACCATGGGGGCTGCCATTTTGTAGCGAGATTTGGCGATATAGGACGTGAAAATGACGTAGGAAAGGACCAGCCTGGCATTTGGCAGGCTGCCAAGGTCCCCCAAACAATAACACCACACACGTAGGGGCTGGGCTGGGGGCGGGCAGGGACCACGGCTCAGACAGCCATACACTAGGGGGGGTAGATGGGGGGTCCCCATGTCGCATGTCGATTTTAAGAAACGGCCATGTCACATGTCACTAAGGAAAAAGCCATGTCACTAGTGTCACTAAGGAAATTATACATGGGGGTCTTGGGGCCGCAGGCCCAAGGAAAATTTAGAAAAATTTAAAATGTACAGGGCCAAAATGTGAAGAAAAAGTTGGGTAACCTACTGTAGTCCAGATGAGGGATTTTTCTATATGTCACTAAGCCCAATGTCGCATGTCGATTTTAAGAAATGGCCATGTCACATGTCACTTAAATGGCCATGTCACATGTCGATTTTAAGAAATGGTCATGTCGCCATGTCGATTTTAAGAAATGGCCATGTCGCTAGGTCGCTGCTATGGCTCATACCCTGAGAGTCCTCTATGTGCCCCCCCCCCCCAGGTCGGCCACACAGGGTCCGCAGGGTGAGGGTGGGGCTACTGGGAGGCAGGGGAGTGGGTAGGTGTGCTGCCGGACCGGTCAGTGGCAGGCACTGGTGGGGCAGCGGACAACACACCATACACACACGGCCACTGCTAAATGGGTCAGTGTGTGTATGCAGCAATATGATGCATGGCTTGTATGTGTACCCAAAGTGTAACAGGTCTGCCCCCTGATGGCCATGTCTGACCTCTTCACCTGCAGCAGGGCACCTGCAGTATAGAAGTGCTGCCTTCTTGTGAAACAGCTTTGAACTAGCAGAATGTTCCTTTGTGACATCAGTGGCCCAGTAATGGCAGCCCCCACCCAGGCACAACAATTGCATGTTCTTTTCAATGTAACTTGTTAAATGTACAACCTTTGGATGAATGGCACTCATAGATGTGTAAAAGGACCACAGCTACTTTGAAACAAACTTGGTTGAAAATACGATACTCTTTTCTTTTAAGGGTAATCACCACAAAATGGCATCAGATCCAGCGTTTTACAACCAGCATGAGTCCTTGGTTGATCAGGAATTGTGTCATTACTGAAGTCTCCCCTACTTGGAGGCTGGGACCAGGCCATTATTGTCTGCTGTTTTTGATGCACTATGGGGCTCTAATTTAAATACCTCAGGATGTTTTGTATTGTGGTTGTCGGCATTGATTTCAGATGGCGTTCAATCTAGCCAGGCCCGCCTGCAGGGCGACCATCATAGAATGAGCAGTATTTGCAGAAGGGAAAGTAATGGTGAGATAAGGACCCAACAGCCCTGGTGGGACCCTATGGGTAGGACTAGCAGTTGAAAGCTTCATGCTTATTTGATTCAAACTTATTTGACAGCAAAAATGCAGTGCCAATGAGTAACCCATCTTTTTTTTTGAAATACAATAATCACTATGCTTAAGTATAGGAAGGGCCATATTCAATGAAACCCTATGCATACTTAAAAGGGATTGATTCTCTCGTTTCCCCATTTCAGTTCATTATTACTTTACTTGTAACATAAATAATGTCAATTATAGCTTATTGTTATTTATTTTGATGTTCATATAACCCATCTTTAGACAGCTCCCTCCCAGTTCTTTCTCTTTGAATGAAAATGGCAGAAGCCTGGGCAGAAGCAATTCCCCAGAAAGATATGCCATATATGACCTGTCCTAGATGGGACATTATTGGTCAAATAGAGTTTCCCTATACAGAGAAGGTAGTATGAAGTGGGCCATGAGCACTGAGAGAGAACATGCTATTAGCTGGTAACTGGTTGGCTGAATGTGGACTACTACTTGTGTGGTGCCTAGACCTAACAGACACATTGATTACCAGGGCCGGCTACCAGCAAGCATTTATCACTTCTACTAAAGACTCTGACCTTCAGATAACCTTGACTAGAAGAAGGTTACTGGCTTTAACCTCCAGGGTGTCTGGAGGGCGTCTGGTTAGGTCAGAGAGGGTGCATGGAGGATGGAATGGCTTTTATCCTGTGTCGATGGCTTCTCTGTCCCAGCACTTCAGACAAAGTGACGGGTGAGAGACTCGATAAAAAGAGGATAATGTGTTTAGTGCTGGAGGATGTGGAAATAAAGGCAGAATGTTGGATCAAGAATTTACAATATGGGACCATATTTGAGAAGACTAAAGACACAGGAGGATTAAACCAGTGAACTTAGATGAGTTTAAGACATGTCAACAAGTAAATAGGGTTTATAGGATTCTCAAGGGAATTGGTGTAGTATGTATAAAACATGTGTGTATGTATGGTCAGTTCTATAATAACAACAATGTATTTCAGTGGCTTATCCATTGTAGTATGTTTAAAGTTGTATACTTGGTCTTCTATTGGTATGATGAATTAGTCACTTTTGAGGTGAATAATTTCTGTCAGATAGGGGTATAATATTTGTAACTATAGATTCCCTGTAAACTGTTGCACATTGATATATTAGGTATTGAGTATTTAGTTAAGCATATGCCTATTTAAACATATTGAAAACAGATCTCCTTGGGTGAATTCCTCTTGTTAAGGAATGTCTCCATAAGGATTGGAGATTCTGTTAAATTTCCTTTTTCTGATATGCATTAGTGGAGGAGGGGGCCTTTTTTTTGTCATGATCTCAAGCCTCCTCTTTTCCCCTTACAGACCTCACACATACATTTGTACTACTCTCCTATTCAGACATTAATCCACACATGAGCCAGTCTGTCCTGCCTGATTACCACTGCCCAGCCCAATAACAAACACTCTGCTGACTATGTATATATGAAGTGCTACCCACGTTGCCTGTTCTGTGAGGGACTGAGAATCGATAGATAGGGAGCTAGACTAGTGGTCAGCCACTGAATATAGGGGTTAGGGCTGAGAGGGTTTAGGGGTGAGGAAGGGGTCTGTGGAGCAAAGAGACCAGTGCTGTAGCATGGAAAGAGTGCATGGATGCAGGAGTATGGGGTTAAATCAGACAACAGAGAATGAGAGGGGGAGAAGACAATCAGTTTGAAGGAGGTGAGGAGTTTGGGGAGAGAGGACTAGTTGGAGTGGGAGGTTGACAATGGCCTGGCCTTAAGGAGGCTGAAGCAGGGAGAGGCGGCAGTAGAGTCTGTGTCATGGTCTGGGGACACTTAACATTGACATCTAGAGGGCACAGTAGTTATCTCTGGTACACATATAGTCCTTCAACCTAAATGGCAGTAGAGATGTGGGCTGGAGGATTTTCTCCGTATATATTTATTTTTGGACATTTTGCTCATATACTATGGAACACAAAGGAAAAGCATTTTGGTCACTGGCCAGGTATATCTATTTAAGATAGTATACAGGAAGGAAAACGATGGTTTGCAGTGTGTGCATCACTGTCAGTATCAGTAGTGGACACTGACAGCAACACGAGAAACCTCTTACACCATCACGGGGATGCACACACACCTGTCCAGTGTCAGTGTACTCAGAGTGGTCAGAGAGAGTATTGGGGGAACATGTGGGGGAGCATGTGGTGAGGGGGGGGGTGCTAATGATTTTCAGATTGGCTTCTGTCTCACTAACTTGCTCATACCCTTGTTTGCTGTGCAGCAATATTAATGATCATGATTACAAAACTCATAATGGCACTGTTGTATTGTATTGTGAGCTGTCTTAGCTTTGTAGGGATTAGGATTAAAGGAAATCCATTACTCTACTTTTAAGGTCATAACAATAGCCAATATCTGAATCCACGTGATTATCAATATGTAAACTGTGTGTGATGTTGAATAACTGAATTTATCCCACTCGATGTGGTGTTTGAATCAAATATCAAAACATCAAATATCAGATTGATATTTGATGTCGTCAAGCGATATCCCATGTTGTGAAGCAAATTTACTATGTAGACAAGGTTGTAAAAACAGGGCGCCCTGATTGGTCAAGAGCATGAATGGAAGTTGCGTGACAAATTTTTAATACTTGGTATGGGGCCTAGTGGGCCTGGTGGATATTTATGATTTTCGGGTAAACTCTTTCAAAATAAGACTTGGAAACAAGTTATCCAAGGTAGTTTGATCCATACTCTTCGATTCTCAGGTTATATTTAAGCTATTACCTCTTTTAAAGTACTAGTAGATCGAGCATTTACTTGCGTTATCGGCAGCGCCGACATCAACAACTGCCGATTTCCCTTGGTTACTTGACCCAGTTTTGTTGCTAAGGGCTGCGTGGATTAGGGCCCTGAAGGGGGCTCTGCAGAGGTCCTAGATACACGCATTATCTTATCATTTAATAGCCTATTTCACTTTAAAGTCTTTTAAAACTTTACTACCTTGACCCTTGTCCCCTTTTCTCGTGGGATAAAGATAGAATTTGGTTGTTGGTGGGTCCTCTCGCTGATATCTGCTGTGGGCCACGGGACCTCTCGAGCCCCCTGCGGGGCCTCTCGAGGTCCCGTGGCCCACAGCAGATATCGGCTCGAGGACCCGCCAACAACCAAATTCTATCAATGTAACTGCCATGTATAATTTGCTAACGTTGTGCTCTTGTCTTTTTCAGGTGAGTTGATGTAGCCATCTTGAGAACCGGGATATGTAAAGCTTTCATTATCTATGTTATTTTGAAAGACCTGGAAGCTGTTTTACAAAGGCGGTATTAGAATATTCAAAAACAAAGTGTTTCTAAAGCACCACCACTATTAGAATAGACTCATGAATGTTCAGTGGGTACACTACTCATAAGTCTATTTATCATTTGTTTTTGGGGAGTACAGCAAGTGTTTCTCTAGCATTTACTAGTGGTTCTTACTAGTGGTATGACCACTTTTAAGAAAGTAATGAGTGCAATTTAAGTGTTGTATAAGCCCTAAACGTGGGGACCTTTATAACATCTCCCGTTTGGAAATATGTCTGCATTTATTGACATTTTTGCCCTGAAAAAATATCTTAGTTAAAGTGCACATATTTACAACTTTATCTAAGTTTTTTGGTATATGTGGCTAGTGTATTTAGTTGTGAAATCACATTTTAGTCACAACAAATGGTTATTCTCGACTATTCTATCCTCGGTAAGAGTGCTGAATAAGGGTCTGAATGGCATAGATAGAATAGGAATAGATGGATTTTTGAAGTGTTTTACAAATCCTATTCAATCTGGAGGGGTATTTATCACTAGTAAAGTCACTATTAGAATATTCCTTGTGAAACAATTTATAAAATGACAATTCTATATTCTATACCGACACATATTCTGCACTCTTAAAACTGATCGAATATTCCACAATAATGATTCCTTGTGAAACACTTTCCTGAAGACATGTTTTGAAAGACATGAAGGCATATATCTAGGAGCTAGGTATGTAGACAGTTAAGGTAGATATCTCTATACTGATGACATACCGAGGGGAAATGTTTATGTGTCTATACTACTACTAGGCAACTAAGGTAGTTCAAGCTCTGTAAGGAGAAAAATACAAGTCTCTTTAGTGTCTAGTAATGGGACATTAGCGCCTGTCAGCTCTCGTTGACTTCAAAGTATATAATATTGTATTGTGAGCCGAAACTCGATACATTGCTACCACATTATGAAATTGAATAGCACATTTTTTGAGCAGAGCAGTTAAGAAGAAAATATGCTTGGCTTCTGTATAACAGTAGTTTTTATCTGGTTTCCTGGTGCTGCTTATTGTGTGGCTGATGGATGTTACACACAGGACCTGGGGGAGAAGCTGCAGCTGGCTATTGTTAACCCTTTAATGACAGATATCGCTAAAAGATTACATTTTTCGTTATGACGCACCCATGCTGCCCCGGCGAGTAACTCGCCGGGGCTGCATTGGTGCATCATGCCAACCATTCGGGAGTATCTCAATCCTGTACAGTCAGCATGATGCTTGAATGCAGCACTGGGGAGTTACCTGCCAGGGCTGCATTCATGCAACATGACAACCAAGGGTATCCTGATGTCCTTAAAGGGTTAAGGTGTACAGCTCTGTTGGGCAGGGAAAGGGATGTTTAGAAGGTTAGGCTGAAACAAACCTATGTGTAACAACACCCAACAAGAGAATTTTGTGTACATTTTTTGTCAAAACAAGGACTATGGTATAACAGGGCAATATTCTCCTTGTTACTTCTTGAGATATCCAACCTACCTACTTCACATTTCTAACCATGTCACATGAAACATAGTATTTAGGCTTCAGGATACAGCAGTGCCAGTTGATGGTCATAACCTTATGTGGCACCTGGCTTTCAATCACCTCACTCTCAACTCTTGTTTTTGACTACCTCACATTAAGCCCATCTTTATTTTGCCTCCCCTCTCTTATCTGTTATTCAGGAGAAAATACAAGCCACACATAAATTTAAAGATTAGGCGATTAGGTGTTTGTGCCATGATCACAACTATAAAAGTATCCTGTATGTCGTAGGATAAGTTTTGGCATTGTAACAATGGGCTTCTGTTGCATCTAGACTATTTGATTGGTGATGTACAAGGGGTCAATAAATTTAAAGGTGATATGCCTATTTGTGAACATCACTTCATTATCGAGTGTAACGTGTCTAAATAATATGTAATGTATTTTCCTGTGGTAACTGCAGGCTATACTTAGTCTGGAAGAGTGGGGATTGCCTCCTACCGACAAATACCAAGAGCAGAGAGTACATTGGTACAGTCTATTCAGTCGGGCTGTACCAATATAATGTACTAGTACTGTGGATGGTTCTGGGGCGTACCATTTATTTAGTACAGTTTGTGTGACCACTAGACCATGACGGGCTGGCTGTACTCCCATAGAACAATAGGTCTGTGTTACATCAACACTGGGGGCATGGCTGGGGAACAGAACATCCTATTTTCTAATGATTTTACCTATTTATGACCTTACCATTCCATAAAGAGGGAAAAGCAAAACGTAGAGTCAAGGATTACTGTCTATGCTACCAGCCCACATAATTATTTTTATCAGCAAATCTAACAGAAAATCCGGAAATGGATTTAACTGGGTCTAAAGAAGGTAACTTTATGAGTGTGTCATCTTCAATGCATGATACCTGAGTAAATATAAATGATTATACTTTGTAAATTGGCTAGTGTATAGATCGAGATGTTTTCTTTCCAATGGTACCACACATGATATATAATATATTTTAATCATATGGGAAATATCATGTAAATACCTAAATACACTGATGCTGGTGGAGAGGACATTATACTAGTACGCCCTAGATGTAGAGTACAAGTGCAGCTTACTTAGGGCGTACTAGAATAGTGGGTGTGTCCTCAACCTGTGCATTGATCCCATACATAGCCTCCACAGCCAACTGCTGCATGGACCAGTAACCCCCAGGCTGCACCATGCCCTACTGCTGCAAGGCTGGTACTTAGATGTAAACAACTCTACTCATACCCCCCTTCTCTCCCTAGTCAGAGCACTTTCATATTGCTGTGTCCCTCTTAAACAAAAGTTACAATAACTCATATAATTCAATGTCGAATTCCCACCATTTACATATCAACAGATTTGCTCCTCCATCATCATGCCCTTTTACTACCAGGATACCAACAGAGACTACCTTTTGGTCCAAGATTCACATCTTACATTTTATGGTACCAGACAACCATTGTATATTATGTAATCTTACCCGGCTTCATCAGGGTTGTATACAAACACAGAGCAGTAGCAGGTTTTACTGTGGCTGCGTTTAGTACTGTCACACCTCGAGTGTCATGAAGAGTGTCATCAGTAAAACACCAGGGTCCGACCAGGTGGCCGGGTTATCACATGGTTAATGGTTGCCATCGTAACATTTCTGAAGACAGATGCTGGCTGTGATTGGACAACACTTATAGCATTCAGGTGGGTGCCGGTACTGATAGTGGGTAATTTCCAGGCAGGCTGGATACCGGCGGAATGATTCAAATGGTGTCCAGAAACAGAGAAATGTGATATTTATTGGGCAGGCAGATGGGGGAGATGGGTTTCTACCTCCGCACGTTGAATAAATGTGATACCTCTGGGCAGCAGACAGGAGATGGGTTTTTGAGGGGGATGGGATGGGAGCAATCATCAGGCCTGGCATTGGGTGCTAGATTGAATCATTCAGATACAACAGTAGAAGAACAGATCTTCCTACAATATGTTAGTGCTGAATCAGTCTGATAGTGGAGTGTCCCTGATAAAGTCAGCCTCTTGTCTGTAACATGGAGAGGTAAGAGGAAGAGCAGATCTCCATTTCTTCCAATCTCCAGCGATGAAATACCTCCAGTGTATGGGATTGTATCAGTAACTTTGGAATGATGACCCATCGCCAGCCACAAAGAGATACTCATTCAATATTGCAACTACGTAAGTGCCTCTGCAAAATTTAATGTGATTAGTCACTGTGCCCTTCCCAGTTTTAAAAGGTTGATTCAATGCTTTGTCTTTTCTATTGCTGCTTCAAAAAACAGATAAAAAAATCTCCAATATTGCAGGAGCAAATACAAGCTGAGGAAGATTTTGGTTTAAAGTGGCTTTGCATTCTGTGCTGGAAGGATTGGAGCTGCATCAGGTGTAAATGTCTTGAGTGTGCTTAAAGCTTGGCTCAGTGGATTGCTTATCGCGGTGTGGAGAGCAGTGTGAGGATCTGATTGTTGGCATGAGATTGAACAATTGTTTTGTACAGCCGTCTCTTACTCTTAAAGTTTTTCATCAAGGAAATAGCTAAAGTTATAAAATGACATTGTAAATATTTCGTAGTCAGGTTTAAAGGGCTTCACAATAACACTTGTTCCTGGTTCTTTCTTTGCATCAGTATGGCGGTAGTGACTAAGATCTTAAGACCAGACCTACAGACCTTTTCATAATTCTGGGTCTGTGCATGACTGAGCCATCCTCTGTGATCATCAATTGGGCAACTACCGCTAGGCCTGATGCTCTGGAGGGGAAAGCTGAGATCATTATTGTGATGATGTTTGAGCCCCCTATGAAATACCTCTGCTGCTTTTTGTTGTTGGCATCCATCTCCCTCTGAGCATTGATATGGGGAGGGGGTTCTTGGATGGCGGCCATCTTGGATTCAGAGATAACACACCTTCTCCTCCCCAAGCACTGTCCCTTGTCCCGTCTACGTAAGTCTCCTCAACCTTTAGACCTATAGTATGTAGCTGAAACATTCATCAATTTATCCCAACGCTCACATATTTTCCTTTGACACCCACTGGCTCTGACAGTGGCCTGTAGAAGCTAGTCAGGCGCCCATAATCTGTCCTGCATACCTTATGGTGTTTGGGTGGGTTTTGTGCTGATGGTCATACTGATCTGTGTACAATGATGGATGGCAGATTTGTTAATATCTGCTGTGACTGCCAGTGTGACTGCCTGTTTTGACTTGATGCCCCTTGAGTAACAGTTTGGGCTGAGAGAAAACGGGCACTCTGGACCATTACAGAGGAGGTAAGGCTTTAAGGAGACCAATGTTACACATGACATGAGGTAAAGGCAGAGTAGTGTAAGGTTGTGTGGTTGAGGAGAGGGAAGAATATGTCATAGGGCGTTGTCAGGGGCTAGAAAGGACATTGAAATGAGTTTAGGAGACGTTTCCCATGGAAGAAAGACTTGTCAGCAAAAGGGAAACTAAGGAAATGTGCAGATATTTTGTAAATGGGAGCTATAATGTTATTCTGCATGCAGACAACATACCTCGCAACAGTCTCCAAGCCCATTCTACTCCACCACAGATTAGCCCAAGCGCCCTGAATCTAAAGGTGAGTATGCACATGATAAACACCCCCTGCTGTGCTACTGGTGAACTGCATGTTATGCACAGACTGAGATTGATGTGAAAGGTATCAAAAAGGGACTATGATAGCTTTAGATTGCCTCTATTTTAATTGACAATACTATGTATTCTGGTTTGGGGGGTTGTATTTATTGATCAGATTTGAATGATTATGGACATGAGGAGAAGTTAAAATTGATCATCAAAATCTAATTTTCTCCCTATTAATGATACCTCCCAGGAGCACATAAGTCTGATTAAGTGACTTTTATTAGATGTTCATCTCTGCTTGTGCTGAATATGGATGTTAGGCATACTAAGGATAAAATTCTGTAACACTAAGTTTAATATTGAGCCACTGTACCATGCAGATTACAGAGTGCCCTTTTAAGGATTATTTTATTTGTTATTGCAGGCTTATACCCTCAATGCCACAAGAAACATATGGAATAGGTGGGCATCTCTACATGAATCTATATAGAATACCCACTCACCAGAAATCTGCTCCCAACACTAAAAAGGCAGATTTATATCATATTTTTGTGGTCCACCTTGAGTGTTCACCGGTAGTGTTTACTCATTGTAGTTACTGCATGAGATGTATGACGAAGAGTCTTTGATATCATGAGAAGTCATGAAGCTCTTTCTTCCATTACAGCCACTATCCCTTGAGAACTGACCTACCTCATGGTGCCCTCACTACCTCTCAGTAGTCTACCAATGAGACAGTTGCATGTTTCACAACATCAACACAGAGATAAACGCTACCACCAAACCTATTCCACCACAGTCTGACTGCACTCTGCTAGGCAAGGTTGTAGTGGAACAACATCACATCTGTAAAGCTTGTCAGCTGGGAAAGAGCGGGTTGCATTCTGTTGCTATAACCAAAAACGAAGCTAGGGGAGCCTGTTTGAGTGAAATACCTAGCATCATAAAGTTAGAAAGCATTTTGTACAGCAACAAACCAAAGTGAACACAGCCAACATTCATAAAAGAATCTAATTGGTTATCTTGTAACGTCGGCACCACACCAAGGATGAAAACGGAAAGTGAGAGACTTTGTTATTGTATTGTATTTGCATAGCATTTCGTGAAGCCATGGCTTCTACATTATAGACGTTTTTCTCTGGTTTTGCTGGGGATGCTGAGTCTGATGAATATTGCATGTAATTCCAGGGGGAATAAGCTGCAGCTGGCTATTGTTAAGCTGGGGAGACAACTGAGATTGCCAAGGAGAGGGATATTGGGTAAAGTAGGTTAGACTAAAATAATATAGCTTGGTATGCTCTACTCAACATATCAGGGCATACCTTCAAGTTTGACTTTCAGGACTAAAGATAATGTTATGTAATTTTAAAGTGAAAGCACAAGACTGGCACAGCAAAATTATACCTGGCCCTCTTTCATCTTCCATATTATCTGAAACATATCTGTTGGCCTATATCAATATGAGCAGCAGCTCCAGAATTGCGCCTGGTTTTTGTTACTACTGCACCACCACTACTGGCTGGACGTTAGGCCACTCCTTATCTTCTCTTCCATGTTGGTATTTGTTTGGGAGATATCTCAAGCTGAATCAACAGATTAGGTCCCATATATGTGGCCCTGTATCTTAAAGTAAATTGGCATTGTTTGAATACACTTTTTGATTTTCCTTTGCTCTACATATGTATGTAAGAGGAATACAGCTTATATAATGTAGCTGATGTCAAAAGAAATTATTTAGGTTCATCATTGTATGGTTTAACAGTAATTTATGAAGGAGATGCAAAAGCCACAGCCAAACACATTTACTCTCCACTTTATATGATTGGATGCAATAACTAAGATGGCTATGATACCTCTCTCACCATTGGGTCTTGGCAGGACTAGCTTTGTGGCTGGTGGTGGGTAGGGTGACAGATCTAGGATGTAACCCACAGTTAGGCACTGGTCTGGTTTGGCACATATATACAGCCCTGAGATAAACTTGCCAAAAGCAGCTTGGGCCGTCACAATACAGATAACTACCAGCTAACATACACAGATAGTTTTAAAACCCAATTAAAGTTGCATGGAACATTAATGCCACCTAACCATAAGCAGATCATGCTCTGGTGTTGGCACATGTACAACGCTGAAACACTGGAGCCAATTGATTGGGCACTTCTGGTAAGGATCATGCCTACCATTGCATAAAGATATTTCAGTCCTTTTTAAAGGATCAATCCCACCAGAGCCAATCATACCTGATTGTCACAGCTGGGAAGGTTCTGAATCAGAATCATTGAATTGCCCTTGCCAATGTAATCTGTAAAAATGATTTAATTCAATTGACTGGATTGAACGAACATCTGGGATCATCCCCAAATCAATTGGCCTCAGTCAGAATGTAGAATGCCCTCTGAAGGAAGTTTACTGGGAGTAGGGACATATTTAATGGGGCACTTTGATTAAAATATTGCATCGTACATTTGCCCAAGGTTCAAACTGAAGATTATCCCTAGTCTCCCCTTCAAGCACTGTCCTATGTTTTTATGTTGGGGCAAAGTCCTTACAGGAGAATGCCATGAAGGTAGCACCTAACAGAGAGAGCTCCCACTATCACTAACAGCCCTCGACTTTCTGTGTCCCCCCATGCCCCAAGATGCTCTCTACTCTCCTCATCCCTCCTCCTGGTCCTCAGGGCATCAGCTTGACTAAGACCTTACTGTCAGCTGTCTGGATGAAGGGTCAGATATAAATTGTGTATGGTGCCATCTATTTATAGGCAAGCACTCAGGGCATCCAAGTGGAGATATATACAGGGGATTAAGGATTTATTAGAGTGGAACAAAGATTGTATACCTCCTTGCAGATGTAATAAGGACATTATTGAGTTTCCTTTTTAAACTCAGACATAATTGTTACCAATATCCACTTCTCTACAACACTGGTCATTTCTTTTTCTAGTGTCTTTGTAAAATAATGTTTAAAGAACATGTAAAGTTTTAAAGTTAAGAATTTTGCCTCATTGAGAATAATCCCTTTTGGAGTATATTCACCATGCAACATTTTCCTTTCATTAGAAACATAGGAATTATGAATTTGCCTGAAAATCTCTAACACTGATCATATTTCCAGTCTCTCCACAAGCTTATTACATTACTCCCACTGTTGCACATCCACTCCTGTCTTTGCCAATTCACAAGCAAAGCCACAGTCAAACCAATTTTACTCTCCAAGATGCAATTAAAATGGCCGACGGGGCCACTCCAATCTAATTGTGGTATCCATTTTTCACTATGCAGACTTCTCTCTGCTCCAACTGAAGGTTATTCTCATTTTAAATGGTGACATTAAATTCTCATGAATCCTATTATCTTTGGGCCCTTTCCGCAGATTAGCATTTGATGGATTTGAGTTATCTTGACAGTTTTATGGATGGGTGTCTTATTCTGAGGGATAGATCCATGTGGGATGAGGGGACTGTCAGCATGTTTCCCATCAACGACGCAGCATGCATATGTACACCTAGCTTAAGCAAGGACCCTTTCAATGCTAAAAGACTTACTGTTGGCTGCTGAAATATAAAATATTTTGAGACGACCTGAAACACATTTTCGAACATTGCCTTATAGTGTTCTCATGTGTCCAAACATTAAGTATGCAAACACAATATACAATCTGTTTGACCGTTTCATTAGAGCACATGGGTATAAGACAAAAATATGTGCAACATGAAATATTATACAAGTACAGTAGCATTCACACTGGAATGGTAATATGAACAGCAACAGACTCCAACAATCTCTGATTCCCATATATATATGATTGTAATTTGACACACCATGCTTCAGGATATATTTGATGGTGCCTTTTCATTTGTTTTCAGTATACACCAATGTAGTCGCTGTATCGAACACCCCCATGAAATAACCCTGTAGAAAAAAAGTCATCGGGTCAACTCATGAAATAACTCTCCAACCGATCAAAAACTCGTGCACCATTCTCTATGTATTGAGGACGCATGAGAACAATACGTATAGTGCAGTACTCTGCTGATCCATGGCAAAGATGAAGATTGCGTGTAGGATGAAAAGAAAAATCTCACTACGAACCTTGAATTGAGTACATGATTTGGGTGAAGTACACATTTTGTAATGGATATCACCATGTAGGAAACCAATTAGTCACAAATAATGCAGCACTTAATACAGACGTACAGGGGGAGCTACAGGTAGCTAGCTTCCCATACATCTAATTAATGTATGATAGACTACTAAGGTATCATCTACAGACATATGTATGATGGGGTATCAGGAATTAATGTGCAGTATTCAGGAATTACATTCAGACTTGTACCAGGTAGGCCTGGATATTATGTATTAACACAATTCTCGCAGATGGAAACATACATAGCATGCATTACTTTTTGGCGCCTAGGTGGCGATGCCACATATATGAGTCAGAACGAGGTCAGTATTTAGTACACTGTGTGTGCAGCTCTGTGTGACAGGTAGATGTCAGAGACGTCACGTCACATGGACATGCTGCACGCCACTTGCTGCTCACAGACCTGGGAATAGAGCAGCATCAAGGGAAGAGGGCATGCTTGTCTTTGTACCTCCTTGACAAAAAAGAACTAGATAACATTTATGATCCCGTTGCTCTTGCGAAGGCTGTGCCCCGCATACATGACATGCATGTCGCTGAAATGCATTTTGTATTATACTGACTTGTCTGCTGGAGCTGTTCCATCCCATCAGAGCTGTACAATAGACATGTTACTATCTATAAAACCTCCATACTTCATATCACATTACTAGAGACCCCTTCATCATTGTCTTACCATTGCACTTACCACTCTGTGGCTCTATAGAACCCTCAGACTGAAGCCTTCACAGTTGGGCAAAGCTTTGCAGTAAAGGCCAAGGTGTGGACTGAATTGTCCACCCTGGAGGACCGTGTTCTCTCCAGAAGCAGAGGTCAACACCAGACCCCCTGACCACAGCACTTCACAAAAGTGACACCATCCTCTTTGTAGCTTTAGTATGGACAGCTTCTGAGACACTGTTAATCAGCTCTTTTGGAAAAGTAAAGAATTTCCACTGTGATAGGATAGAATATTCCCCTATTTTGGATATACCGCTCACTGTTTAATAGATGCCAAGAACTTACCATAGTTTATTACAATAAAGTCCAGTGAATAAAGCAGGATATTCCGGGGAAGCAAGAAAACTGGCATATCTGCTTTGCCTGTGCAAATGATGTAAACATGAGTGCAGGGACCGGACATCCACCCTCTCTGACCAGTGCACACAGGGAGGAAGATTGGTGTTTGGCCTTAGAGGCTGCATATAGATCGCTTATTTGGCCTTATTTTCCCTGTATGTCGTATTCCTATTCTAACTCACTATGGTTATATCGGTGTACACTTATCTGAGCTTTTGAGAACATATTTCTTTTAGCTCTGTGATAAAAAATGAACCTGAAGCTTTTAGTCACCATGCATTCGCAAAACGGTAGTATAAGCCTAAAGTATTGCGAATAGGATGAAGGTAATTCCGCAACCTGTCTTTTGGACAAATTACATGCAATAAGAACGCCTAATAATCAACACTAAACCACAGTGAATGTACCCTCTGCCATTCTCAGCACCATCCTAATCTTTGCCGTTAGTGCCCAAATTGAGTTTCCTTCCCTTGAGATTTCATTAATTAAATGATTTAACAGGAACAAAGAAACCTGCAACCTATTCCGACCCTATCTATTATGCCTAGAATCCCCAGGTTTGGTCAATTTAGCAGTCTACAACACGGATAGATGAGGTCCAGGGAGGGTATTCAATGGGAAAATGCTCATACATACCCGCACCATGCAAGAGAGAATGAGCAGCAGCTACAAAAATGTTATCAAAATGGCAAGATCTAGAATATAGCATTAGAACTACATTTGCTGTTGTAAAGTTTATAATGGAGGATAACATTCATGGTTCAACATGAAAATCATAGTTCAAGTACTTGTCAGACAGTACAAGACGTGAAGTTGCTATTGGGCTAGAGAAGGCCTTATTAACGGGATATCATTGGCCCTTACTCAGATACCCACTGTGCTGATGATGCATGAGCTGTCATCTAGTCTTTTAGGCCATTTTATCTGTCTCTCCACTCCACCAGACTGTCACCTGCATCACCATGGGAATTATGGGTAATCACCACAAAATGATGTCAGATCCAGTCTTTTATAACCAGCCTGAGTCTCTAGGTCCACCGTTCCCAAACAGGCAGCAGCAGCACGTAATGCCCTGCTTTTAGGGCTGTGAGCTGGAAGACACTTTCCCATCCTGGACTGACCAGGAATTGGGTAGTTTCTGAAAGGCCTCTCAGACTGGAAGGCTATGAGGAGATCATGATTGTGGTGCTGTTTTTGAGGCTTGATGTGTAACTGGTTGGTTAGCCGCGTGCGGACTAATACTTGTGTGGTGCCTAGACCTAACAGACACCTACCATGCACCAGCGAGCATTTATCACTTCTACTAAAGACTCTGACCTTCAGATAACCTTGACAAGAAGAAGGTTACCAGCTTTGACCTCCGGGGTGTCTGGAGGGCATCTGGTTAGGTCAGAGAGGGTGCAGGGAGGATGGAATGGCTCTTATCCAGTGTCAATGGCTTCTCTGTCCCAGCACTTCAGACAAAGTGACGGGTGAGAGACTCAATGAAAAGAGGATAATGTGTTTAGCACTGGAGGATGTGGAAATAAAGGCAGGATGTTGGATCCAGAATTTACAATATTGGACCATATTTTGACTAAAGACACAGGAGGATTAAAACCAGCAAAATTAGATTATTTTAAGATATGTAAACAAGTAAATAGGGTTTATAGGATTCTTAAGGTAATCGGTGCAAGTATTATGGATGAAAGATGTACATGGTCAGTTCTATAATAACATCAATGTATTTCAGTGACTTATCCGTTGTAGATAGGGATATAATATTTGTAACCATGGATTACCTGTAACTCTTGCACATTAATGTAATTGTAAGGTATTGAGTACTTAGTTAAGCATATGCCTATATAAACATATTGAAAAGAGATCTGCTTGCGCTAATTCCTCTTGTTAAGCAATGTCTCCCTGAGGATTGGAGATTCTATTAAATTTTCTTTTTCTGATATGGACTTCGGGAGGAGGAGGCCTCTTCTTTGTCATGATCTCAAGTGACCTCAACTCCCCTTATAAACCCCACACACATTCCCCTCTGTACTTCTTTCCTTCTCAGACATTAATCCACACATGAGCTGGTCTGGTCCTGCCTGATTACCACTGCCCAGCCCAATAACAAACACTCTGCTGACTATGTATATACATATTGCTACCCATGTTGCCTGTTCAGTGAGGGACTGAGAATCGATAGATAGGGACCTAGACTAGTGGTCAGCCACTGAATATAGGGGTTAGGGCTGAGAGGGTTTATGGGGCGAGGAAGGGGTCTGTGGAGAGGAGCAAAGAGACCAGTGCTGTAGCATGGAAAGAGTGCATGGATGCAGGAGTATAGGGTTAAATCAGACGACGGAGAATGAGAGGGCGAGAAGACAGGCAGTTTGAAGGAGGTGAGGAGGGTGGGGAGAGAGGACTAGTTGGAGTGAGACGTTGACAATGGCCTGGCCTCAAGGAGGCTGAAGCAGGGAGAGGAGGCAGTAGAGTCTGTGTCATGGTCTGGGGACACTTAACACTGACATCTATAGGGCACAGTATTTATCTCTGGTACACATGTAGTCCTTTAACCTAAATGGCAGTAGAGATGTGGGTTGGAAGATTTTCTCCTTATATATTTCTTTCTAAGATATAGATATATATTTTGTTTGTACACTATGACAGTAGAAAAAGAGAAGCATATTGGACACTGGTCGGCCATAATCTATTTAAGTTAGTATACCGGCAGGGGAAAGGATGGTTCTCAGTGCGTGCATCAGTACCAGTGGTGGACACTGACAGCAACAAGACAAACCTCTTACACCGTCACAGGATGCAAACACACCTGTCCAGTGTCAGTGTACTCAGCTGGACAGAACTAATATGGGTCACTACTGAGCTAACCCAAGGCACTGACATGCCAAATAAGGAGTGGTCAGAGGTAGTGGTGGGGGAGCATTTGGGGGGGGTGTGCTAAAGATTTTCAGATTGGCTTCTGTACCCACCTAATTGGTCAAAACCTTAGTTGCTGTGCAATCATAATTATTAATAAAACACAATTACAAAAGTCATAATGGCACTCTAGTATTGTATTGTGAGCTACCTTAGCTTTTCAGGGATTATAGGAAATATAACACTTTACTTTTAAAAGTATAGCATTAGCCAATATCTAAATCCATTTGATATGCAATATGACGGTATTCAATCATGTTTGGGTGTCTTTAATCTACTCAATATAACTGACATTTATGATCTGCTAATGTTTTGTTCTTCTCTTTACCAGGTAAGTTGATGGTGCCTCCTAAAGTACTGGGAGATGTAGGGCTTTCACTCCTTTTTTGTCATTGTAAAAGATCTCAAGCCAATTCCTAATTTTAAAACACCGGAAGGCACATCCTTAGTCCCCATTTGCGAGTGTAGTACACACTTACAATGTTTAGCCAGCCATTTAGATATGTAAAGTTGATATCTCTATACGGATACCATACCTGGGGGAACTATTCATGTGGATATACTCCTACTAGGTAGCTAAGAAGTTAGCTCAAGCTCCATAAGGAGAACATAAAAGTGTCTTTGGCGTGTCTAGTAATGGGACATTAGGGCCTGTCAGCTCTCATCAACTTTAAAGTATATACTTTTGTATCGGGAGCCACAGCTGGATACTGGATCTCATTGTGAAAATAAATAGTATGGTTCTTAACAGAGACCAATGGAGCAATCCAGAAGAGAATGTGCCTCTATCATTCTTTTTTTACAGCAGTGCCTTCTATATAACAGTAGCTTTCATCTAGTTATGCTAGTGCTACTTATATGGAGGTTGATGGATGATACATAGGGGACCAGGGGAATAGCTGTCTACTGTTAAGCTTTACCTCTCAGTTGTGCAGGGAAAGGGATATTCAGAAGGTTGGGCTGAGAAGAAAAGACGTATAAGTTACAACACTCAACAAGAAAATCTTCTACACATTTCTAACCATGTTACCTGAAACAGAGTTTTTGGGCTTCAGGAAACAGCATTGCCAGTTAGTGGTCATTATCTTATATGGCATTTGTGTTTGTACCCTGACCATAGCTACAAAAGTATGCTGTATGTCAAAGAATATGGCGTTGTAATAATGGGAAAAAATTGATTCTGTTGCGTCTAGACTATTTGATTGGTGCTGTCAATGGGGTCAATGAATCAATAAGTGATATGCCTATTTGTGCATACCACTTTATTATCGAGTGTAATGTGTCTAAATAAAACGTAATGTATTTTCCTTTGGTAACTGTAGGCTATACTTAGTCTGGGGGACTGGGGATTGCCTCCTACTGACAAATACCAGAAGCAGAGAATTTACTGCCTCAGTGCATTGATCCCATACACAGCTTGCTAAGCCAACTGCCACATGGCCCAGTACCCCAAAGGCTGGTACCTAGATGTAAACAACTCTACTCATGCACACTTTACTCCCTAGTCACAGCACTTCCATTTTGCTGCTTCCCTCTTAAAAGTTCCAAAAACTCATATAGTTCAATCCATACCCAGTCTCAATTCCACGATTTACATGTGTTGGTTTTGTTTCTGCACCATAATGCCCTTTTACTACCAGGATATCCCCTTTATATACCCTTTGTCTTTGTACTGCTTGATTACTCACCCGTGTATAATAAATCTTTTGGGTCAACATGATGCTTGAATGCAGCACAACAGCACATTGTCCAACAGTTATGTATTTAAACAGCTAGACTAAATTGATATTTAATTACAATTTCAAGCAGGGCTGGGGAATCACATGTCTGCTAAAACCAGGGCTGGGGATTAATCACCAGCTTGGCTAGATGAGCCAAAAGAATAGTGACTGGTTTTTCACATTTTTATGACTTCTGCCACAATGGATCCCTAAATAATCTCCCACAAACTAGGGATCTTTTCCAAGCAGAGGCTTAGTGGATGTCAAGGTGCATGGGGAGTGTCATCAGTAATACACCAGGGCCCCACCAGGTGGCCGTGTTATCACATGGTTCCTGGTTGCCATGGTGATATATAATATGTTGGTTAGTACTTAAAATCAGCTATGCTGAGTATTACCCTTATCGTTATTGACAGTTTATTTTTATTACGGTCATACATGTGCAATATTTCTACATTTTCCTCATAAGGACGTTATAAATTAACATCGAACATCTCATGTCATACGTATGTACCGTGTTGACGAACACTGAGGAAATATTCGTGTATATTAATTGGCCGGCGACGGAGTCCCCGGCCATGGTTATGGAGTTCACTTTTCCGTAAGGTTTCAACAGGAATTGCGCGTCCATAGGTTTAGCATTGGATCGTTTGCTTTTTGCACCCTACGTACACAGGCTCTATGGTCTCCCACCCTCCAGCATTGCACTCCGCCAGAGTGATCCTAACCCTGCGTCGTCCCTGCGTCGTCTGCTCGTTCCCCTTACGCATTAGACCTTACCCACCCCTCAGCACTGCACTCCGCCAGAGTGGTCCTAACCCGACGCCGTCTGCCGTCTGCCGTTTCCCTTACGCATTAGACCTTACCTGCAATCAGTCTATGCCTGGAACCCAGAATGCACTGCTCATTCCGGTCTACTGAGCTTTCAATGGTACGATGTTCACACCCCCCCCCCTCCACCACACACACACTCCCACCTGCCCCAGAGTACCAGGCCGCTGAGGTGTGTAACCGTGGGGATAATTATCAGCTCTCACCTGGCGCCCATAGCCACAATGCCTTAAGTTACCTGCAATGGCTCTGTTTTTCACACATCAGGAACCCAGAATGCACTGCTCATTCCGGTCTACTGAGCTTTCAATGGTACGGCAATGGTACAATGTTGTTCACAAGTACCCCCCCCCCCCCCCTTGTGGCTCACACCCTCACCTGCAGTACTTCAGCACATATAGCCTCACACGCCAGGACCGCAGCAATACATATATGTAGCACACACACACTGCAGTGGCCTCACACACTCTGAAAGCTGTCAGACGTATCTCCCTCACACCTCGTACATAGTTAAAGGCCCAGTGCCCCTGAGTACCTGTCCTGACTGCGCTCTGACTGTTACTGGATGTGCAGTCAGAACTGCGGGTTTAACAGTGGACAGGCTAACAAAGAAACCTGTGAACAACACACCTTGGACAGGCAGCTCTCAGACAGCTGATCAGACAGACTCCCCCTCCCTAAAAAGGTGCCATGGTTATTATCGCTAAACCCAGCTACAGGTGAGAGCTGATAAATACCCCCGCCCCCTCTGTACACAGTACTGCTCCCTTGGCCAGAGCCACAGAGGGTGAGGGGAGGGGAGGTTAGAAGTGACCGCAGCAGGCGAGGCCTACATTCTAGCCGTAATAACCACGGCACCTTTGCAGGGCGCGAGGGGTAATCATGCGTTGCTACTACCGTAGGCAGATCAGGGCTCCAGACGGGTAAATTTTGTAAATATTCCAACTATAACAATATTATATAAATATATATATATATACATATTATATATAGATACATGTATATAAATACATGGCGCTTCATGTGAACTGCAATGCTTTTATGCATCATGACCTCTCCACACTAACCCTGTAAAGACGACATACTGCTTCAAGTGAAGAGTGGTGCAATCATGCATCATTAGTGCATTAATTATAATTATAGACCAACATATGTGATCAAGAATCCTTGATGGAAGCCGGCCACCACCCCTATGGGGTGGATTTCCTCGATCATATACCTTTAAATCCTAGTGTGGTTGATAAATGATTAAAACACCTCCAAAAAATAAATATTCCTGAAGACAGACACTTGCTGTGATTTGTCAACACTTACAGCTTTTGGAATTGGGTGGATGCACATTCAGGTGGGTGCCAGTACTGATTACCTTGATGAAGCTTGCCCAATAAAGGACATGTCCTTTAAGGACCGCAACAAACCGTGGATCACCAAGGACATATTAGAGTCCATCCATGAGCGGAATGAGTACATAAGCGAATATTGTCAAGGTGGCAGCCATGACCCCAACCTCCTAGAAATGGCCAAAGCAGTCCGCAGGGACATAAATGCCATGACTAGGAATGCTGAGGACAATTATTTCTTTACAAAATTGCATAACCTGTCAGACAACCCCACTAAATTTTGGCGTGAAATAGCCCTCTTGCTAGGCAAATCAGGCCAAAACAAACCAGATATTGTTCTATCCAACTTAGAAACTGGTGCTGAATTAAGGGGCAACGCGGTTCCGCCATACATAAATGAGTTTTTCACCAGTATTGGAGCTAAGCTTTTCTCTTCTTTAGGGAAAACCCCTGTCGTGTCCAGCCTGGGAAAGCCCTCTAGCACAATGTACAATATTTCGCAGGACACCAATGTATGTTATAGTAAGGTTCTTAAGCTAGTGAAATCCATTGAAGTCCACAAGTCCAGTGGACTCGACAATATTAATGCTGCTGTTCTCAAGGATGCACTGCTAGTCCTTGCCCCACAGCTAACATTTCTAATAAACCATGCACTTCATACTGTTTCCTTTCCAAAGCAATGGGCATGCGCAAAGGTGGTCCCATTACCAAAGACGGGAGATCTCCTAAATATTGGTAACTGGAGACCAATCTCCCTCCTGCCTGCACCCAGCAAAATTATGGAGCGCATTGTTTATGAACGTATATATAACTTCCTTGAAAATAATGATAAATTAGTAAATTTCAGTATGGTTTCCGTGCGTCCAGGGGGACCAATGATGCCGTGTTTAAACTGGTCAATGATATTTATACCTCCCGGGACAGGGGTGAACACCTGTTGGCCTGCTTCCTGGACGTACGGAAGGCTTTCGACAGCATACATCACCTGGAGCTTATATCCAGGATGAGAGCGTTAGGCCTGCCTCCAATCTATACTGACTGGCTGCTTGCATATCTGCGCGACAGAAGCCAGCGCGTAACTTGTAATAACACAACATCCACCACCCTTCCCATTTCATATGGTGTCCCTCAGGGTTCCATCCTGGGACCCCTGCTATTTATCTGCTATGTCAATAGCCTCCCAAATGTTATAGAAAATTGTAAAATAATTATGTATGCGGATGATGTGGTATTTTACATATCTGCACCTGATGTTAAATTAGCCGAAACTAAACTCCAATCTGACGCCACTCGTGTCTATGACTGGTTCAGTAGGAGTGGTCTGGTTATTCATACTGGCAAAACCAAAGTTGAATTGTTTAATCCGCCCACTATTGGCATGCACTCGCCTGTTATTGTAATGGGAGATACTGTGCTAGAATGTTGTGTCAGTTACGAATACCTTGGCATTATCTTGGACGATGGTATAACATTCAAAAGTACTATAAGTAAAAATGTTAGTAATGCTTCAAATAGATGCCACATGCTTGGTAATATAAGACGACGCGTGTCACTCAAAACTGCGGTTCTTATATACAAACAAACCATCATGCCAGTACTTGAATACTGCGGATATTTATTTAATGGTGTTGTAAAAACCCAACATAAGCGTTTACAACTAGTACAAAATCGATGCCTGAGAGTCAGTCTAAATGTCCAAAGATTGTTTCATATATGTGACTTACACACGGACGCTGATATAGACTATCTAGGCGTTAGGTACGATATGCAACTTCTACTGTTAATGCACAAATATATATATGGTACTAAGCACAACCCAGGTGACTTCGGTATCTACTTCCAAAGGCCGCTGGTCTGTGGGAGGGTAACCAGGTCCACCAACACGGGACTGCTGGAATACCCGGCTTCTAAAACCAAGGCCTACCGTAAGAGTCCCCTCTATAGAGGAATATCTCTATGGAATACACTAAATGCCTCCTGTAGACTGTCAACAGACCGTAACATATTCAAACTAAAAGCCAAACCCACTGTGCTCCGCCTGTTCCTTGCTGGGAACAAGCGGTGATGGGCTTGTGAACTAACAAAGCCCATTAAGTGCTGAGGCCCGGGAAACCGTAATACTGCTGTAATATTATAATACACTGTAATGAAAATACTCTGTTGTACGCATATGTATGCATATGAATTTCTGCACATCGGTGCCCTGTTTGTGTCACTGTCATCTATAACTGATATACACTATATACATCTCCGATGACCAATCCTACTCTATTTTGTATCAAACTATCAATTTGAACTGTATCGTATTTTGTAACATCACTCTGTGAATAAATACGTTATAAACTCAAATAGTGGGTAATTTCCAGGCAGGCTGGATACCGGCGGAACGATTCAAATGGTGTCCAGAAACAGAGAAATGTGATATTTATTGGGCAGGCAGATGGGGGAGATAGGTTTCTACCTCCACACGTTGAATAAATGTGATACCTCGGGGCAGCAGACAGGAGATGGGTTTTTGAGGGGGATGGGATAGGAGAAATCATCAGGCCTGGCATTGGGTGCTAGATTGAATCATTCAGATACAGTAGTAGAAAAAGAGATCTTCACACAAGATGTCAGGTGCTGAATCAGTCCTATAGTGGCATGTCCCTGATAAAGTCAGCCTCTGATCTGTAACATGGAGAGGTAAGAGGAAGAGCAGATATCCACATTTCCCAATCTCCAGGGATGAAATAACTCCAGTTTGTGGGATTCTTATCAGTAACATGGAAACATCAAATTACCAAAAGATCCCCAACCTTCAAATCTACAATAATCAAAGTCCTCAAGTCTGTTCTGGAGTTCAACCATCTTTATGTCCCTAAGACCCAGAGTTACAGCAGTTCCATCAAGGGGCCTCCATTTGGAAAGATGGCCAATCGCCAGCCTTAATAAATACTTATTCATTATTGAAGCTTTGTACATGCTTCTGCAAAGTTTAATGTGATTAGTCACTGTGCCCTTTCCAGTTTTAAAAGGTTGATTCAAAGCTTTGTCTTTTCTATTGCTACTGCAAATAACAGATAAAATCTCCTAGGTTGGAGGAGTAAATACAAGCTGAGGCAGCTTTTGGTTTAAAGTGGCTTTTCATTCCGTGCTGAGGTATGAGAACTTTATCGGGTTAAGTGTGCTCTGTGGGCTAGTTGGATTACTTATTGGATTGTCAGAAGCAGGCTGAGGATCTGAATGTTGGCACAGAATTGATCAATTGTATTTTTGTGGACATCTCTTATTTTCATAGTGTTTCATTGAGGAAATAGCTACAGAGAAACAAAATAACATTTTAATCATTTCAAAGTCAGGTTTAATGGGCTTTGCAAAATCCCTTCCCAGGTATGGTACTGCAGTGATCTTTCCAATAAGTGCAAGACTTACTATTATAGAAGTGTGATCTAGCCTTTCATAACCAGCCCAAACCACTCTTGGGGCTTCTTTTCTGCTGTAAGGTTCAGAACCATCTTGAAGGGGCATGTTAATAGTATGTTTCTGGCTAAGGTCTATAGAATGGCCCTCCAGACCTTATTGTGTAGGGGAGAGAGGGGCACGTTGACCACCTGGGCACGTTGAACCACTCGCTCTCTTTGCTATTCCATTAAGAATTTTCCAGCAGTTTGCCTACCACATTACCCCCTTATATAAACGGTTCAGAGCAGCAGCATCATATTTATTTTGGGATGCTGAGGAGCAACTCAGACAAAATTTAAGATTTATGTGCTTGAAAGTAAATATTTGCAATTGTCAAACTTTTGTTCTTTTCTTGATGAAAAATATTGCTGGCCAAAGATTTATAGGGAGGTCAAAGTATACATCTAAATGCTTCAATAGAACCTGATTTTACCCCTGAGCTTATGATGTAATTTGAATAACATCATCATTATCTATGTTGGCCGGCATGGGGTGCATTGAACAACAAAAATTGGGGCACCTTGAACCATGCTCTTGAAGGAATAGTTCCATTATCTAACACATATGCGCCTGTGCATTGCAGTGCATAGAAGGACAAGGTGTCACTGCTCCTCACCAGAGGGCAGTAATTTTTGCAAGGTCTCCTCATCAGCTTGTAAGTGAGAGATGAGAAGATAATACTCAGTCCAACCTCTGGGTCTACTATAGGCTGTATAGGACATATATACAAAAACCTGTATTTTATTAGGCACACAAAAAGGTACACACATAGAATATAGTTTGGTTATACTATCATGATAGAATATATGTAGTCTGCCAATTGGGATGATAAATTGTTCTGTAGCATATTCAGAGTGCCTTTATCCCTAGATTATCAATTTTTGGAAGCAAAGCAGAATGTTACATCATGTAAGAATATAACCAAGGATTTATATAGACCTTGCAAATAGTAGCAATCCTCTTAAGTTGTTTTATATAGACCTAAAGGGAAATTTGTAAGGCTCTAACCCAGTCATTATTTTAGACACTTTAATTGACAGATTTGTGTGCATTAAATATGTACTTTTTAAACTCAATCCTCTTCAAAAGTTACAAAAGCAAGTAATCACACCTCAACCTTCAATAACAAATCCATATTGCTGATAATTTGAACCATTCAATATATGTGGTTCAAGGTGCCCCAGGGGGTGGGTCAACCTGCCAAGGGCATGGGGCACATTGAACCATCCAAAGATTTTTTTTTCAAAAATTCAAAATAAATACAAAAAACAACCATACTTGCTTTGCCATAGGTGATCATATATCGCAACGATATAAGGTAACTGCTAAATCCAAGATAAGAGTCCAGATGACTTTGACAAGGTCAGGAAAAAAATAAAAGTGCAAAAGTGGTTCAACGTGCCCCTCTCTCCCCGATCTGTGTCATTAGGTAAGGTTGTGGATAATAGTTATATATATATATATAGACCAGCTCTCTGTAGCCTGGTTTTGGGCCTGTGTCAGTAGACCTATAACCTACAACTATATATCAGCCCTCTAGACTATAGTTCTAGATCCCTGGCAGTATGTGCACAAGTGGCTTAGAACTATAGACCACTGTCATGGACCCTACAATCACATTGTAATAGGGAATATATTATCACCATATATGCTTATCATTTTTATACATAGAGAGCACTTTTTAGTACAGGCTGCTATATCTATATAATTTGCATAGCTTTTTGGCAAGTCATCACGGCTCTTACATTATATTAGTTTTTCTCCGGTTCTACTGGGAATGCTGAGTCTGATTGATGTTGCATATAGATCCAGGGGGAGTAAGCTGCAGCTGGCCATTGTTAAGCTGGGCAGACAACTGAGAGGGCCCAGGAGAGGGATACTGGGTAAAGTAGGTTAGACTAAAACAATACAGCTTGGTATTTAACATCACCGTGCTCTACTCAACATATTAGGGCATACCTTCAATTTTGACTCCAAGATTTAAAAAGTATGTTATGTATTCTTAAATTGAAAGCACAAGATTGGAACAACAAAATTACACACACACACCCTCGTTTCATCTTTCATATAACCTGAAACATATCCGTTGGCCCGTATTTATATGGACAGCAGCTCCAGACATGGTCATTACTTTACATGGTGCCTGGCTTTTGTTATTACTCAACCACCTATGCACTCGATTGGAAGTTAGGCCACTCCCTATTTCCCCTTTCTTGCTGGTGGGGTTTTTCATTGTCCAGAAAACATCTCAAGCTATATAAATAGATTAAGCCACATATGTGGCCCTGTATTTTATATCACTCTCTCGATTCTCTTTTGCTCTGCATATATATGCAACTTGTAAGAGAAATAGAGCTCATATCATGTAGGTGATCTGAAAAGAAATTATTTAGCTGCAGCATTGTATGGTTTCACAGCAATTGAGGAAGAAGCTGCAAAAGCCACAGTCAAACAGATCTACTCTCCACTTTGTATGATTAGATGCAATACCTAAGATGGCTATAATGCTTCCCTTGCTGTTGGTTCTTGGCAGGACTGGTTTTGTGGCTGGTGGTAGGTAGGATGCCAGCTCTGGGAGGTAACCCACAGTTAGACACTGGTTAGGTTTGGCATATATACAACCCTGAGATAAACTTGCCAATAGCTTGAGTCCTCACAGTACAGATGATACCTACCACCTAACGCACACAGCTAGTTTAGCTATTAAATTTCCATAGCGTGTTCATGCCAGTTAACCACTAGCTGATGATGGTCTGATGTTGGCACATGTACGACACTGAGAGACAGAAGCCAATTGCTAGGTCACTACTGCTTAGGCTCATGCCTACCATTGCATACAGATATTTCAGTCCTTTTTTAAAGCTTTGATCCAACCAGAGCTAATTATCCCTGATTGTCACAGCTCGGAAAGTTCTGAATCAGAATCATTGGATTGCCCTTCCAAATGTAATCTGTGAAAATGATTATATTCAATCAACTGGATTGAACGACCATCTGGTATCATCCCCAAATTAATTGGCCTCAGTCAGAATGTAGAATGCTATCTGAAGGAAGTTTACTGGGAGTAGAGACATATTAAATGGGGCACTTTGATTAAAATATTGCATCGTACATTTGCCCAAGGTTAAAACTTAAGATAGTCCCTAGTCTCCCCTTCAAGCACAGTCCTATGTTTTTATGTTGGGGCAAAGTCCAGACAAGAGAATGCCATGAAGGTAGTACCTAACAGAGAGAGCTCCCACTATCACTAACAGCCCTCGACTTTCTGTGTCCCCCCATGCCCCAGGATGCTCTCTACCCTCCTCATCCCTCCTCCTGGTCCTAAGGGCATCAGCTTGACTAAGACTCTTCTGTCTGCTGTCTGAATGAAGGATCAGATATAAATTGTGTATGGTGCAACCTATTTATAGGTGATTGCTCAGGGCATCCAAGTGGAGATATATAAAGGGGATTAAGGATTAATTTGAGTGGAACAAAGAGTGTAAACCTCCTTGCAGAAGTAACGTACTGAGTTTGCTTTTTGAACTCATACACTCTCACCAATTTCCACTCCTCTACAGAACTGCTCACTTCTTTTTCTAGTGTCTTTTTGAAGTACTGAATCATTTTGGAGTATATTCATGCAACTTTCACCTTTCATTTGGTATGTAGGGATCCTGAGTGTGTCTGCAAATTCTCGCACTCTACTCTTCACGTGCTTGTCGTGTTATTCCCACATCTGCTCAGAATTATGCAACATTATTCTTCTTTCATTAGAAACATAGGAATTTTGAATTTTGCGTGAAAATATCCAACACTGATCATATTTCCACTCTCTTCACAAGCTTATTACATTACTCCCACTGTTGCACATCCAACATCCACTTCTGTCTCAGACAATTCACAAGCAAAGCCACAGTCAGAACAATTTTACTCTCCAAGATGCAATTAAAATGGCCGACGGGGCCACTCCCATCTAATTGTGGTATCCATTTTTCTCCATGCAGACTTCTCTCTGCTCCAGCTGATCGTTATTCTCATTCCAAATGGTGATATTAAATTCTCATGAATCCTATTATCTTTGGGTCCTTTCTGGAGATTGGGATTTGATGGATTTGAGTTATATTGACAGGGTTATGGATGGGTGTTCGATTCTGAGGGATGGATCTATGTGGGATGAGGGGACGGTCAGTATGTTTCCCATCAACGACACGGCATGAATATGGTGGAGATGTGGGACGGAGGCACATATATATGAAGAAAATAAGACTAAGTCAGCATGTGTACAAGCACAAACTATGTACAACATAACATGATATACAATTACTCTAGTGTGCACATGTGAAAGGTAATGTAAAAAGCAGCAGATTGCAACATTCTCAGATTCCGTGGTACATATGACACAAAGGTTATCATGAACTGCATTAGTCTGCCATGCCTGATATTGGTACTGAAGGGCTTGTTAGTGTCAGGCTTAGCATTGCCATATGAACCACAGCCACATCCATTATGTCCTCCTCTATTTTACTAACTTCAATATGACTGTGATATGATACTGTATGCTTCAGGATATATATAATTGATTCTGCCTTACAACTGTACGTTCATTTGTTGTCAGTACACACCAATTTCGTATTGGAGAGTTAATGCACTGGGACATACTAGATTAACGAGTTAACAGGGTGTTTTTGATATAAAAATGAATTATCTAAGGTCAGTAGAGCCCATGTCATCTATTTCTACTATAGGAAGCATGCCTGCACTTGCTGTCAGTAATCAATACTAGGTAATTAGATCTGAGATTACAATTCATGAAACCGACCAGGTTTATTCTACATTAAGCATTAATCATAATTAGAACTAGAATATGTATTATACCTAAATACCCGGCATGAAAAAAACATAGGAGAGGCTATGTAGGAGACCTCGGACACATGGCCATTGTCATAATTATGTCTCCATATTTGTGCTGAGTCAGTGTACCTGTTATGTGGGTGTATCGAGGATGCATGAGAAAAGTACTTATAAGGCAACACTCTGCTGTGTAGGATGAAAAGAAAAACCTCACTATGAACCTTGAATTAAGTGCTTGATGTGGGTGTAGTACACCTATCATTTTGTGATGCACATCGTCATGTAAAAGGGCATAGGGTAGATCCACCTGGAGTCGGACACATACCCTGAGAATTTAAGGTTATTCATGTACACACTACAACTACAAGTGTTTGCTTTTTGGAAAGAATAACACTTAAACTTGACCATTATTCACAAATAAAGAGCCCAAAGTGTACATTATTTGGTCTGTATACAAAGATGGTAACATACATAACATATGCATTGCTTCTTGACTTGCAGGTAGGCACCCCACATGTATGAGTCAGAATAGGGTCAGTCTCAAATATGCTGTATGTGCACACTGTAAATAGTTAGTGTAGGTACACAGTAGAATCTACTGTAAATCTACAGTAAAATTTAACTGTAGAATGAATATACAGTAGAATCTACAGTAGATTCACAAAAGATTTGACTGTTTATCTACAGTGAACTGTACACCTACAGTAGATCTACTGTACACCTACAAAAATGACAACCAACCATTTACCAGGTTTGGTCCACGGCTACATAAAGACACACACTGTCTTCACACATAACGTTGCTGTAAAGCGCCATGCTCTGCGTGCCACCCCCTCCTCCCCCCAATGTGCATGGCAGTTGAGGTGGGAAAGCTACTTTAGTAGGTGGAGTGATGTGGGGGGGGGGGGTGGACACTCACACATGCTCGCAGTGACTATACATGTAGTACATGTACAACTACTACAAGGGCGGGGAGGAAGGGGGTGTTGGGCAGAGATAGTTGCATAACTTTAAATCCTTTTTTCTCCTGAATGCAACACAGAATCAACCCGGTACACCCACAGGCCTTTAGAAGGGATATCTACCAATTAGGGTACAGCATTAGGTTTTTCCACTAATTTGTAAGAATGTTCACAAATCTGTTTTAATTTAGGTTACAGCTACATTGACTCATGCATCTCAGTATAACACTACGCTGTGACAATGTGTCTGTGAGTGTATACTAAATAGCATTACGGCTCTGTAACTAGCACTGACAAGGGAGTCCTAGTTAGCTGACACCTGTTTACAGTGCAGCTGTGTGTGACAGGTAGATGTTAGAGACATCACGTCACATAGATGTGCGGCACGCCACTTGCTGCTCACAGACCTGGGAATAGAGCAGCTTCAAGGGAAGAGGTCATGCATGTCTTTGTAACTCCTTGACAAAAATAACTGGATAAAATTCACATTCCATATAGTGTTACGAAGGCTGTGCCTCATACATGACATGCGTGCGGTTGAAATGCATCTAGTATTACTCTGACTTGTCCGCTGTAGCTGTTACTTCTCATCAGTATTGTAGATAGGACACAGGATCTATAAACCCCATACTTCTAACCCCATAATACTGGAGACTCATCATTGCCTTACCCTTAGTATAGTATATCTAGCTATAGCACCTTTTGCTTTGTGGTTCTATAGCACCTTCAGAACGAGATGGTCCCTGTAGGACAAAGCTCTGTAGTGAAGGTCACATGCAGGCCAGTGTCTCCAACCTCCAAAAGCATGTTCTCCTCAAGGGCAAAGGTAAACACCAGTCCCCTGATAACAGCACTGCAGAAACAAAGTGACACCATGATCCTCTTTGTATCTTGAATATGAACAGTTTCAGAGACACTGTTGATAAAGCTTCAATGGAATAGTAAAAAACATTCACAATTACTGGATTAAATATTTCTCTATTTTAGATACACCACACACTGTTCAATATAAGCCAGGAAAGTACCATAGCTTATTACAAAATTTTCGGAGAAAAAAATAGGAAAGCAAGAAAACTGGCATTTCTGCTCGGCCACTGCAGATCTATGATGTATACATGAGTGCATGGACTGGACGTCCACCTTCTCTGACCAGTACACCCAGGGAGGCATATTGGTGTTTGGCTTTACAGGCTGCATATAGATCGCTTATTTGGCCTTGATTCTCCCTGAATGCTTGGCAAGTATATATCCAATGTTTCGTCTGTGGCTGGCTTTGGTTGTGTCTGTGTCCTTTAATATAGTTTTTTTGGAATGTGTTTTAGGTGCTCTAAAACTAAATATGAGCATAAAGCTTTGAGGCATTATGCAGTCCCTAAAGAACTTGAGAATGTGTAGACCTGGTTCCTAGAGTGCTGAAAGTGCTGTGTTATATTTTTTATACTTTGTAGTTAACAGTCAGAGTCTATGATGTCAAGATGAAGGAAACTGAGAAATCATAATGCTCTTTCGGCCATTGGAGCCGCTATCCTCTGAGAACTGGCCTGCTTTTATGGTGCCATCACCTACCTCCCTGAACTGTACCAATATGACAGTTGCATGTTTCCCATCATCAACACAGAGTTAAACGGAGTTAGTGACTTTAGCCAACAGCCATTGGGCAAAAGTTTGAGTAGTTCAGTAAAAATATTCTTAAATGCAGGACATGTGTTGGCTGTTATTCTGATACTTGGTTACCTTATTTGAGCACATGTAATTGAAAGGGAATGATGTAATATAAGCCTAGAGTATTGTGTATGGGATAGAAGTAATTCCCTATCCTCTACCTTCCTTTTTGCTGTATCCACTATGGATCTTACATCCTCTGATATAAACTTAGTCTTAGCCGCTATACGTGCCCTTATTACAAAGTGCAATCAATAGGCACTCTATACAACAACAAACTACAGTGAAAGACCTGGCTCTGGTACCCTCTGCCATTACCAATACCTCCCAGCAGCATCCTAATCTTGCTGTCAGTGCCCAAATTGAGTTCCCTTCCCTCGGGATTTCCCCAAATTAAATGATTTAAGAGGAACAAAAGAACCTGCAACCCATTAAGACCCAGTCTATTAGACCTAAAACTCCTGGTTTTGTCAAGTGACAAGAATAGATGAGGTGAAAGTCCAGGGGGGACCTGCAATGAGAAGACACATTAACATGCGTAAACCATGCGGAAGCTACAAAAATGGCAGGAGATGAAATAAAGCATTAGAACTGGATTTATTGTTGTAAAGCTTCTTATTGGGTCTTGGGATTTTTACATCAGTTGTGTCTTTATATGAGCATCAAATCCGTAAAACGGTATTGGCTTGAATAAGCACAGGGGTCTCAAATAAGCGCATATCTTGAATAAGCGCAGGGTAAATGAGGGTACTGAAATGAGGTGCAGGTGCACTTATTCAAGCCAGTACGGTACATAGATAAGTAAATGGGCTATAATTATACAGGTTTTGTACACTACATTCACCATAATGTGGTTATAAATGCTAAGTGTGCTAGGTATGGGTAAGCTGATGGATGTATGATATGACAAGTCAGAGGGAGCATGTTTGTGCTGACTCTTGTTACACAGGCTATCCCTTTTTCTTTATGTTACTGCCGATGAGTTGTTTTGTACACAAGACAATTCAAGCGGCATTAACAGATTAAGCACCATATGGGGAGTTGTATCCTATATCACACAAATACATCTACACTTTGTAATGTACAATAAATTCAATTTGCATGATTCTTCAACGTGTATATATATACACTGTTGCATTTTTTTACCGGGTATCTGTTCACTAGGCTTCGCTGTCTGCCTCCCACACACTTTTCCCTCACATCCTCCCTCTTACATATTTGTAATGTATATTATATGTCGTGTCATAACTAAAGGGAGGGTGGAAAAGACACTGACTCTACTCTCTACTGCCTCCTCCATCTGCCTCTCCCTCTCACAGGTTTGTTCATCTACCCTCAAGCCACAACTCGTGATCTGCAATAACTCCTGACACTCATGATCCCTAATAAACAGCATATATAATCATATAGGTGGACACCCTGACTCTACATAGCATCCCCTCAGCCCACACCCACCATCAACCTACAGACACCTACACCTACACCCAGGAGACTTCCCCTAGCATTCCCATTATAGCATCTGTCCTCAGAGGCAATCCTCTCACCACAAGTAACCTCTAGAAGACAGATGACCTCCGCTCCCCCCAGTGCCCCACCCTCCCAGATATCTGTAAAACACCCAGCCGCCCCCTCCCTCCACGCGCTCAAATACTAGACACGCCTGCAGAGGCAATCTTCTCACCACAAGTAACAGCTAGCCAACAGATTACCTCTACACCCCACCTAGTACCCTCACCTAGCACCCTCACCACCCGGACACAACACACACACCTAGAGAGGCAATCTTCTCACTATAAGTAGCGGCCAGTAGACGGATGACCACAGCACCCTGTAGTGCCCCCACCCATCCAACTTCCAGCAACACACACGGCAGCCCATCCTCCACCACCGCACATACACCTATAGTTTCTCTTTTATATAGAGCGGCAATCTTCTCACACCACAAAACAGTCTTCCCATTCCATTTTTGGATTAGAGTAATCCCACTCCAAACATAAAAATATGTGGACCTCTTCTAAGACATGAACAAAGTTCAATAATGCTGTTCTACATCCCACTGCTCACAACCCACAATATTTACGTTAGGGCCCTAAAGGGCATATACTGTTTTATGTCCCACTACTTACTACTTACAACTGTCCTGGATCCTCTACTCATGGGCCTCTCTCCACCAGGTTATGTTTCTCGCAAGTAATTACGGAAAGTAATGGCTCTGTCTAGACTAATAAATCCAGGCTCTTAGTGGGTGATAACAGTCTTAATTGGCAGAGATGGAGTGCAGAAATAGATAATTGTTGTCATTTCTAACCGGCTCCCTACTGAGAGTTACCAGCCGTAACTAACTGGGACATGCCTCACTACCCTGAGACTAGTACCCCACTACACAGAAGGCTGCTACAATGGTTGTGTTTGTGGCTGCCTTTAACCCTGTAAGAAACCCATAATGCATTAATGCATCATGCCTTGATCATTATGATGCATTAATGCAGCCCTGGCGAGTAAATTTAAATGTGTAATCAACAGAGGAATGTAAATGAAATGACAGGTGTCACCATTATTGTCATAAATTCCACATGAATATTTTTTGTTTGTGACAATAAAATCATTTCCAAAACCAAAAAATTGCCAGTGCTACATTATCATGCCAACCCTGTGGGGTTGAGACACTCCCGTAGGGTTGGCATGATGCACCAATGCAGCTTTCACGATTTTAGCGACATGCCGTCCCTATAGGGTTAAATCTACCACACCATGGCCCTGGTAACTGTCATACATCAATGTAAAATACCCCGTGTTTGGTTTTTGTTATTACATGTCTGCCCCTAACCATGACAGGAGGGCTGTTGAATGGATGATTGTACCTTAAACTTTTTGCTTCGAAATCAAGTTATTAAAACTGCAAATCTGAACCAAAGATATAGGACTACATAAACAGAGAAATACAGTATCCATAAGTGTGTAGCATGCAGATATAATGATTTAGCAAATAACAGACAAGGTCTATCATTTGAAAAACAAGAACATTGTTTCTCATATTCTCACCCATTCTCCTTCCTTCTGCCACCATACATATGTAAATAGTTGCCCATAAAGTGGTGATCTTCTCCAAGCAGGGATTTAGTGGCTGGCCACAACCCCTGACAACTGTCAAGGTGCATGGAGAGTGTCATCAGTAAAACACCAGGGTCCCACCAGGTGGCCGGGTTATCACATGGTTCCTGGTTGCCATGGTAACATTCCTGATGACAGATGCCGGCTGTGATTGGATACCAGCAGAACAACACCATAGTGTCCAGAAACTGGGGCTCCTGGATTGCAGACAAAGGGTAAGATCAAGGATGAATGAATGTCATCAGGGAAACTGTTTGGTACTCTCTACTATCATAATATGGTAGAAACATATTTCAAGAATCCCTTATCTATTTTTGTGTCAGTGCTACCACAGTAGATGTTATTTACAGCTGATGTGAATGCAGTTCTCACAGAGTCAATGTGATACCTACATGGAGGTAGAAGCGGGGATCGCTTTCTGTCATGTTGAGGGGGCTTAGGAGGTGGACGGAAGGCATGGAAAGGACAGGATCATCATGCCTGGAATTGGGTGCTAAATTGAGTCTGTCGGATGCAGCTTATACAGGACTACACAGGGGGTCAGAGAGGGGCACAAATACCACAGACACAGAGGTAAATAGGAAAAACATGAGGACACTGTAAAGATCAAGATAGACTTTAACTTCTCAAGAAGAAGCTTGATCCAGCTCCATAGGCCTTTTATATTCAACCCTGTTACTCCCACTTTCCACTTTGCCATAGTTGTGATATGATTAATCAAGTTTGTTGTGTTCATTATAAACAGCCTTAGTCTCTTGGTCAACAAAGGCTGCAGCAACCCTTGTTTAATGTATAGGGCCTATAGTAATTTCAGAACTATAGACCAGCTCTATACACCCTGGTTCTGTGTCTATGTCAGTATGTGGCTAGGGACTATAGGCCAGCTGTCTGGACCTTCATTCTGGTTCTGGATCTTTGGGCTGATTGTGAATGGGCCAATTACTCCAAAGCCTCCTGGTAATTATAACCTTTGTGGTACTGTGGTTAAATACCTCTGGTGTTTTCTGTTGTTGGTATTGATTCCGCTAATGACGGATCTGGCCTAGGGATCCTGGACGGTGCCCATCTTGGATTGAGCAGTAATTAGAGAAGGGAGATCAATGATGAGGTGAGGACCTGACAGCACTAGGGTGTATCAGTCAGATGGGACCACTGTCCTGTCTTTATAATGTATCCAAGGGGTAATGAGACAACTATCTAACCATTTAAGGACTGTTTACTGTTTGTATGACCAAATTAATCCAGACCTTTCTCAGTCATATTGGATGAGAACACTGCTGTCTCTACACTGTATACAGAGGATAATGAACCCACTATCTAACCCTTTTAGGACCACATATGGCATGTATGACCTTTCTTGCTATGATACATGCAGCCATTGTACAAGAAGGCAGTGAAGAAGTCATTAATGTAAGGCTCTTGTTACGGCTCTAGCTACGGCTCCTGGGTAGCGGCCATCTTGGATTGAGCAGTAATTAGAGGAGGGTGATTAATGGTGAGATGAGGACCTGACAGTCCATACTGTCAGTCAGATGAGAACACTGTACTGTCGCTGTATTGTATACAGGGGACAATGAGACCACAGTTTTCTTCACAAGGAGCTGTATACCGGGTTAATGCAAGAAGCCTTTTTGCAATTGTTAGAATTTCTAACCTATTTCTCTTCCTATGATGAATGTCTTCTAAAATTGACATATTGTTTGCTTATCATGTTTAGGTTAAACCTTTGTTTTGCTGGAGACTTTCAAAGTTACAGCAACTATTTCTTCATGTACAAGATGGATTTTAGATGTGAGTCTGATTCATGTCAGTCCTTATGTCAGATTGCCTCCTCAGTATATACTATTTTGATTTGGATCAAATTAAAGATGGAAGAGGCCTGGGCAGAAGCAATTTCCAAGGAACGTATGACATATGTCACATGTCCTAGATGAGTTGGGATTGGTCGAAATGAGTTTCCATATATATAAAGACAGAGAGTAGATCGCAGGGTTTGGCAGTGAAGGGGAAACCCAACAGGACAATTTTAGAAAATGCACACAGAGGGCGCAGAATACAACTGGATGGCTGGTACCAAAGGTACTACAAGAATGTTGACCTGCATGCGTGACAATCAACCAACCCCTTTCCCCTGTTGTTCAAAGATGTCCAATCCTGAAGGCACACTGGGAAGAGACACAGTGATGGAGACATTGATTAAACAAGGGAATAAGATAAAGAGAGGGACAGAAATAAAGACTCTAGCGAATAATAGAGGAGAAAAATAAGATATGATGGACAGATAGACGGATGAAGACATGATGGGTAACAGAGTACAGGAGAGATAAGGAAGGAGACAGATAGCCGGTGTATTGTGCAAAAAAAAACCAAGAGAGGGTTAGTCTGACTGAGTAGATGTAGCAGTGAGAGAGAACATGTTATTATTTGCTAACTGGTGGGTTGTACTGCTTAGACCTGCTAGAAATTGATTAACAATGCTAACCAGCGGGTGCTCATCACTTCCACTAAGTACTCTGAACTTCATATAACCTTGACAAGAAGAAAGTCCCAGGCATTGATCACTAAGGTCACAGGGGTTGTCTGAGGATGGGCAGAATTCTGGGTCAATGGCTTCCATGTCCCAGTTCCCAGCACTTCAGACAAATTGATCGGTTGAAAAGACTGGATGAAACAAGATAATATGTCTACTAGTTGAGAATACATTAGTAAAATCAGTCCATCTGATCCAGAATTTACAAGAGATAAGACTACATAAAAGGAAAAAAGGAAGTCCTCATTAAAATATATAGTGAGTGGGAATAAGTGTCAGATACCTGGCCTACAATAATGTGCTGGTGCATTCAATACAGCCTTGGAACTGTGTGTCGTGGCACAACTCTAGTGGCAGCATTGGAGTTAGTGTGTCTGTGAGGAGAGTAGTATAGTATGTATCGGAACGGGACTATAGTTAAGTACTGTTTATTACTCAATCGACCTGCAGCCAATCAGAGGCCTCCATTTGGTCACGTGACCGGAAGTGACCTACTTAGGGGATTAGTGGTGCATTCTGGGTAACCCTGCAGCCAATCAGAGGCCTCCATTTGGTCACGTGACCGGAAGTGACCTACTTAGGGGATTAGTGGTGCATTCTGGGTAACCTACTGACCTACTTAGAAGCTCTCAGCCAATCAGAGGCCGGCATTCTGGTAACCATGGTAACGTGACTTACTTACGTCACGTGACCTACTTAGGCTCAGCCAATCAGAAGCAGGCATTCTGGTAACTAGGGTAACGTGACCTACTTAGGGTTTGTTTGTAAACAACACCACGTGGCTCTCTTGTTTGTAAACAACACCACGTGACACGTGACTGTTTGTAAACAAACAATTCGACTTAGTCTGACATTTTCAGCTGTCGCATGCTGACCTGCTGCTATCATAAGAGAAACAAAAGCCCTAATCACGCTTTTCAGCTGGATCCTTCCACCCACCAGACATGGATCCAGATGGGAGGGTGGTTTAAAATTAATCCGTGTACCGACTGTCATACAATAGTGTAATTAGTTGAACACGTGTTACCTGTATAAAGGATTAGCAGGTCATTGGCTTAGAGTGTGTATAGAAAAACAACTACAGGTAGCGTGAACAAAGCGACCCCCTCCCTTTCTGTCACTCTGTCTGTGACTAGAGGGCGCGCGTGTGGTAAGCGGCTTAAATCTAAAGAAAAAAAATCACCCTCTCCTGTCGTCAGCAGTCAGCTGGCCGGCGGCTGGAAAATGCGATTAGAGGGATGATGAGCGCGGTTTTTTATATTCAATATATTAGAAGTGTGCTTTGTTGCTTATATAGTTCATTATGCGTTTAAAATGTTCGCGAGTATCGTAGAAATGTACAAAAATCCTATTGTGGCGCCATCTGACGAAAAGAGCGGAGAACTATACTAGGGTATGGCGAGCTAGACTAGAGCATGTAATCACCAGGCGGCAGAGTGGTCAAAAGACAATCTCGTAGTAGTAGGTCTACTTGGATCTTGAGTAGCCACCCTTGTGGTTGCAATTACCTAGACTAGTTGACCCTGCCAGCCTGGTCAAGTGAAATTAGTAAGGAGACCGCACATTAACGCGCTCCACAGTCTTTAGACAGTTAAGACTATAGTACCGTAGATTCTACTGTGTACTCACACTAACTATTTACAGTGCTACATATTCATACCCGTGTTCTAAGTGTTTTTTTAGAAAAAAGCGATCTACTCACCCATTTTTTTTAGACAAACTCCTATTAGCAGGTAACCTCTGTATAAACCATACTGCAAAGATCTGCTACTTCGAGCGTCTGCCTCGTGACTGATAGTGTACAACAAGACGAAGTGGGCAGAGGTGAAGTACTGTTCCAAGAAAAATTGAGGCTCTTTATATAGCTGAGAGAGCGGCTAATCCGGATGTTCTAAGCTTGTTTTCACCTAGAGCCCCACCCTCTTCCAGAGAGGAATCAAATTGCTTTTCACCTGGACCCTTCCACCCCTCATCCATCAGCATGAAAAGAGGGATAACAAGTGTAACGTGCGCTACATGTATATGGGATTATAGCTGGTGAAGAGATAAAGCCAGGTCAACTGTGTATACAAAGACTACAGGAGGTGATTAACGACAGGTGTGACGCGCCAGCCCGTGGACGGATTATCTTCTAAGCTGACGCTTATTCAACTAGCCAGCTGCCGTCCGCTCCACTCACCACGGCAAGAGGAGGTGCTTTTGTTTTACACTTAAGTCGCTTACCACATGTACTCGTCTCTACCTCACAGACAGACACCCTCTCGCTTGCTTCACGACCCCTGTAGCTTTTTTTGTATACACACTCTAATCTCATAACCCCCTGATCCGTTATACAGGTAACGGGTATTCTCTTTTAAATAGCTGCCAGTCAGCCTGCGGCAGCTGAAAACGACAGTAAGTAGCTTAGCTCTAGAAGCAAGAAGGCGTATATAAGGAGGCTCACACGTGTATAGGCGCCTTATAAGTCGGCAGGGGGTAAATACTAGTGAAAAAGGAAGGCAGGTGTGCAGGTAGCTTTCTAACAGACACGTGTGTGCACTAAGCTGCTTAAGTCTAAACCCACCTGCAGTAGTCAGGTAGCATGTGAAAACTTACTTAACAGATCTCTTAATTGAGTAGAGACTCTGTACTGAGAGAGTCTTTTCAGCCGTTTAAGAGGATTATCTAGGACAGGGTACATAAGGAGTGAAACGACGCTCTCACCCATCACACTTTCTCGACCCGCCCTTCATCATCGTAGCATCGTCCACTCTACGCTCGCTCAGAATGTTATGATGGTTAGTTCTGCTATTTTCAGCTACTTTTCTTATCGAAGTGTTGACGCTACAGAGCATCGAAACTCTCTCCAAATGAGTCCAAGAAAGAAAAAGCAACTTCCACTTGAAGCAGGAAGAGAAACAGTGCCCTATGATGCATGTGAGGTAAAGAAACATTGGAAGGACGTCACCAAGGAGCAATGGATAGAAGCATGCTTCAACTTCATCGGAACGGAAGTAGTTTCATTTGGACAGAGGGAGAAGATTTTGTTGGAGCTATTTTTCTTAGCTCCGTATACTTGGCCTGACTGTGGTGAAATTCCTTCAGGTATTTGTTCAGTCTTCGCCATAGAAGTTATCAGGTCTTTGAAGGAGCTTCGATATATGCAAGGCACTCACGAGGAGATTGTTCAGAAAATGACGGAATTCGAAACAGGAGAAGACACAATATGGTGCGAGGAGACGACATATACGGACGATGATCTGGAGTACATCATTTGTAGCCCGTTGGAACATTATGTTAAAGACTTTGAGGACATGCTAGACAGCACTGAGATGAACCCGAAAGAGAGATCCCTTACTGCACAGAAAGAGGCCAAAGCTGTGTTGGAAAAGCTCAAGTTTGGTCAAGGATTCACTCTTCAAAGCAGCTGTGTGAGTGTGATAAAAGGCCTTGTGTTGAAACATCCAGACATGAAGTTTTCGCGTGCTGTCGACACACTTCCTTTGCCTGAACTGATGATGAACATGATCGATCCCATCGTACCAACATGTTTCGACTCTGCCAATTGTCCCATGTATAAAATGGTTTCAAGTTTTGCCCGTGGCCGATGGCTAAACGATCCACTGAAGTCAGAAAACCTCCTTGATTTAATCAACTGACTAAATGTATTTTCTCATACTAGTATTAGTAGCATTAGTAATAGCAGCTACTCAGTCTCGTGCAGCACAAGCAGCAGCATCTGTCAGCAGCATCCGTGACATCGTCAGCAGCAGCAGCAGCTGCACGAGCAGCACAAGCAGCAGCATCTGTCAACAGCATCCGTGACATCGTCAGCAACTGCAGCAGCTGCACGAGCAGCACAAGCAGCAGCAGCTGTCAGCAGCTGCAGCAGCTGCACGAGCAGCACAAGCAGCAGCACCAACAGCAGCAGCAACAGCAAATCAGCAGCAGCAGCAGCAGCAGCAGCAGCAGCAGCAGCAGCAGCAGCGGCGGTGTGGACCACTAAATTCGAGATGGCGACATGTCTGTTTCTTAGAATCGACATTCGACATGAGGCCTAGTGACATTTGACATGAAGCTTGAAAAACATAGTGACAGGTGACATGAGCAATTCTTAAAATCGACATGAGATATGAGCATAATTAAGCGACATCGACATGTGCCATGGCTATTTTTTTTTAAGACAAACGCCATAGACTCCTCATTCAAACCCCCACTAGTAGTGCTCTATAAGCGCAAGCTTTGCCTTAAGAGAGCTGTGGCTGTGAACCCTCTCCTCCCCCCGTACACACAGGTAAATATCAGAGTCAGCACAAGCAGCTCGTGCAGCTGCTGCAGCTGACACTAGTGTCAGCTGCTGCTTGTGCTGCTCATGCAGCGGCTATTTGTAAACTAATTAATACGACTTCCTCATTAAATTTGTCATCTACAACTGTTTCAATCTTAAGGCTTTTTTTTTGAGTTTATTCTTTTTTCAAATTTGGTCCCACCTCAAAAGAGGAATAGGACTCTGTAACAATGTAGCTCTCTTGATCAATTAACAGCCCCATTTTTCTTAGATGTCATCTGACAGCTTCTTGCTAGGCCAGGATATTGTTAAATAAACAACTTGGAAAGCTAATTACAGTTTTCTGGGCTTGAAATATGAGTATCTTGACTGTAACAGCAGCCTTTTTACCGTATAGTCCTTCAACGGACTCTTGCTGGCCAGACTTTCAAGCAAGTTTGCCAAAGTCCAGCCTGTTATTGAATGTCCAGCCTAGCCTGACCCTCAGTAGAATGGTCCTTGACCCATCTATTATAGTCCAGCAGTGCCTGACCCTTGTATGAGAGTAGTATTGGCGACATTGGCTGACTCTGATATTTACCTGTGTGTACGGGGGGAGGAGAGGGTTCACAGCCACAGCTCTCTTAAGGCAAAGCTTGCGCTTATAGAGCACTACTAGTGGGGGTTTGAATGAGGAGTCTATGGCGTTTGTCTTAAAAAAAAATAGCCATGGCACATGTCGATGTCGCTTAATTATGCTCATATCTCATGTCGATTTTAAGAATTGCTCATGTCACCTGTCACTATGTTTTTCAAGCTTCATGTCAAATGTCACTAGGCCTCATGTCGAATGTCGATTCTAAGAAACAGACATGTCGCCATCTCGAATTTAGTGGTCCACACCGCCGCTGCTGCTGCTGCTGCTGCTGCTGCTGATTTGCTGTTGCTGCTGCTGTTGGTGCTGCTGCTTGTGCTGCTCGTGCAGCTGCTGCAGCTGCTGACAGCTGCTGCTGCTTGTGCTGCTCGTGCAGCTGCTGCAGTTGCTGACGATGTCACGGATGCTGTTGACAGATGCTGCTGCTCGTGCAGCTGCTGCTGCTGCTGACGATGTCACGGATGCTGCTGACAGATGCTGCTGCTTGTGCTGCACGAGACTGAGTAGCTGCTATTACTAATGCTACTAATACTAGTATGAGAAAATACATTTAGTCAGTTGATTAAATCAAGGAGGTTTTCTGACTTCAGTGGATCGTTTAGCCATCGGCCACGGGCAAAACTTGAAACCATTTTATACATGGGACAATTGGCAGAGTCGAAACATGTTGGTACGATGGGATCGATCATGTTCATCATCAGTTCAGGCAAAGGAAGTGTGTCGACAGCACGCGAAAACTTCATGTCTGGATGTTTCAACACAAGGCCTTTTATCACACTCACACAGCTGCTTTGAAGAGTGAATCCTTGACCAAACTTGAGCTTTTCCAACACAGCTTTGGCCTCTTTCTGTGCAGTAAGGGATCTCTCTTTCGGGTTCATCTCAGTGCTGTCTAGCATGTCCTCAAAGTCTTTAACATAATGTTCCAACGGGCTACAAATGATGTACTCCAGATCATCGTCCGTATATGTCGTCTCCTCGCACCATATTGTGTCTTCTCCTGTTTCGAATTCCGTCATTTTCTGAACAATCTCCTCGTGAGTGCCTTGCATATATCGAAGCTCCTTCAAAGACCTGATAACTTCTATGGCGAAGACTGAACAAATACCTGAAGGAATTTCACCACAGTCAGGCCAAGTATACGGAGCTAAGAAAAATAGCTCCAACAAAATCTTCTCCCTCTGTCCAAATGAAACTACTTCCGTTCCGATGAAGTTGAAGCATGCTTCTATCCATTGCTCCTTGGTGACGTCCTTCCAATGTTTCTTTACCTCACATGCATCATAGGGCACTGTTTCTCTTCCTGCTTCAAGTGGAAGTTGCTTTTTCTTTCTTGGACTCATTTGGAGAGAGTTTCGATGCTCTGTAGCGTCAACACTTCGATAAGAAAAGTAGCTGAAAATAGCAGAACTAACCATCATAACATTCTGAGCGAGCGTAGAGTGGACGATGCTACGATGATGAAGGGCGGGTCGAGAAAGTGTGATGGGTGAGAGCGTCGTTTCACTCCTTATGTACCCTGTCCTAGATAATCCTCTTAAACGGCTGAAAAGACTCTCTCAGTACAGAGTCTCTACTCAATTAAGAGATCTGTTAAGTAAGTTTTCACATGCTACCTGACTACTGCAGGTGGGTTTAGACTTAAGCAGCTTAGTGCACACACGTGTCTGTTAGAAAGCTACCTGCACACCTGCCTTCCTTTTTCACTAGTATTTACCCCCTGCCGACTTATAAGGCGCCTATACACGTGTGAGCCTCCTTATATACGCCTTCTTGCTTCTAGAGCTAAGCTACTTACTGTCGTTTTCAGCTGCCGCAGGCTGACTGGCAGCTATTTAAAAGAGAATACCCGTTACCTGTATAACGGATCAGGGGGTTATGAGATTAGAGTGTGTATACAAAAAAAGCTACAGGGGTCGTGAAGCAAGCGAGAGGGTGTCTGTCTGTGAGGTAGAGACGAGTACATGTGGTAAGCGACTTAAGTGTAAAACAAAAGCACCTCCTCTTGCCGTGGTGAGTGGAGCGGACGGCAGCTGGCTAGTTGAATAAGCGTCAGCTTAGAAGATAATCCGTCCACGGGCTGGCGCGTCACACCTGTCGTTAATCACCTCCTGTAGTCTTTGTATACACAGTTGACCTGGCTTTATCTCTTCACCAGCTATAATCCCATATACATGTAGCGCACGTTACACTTGTTATCCCTCTTTTCATGCTGATGGATGAGGGGTGGAAGGGTCCAGGTGAAAAGCAATTTGATTCCTCTCTGGAAGAGGGTGGGGCTCTAGGTGAAAACAAGCTTAGAACATCCGGATTAGCCGCTCTCTCAGCTATATAAAGAGCCTCAATTTTTCTTGGAACAGTACTTCACCTCTGCCCACTTCGTCTTGTTGTACACTATCAGTCACGAGGCAGACGCTCGAAGTAGCAGATCTTTGCAGTATGGTTTATACAGAGGTTACCTGCTAATAGGAGTTTGTCTAAAAAAAATGGGTGAGTAGATCGCTTTTTTCTAAAAAAACACTTAGAACACGGGTATGAATATGTAGCACTGTAAATAGTTAGTGTGAGTACACAGTAGAATCTACGGTACTATAGTCTTAACTGTCTAAAGACTGTGGAGCGCGTTAATGTGCGGTCTCCTTACTAATTTCACTTGACCAGGCTGGCAGGGTCAACTAGTCTAGGTAATTGCAACCACAAGGGTGGCTACTCAAGATCCAAGTAGACCTACTACTACGAGATTGTCTTTTGACCACTCTGCCGCCTGGTGATTACATGCTCTAGTCTAGCTCGCCATACCCTAGTATAGTTCTCCGCTCTTTTCGTCAGATGGCGCCACAATAGGATTTTTGTACATTTCTACGATACTCGCGAACATTTTAAACGCATAATGAACTATATAAGCAACAAAGCACACTTCTAATATATTGAATATAAAAAACCGCGCTCATCATCCCTCTAATCGCATTTTCCAGCCGCCGGCCAGCTGACTGCTGACGACAGGAGAGGGTGATTTTTTTTCTTTAGATTTAAGCCGCTTACCACACGCGCGCCCTCTAGTCACAGACAGAGTGACAGAAAGGGAGGGGGTCGCTTTGTTCACGCTACCTGTAGTTGTTTTTCTATACACACTCTAAGCCCATGACCTGCTAATCCTTTATACAGGTAACACGTGTTCAACTAATTACACTATTGTATGACAGTCGGTACACGGATTAATTTTAAACCACCCTCCCATCTGGATCCATGTCTGGTGGGTGGAAGGATCCAGCTGAAAAGCGTGATTAGGGCTTTTGTTTCTCTTATGATAGCAGCAGGTCAGCATGCGACAGCTGAAAATGTCAGACTAAGTCGAATTGTTTGTTTACAAACAGTCACGTGTCACGTGGTGTTGTTTACAAACAAGAGAGCCACGTGGTGTTGTTTACAAACAAACCCTAAGTAGGTCACGTTACCCTAGTTACCAGAATGCCTGCTTCTGATTGGCTGAGCCTAAGTAGGTCACGTGACGTAAGTAAGTCACGTTACCATGGTTACCAGAATGCCGGCCTCTGATTGGCTGAGAGCTTCTAAGTAGGTCAGTAGGTTACCCAGAATGCACCACTAATCCCCTAAGTAGGTCACTTCCGGTCACGTGACCAAATGGAGGCCTCTGATTGGCTGCAGGGTTACCCAGAATGCACCACTAATCCCCTAAGTAGGTCACTTCCGGTCACGTGACCAAATGGAGGCCTCTGATTGGCTGCAGGTCGATTGAGTAATAAACAGTACTTAACTATAGTCCCGTTCCGATACATACTATACTACTGAGGAGGGGTTGAGGGTGATCATGGTGGGTGGGAAGCTTTACAGGCAGTGTGGGATTTGCTGCGCTTTATTCGGCCATTCTGCCTCAGTGCCTGCTGAGTCATGGGCTAAGCTGTACAAGGGCTTTGTAGGGTGAGGTGGGGTTATATGGAAGGAGGGGCCAGGCCCACAAGGATGACAGTTTGTTTCCTGTCACAAGGAAAGTGATATGTTGTTCTTAAAGTTTAACACTTAGGCATCAAGGTGGCACAGACTTTACATCTCTTGATTTTTAAGCAGATGAAGATGTGGACCTAAACATCTTGGTTCAAAAAGCTTACTATTTATAAGTGATTGAGCAAATAATTGTATAATTTTTAAAAATCCACTGGATGGAATCAAATGCTAACGGGTGTAAAATATCAAGCACAACAGTAGCTAGATAGGCGGCAATACGTGGTCCGAGCCCTGTCTCAGAAACAGGATAGAAAAATGAATATATGCAGTTACATACATACCTACAAGAGGCAAATCTATGAGAAATAGGGTATGTATACACATCTATTGTTGGCCCTGGTTTGCTGTAGAGGATACCTTTAAACAAACCTTTTTTTCTTTAGCCTGAGGGTCGTAACTAAACAAGGGTATTTGGGTGGAGCAGCACCTGGTGGGGGTGTAAGGAACTAAACGGCTGACTTTGTCTGATGAGATATTTGCATGACGACAGACATAACTCTTCCTCATAGCTAGCTTCTCCCAGCACCTTTATATCCATTAACAGCAGATGTTTGGCTAGAGATATATCTCACTCAGACTGACGGCACTTTTATATTGGCATGAGGGGTGTTTTTACTTTTAATCCATTTTATCCATTTGTTTTCAGGGAAAAGGGGGAGGGGTATTGTGTTTTTAATCTATGGGTTACAATAGTACAGTTAAGGAACAATTTGTCCAAGAGCAAAGAGTATAGCTCAGAGCGACCTAGTGAGTGTGTCCAGCAGGGAGCCCCCAGTATAGCCTGCAGTACTCGTGGCCGAAGCACACTCCCGTGGGTATAGATTTAGGTGTCTGAAGACCTAGGTTTGCTACGTTTTAAGAACTTACAGGTAATTACTTATCCATCTCATTACATATTTTAGCAACTTGAAGAGGCTAGCCTGTGTAGGCATGAACTCTCTATAGCATTGGTAACATCCCTGAAGCATGAAAGGGGATCTGGTGGTGCAGGGATTAAAAGGGGCCTTATAACACCATAACACCACGGTTGCGGCAATGATTAGAACATAAGGAGTAGGGTAACAGATCACTTCAGATATCATGATAATATACAATCTGGTAGTCCAGCTCTACGGAAAAACTTATGACATAAATAATGCAATAATCTTTCTCCACAAATTACACTTTGTTCCAGTAAATCGTAGTAGTCGTTTTTTTGTACAGTAGAAGACATAAGCCACATTAACAGATTAAGCACCATGTGTGGAGCTGTATCCTATATCACCTAAATACATATATACTCTTTCTGCTATACAGTAAATTGAATTTGTCCAGTAATATTACACTTCAATGTGTATACATGCCCAGGTAAAAAAATACCATGGTCATTACCATGGTTTACAATTCAACACCATAGTATACCATGGTTTACCAGAATGTACTATAGTATACTATTGTAAACCAGTGTATGTGTAACTCTAATTTACTACTGTACACCATGGTAAACTATAGTTGCATTTATTACTATTGTAAACAATAGTTAGATGGTTAAAACAGCATCACTGAATACCATAGAATACCACAAACTATTCTGCAAGGATAAAACTTGTAATTTACCATGATGGTTGGATAATTGTTAACCATGGTTTATTATGATATATCATGGTAATACATTTCATCATGGTTTATAATGATTGTCATCACTATGATTTACCATGGTATATCACTATCATGATAAACCATGGTTTATATATCATAGTATATCATGGTTAACTCATGTTTACTAGGGTGGTTACACTTAATATATGCAACTATGATATACTATAGTATTCTTTTTACTATGGTATACCACAATGTATTTGGATGATAGAAAACTATAGTTTTGATACTATAGTTTATCATAGTTTAGTTGGTCATACTAGAGTAATATTGTGTTTCTTTACTTATGGTAAACTCTGTTTAACATTGTTTTATTTTGTCATAGGCATCATGCACCAAGCATCACGCTAGCTATGGAGTTTGTCATGGTATCTACTATGGTTCATATTATAAGTACATAATGATAGTTACAATTTTAAACTATCATAGAACATAGTTTATTGTAGTATTTTATCATAGTAAACTACGGTTAATTTACCCTGGTTATTTGGCCAAACCATAGTATTATGACAATAGTTTACCATCGTATTTACTATGGTATACTACAATAGTTACCATTGTAAACTATCATAGAATAGACTATAGTTTAGTAGTGTGGGCAGCCTGAGATGTACCTGGGGATGCAGGCAGTGAATCATACACCAAGCACTCACACCTATAGAGGTGTGTGCGGCCTGAGAGGTACCTGGGGATGTAGGTGGTGAGTTATAAGTGTCATACACCGAGCACTCACACCTACAGAGGTGTGTGCGGCCTGAGAGGTACCTGGGGATGTAGGTGGTGAGTTATAAGTGTCATACACCGAGCACTCACACCTACAGAGGTGTGTGCGGCCTGAGAGGTACCTGGGGATGTAGGTGGTGAGTTATAACTTATATATAAGTGTCATACACCGAGCACTCACACCTACAGAGGTGTGTGCGGCCTGAGAGGTACCTGGGGGTGTAGGTGGTGAGTTATAAGTGTCATACACCGAGCACTCACACCTACAGAGGTGTGTGCGGCCTGAGAGGTACCTGGGGATGTAGGTGGTGAGTTATAAGTGTCATACACCGAGCACTCACACCTACAGAGGTGTGTGTGGCCTCAGAGGTACAGGGAGGTGCATGAGGTGAGCTATAGGCATCATACACCGAGAACTCATACTAACTATGGAGTTCATCAGGGTATTCACCATGCTACATAATAATAGTTACCATTGTAAATTATCATATAATATAGTTTATCATAGTATTTATCATAGGAAACTATGGTTAATTTACCCTGGTTATTTGGCCAAACCATAGTCTTTTGACAACAATAAAAACTTTAAAAGAAATTAAGTATTTTATTTAGATATGCGGGAAATACTAAAGTAATCTTTTTTTTAAACTTGCTACAGTATACTATAGTGTCAAGGTGTGCGGGAATTACTATGGTACTACTATAGTCAACAGATAATAATATAATACATGTACATACTACTCTTTTCCTGGCCTCAAAATTAGATGTCATACACCCAGCACTAACACCTACAGAGGTGTGTGCGGCCTGAGGGGTACCTGGGAGTGCAGGTATTTTACTATAGCCGCCATACACCCAGCACTCACACCAGTACCCGGCCCTATACCCTCCAGTACCTGGCTCTATACCCTCCAGTGCCCGGCCATACCCTCCATCAGTCCAGTACCCGGCCCCAGCCTCCAGTACCCACACCTAGCCTCCAGTATCCGGCCTCTGCCTCCAGTACCCGGTCCCAGCCTTTATTACACGGCCCCAGCCTTTATTACAAGGCCCAACCTTTATTACACGGCCCAGCCTTTATTACACGGCCCAGCCTCCAGTACCTACCCCTAACCCCCAGTACCTGGCTTCTGCCTCCAGTACCCGGTCCCAGCCTTTAGTACACAGCCCAAGCCTCCAGTGCCCACCCCTAGCCTCCAGTACCCGGCCCCTGCCTCCATTACCCGGCCCCTGTCTCCAGTACCCGGCCCCTGCCTCCAGTACCCGGCCCCTGCCTCCAGCACCCGGCCCCTGCCTCCAGCACCCGGCCCCTGCCTCCAGTACCCGGCCCCTGCCTCCAGTACCCGGCCCCTGCCTCCAGTACCCGGCCCCTGCCTCCAGTACCCGGCCCCTGTCTCCAGTACCCGGCCCCTGCCTCCAGTACCCGGCCCCTGTCTCCAGTACCTACCTTGGGGTACAGGTGCTAGAAGCGCTACCATCTTCACCCAATGACAGCTAATACAATACTGATCCGCTTCAGTGCACATTGGAGGTCACGTGACCTCCCTAGCCAATCAGAGGGAGGTCTCGCGGCGGTCACGTGACCAGGACAGCACCCCCTTTATAATGGGGGTGCTGCTGAGGTCGCTCCCCCCTTCACCACTGCTTGAGCTACTGAACACACCTGCTGCTACAACCTACCTGCTGCCTGCCAGAATGACTGCCCAGCTGCCTACCTGACTGCCCAGCTTACAGGACCCAACCCAAGCCTCCAGTACCCTGCCCTAGCCTCCAGTACCCGATCCTATACCCTCCAGTACCCAGCCCTAGCCCCCAGTGCCCATCTCTATCCTCTAGTAACCGTCCATAGCATCCAGTGCCTGGCCCAAGAAAAAATCCCCTAGCAATTGATGATTATATAACCTGACACTGAACAAGAACCTAGTAAACCTATTCATCAGAGTGAACCATTGTTAATTTACTATAGTTTTTTTGGAAACACCATAGTATTAGACAATAGTTTATCATGGTATTCACTATGGTACAAATTGATAGTTACCATTGTAAACTATCATAGAATATAGTTTATTGTAGTATTTACCATAGTCAACTATGATTAATTTACCCTGGTTATTTGGCCAAACCATAGTATTTGGACGATAGTTTACCCTGATATTTACCATGGTACATTACAATAGTTACCACTGTAAACTATCATAGAATAGAATATAGTATGTTGTAATGTTCATCATAGTAAACCATGATTAAATTACCCTGGTTATTTGGCCAAACCCTGATAAGATTACTATGATATACTATGATATCAACCATGATATATGATAATATACAATGATAGAACATAGTAAAATACTACATTTCATCATAGTAGAAATCATCATTTACCATAGTAAATATCATAGTATATCATAGTATTAATACCCTGGTTTGGCCAAATAACCAGGGTAAATTTACCATGGTTTACCATTGTGAATACCATGGTATTTTTTTACCTGGGTGAGACTGAAATACACTGTTGAACATAATAGTCCTGCAGTTTTTAGGGAGTAGCAGTTCACTTGGCTTCAGTCTCTGCCTCCCACACATGTGTCCCTCACATACTCCCTCAGACATGTATATGGCTGATTGTCATGAAACTGCTTTTTTTACATTATCTTTTCTCCTGACTACAGTTTCTTGGATATAATGGATACATTGATTATGTAATAGATAGACTATGGTTATGAAAAGGTATGTAGAATTAACCACAGCTTGCTGGTGGGGCCAGACGAGGGCGATGCCCAAGTCGCCCTACCAGCAAGCTGTGGTTAATCCCACTTACCTTTTCATAACCATTGTCTATCTATTTTAAACCACAGCAGTAAGGTTATGTTAGGGTATACAATATACCCAAGGGGCAAAGTCCTTTGTCTTACCCCTCCGATGTGGTTTGATTAAACCTCTCCTGGCTGGGCTTGACTAGGGCTTCTAAGGGTACCCTGGATTTACCTAAAACCTTATAGTAAAAATACCTGTGGTGGATATCAAAAATCATAATTCAGAGGAGAGCAAAAAAGACACTGACTCTACTCTCTACTCCTCCTCCCTCCGCCTCTCCCTCCCACAGGTCTGTTCATCCACACTCAAGCTACAACTCGTGATCTCCAATAACTCATGACCAGGTCCCTAAGAAACCTGCCATTCTCATATGGATGGACACCCCAGTAGCCTAAAGACAGACCACCACCCTACACCCATACTAATAGTCTAAATGCTCCGAGCCTTAGTCTGTAGTGGCTATCCAAGGTTAGTCATAGTGATATTGGTTAGGATGACAAGCTGACATTCAAAGATGTCTAAGGCCAAACAAATGCCTTATTCTTAAAAGACTTATAATTATAGGAATGAAACAAAATACTTCGCTTCCCTTCAAGGACTAACACTGTTTTATGTCCCACCACTCACCACTCACCAATGTTCTGCATTCTCTACTCCTGGGCCTCTCTCAACCAGTTTAGGTTTCTCCCAAGTAATCACGGATAGTAATGGCTCTGTCTAGACTAATAAATCTAGGCTCTTAGTGGGTGATTACGGTCTTAATCAGCTGAGATGGAGTGTAGAAATGGATAATTGTTGCCATGCTCAACCGGCTTCCTACAGAGAGTTACAAGCCGTAACTAACTGGGACATGGCTCACTACCCTGAGAGTGGTGCTTGCCTCACTACACAGAAAACTGCTACAATGGTTGTTTTCGTGGCTGCTTTTGACCCTGTAAGGACCTAATAATGCATTAATGCATCATGCCTTGATCATCATGATGCAAGATTGCAACCCTGGCGAGTAAATGGCCAGTGCTACATAATCATGCCAACCCTGTGCGGTTGAGACACTCCCGTAGGGTTGGCATGATGCATCAATGCAGCTTCCACTATTTTAGCGACATGCCGTCCCTATAGGGTTAAATCTACAACACCACGGCCCTGGTAACTGTCATACATCAATGTCATCAGGGCAACACCCTGTGTTTGGTTTTCGTTATTACATGTCTGCCCCTAACCATGACAGGAGGGCTGTTGAATGGATGATTGTACCTAAAACTATTTGCTTCGAAATCAAGTTATTAAAACTGCAAATCTGAACCAAAGAAATAGGACTACATATACAGAGAAATACAGTATCCATAAGTGTGTAGCATGCATATATAATGATTGAGCATATAAAACACAAGGTCTTTCATTTGAAAAACAAGGACATTGTTTCTCATATTCTCACCCATTCTCCTTCCTTCTGCCACCATACATATGTAAATAGTTGCCCATAAAGTGGTGATCCTTTCCAAGCAGGGATTTAGTGGCTGGCTTTAAGACCTGAAAAATGTCAAGGTGCATGGAGAGTGTCATCAGTAAAACACCAGTGTCCCACCAGGTGGCCGGGTTATCACATGGTTCCTGGTTGCCATGGTAATATTCTTGAAGACAGATGTTGGCTGTGATTGGATGACCCGTAAAGCTGTTGATACTGGGGTCCTGTTTATTGCTGGTACTGATAATGGGTAATGTGCAGGCAGGCTGGATACTAGCAGAACAACACCAATGGTGTCCAGGAACTGAGAGTTCTGGATAACCAACAAAGGATTTGCACATAAGGTCAAGGATGAATGAATGTCCGCAGGAAAACTGTTTAGTACTGTCCACTATCTTGATATAGTAGAAATATATTTCAACAATCCCTTATTTAATTTTGTGTCAGTGCCCCTGTTGTAGATGTCATTTACACCTGCTGTGAATGCAGCTCTCACAGAGTAAATGTGATACCTAAGGGGCGGCAAATGCGGAGATGGGTTTCTGTCATGTTTAGGGGGCTGACGAGTGATGGGGATGGAAAGGCCAGGTTCATCAAGCCTGAAATTGGGTGCTAAATCGAGTCTGTCGGATGCAGTATTTGGAATACAGAACTACACAGAGGGTCATAGAGGGCCACAAATAATACAGAACCAGAGGTATAAACAGGGGAAACTTATAAAACTGTGAAGATCCAGATAGACTTTAACTTCTCAGCAAGAAGAAGGTTGATCAAACTCCATAGGCCGTTCATATTCAACCCTGTTACTCCCACTTTCCACTTTGCCGTACTTGTGATCAATATGGTTAGTTCAGCTAATTGCATTCATTAAAGACATCCTTAGTCTCTTAGTCAACAAAAATCTGAAAGGCTTGTTTAATATATAGGGAATATAGTAAGATTCAGAACTATAGACCAGCACTATATACCCTGGTTTTGTGTCTATGCTAGGGACTATAGGCCAGCCGCTGAACCTTTATTCTTGTTTTGGGTCTGTGCCAGACCAGCCCACCATGAGCTGATTGTGAATAGGCCTATTACTCCAAAGCCTCCTGCTCTAGGAGGAGGTGATTATAACCTTTGTGGTACTGTGGTTGAAATGGTGTTTTCTGTTGTTGGCATCGATTTCTGCTAATGATGGATCTGGCCTAGGGCTCCTGGACGGTTCCCATGTTGGATTGAGCAGTAATTAGAGAAGGGAGATCAATGATGAGGTGAGGACCTGACAGCACTAGGTTAGATAAGTCAGATGGGAACACTGTCCTGTCTTGATGCTGTATCCAAGGGGTAATGAGTCAACCATCAAACCATTTAAGGACTGTTTACTGTTTGCATGACTGCATTTATCCAGACCTTTTACAGTCATGGTGGATGAGAACACTGCTGTCTCTACACTTTACACAGGGGATAATAAACCCTCTATCTAACCCGTTAAGGGCTAAGTATCCTTAGGACTGCCAGTCCTTTCTTGATGCGCACTGCCATAGAGTATTGTTTCCAATGCAAATGCAAAATCTTGGCTTTCAGGGGGGCATTGGCCCACTATGGCAGTGCTAATGATATGGCATGTATGACCTTTCTTACTATGATACATTCATGCAGCCATTGTACAAGAAGGCGGTGAAGAGGTCATTATTGTAAGGCGCTTGTTGAAGCCCTCTGGGTGTTTTATGTTGCTGTTGCTGGCATTGATTTCCCCTGATGACAGATCTGGCCTTGGGCTCCTCGACGGTGGCCATCTTATATTGAGCAGTAATTGGAGGAGGGTGATTAATGGTGAGACGAGGACCTGATAGCCCTGGGGTGGATCAGTCAGATAGCAACACTACCTGTCATTGTACTGTATCTTGGTGATAATGAGACTACTGTTTACTTCTCAAGGAGCTTTATGCTGTGTTAAGGCAAGAAGCCTTTTTGCAATTATTAGAAATTCTAGCCTATTTTCTCTTTACATGATGAATATCTCTTAGAAATTGACAGATTGTTTTAGTTAAAACTTTGCTACGCTGGAGACTTCCAAACTTACAGCAACTATCTTTCATCTCAGCTAGAAATTGTTTGTTTGTCACATTGCAGTTAAAACTTTGCTATTTTGGAGAATCCTGAAGCTACAGCAACTATGTTCATGTTAAATAGATTATGTTTGAGTTTAAGATGTGAGTGAGATTTATGTCAGTTTTCATGTCAGATGGCCTCCTCAGTTTTTACTCTTCCCATTTGGATCAAATTAAAGATGGAAGAGGCCTTGGCAGAAGCAATTTCCAAGAAATGTATGACATATGTCACATGGCCAAGATTAAAAAGGATCGGTCGAAATGAGTTTTCACATATATATATAGATACAGAGAGAGTAGAATGCAGAGTTAGGTAGTGTAGGGGAACAGAATGATTTAAGAAAATGCACACAGAGTGCGCAGAATGGAACTGGAGGGCCAAATAACATAAGAACCAGTTCACATTAGGGAGTACTCATTTTCAACAACAGGAGGGGGGATGGATTTGGGGGAAGACCTAACAAATTAAAATCTCTCTTGAGAGGGGAACCAAAAGAATGTTGACCTGCTTGCGTGACAGTCAACCGACCCCCATCCCCTGTTAAAAAATTAGGCACATTGGAGAAAACAGGGGAAAGAGAGAGAACATATTATTTGCTAACCGGTTGGTTGTACTGCTTAGACCTGCCAGACATTGATTACCAATGCTAACCAGCGGATGCTCATCACTTTCACTAAGGACTCTGACCTTCAGACAACCTTGACAAGAAGAAAGTCCCTGGCATTGATCTCTGAGGTCACAGGGGTTGTCTGAGGATGGGCAGAATTCTGTGTCAATGGCTTCCATGTCCCAGTTCCCAGCACTTGAGACAAATTGATCGGTTGAAAAGACTGGATGAAAAGAGAATAATGTGTTTAGTAGTTGAGAATACATTAGTAAAATCAGTCTGTGAGATCCCAAATTTACAAGACTGCATAAAAGAAAATGATGCAGTCCTCATTTAAAGATATAGTGAGTGGGAATAAGTGTCAGATACCTGGCCTACAATACTGTGCTGATGCATTCAATACAGCCTGGGAACTGTGTGTCGTGGCACCACTCTAATGGCAGCATTGGAGTTAGTGTGTCTGTGAGGAGAGATTGAGGGTGATCATGGCAGGTGGGAAGCTTTACAAGCATTCTGGGATTTGCTGCTCTTTATTTGGCCATTCTGCCTCAGTGGTTGCTTTACAAGGGGCTTTGTAGGGTGAGGTGGAGTTAGATGGAAGGAGGGGCCAGGCCCACAGGGATGACCGTTTGTTTCCTGTCACAGAGGAAGTGATATGCTGCTCTCAAAGTTTAACACTTAAGCATCAAGGTGGCACAGATTTTACTACTCTTGATTGTAATGCAGATGAAGATGTGGATCTGAACATCTTAGTTCAAAAAAGTTACTATTTATAAGTGATTAATACCAACCCATTTATACCATTCCTATGAGAAAACAACATAATTACGTAACTTTTAGGGCCATTACATAATGGTTTACAGATCCTGATATTATGGTTTTCTATGCTGGATACACATGGGTTTGTAATTAATATATAAATGTCTAATTGAATTTTCTTGTACGGAATATCAAGTATGAGTGTCCTGAGGTGTCATATCTAACGACATTACATGTTATGTAGCCTATGTATAGCCAATATACCTTCAGACCTGGACTCAGGTGCAGGGGCTCAGATCTTTTTTCTACTCTTCCTCTTCTGCCGTTGAGTGTGTCAACTATGTAGTTAGTGCATCTCAGAGAGCAAAGAAATACCTTTCAAATGTACTTAAATATGTGTATCTAACATTTTGAAAATTTGCCCAAAACAGCCGGAAATTGCCAAAAAATGCATATTTATCATCTTAAAAATACTTACAGTATGCCTAATCTCCCTTGTAATACCTCAAAATGACACCTGAACTCTCCCAACCCCCTTCAGCTCTGAAATTGACACTGGTTTCGCTTCCACACCATAAGAGATACTGTCTCAGGTATTTTATCACTGAAAGCAGGACACTTCAGGTATCATTTTGAGGTATTACAAGGGAGAGTGGAAGCGAAATCAATATTTAGACAGTGTGCCACCCATGGCTGCATGGCCACTCACTGGCAGAAGGTCCAATTATCCAAATTTTAGCAACATCTACATCATCAGTAGGGGTATTTAGCATCATGATACAACTGCCATGATACATCAGTAGGTGCGCATACATCAGAGCTTACCGTAGCATATTTTAGATATGCTGTGCTCAAAATAATATGGATATGAGAGCAATTTTAAAAGTAGGTGTTTATGGGTTTTTTTACGCGAGGACACGGCCAGCGGCTGTCTACTGGGATACCTAGTAAAATATGTCCTACAGCAAAGAGTATAGCTCGGAGCGACCTGGTTAGTGTGTTCAGCAGGGAGCCCCCAGATAGCCTGCAATGTGTCAATATCAATGGCTGAAGCATACTCCTGTTGGTATAGGATTTATGAGTCTGAAGAGCTCTAGAAATTCAGTATTAAAATGAAGTGTGAGTCTTTAATTCTACCTCCCCTGGGCTTTATACATGATTCTTGGGGCTGGAATTACAGCTTCTCATAGTTGCTCACTAAGTTGTTTTTAAGAACTTGCAGTTTATTATTCATACATCTCATTACACACTATAGCAGTTTAAAGGCCCAGTGCCCCTATGTATAGTGCCGAGTACCTGTCCCAACTCCACTCTGACTGCTGCCGGAGGGGTACCGAGACCTGCGGGTTTAAAGAGGCTAGTCTGTGCAAGTATAAACTCTCTATAGCATTGATAACACTGGTCTAGACATACCTATAATTACCAAGGCTTCTGGTCGGTCTAGTCACTATCAGAAGATAATGTAATGATGACATATTACATGTACTGAGTACACCCTGCACAGAGGAAGTTTTGTGTAATAGCTGGCCTAGTCTGCCCCTGGAACACACTGCCCTGTACTGTGTGCTGTAAGACAAAGTAAGCAGACCTCTAGTAGAACCAATATGGTGGACGTAATAACAACTGTGTGTCAGGTTGACTCGTTCCTTGCTCTGTAATCATTGACTTAATGACACTGCCTGCTCCAAGCAACCCATCATCAACCCCCAGACCCTTAGTCTTGTTTCAGTCTATTTGGATCCTGCTATAGCTCCCGCACCCAAGTTCCAACCAATACAAAAATAGAGCAAAAATCATTGAAATTATCAATTTGGATTTTCTTTTTTTCAGCAATCTGGAAGCAGCCTGTATTTTCATCAATTTGAAACAGAATTGGTAAAATATTCTGACATTATTTAATGGCTGCTGCCCTAAAATGTGTAATTACGTTAAAAAATGGTATCATTTTGGGCCCAAATCTGGCCACTTTTGCCCAATTCTGGCCACTTTTGCCCAATTCTGCTTCCGTCTTTGGACATTGATATTTCCGCAATGGAAAGAGCTAGTGAGATCCATAATATATCACTGGAAAGGGAATTTAGTTCTTGACAATTCTAATGTAGACACTTTAACCCCTTCCACACGGTAAGCCAATATATTGCACAAAATTGCATTGAGTTACAAGAAACCCTGTGGTGAAGGGGTTAAGGTGAGATTTTTTGGTGTATTTTTTACTATTTTTTGATTGAAATGAAGGAAACAAAAAAAAATTCATATTTCAAACATCACTGTTTCCATGGCAACAAAAATTCCAATTTTCAAAATAAATTAATCACATTAAAATAATTAAATTCCTTGTTTCAATAGCTTTATTGTGGTATTTACATGCCTACTGTAGCCCCAGGGACTGCAAAATAATCAACAACCGCACATAACATGTTAGGGAAGTATGATACTTTTGGTTGGAACTTGGGCGTGGGAGCTATAGTGTGGTTCCAGAGGGGTAAAAGTCAAACTGGTGACCTAGGTTGTTTTCCAGTAGACCTTATACAATAATTTAAGCAACCTGGCGGATAAACCTGCCTATAGTAAAAATGATCTAAAATGTGACTTAGCGACCTGGGGCCCTTGATTTTGGGGACTTTACAACATGAGGGGACATTTAATCAAGGGGGCGGACCCCTTTGAACCCCAGCTAGTTAACACGCTTGATATAAATGTTGTGGATATCAATATTATGATAAGAAAAAATGTCTAAGATTTCGCAGTTGTCACTGCTAGCGTACCTGGTAACTTCCACACATTGTATTAGTACCCTTCAAATTCATTAACTTGGTTTTTAATATTTTAACTTTCACCCAATTCAGAAGCTTCCTTTGATGCCTTCAAGCCTTAGAATACCCTATCGAATTCCACTCAACACAAGAGAAGAGGAGGAAGGGTATTTCCAAGTGTTTGTAGGTGTTGCCTGTGGGTTCTTCAAGACAACCCGAACATTAAAGATACCATGTCAGTTAAAATGCCCCAAAAGTTATAAAATAGGAATAGACTGAATGTAGTGATTGTATACAGATCGTTGTGTTGTGATTGCAGACTAGATCGATTGGTGTTGTGATGCACCAGGTTTTTGGTAGCTGACAGTTATTCATCTGTGACAATAATATTCTAGTTTTATAATGCTAAATGATGAATAAGAGCCTTTCAACCTACATGCAATTATATGGATCATGTAATCAACCTGGAATGGGAAAATCACCTCAAATTAGCTGACATAGTAGCTTTAACCCCAGGCAGGTGTATCACTAATGTCCAGTGTTAGAATACTTAATCATACATGGCACCCATCAATTAAGAAAATAAGACATTATTGATGCAAGTGATTGAACTGATTGATTAAAAAAAACTATTTATTACATGTTTATATCTTTGCAAATGCTGTATCCATAGAGACCTACCTACCCCAGTAATTTTGCCCATGTTACCTGCAACTGCATTTTCCAAAATAAATTTAATCAACTTTAATCAAGCTCTGATAATAATTTGTTCCTTTTCTTGAGGTATGCCTTCTCTAAATGTAAGAAATCCGTCTGAAACTAAACATAGAAAACACCATTTATCATATGGTATTTATGTCTGTTCCTGAGCTTATTTTACTGTTCCCTTCCACAACAGTTCCTATTTTTGTAATAAATTGGACATGTCAGAGATCCAGTCAACCACAGTGTGTTTTGCTGAAAAAACACATTTCCTATTTAAACAACTGTGATAAAATATCCCATGGTCTGTCTCCTTTTCTGTTTTTCTTTCATCGCATATCTCAGCCTGTGTCGTGCCTTGTTATGTCACCCACAGATTATACCCTATATTATGCCGCACCTTAGTCTCGATCACCAAGGTGGGTATTTTACTGCCTGATTATGAGGAATTATGGCAGGCCGCTATATCACATTCACATTCAGGAATAAATTGTTTGATTCAAGTGAAAGATATGTATGAATGCTAATACCAGCATCTTCCATTCCTCAAAACTTAAGCGAAATATTGATGAAAAAGGTCAAAGACAGGGTGAATGAGAGAGAAGAACAAGATGATGGAGAATACAATAAGCCACTTAAGAAAATTCTAAGGCATTATAAATAATGTAGCCAGAAGCAATTTCATCATTTCAAGGAGGCGTGTTATATTTTTTAAATGGCCTACCATCAGTTGTGTTGGCTGTGGTCCCTGGCAGACTGAAAAACGGAGATCACTGAGTCATGAAATTGTGATTGATCATCTGAGCAGTTTTAAGCCTCCAGCATTAGAGATCCTTTGTATGAAAACTGAATACTGGCCTGAAACGGGATTGGGCGAAGTGTGGATTAAAAGGGGCTGGTTTAACATGATAAAAGCATGGTTGAGGCGATGATACACACTTATGGGATCACTCCCAATATATGCAACAAGATAAATAACAAGAGTTTTTGCGGTGTCCTCTTGTCTCTATACAGACTTTGTTATGCTAGTTCTGATGGTTATTCTCATTCCAAATGGTGGCATTAAATTCTCGTAAATCCCATTCACTTTGGGCCAGCTCCGGAGATTAGGATTTGATGGAGGAGTTGCATTGACAAAGTGATGGAGGGGTGTTATATTCTCAAGGATAGATTGGTGTGGAGGCAGAAACTGTCTATTCTTCCTTGACAACTTTGCTGACATATTACCAGGGAATATACATATGCATCTATATACGCCTCAAGGGGGTGAGGGCCTTTTTAGAGGCTTCATATTCCTGTAAAAAGCTCTGGGGACTGAGCTACATCTTTTTGCACAGAATAGCTTGTTCTCTATGAATTCAAAGAGATGTTCTGCACAGATATGTTGCTAATCCTGACTGCTGAGTCATTTTACCTTCTGCAAGTCTCAGATGTAAATAGCTGAGAAGCTCTTCATACATAGGGATGGAGGAAGACATTTGAGGAGACTATGATGGTAACACTCACACAACTACTACAACTTGAGTATCTTAGATGCACAATATGAGACATGCTATGTTTGTTTTAATTCTCTTGCAACCTTGAGGAAATAATCTCATTACAATCTCAATAAACATGTTATTGCATAAAAATACTAAACACTAGAATGGCAATGTCTACAACAGCAAACTGTAACATTCCCTGGTACCTTGGTTCCATTCCACTATATGTAACAGCCTCAATCCATAATGACTGGCATAATCCTGCTAATTAGTGGATTACTTCCACCCCCCATAACTCACAATATGTAATATGACAGTAATATGAGTCTGCATGTTGGGAGATCAATCTCAGGACGTATACAAGTGTGGTTATTTGAAGGTCGAGCCTTCTTTTGATTTCAGAGGCCTTAATTAATTTGACTACTGCAAAGGATGACTGTATTCCAATTTCATACTTTGGTAATCATGAATGGATACTTGAGAATATGTAATTCAATTCTCTGCCACTTAGTGTTTAGTACACAGAGTCATGCATGATTAATAGTCAATTCATTCAAAGATACAATAGCAATGTTGTTGCTGGTTACTAAGAAATGCCAGGCGTAGGCGCTTCAGTGTCTGCTTTCACTAATTAAGACCATGGAATTAAATCTGAGATTACATTATAATGGAATAAGTCTGAGATTACAAATTATAAAACCCTATGTATGCGCCGTCCAATCACAGCAGGTATCAATCATAGCTACAAGAAGAACTTTTACACTGTGAGGCAATAGGAAATCATGTGTAAAAGTTATTTAAATTATATTCTATCCCATCTCGGGTGTAAAGAATATCTACCGGGGAACATCTTTGACCGGCAAGCTTTATGATGGGCCTATATAGAAGAAATGGGTGGTTAAAGTATATTATAACACTATATATATATTACAAATTACCACACATTTCTATCTATATACGCCCCATTTCCGCGATTATAAGCTTGTTGGTCAAAGACATCACCCAGTCAAAGATGTCACCTGTCAAAGACATCACATGGTCAAAGACTATTAACTTGTATCAGTCTCATGAGACACAGCCATATGTACTTCTCATTCCTCTTCCTGTTTATGTTCAAAACATAGTTCAAGCACATTTGGGCTATTAATGATCCACGTTTGAGACACTGTTTTGACAAGACAATTAAATTGTGACCTTCTACAGAAAAAACTTCATAATTGATGTCTTGACCTTTAGAGTAAAGAGACGGAATGACTGTCTGGTCTATTAGAACCTGAATAAAAATATGGCTACTTTTTTTGGAATGCTTTTGAGCATGAGGTTAACAAATTACTTATCTTGAATAGACCACCCTACACCAAGTTTATTTCGTACAAATGTGACAAGGTTTGGTGTCGCCTGATTACCACTGCCCAGTCTGATAACCAACACTTTGTCGACTACATGTATAGGGCCACCCACAGCGTCCCCTCGTTGAGGAACCCAGAATCAATATTGGAGCTGTGGTGATCGGTCAGCCACTGAGCAGACTCTAAGGGGCAGAAGGTCTACGGTGAAGTACAAAGACACTAGTGCTCTAACATAGGGAGGGAGCATGGATACAGGCTACAGGCTTAAATCAGAGCTGTGTGATGCTAATGTTTGAAACCTAATACTCATACACCTGTTCTGGGTTAAAGTTAGTACATCCGATGTGTGGGGCAAAAAATAGATTTCCCTAAAAATGAACCAGAATATTCACAAATAATATATCTGACTTCCTATCTGTTCCAATTCCCTGAATTCCGTCCGATTTTGCTCTAATTCCATTTTATTGCCCAATATATGGTCATTTTGGAATAAAAGAGTGCACACTTTTATTCAACCCATTGAAAATACACTAGAAAAGCCTATGGTTGGGGGGTATTTGATCCCTTTGTGACCTAGTAACACCCATTGAAGACATTCAATTGACCTCTACACTCTAAGAACAGTGTGTTGTGGGAACATGCTTAAAGAGTAACACACATAAATTTGCAACACACTTTGAGATTTAACACACTTATGAATTGTAACACACTTTTTGTTAACTCACTTACCTGCTTACACACTTGTGGTCAGAGAGGTGTGTATCATATACAAAAGGGGGCAGCAGCAGTAAATGTCTATCATGCACCTATGCTACATTCTTACAGCCATATAGTAGCTGTCGCAGTGGCTTAGTAGGCAAGTCTTTGGACTGAGAACTTAAAGATCCCTGGCTCAATTCCCTATGGGGCTCACTGTCAAATGGAAATGTTTATTTTCTAAGAAGGACCACAATATTTTAGCCCCCCGCCCCTCAAGAAGGGTCAAATTTCTTTACCACCTCAGGAGAGGTTGAACTGTTTTACAACCCCCTCCTCAGTCAATCCCCTCTACTACAATGAAAGATATAACACCTATTTAATAGGGGTTAATTTGCAATGAGATACATACAAAAACTGTATTATTTGAATCTCATTAAATGGGCAAACTCACTCAATCCATATTGGAAATAGATGGGAAGTTTTTTCTCTTCAACTATATACACATGTTCTTTGCGTAAACCAAATAACCATCACATGTAAGATCTTATTAGAGGTTCTGCAAGGCTGTAAAAGCAGAGCTTATTAATAGCTGATTAACTATTGTCTTTATAATAGATATCAAGCCCTGCAAATTATGTTATTATTAGTCAGTGCATTGGCATCCCTCAATAAGGGCGGTCTTTGTATTGTCTAAGAACCACTTCATGTCATAACATATTAATCCCCAAGGTAAGTTATATAGCTTACTGGTAACTGGTAAGAAGTTGTGTGATCTTTGAGAATACTTTGTGTCTCCTCACTGTTGTGTGTTGTGGTAGCTATTTGAGGGGGGAATACACCATGATTGTACAAGGAGATTTGGTGGCCTAGTGAGCAAGTCGCTGGACAAGTGTGTGAGAGGTCCTGGGTTCGATCCCCAGAGAAGACCTGGCACCAAATCTTCCCAAGTGAAACAAGTTGTCCTAAAAAGAGTCGCATCTGTAAGTGTCAGTAGACAGACTGCGGTGAACCTTCAGTGTCCTGGTCTCCCATGAGACTTGCACCGATCCGCTTCAACCCGTAGAAGCATAATACACTTGCGACTGGTAAAGAGATAGCAGATATCAGTGTTGACGAAGGTGGTCCTAGCCGGGAGGGGAAAAGGCTGCAATGGACCACTGGAGACACTGAGAAAAGGTTGTGAGAGCAGCCATCCCACGCTATCTGACGGTGGTACGGTCATGGCACATTGCGCCACAGTCACCAGTTGGTTATCAGGTGTGTCAGTTTCGCCAGGGTCAGAAGCTAGGATGTGTTCACAGTGGTTGACTAAGACTTGTTTACTGTCAATACAAACTCAGTTTTGATATAATCTTCTATTCCCACTATTATTGTGAGCGGTTCAATAAGCACTTTTCCTAGATATAAGAAGCCTTTAAAAGTGATACACACAGTATATGCACAGTATGAACATGAATAGCCCTAACAAGAAATTAAATAAATCTATGCTAATTTAACTCTTAACCCATGTAGAAAATAATCATACTTAATATTGAGAAAAAAGTATTTGTCAAGGGATTCGAACCTGCATGGACAGGACTCATGTGCCAGCACCTAGACAACTCAGCCACGGCACCTGACATACTCTGTGATGTGTAGAACAGCTATTTTAATCCCCACCTCCTCAATACCATGGCTTTGTACACCAACACACTTTTTAGATTCAAGACACTTTTGCCAAAAGTGTGTCGTGTGTTACCAAAAAAAAGTGTGTTAAAAGTGGCTTCAGAAAAGTGTGTTGAAAAGTGTGTAAACGTAACACACTGTTTTTAGAGTGTATTCTCTAAATATTATATTTTTACAGTGTTTGGAGTACATTTAAGTAAGATTTAGAATTTGAAGCAAAATCGAATGTACCCACTTAAAATGCAGCATAATGCACCAATCTAACATCTCAGTTACTTCCCGTTTCTGAACTAATGCATTATGACAATAGGAAGCCTTAATGCAGCATGCCATCCAAACAGACTTTACCCTGCACAGGGCCCCAAAGTGGAAAGGAAAGGCAGTTCGAAGGTGGTAAGGAGGACTGGGTTGAGACGACGAAATGGAGTTGTGTGAGGCCCAGGTTTATTCACTCAGATTGGTTTGAAATCTAACACTTATACATGTATCTTAATGCGGGAAAGTAACACAACTTAAAGGATGGCATGATACACCGTTAATTCCAAGATCTATGCCAGTGCATCAGGATGATATGAAGCCATAGGGCATCATGCAGTCCTTACATAGTTAACTTTATACAAAGTGCTAAAGCAAAGGAGAACGGTTGTTTGAAGCAGGTGGGGAGGGTGTGAGAGAGGACTGGTTGGAGTGGCAAGTGGGTGATGGCCAAGGTACAAGGAGATTGGAGCAGGGAAAAGAGGTAGTCCATGTCATGGTCTAAGTGCACCATCTGGAGGTGATTTATAGAGGGCACAGTATTAAGCCGAGGACGAATTATATCTTTTGTCATTTAGCCTAGATGCACCTGGAGATGAATATTTGATTTTGTTGTTAGTAAAGCATCTTAACCTCTTTATTTATGAATCCTAATTGTACATGAATAACCTCAAATCGCCTCTCCCTATTGCAGCAGCGAAAATGAATTTCATTATTCCAGTTTTGTAAATGCAGAACAGTTGGGGTGTTTAACAACTTATGCTACATAGAAGAGAAATAAGTTAGCCACTGGCAAGGTTATCCATTTAGATTAGTATACAAATTGGGAGGGATATAGTAGTTAGTGTGTGTCTCACTGTCAGTGTCAGTGCTGCATTCTGACAACATGGCAAACCTCTTACATCCTTACGTAGGTCCAAAAATAAAAGTTTGTTCTAGGTAATATGGGAGGAAAAATTTGAGTCGGTAGGTCAGATTAAAAAAAAGAATCTTTGTTTAAAACATGAATGTACTACTAGCCAACCTATCTGCAAACCCTAAACTTGATAAAAAAATAAATTTAAACGGTAAAAAAATCAAAATCAAAACGTATGGTCAGCCCAATTTACATAGGGCCGGTCAGGTGAGCTGGAAAAGAAACATTTTATTTTGGCCTAGACAGACATACACACACACACCTGTCCACGCTCAGTGTACCCAGCAGGGCAGGTCAAATGTGGGACACTACTGAGCAAAACTATGGCCCTGACATATTGTACAAAGGCAGTACCCCACAATGGGATATTTGACTGTGATTGCTTGAGAGGTGGGCTTTTTGAATTTCAATCTGACCATTTATCTGTGCTTATACAACAATGCCTTTTCAATATGAAGAGATTTTCATTTTAATGAAATCATTTACTTATTTATTCAAGCCACTATACGGCCTCTATATTATTTAATATAATCAATGAATTTTCCATTTTCCACTGTTTCAGGTGAGTTGACAAAGCCTTCTCCAGTACTGGAATATGTAAGGTGACAACAGGACATAATCAGGTAGTGCAAAGTGAAAACGAAAAGTTGTAGATACATGAAAGGTGGGTCGATATGCCTATACTTCTACGGACCTGAGGTATAGGTTCATATCGCTATACTACTGTCCATATCTGTATACTACTAGGTACCTGAGGTATAGGTTGATATCTCTATACTACTAGGTAGTTGAGGGATAGGTTCATATCCCTAGGTAGGGTGTTACATCGAAAATGAATTATGATCATCAGAGTATATTTATCTACTGGTCCCCAAAGAAAAGAGGTGGATTAGGACTATGCAAAAAACAGAATAAAGATATCTGTTATATTAAATGTGTGGGAATGCTGTAAAGTTGAAAAAGTCCTTGTATTTGTACCCCTGCTGCTCTATATATAACCTATCAGGCTCATGGCACTCACACTGAGGGTACACAGTGGTCACTGCAGGGTGGTAAGGGCTGAGTAGCCACCCTGCAGGCAGCCACAGGCACTGGGAGTAGAATGTACATTCAGTCTAGAATATAATAACTCAAAAGGTATATCAAAGAGACTGTTGATTATTTCACCATTATTATATATGAATCTGTATTTCTTATTATCTATGCATGAGGTACTATCTGTGTAAAGATTTATATTCTTGAAACGATCATAAGTCTACTCAAATTATGGGGGAGATATAGGGGTACTTTGACTTCAAGTATGGGGGATTTGGCCATAGGTATATCATGTTTTATGGATGCATTCTGTCCATCAGAACATGTAGTTTCATCATATGAATGCACATTTTCTAATAAGTTGATGCATAGTCATATATTTTTACATAATATGTCACAAAATCCTAACTGTTGGTTACAATAAAAATGTGCACCTCTTATGGGATACCCCAATATGTATAGAAACTGCCAATAGCTTTAAACCTATTTGGAATTCCATAGAATTTCCCATATTTGACATTGATTGAGGCCATGTCTAGGTCTCCTACTGCAGATGTAGGTGCCACAGGCTACCCACTCACACAGTGCTAAGACTCAGGGATATCTGCACATTCACAGGTATTTTAATGTAGGAATGAATTATATGGCATAAGAATTACTATGCCTATTAGGAGCGCATATTCATTGGGATTAAATGAAGGGGTCAACCAATATTGTGGAATGTATATTAAAGCTATGGGGAGCATATGTGTGAAACCATGTCAGTATTTTCCCTGAGACTGCCTTGCGGGGACGCATTGTCGCGGCCCATGTAACACCCTACCCTAGGGTACTAGGTACAACAGGGGGAAGGTCTAGGTGTCTAAACAGATACCTAAAGAAGGTTACTGAGTAAAAGCATAAGTTTAAAAAGAGTAACTCAAAACTGAGTAATCAAGGAAGTATTCACACCAAAGTGTTGTGTGGACAATTACCCAGATCTATGAGAATGGCTATTTCACGAAATATGATTCCCCAATATTGCCTCAGATCTCTACTTCACTATGCTAGTACAGTGTTTACATCATAAGAGTAGTACCTAGTGGCACAACTTCAGGGACGGTGACAATGTGCCTGTGTAGGAGGCAGGAATGACGGAGGGGCTTATGGTGGGTGGGAAGCTTTACAGGCAGTGTGGGATTTGCTGCTCTTTATTTGGCCATTCTGCCTCAGTGCCTGCTGAGTCATGGGCTAAGTGGTACAAGGGGCTTTGTGGGGTGGGATCGTGGTGTGGACAAGGCAAGCAAAGATAAAGATTTGTTTTTTCACATCAAAGAGAGAAAATTTAGGAACTTCTGGGAGCATGGTGCTTAAGAATCCTTTCGTCACCTCATATTAATTATTATGCTGAGATAACGTAGAAAAACAGTGAATTTATGTGAGATATGGCAAGTTTAGCATTGGCCCTGGTTGGTACAGAGCATCAGATACCTTTTAATTTTGTGTTTAAAGGTAGGTTCAGTATCTCGAGAGAGGCCCAGGCAGAAGCATTTCCCTAGGGCTGTTGGACATATGTCATATGTCGTAGATGGGGCAGGATTGGTTAAAATGAGCTTCCATATAGAGAGAAAGCCGAATGCTGCATTAGGTAGGGAAGCAGACACCTGAAATGGTACCAGAAAATAGGAAATGATAATGGATGAAGGCTTGGAGGTCAAACACATGTGTGCATGTTTTGTAGTCTCAGGGGAATGGAGAGAGAGGAAAAGACCGAGGAAATGTTGGAAACAGACAAACATACTGACACAGAGGTAGGGAGATAATCCTACAGACAAAGATATGGTTAGCCCAGTAATGCAGAATGTTTCCTATTAAAGCAGTCCAAGATGGAAGCAGAGGTAGCGGTGAGGGAGGACATTATTTGCTAGCGAGTTGGTTAGCTGGCGACAAACAGCCCAGATCTGACAGACAGCAGACATTCAAAGCTTCTACTAAGGACTCTGACCTTCAGATAACCTTGACAAGAACAGGTTACTGACATCAACCTCCCGGGTGTCTAAGGCGTGTGGCTATAGGTCCAAGAGGGTGCAGGAAGGTGATACGATCTGTGCTAATAGCTTCTCTGCTCCAGTTCCCAGCACTTGAGTGGGTGCCGCAATGAAAAGAAAATAATGTGTTTAGCTGTGAAGAATGTATAAAAGGAAAAAAGGGATCCAGAGTTAACAAAACAGAGAAGCAATATTAGAGGAGATTAAGAATGCATTCCTCAGAAAAATAAAGCAATAGAGAATTAATCAAGTTCTAGGCAAGAACCTGGGAACAATAAGATTAGGGAAAATGGGGTGGGTCCGGAGGAACTTTTGACACATACCATTTGAACTAGAGCATCAAGATATGTGTTAAATTTGAAAAGTATTATGGACAAAACATAGCTATATAGAACAGTGTCAGTTCTATAGCAATTTAGTATTATATATTCAAGTGGTTTTGTGATTTATATATATTTGTCTAATACAATCTGTATACTTTGTTTGCTCTCACTAGTTTGGTAAATGGTCACTTGAGAAGTGGGATCCATTATAATGTAATAGTTATAGGACGAGTACCAAGCTATACGCAAAATACAGTGAAGGGAGTCTTATACCAAGCCTTGTACCAAGCTGTAGGGGTACTAAATACCCCTACAGCTTGGTACAATGCATGTAACTTATTTATACCACTAGCTGTATGCAGTTTACAAAAGGTGTGAAATGCTTTGTTCTCAGCTGTGCCCGCTGTGGTAAAAGTAAAATTCACTCTTAACTGTTGTGTGAATAGATCCTAACACAAGCATAGACCAGTCACCACCCCTAGCATAGTACAGTACAGGGACAAAACAGAGACAGGGCCTAATGGGACAACTCGGGTGGTAGTGGTGATGAATGTGCCCGATGGGTGGGGGGAGGCTTTGGAGGCACTGTGGGATTTTCTGCTCCTTATTTGCTCATTCTACCTCAGAGCCTGTTGAGGCAGGGGATCAGCAGTTGTAAATGCTTTGTACTGCTGGTGGTGTGTGGAGGAAGGCCGACAAAGATGGGATCGACGTTTGTTTCACATTGGTATAAAATCTACACCCAGAAGAATGTGAGCGTCAGCCTGACACTGGCTTTGTCGCTAAACATACTCTCCTACAAGGGTCAAGTAATTTGGTGAAGGCTAAGTGATGCTGGATCCTCATTAGAGGCTGGACATAACTGGAGAGTCTAGCAATGCTGGGCCCTCTTCCACGAGACAATGCTAGACTCTTGGAGGTTGAAAGAGAGGCTTCCTAGAGTCTACTGCCAGACTCTCAAACATATTGGATGACTCCAGCTCCTAAATAAGACTTGCCTTACCCTTACCAAAGTGCTCGATGCTTTTCAAAGTGCTTTTGGTGACAAAGCCAGCATGAGGTCTACTAGGTAGGCAAGAAATTAAATAATCTAGGAACTATTACAGAGGAAAAGTTCAAAAGTTATTATCAATAACAGTTCCGAAATAACCTAGAAAAATTGAATCTATGAGAAATAAATCATGTAAGTTAATAGTAGCTATTACTTTCCAGATAGCATCAGAAATATTTTAACACCTTTTATCTAGCCTAGGGCAGAAACTGAACAGGGGTACTTGTGTGAAGGAGGATATGAGGTGTTAGAATTTGTTTGATGGGTGAGTTGCATGTCATCTGACAATAAACTCTACTTATAGCACACCTCTGCCATCACGTTTATAGCCATACACAGCAGATGTTTTGTTAGAGATATATCCCACTTAGACCAACAGCATTTTCATGTGGGTGCCAGGGATGTTTTTATTTCTCATTACACATACCCCCAAGGAAAAGAGTATGGTGTGCTTAATCTCTTTAATATGTATATATACATCTGACAGTATACACAGTGGCATTGCCTTTTTATATGAGACCTAATCTAAATGTCCATGCATGGATCTGTCTGAATATCAGATTTTCTTTGATTCCTATTAAATTAAGTTCCCAATATACAATTACATTGTGAACGATATATTGTTAACATGGCATTAACAGCCATATCCTTCACATGTAGATACGTACATTGCTGTGCGGAGTGGTGGTAAATAAGGCCATTTGAAGAATACAACTGAAACAAGGAGACTTTGACAAGGGTAGATCTAGAAGTTGATAGGGATAAGTCTCTGAGGTACAGATCCCTGTTTACAGCAGTGTAACTAAGGACATTGTCCAGCTGGGTACCCACTGAGTAGCACACAGGGGGTGGGGACCGTGGTCAGCTTTGTACCCAACTGCCTTTACCTTTGATCTGACCACAGGCCAAACAGAGCAGTGGTTTATTTTCAGTATCAATCTCCCAGAGCGCTGTGTCATGACAAATGACATGAAGTAACTCGAATTCAATTTTATATCAATCATATTTCTATTGAGACACAAATGCAAAATGAGGAAGTCATTTAATGGTGGGTGTCATTAGCTTTACCACGTTACTGTAAAAATTCATGTACAGGCTAAGCTTCAAAAAGCTTTATACCACACTAGCCAGACTGTGTATGACGTACAAAAGGTGAGAAAACACTAATCACAGTGTGTGGCATAAGTCAGTTAAATCACCCCTAGACCTCTGTACGGAGGATAATGGCGACAGTCTAGGCTGATCACGAGTCGCAGACGAGTCTGCTCAGCGTGACCAAGTCTAGGGGTGGTTTAACTACATAATGACCGGAGTTTAATGGCTTAGAGCCTGCCATGATAATTTTAGGGTTGGAATAGCTGTCATGCCATACCAATCTCACATTGGTATCTGTAATGAGTTGTCACACCCAGTGTGTCAGCATGTTGTGTCAGCCAGGCACGGTGAACCTGACCTCAGCAGGACCTGCAGGCAGGTGAGAGATCTGTGTAAAAAAGGTGCAAGTGTCAGGTGTGTTATTCAAGGGGTCTGATTAAAAGTCGGGAAAAAAGGGTGTTGTGCATGTTGGGTCCTGAGGTGGGGTTGCTTTTTTTGATTACACCTTTAAAGGCGTAGATCTCGGTACCCCTCCAGCGGCAGTCGGAGTGGAGCCGGGACAGGTACTCAGCCCTATATATAGGGGCGCTGGGGCTTTAAGGAGTACATAGTTTTTAATGCATTTCACACTTTGTCATCAGGATGCATGAATGCATCATACCGGCCTTGTTAATGTGTACAGCGTGGATTGTTTTCTAAATGAACACTATGTCAGACCCCATTTGGATAGTCATCTCTCTCTTAATCAATAACTGCTTCAAGTTTGATTTGCAGAGGTGCTGTGTTCTCTAAGGACTGCATGATGACTTTATGCATCATGTTCATTTGTAAACATCATAAAATATGCACCATCTCCAATTACCACATTGGCAGGTGGAAGACTGCCTGGACTTACAGTACAGCCTGCATAAAGCACCCAGCCTGTCTTTACAGGCCCCTTAGCCTGGTATACAGGGTCGTAATGCTAAAGCACTGTGTCTTTAGTATAGCTTTTATATAATCATATTTGCGATTTTTATTTGATATTTGCGAAAAATAATCCCCCCTTTAGTATATGAATCAATATATTACCTACCAACTTATAGATGCATTTAATGCATGGTCTGTTGCATTTATGATTAATTGCAAGATTAAATCTACATTTTGTGTGGTTTGGCACATACAGTGTACAGGAGCTGTATCATCTTGGGGAATGTGTGAAAGCTGGGCCCCAGCCTGCTATACCAGGCCTGCTATGCCCGGCCGGGAAAGTGTGAACAACCTGACCTCTCACCCTGCCTGTAAAGACTCATGGCCTGCTAAACTAGGCTAGGCAGCCTGCATTAAAAGGCTGCCTCGAAATACGGGTCAGGCTGTATTCCTGGTCCAGTCTTCCACCTGATTGGTGCAACATGTCAGCCTTGGGGAATGCACCATCCCCATAGAATTGGCGCAAAACATTAAAAGCAATATGCTATCTGTAAATGGTTAACCTCTCTTTAGGTACCGTACCGTCGCGTTTAAGCGCTGGGTTTTGAATAAGCGCCGGTCTTGGATAAGCGCCGGGGGTATGGGGGTGTTGAAATATTTCTCAAGCACTAAAAATGGACCTTGAATAAGCGCCTGTCTTGTATAAGCCCCGGGGGTAACCACCCCTCCAAAGTTGTAAGCGCCGGGGCGCTTAAACACGACGATATGGTATGTTTGATTTTGTTATCAAACCATAGGTAGGTTCTTTTGGTTCAGTGGTATTTCATTGAGTGGTCACAAATAGCCGGTATTTCATAATTTGTGGTCAGGATGGCATGCCCGGTAACTCCTAGTTTAGCTGACCTAACAGGCTGTGGTTCAATAATAAAATCTTATTATGAACGTGGTGGGAAAGACAGCATTTCGTCTACTACCTCGCTCTAATCAATGTTGAAGTGGTGGGATGTAAAATTCCAACTTGAGAATTACAGGCAAATCAAAGAGAGCAGCTAGACCAGTACAAGTTTTTTTCTGTGGGTCAAAGCTTTCCTAAAAGGTAAAGTGCTGTGATGTTATTTAGATACACTGTGCTGCTTAGTCAACAACTATTTAATTGCAGCCTGAGGAGGTGGGGGCTCCTTTTATCTTACCAATGTCTCCCAGCAGTAGTATTGGAAAGAACAGAGAGGAAGGCTGTTCCAATATTGCCTCATTGTCCTTGCTCCATAATGGTGTTCTGCAGACCTAATTCTAGGTTCAGAGCTTTGTTCTGGATTGCGGTAGACTGTGAGCGGGGAGTAGAAAACAAGTAGAAATGATTGCTGGAACTTAAATATGACTATTGTTTCCGTTTTACAGATGGACAGGTTGTTTCAATAGTGTGTCACTGTGCCTACTCTGTAGCGGCATTCTATAGATCTAGACCTAGTCCCCAGGCACAGAGCTTTGTTCCGGTTATGCCCACCATACATTGGGCTCTAGTAGGCCGAAGCTGTATAGGATATGTATGGGCTTAAGCGGCAAAAGTCCCCCTAATGGGTGGTGGCCATTAGTAGGGTGTTACATGGGCCGCGACAATGCGTCCCCGCAAGGCAGTCTCAGGGAAAATACTGACATGGTTTCACACATATGCTCCCCATAGCTTTAATATACATTCCACAATATTGGTTGACCCCTTCATTTAATCCCAATGAATATGCGCTCCTAATAGGCATAGTAATTCTTATGCCATATAATTCATTCCTACATTAAAATACCTGTGAATGTGCAGATATCCCTGAGTCTTAGCACTGTGTGAGTGGGTAGCCTGTGGCACCTACATCTGCAGTAGGAGACCTAGACATGGCCTCAATCAATGTCAAATATGGGAAATTCTATGGAATTCCAAATAGGTTTAAAGCTATTGGCAGTTTCTATACATATTGGGGTATCCCATAAGAGGTGCACATTTTTATTGTAACCAACAGTTAGGATTTTGTGACATATTATGTAAAAATATATGACTATGCATCAACTTATTAGAAAATGTGCATTCATATGATGAAACTACATGTTCTGATGGACAGAATGCATCCATAAAACATGATATACCTATGGCCAAATCCCCCATACTTGAAGTCAAAGTACCCCTATATCTCCCCCATAATTTGAGTAGACTTATGATCGTTTCAAGAATATAAATCTTTACACAGATAGTACCTCATGCATAGATAATAAGAAATACAGATTCATATATAATAATGGTGAAATAATCAACAGTCTCTTTGATATACCTTTTGAGTTATTATATTCTAGACTGAATGTACATTCTACTCCCAGTGCCTGTGGCTGCCTGCAGGGTGGCTACTCAGCCCTTACCACCCTGCAGTGACCACTGTGTACCCTCAGTGTGAGTGCCATGAGCCTGATAGGTTATATATAGAGCAGCAGGGGTACAAATACAAGGACTTTTTCAACTTTACAGCATTCCCACACATTTAATATAACAGATATCTTTATTCTGTTTTTTGCATAGTCCTAATCCACCTCTTTTCTTTGGGGACCAGTAGATAAATATACTCTGATGATCATAATTCATTTTCGATGTAACACCCTACCATTAGGGTTTGACAGTGAGAGAGTGGTGCAGGAGTTGAGAACAAGGTTAGAGCTGTGTACAGCGAGCAGAAATAGATATGGAAGATGACTGCTGATAAATAGGCTCAGGATCAGACTCAGGTGGATAAAGTTCATTAAAAATATGGTCAGCGGAGGTCAGGGATCAAAAGGTTTGAAATTATGTAGTTGTAGCCTTAGTTTTCTATAAAGCCGAGGATAGTGAAAAAGGTTAAGAAAGATTAGAAATGGCAATTGCAATGTTCTCTTTTGTGATAAAAGTCCTTGATTTAATACTGGAACTTTAAACATAACGGCTTTTTGTTTGATAATTTAGCAGAGTGCTTGTAGGAAAGGAAAGGAGGGAGATCTGTTTGGGAATGATGTGTTCGAGTTTGAGGAGAACTAAGTAGGGTAGACAATAGACAGGGAGAATCCATTCATGACAAGTTTATCTGAAATATAATAGACACTGGACTGACATGACTCACATTGATACAATATATTATGCAGCACTGGCCAAGAGGTACACTGTTATTAGTTTCAGTTGTTTACCTACATTAAACTGCACACCTACAGTAGATTCTACTGTATACCTTCAAAAAAAGCAAAACGTTTTACAGTGTTGGATGTTGTAGACTGATGATTCTAGCCACTGTCAGGGACAGACGACAGAGCTTGTTACAGTCCCAAACAGAAATGCACATACAGATACAGATATGTGGTGTAGCAAAGATCTATCTGACAGTGTATATATAGCGAGTTGAATATAAATATGTCCAGTGTATATTTTTTATTCCTGCTCTGTGTCAAGCAGGCCACCTATCAGACATACATCAGGCTGCTCTGATGACTGTGAATGGGTATATCAGGCCAGGAAATCTATAAATGGTGAGTATGAGGTCAAAAACAAGTATGGTAAACAATCACTGTTGCTCAGGAACGTAGAGCATCCCATTGTTTAGTGAATCTCTAGAAAATCTATGGACAGCGTGGATGCCTGTTAGATTTCAACTCTTTAAAAACCATTTAGAAAGAATTTGATGATGATTTCTTTCATAGCCCGTTGTGTGGAATTGAACAGGGGCACAATGCTGGTTATAAGCCAAGCAAAGAATCCATGAGACCCAACTGAGAATATATAATGCTTCATTGAGCCTTACACTACTATCTTCTTTCTCCCAAGGACCATTAGATTCTGTCTCAGAGAGCTGAGCTGTAGCTGACAATCAGGGAGGCAATAAGCCATAATCAGCACAACTTACTGCTAAGTACCTCGACACATCCACTGCCACAACCAGCAACCCTGTGAGGACCATATGGTGCATTTAATTGCCCAATACAACACTGATGCATCACTCGCTGGTGCATCATGAGAACTCCTGGATGTACCAACCTTTTTTGTATTGGCAGGATGTATGATGCAGCACTGTAAGGTTAATTGACCGGCACTCCGTGTCCGGTCAGGTCTTAAGGGAGACAAAGGGCCGTAAGCTCAGACAGACCAACTGCACGCCCATTGAAATAGCATTGGGGGATCGGACTGACCATCCTGTATACATAGGCTCTATAATCCGTAGGAAATGTACCAACCACCCTGCAGTGCTTCCCTCTGCCAGCGTCATCGTCACCTAACCCTGGCTCTAGCGCCCACCCCTCAGCCCTGCAAAGTCTCAATCCGTTCCTCTTACGCATAAGACCCTACCTGCAGTTAACCTATACGTTGTTCACACGTTTCCCACCCAGAATGCACTGCTCATTCCGGTCTGCTGATCTTTCAATGGCTCTGATATGTTGTTCACACCCCACCCTCCACATACTATCAGTACAGACCGCGGCACTGTGTTGAGGGCGGCTGGAGGTAAATACATGTACCAGCTTTCTGACGTGTGGAGGATTTGGCCAGCGTGGTCGTCACACCAGCCTGGCAGCGGCACCCACCCCTCACGTCTGTACTGCTGGTATGTGGAGTGTGGGGTGTAGAAGCGAACCGACTTGCTACTACTACATGGGGCGGGTAATTCAGAAAGGATCAGACCGCTGAGGTATGCAACTATATAATTTATGTACTAAGTATGTAGCACTGTGTGGAGTGCGGGTGGAGGTAATTATATTCTTTCTTATATGTGTAGGCATCATGGCCTCTCGATACTAACCCTTTAAGGACAGCATGGCGCTTCAAGTGAACCCTGATGCATTCATGCATCATGGCCTCTCGATACTAACCCTTTAAGGACAGCATGGCGCTTTAAGTGAACCCTGATGCATTCATGCATCATGGCCTCTCCATACTAACCCTTAAAGGACAGCATGGTGCTTCAAGTGAACCATGATGCATTTATGTATCATGGCCTCTCCATATTAACCCTTTAAGGAGAGCATGGCGCTTCAAGTTAACTGTGATGCATTCATGCATCATGACTTCTCCATACTAACCCTTTAAGGACAGCATGGCGCTCCAAGTGAACCCTGATGCATTCATGCATCATGACTTCTCCATACTAACCCTTTAAGGACAGCATGGCGCTCCAAGTGAACCCTGATGCATTCATGCATCATGACTTCTCCATACTCACCCTTTAAGGACAGCATGGAGCTTCACGTGAACCCTGGTGCACTCATGCATCATGACTTCTCCATACTATCCCTTTAAGGAGAGCATGGCGCTTCAAGTTAACTGTGATGCATTCATGCATCATGACCTTTCGCACTAGCCCTTTAAAAACAGAATCGGCTTTCAAGTGAACCGTGAAGCATTTATGCATCGTGACCTGTCTACACTTACCCTATAAGGGCAGATATATGTTGACGTCATCAGACCGATGGCACGCAACTGAATTTAGCTGCCGGGTTTCATGGATTATTGGGAGGAATAAGCCAACACTGAACAACTAAATTAGGGATATACTAGAGTAAACATACATGGAAGGGATCCGTTGAGTTAGTGAAACTCAGTAAGGTTAGTAAGGGTTTAATACTTCACTGTTTGTCTGTCTCAGTCTGCCCGCCAAAGCCATCGCCATTTTGTCCTACTAGTGTGCCAGGCATATAAACACGGTAACTTGACCTAGTTAGGCCTACACCCCGCACATTAAGGTGAACAACAACTGCCATCTCCTAAATCAACTAAATAGTACACACAATCACAATAATAGCTAAGCAGATATTCTATTTCAATAAACAGCATCATTAGAGTAGAATATCACACACCTGAACCTGAACCAGTGACCTACTTGCACTGCCTCAGCCGGTTCAATACACACAGCTGACATAAAGCAACAATATGACGGGTGGCAAAAATATAATCAAGAGTGATTCGTCTGAAGAAAGCAGCGATGAATATAGCTCTGGGAATGAATCTCATCCGGCCTCTCAGACAAGAAACCAGGTCAAGAAAAAAGACATGACGATAGACCAGAAATTGGACATGCTCATGTCCAACATGGCAGACAAAGACTCAATGAAACAGTTGTTGAAGAAAGTAGGGAAGGTGGATAAAAAATTGAAAAGTGTCAACAAAACAATTACCACTAGGATTAGCGCACTAGAAACCAATACCAAGCAAAGCATTGATGCAATGCAACAGGAAATGAGAGGGTATAAGGAAGAGTGTGATAGGAAGGTTGAGGAGATAACCACCAAGTTCAGGGAAGAGCTAGATAAACACAAGTCAGATACAGCACAAGCCTTGGAGGTAGATAAGCAAAAGATCCCAGCCCCACCCGCTAGTCAGAATATAGGCATAAAAATGTACACGCAAGTAGTCCAAGAGGGTGAAGTTCAACAGAATGCACACACAGTACACAATCTACCAGACCCAGACAGGAACCTCATAATCACGGGAGTACCATATGACAGGAGGGAAAACCTGGCCATCATTCCATACAACATAGCCAGAGAAATAGGTATTAGACTACAGAGGTCAGACATCATCTCCGTCTCGAGAGTGGGCACTTCAGATGATAGGGAGCCACATATCCTAGTGTGCCTATCAAACCTGCACATCCACAGGCTCGTCATGAGGAGAAAGTTTTAGTTAAAGACCACAAATGCAGGAAAATCCGTGTACATAGAGCCTGATGAACCTGTGGTGTACACAAATGCACGCAAGCTACTAAGGCAAGTAGCTGCCAGACAAATTGAGGCAGGAGCCAAAGTCAAGATCCAGTTCAATTCTGTAGAAATAAATGGCACCACATACAGTGTCACTGACACAGAGAGTATACCCAAAGAAATGCTGCCCACTACCACAGGCAAAAGGGGCAAGAGGAAGGCAACAGGGGAGGGCAAAGCCACACAGCAGGGAAAAAAGACAAAGACAGAAGTGAGAATAAAGGATACCCCAGCAGGGATTATATTCCAGGGCAGTACAGCTTTTCTGTCCAACTTCTACCCCAGCAGTATAACATTTACAACCAAGATAGAAAACAAGCCAGACTCCACAAAAGTGTACACCTCCAACGAGCAGGCCTACCAGCATGTGAAGGCCACATGGAATGGGGATGAGGACAGAGCCAAAAGGGCCATGGAGACAATTGAACCAGGTATAATTAAGGGAATAGGGGACAGAGTGCAAATCAAAAAGGGCTGGAAGGAAGTCAGGGTCCAGTACTTAGAGGACATAAATAGAGTAAAGTACAGAGAACACCTAGAGCACAGAGAGGCACTCAAGAACACTGCACAGCGCCCTCTGGTGGAGGGAACAAAACACAATTTTTGGGCGGGAGGTCACAGCTGGGAGTCAGACTACAGCTCTGGAGTGCTCCTTGGTGAGAACCAATTCGGGGAGATATTGATGAGAATCAGGAGTCAAGTGATAGAGGAGGACAGAGAGAAGGACAGAGAGAAAGCTGAGAGAGCACAGAGGGGAAAACAAGGGGCAGCAGAGGCACTCACAGCACCAAGGAGTGCGCAGCCTGAAGAAGTCATAGAAGTCATGCGGGAGTTAGGACTTACACCCACAGTTACTAACCATAGTTCTCAACCAAACGCGGCCAACTCAGCCCTGCCCGCAGCGATGATAAAACCTGTACCGAAACTTCAACTCAAAAGCACCAAGCGCACTACAGCAGGAGAGCCGAACACGCCACCCTGAGGTACACTGGCCCCTGAGCCCGCAGCGAGCCCACACATAAGCTTACAGCAGGGTGAAGCACAGGCGGCCAGTAAGGAATCCGCGAAGCTAAACTTCACGAACAGAAAATCACCGGCAAAGCGGCGATCAAAACAGCACGACAAAGATAGAAATGCAGCGCTGGGAAGAAGCCCTGCAGGCCAGGGAAGGGGAGAAGAAGGGAGAGAAGGGGAGTGTAAGGACGGAGGCGCACACGCTGCGACTGCAGAGAAAACGCCGGAATCAGAGAATGAAGAAAGCAGCGAGGAAGAAGGCAGCGGCAGTGACAGTGACAGCAATGCCCCGGCCAGCGCCAGTGACAGCAGCTCCAGCACAGTGTGTTCAGACAACAACAACACCACCCCCATTGACAGTAAAGAAGATAAGTAAAACTGCAGCTAGAGTAAGGGTCCTGCTAGTCGGTGACAGCAGGCTAGGAGGTGTAAATAAATACATGAAAGAGAAGTCATCAAACATCTATAAGATTAATAAGGTTATAAAAACCAGCGGGGCAACCATTGAAAGTTCTACCATAGAAATGGAAAAATATTTACGCGAGGAAAATGACATTGACTTTGTGTATTTTATGTCGGGAATAAATAACCTGACAGACAAAATTGCGCGACGCAGATTGGTACCACACTACACTGACAGTCAGTCAGCTGTCAGCGAGATGACAGCCCTAGTTCAATGGGCTGCCTGGAGGGTAGAACGTATTAATCCAAAAACCAAATTCATAGTATGTCAATTATATGGAATGTCGCTTGGGATATTCAATGGACAGAATAGGCCACACCCGTATCAACCCACCATAAATGACTCGGTTATAAAATTCAATAACTATGTGTATGCCATGAACACAGCTGACAAATTTAGAGAACCGGGTTGGGATAAATTGATGCACACCTACCATCCTAGGACCACAAAATGGGAATTTGACTTTGATGTGTCAAAAGACGGGTTGCATCCACTACCCAACATGTACAAGAAATGCGCAGATAAGCTACACCTGATGCTGGAGCTAAATGGGGAAAAATTCATGAATATCAGGAAGGACATTAGAATAGTAGTGGATTGATGAAATTTGGAATTTGTTGAAAGTAAGGCATGGGTGACCAATTTGGCCGAACTCATAGCAAGTACCAGACTGTTAGAAAGGATGGGTGACCAATAGTCCTTAAACAGTCACTTGGTGCAGCCTTCAAGCTAGCCCTACCGATGGGTGACCAATGTGCTCGGGCATAAGTTGAAGGTTATTTCATTTTCATTTTCACTTATTACTACAGGCTACTCAATGATGGCATATGGAGACTGAGTATGATTGACTCTGAATGTTTGATCCGTGTAACCGTTCTGTAATACTAACATACATGTGTACTACTAAATAAAGTTGAACTAATATAATAAATCCCTACAGTGTAACATTACATCAAGGCTTTTACAATTACCTTCCTCTCCAATATCCATGTTAAAAAACCTAGAGTAACTATTTTGACTACCGGTAAATTGAAGCTGATCGCTACACATGGGTTGTTGCTCAATACATGTGGGACAGACCTGGACCAACATTAATATGATTGCATACAATAATATTTATGCTGTACTTTATACCAGTTTACAGTATACAGCCTTTCACCCAATGGACCCCGGCACAGGGGTACAGGCCCTAAGCAGTCTCCAGGATGAACATCAAGATGCCTACCAGTCATTGTTATCCAACATATAAGCCGCAAGTACTGTCCGGACCCCATAAGGGCATGCAAATAGGATTGCATAGGCAATAGGCCTAAAAAAATGACTCAGTAGTAGCACTCAATTAATTAATATCATAAATAATTACTTAGAAATACATAAGATAAAATATTTAAATAATATACCACATATAATTCAGCTATGAATCTAATTATACAGCCAAGACATACAGAACCCTATGATTATTTCATATGACTCAAAATCCAAAATCCTAATTTGGTTGCCGGTCATCACACCTAAGGTGTGCAAATCCTAGACCAGAACCATTGCATCCTAGTTACCACTGCCGTATTCACAGATCATGACAACACAGGGGAGCAGTACATTAACACAGTATGCTATCATTAAAGGGTTAAAGTGACATGGTCCGATTTTTTTGATATTTTAAATCCTATTTAAATGTGTTCCAAATGCTAGTACAATATCATATTTGGAAGATAGGGAATAATACAATGTCATCTATGGCCAATAGGAGCCCATTTAGCAGGTCCAACCTGGCCCAGGTACAGTACTTTGCATTGTTGAATGGGGGAATTATAGCGTGCACTCCAAAAGTCTTAAATTGAGCATAAAACTGACAAATGACTAAATTCTTAGCTGAATTATGGGGAATAATGTTGAATAAAGTAGGTAGGAGATGTAACATATATTCATATTTAACATTTTTGTTAATTTTTAACGAAATCAATTTTCAGCCCTATATTCATCGGACCATGTCACTTTAAATGATACAGCTATACGGCTTTATAGGTGACAGACCAGACTCTCTGTAACCCCCCCCCCCCCCCTCCGACACACAAAGACCAGATTCTTTCTACACAGCAAGGATAGCATCTTTGTCTACACTCTGACACAGGAGCAAGAGCCCTTTGAAAGTTTAGCCAATTCAGCATCAATGTAATTTTGGTTGAATGTCAGCTGTAGTTAGCATTAGATTTCATCATTACCAGCTCAGGGAAAGTTACATGTTAAATAAGTGATTGAAAGGCAACTTTCATTATGAATTATAAAAAATCCCAGAATTGAAATGTCTCTTCTCGCCGATTTACATTTTCCTATTTGACATTTGCATTCTTCTAAAAACTTTAATTATATTGATATAATTATGTTGACATATATCATAATATGCAATGATTGGATATTGTGTACATCTCCCTGATTGGGAAAGAACGAGCCCCAAGCCATAGTAGAACACAATAGGATGACAATAAAATAGATTTTCCATCTATATACAGTGCCTACATGGCCATCCCCTGTCCCCAATGCGCACATAACTTACCACAGTGCCCTGACACCCCCTGAATACCCGGCTTACCAGCTGCCAGAGGTGCAATAGGCTGAAAAGGGCATTGTACGGCCATTGACCTTCTGACCTGAACGCTAACTCTTCCTATCTATACTTATATGCATTATGACATCAACTGGGTAAGGGACATGGAAATGGTCTGACACTAGTCTTGTATTTATTTCTAAAAGTTTGAGGGTAAAGCCAAGGGTACCATGGATGGCCACACCCCAACAGTCATTTTCCCTGATATTCTTGCTGCTGCAATATCCCATTTGACGTAAAAAGCACACAATGCATTTAATAAGGTATTCCATTACACTTTCCTATATAGTAAATAGTCCATTAGGGCAAAATTCCGACAACTTTTGTGGGTTTTACAGTCTGAAATCGAGCTAAAAACGTTTTTTTGTGCAATTCTTATTTTTACCCTTTTTTTGTAAATATTTGGATCTTCGCAGAGGCCGGCTAGTACTTTCATGTTGAAAAAAAAAGTTGAAAAAAAAGAATTTGACCTACCGACCCTACATTTTCTTGCCATGTTACCTGAAACAAACCTTTTTTTTCATTTTTTGGCTCCATCTTCAACTGCTACCCCTTTAGTTGTGTAACAGGCAGTGGAAAACGTGACAGCCCCACAGGGGATCGAACCCCGGCCCCTCCGCTCCGGAGTTGAGGATGCTTCCCCTACACCACAGAGCTAGCTGCTTCTACACCACACTGCTACGGTACTTGAGCTACCACAGGCGGGCAATGCGCTCTCCACACACGCTCGGGCTGCCCCAAGCGATACGTGCCCGCTACAGTTGATACCCCTTCACCCCAGACCCACACCAGTTATTACCTTGAATCCCCAATCCTTTATAGAGCTCATATATCAGCATCTTGCTGACACCTGGTGGCAGGATACAACACTAAACACATGATGCATCCTTAGAAAGTGCCCGGGTATTGACGATCAATGTCATTTTGGGTTCATCACAGCTTTCAGTAGACAAGGAATGGGTACTTGAGAATTTAGTGTTGCACTTGATTACTCAAAATATATCATACCCCCTCTCCTATTTGCCTCTGTTATATTGTGGCTATTTTGTCTGTACTGCTTTTGTACAATTTCCCTTTTACCACATGTGACCTTGACCTTTCACAATGCCACTACAAAACTAAATACTAGGTCACAGTTGGTAACAATCAGCACAGATTAATTATTGACAGGCTCAAACTTGATTAAACCATTCTGATGATTTACCTTTTTAACATCAAATTCAGATATAGGTTGGATTATCATGGAAATACCATGCTTTAGCCCTCTGATGTCATTAGTTCCCAATGGCCAATATGTGGGCATTCACTTAGACAGAAAATCTTGCCTGTTAAGATATGTATCTATTATCCGTGCATAGAGAAAGGAAGCAAATTGAGAATTATAAGTATTTTTCATGTTTGACCTTGTAAAACATGACCTTGCGCCCTATTAATATCCACCAGAGGTCCTTAAAACCGTGACCTTTGACCTTGTTTTTGTTCTTGTTCCGACCTAGATCTCATTCTACACATAGCAGAATTGGAATCAGCACCCTCAAAATACCTTAGTTCACCATTCATACCATCTATTGCAAGCCGTACCAGGTCCTCTCCAACATTCCAGACGGGCTCCCCAATTATGGTGCTGTGCACCTGTAGACCAATAAAGTTACTCATATTCACCCCATTCATGTCACTGAGGTGAATAATTGGAGTTGCCTTATTGGTGAAAGGGTCAAACAATCAGGTGCCACACCACTAAATTCCCCCACTCCCTACCTACTACACTAACCACTGTGCACCCAGTCTATACTAAATCCTGCCGGACACTGGCTATAGCCGGCAGAAAGCCTGCAGGTCCGGCAGAAAGCCTGCTTCTGCCGGCCGAAATGTCAGGCTGTAATCCAGAGATCCTTGCCTACATGATTTTTTTTGCAGCTTGTAAATTGGACCATTATTAAGGATTCTACAGTGTAAAACAGAAAGCTTGAATATTTTCTGTAATGTTCTTCAGTAATTTATATATTAAAATCATGAATGTTAGTGTAGCATACTGAGGAACCCTATTCATGTAATACTATCAGTATGAACACTTGCTTTAATTCTTAAATCTTAAAGATTGCACGCCAATATCCAGGCCTGCAAAAATGAAGCCAGGCCTGCAAAAAGAAATTTCTGCAGGACAGAATGTCCTGCAGGGTGAAAAAGTTTTCGTATAGACTGTGCACCAGCTCCAGGATGTGCTGCCAAACTGACATTGATCGCTGTGAGACCTGGACACAGCAATATCCAGGCCCTTTACATGACGACATCACATGGTTAGTGCCATTTCCCACCATCAGGTGTTGAGGCGCTACTTGATGAGAAATGTAAAAGGAATCATGGCATTGGGATAGCAGTAGAAAGCTTATAGGGATTTGGAGGATATGGAGAAGCTGAGAAAATGAATTATGCCTAGTTGGTAACTAACAAGAATTTATGTTTGAACAGAGATTGACAGGATCAAACATTTTCCAATGTTTAGCTATAATGTCATAATCAACATTGAAACGTAATACTTCAAATCGATTTGATATTAACTCATATCTTTCACTAAGTGTATACATACTCTTCACATGGCAGGCTTCATACTGATCTCAGACCATCCTGACCATGCAAATATGATGCATACCACTAGAGGCAAGATGAGTTAGTTTCCATGTCAGAAGGCTAACAACCTTATAATGCCTTTTTTAGACTCTTTCATCTCTGCCCCAATGCACGACCTGTCAGCCGGTAATCTGCCTATTCAGGGTGTGTTAGGGCCATGACATGAGTGATGAGAGAGGGTGCTCATGAAGGCATTGTATATAGATAGAACATCCATTTCATTGCCATCCAATTGTGTTCTACTATGGCTGGGGGCTGGTGTTTGTATCGAAGAGTAAAATGTGTAATATATTGAATCATTGCACCTGACATTTATTTCTTTTTAGCAGAATGCAGTGGTCAATAGATAGTTGAATAATACCTCATGGTACTCTATCATAGAAAAAGTTGAATGTGTTATTAAAAATATCATATTGCAACATCTATCTTCATTAAAGGGAGTTAAAATCAGGCAGTGGTGATCTTTTTTTTAGGACTTTTTTAACGTATTCAAAAGGGAATTGTTAAATGTCCTCGAAAGGGAATAGTTTTATCAAAATGGTAATGGCCCTGCTCCTGATCAATACTGACTTAACATGCCAGCACTCACAATTTCATGTTAAACTAAAAGCCTGACCCCATTTGCCATTACCCTACAACACCTTTTAAAGTCCCCCCTGACCCTCGCTCAATGGTCACCTGTAAGAAGCCCTGTTGTCATGGCAACACAAAATGGTGTTCCATGTATTGACCTTCCCCCTACTCACAGTGAGATTGACCTCCACCTCAAGTTGTGACCTTGGTTAAGTCTAACATGCGTGGTGAAAGTATAGTGGTAGTGTTGTAACTTCCAAGGGCTATTCATGTAGAGAACCTTGGATAGGGGTGTCCTTATGTAGCGTGTCAACAGATGCAGGGTCAGCAGGGCTTTCATGTACAGTAGTGTCTTCATGTTCTGTAGACATTCCCACATTGTGAGGGGGAGAATGGGGGTACTAAGGTGGTGATATACATCAATACCATGGTTATCAAGCTCTCAGAACTATCCCAGGGGCAGCAGGCCTGGGGTTGTATTGATTGGCTGGTGAGAGGATAGACAGGTTGGGGCTTAGACCATATTGTTAGGACGTACTAAATACATAGTACACCCTTTCCATTGGGTCTGTACCAAGATTATGGTACTGTGCACCATCTTGGGCTGTACCATAATTTTGGTACACCTGGTGTGTTCACTGGACCATGACCCTGCTCATGCAGGTATATGGGCCAATCACATACCAAGCCATAGCCATAGTAGAACACAATAGGATGACAATAAAATAGATTTCCCATCTATATACAGTGCCTACATGGCCATCCCCTGTCCCCGAAGCGCACATACCTTACCACAGTGCCCTGACACCCCCTGAATACCCGGCTTACCAGCTGCCAGAGGTGCAATAGGCTGAAAAGGGCATTGTACGGTCATTGACCTTCTGACCTGAATGCTAACTCTTCCTATCTATACTTGTATGCATAATGACATCAACTGGGTAAGAGATGGTCTGACACTAGTCTTTTATTTTTTGTAGAAGTTTGAGGGTAAAGCCAATGGCACCATGGACGGCAACACCCAACAGTCATTTTCCCTGATATTCTTGCTGCTGCAATATCCCATTTGACGTAAAAAGCACACAATGCATTTAATAAGGTATTCCATTACACTTTCCCAAATAGTAAACAGTCTATCAGGGCTAAATTCCGACAAATTTTGTGGGTTTTACAGTCTGAAATCGAGCTAAAATGGTGTGTAAGGTTGAATACGGTCCCATACTCCACTCTCTAGACATCTCCTCAGGCCAAAAAAAAAGGTTTGTTTCAGGTAACCCGACCGACCCCATCTAAACAGGGCCTACCCTACGTTTTTTTGTGCAATTTTTAAGAAATTTTCGTATTTTTACCCTTTTTTCGTAAATATTTGGATCTTCGATGAGGCTGGCTAGTACTTTCATGTAAAAAAAAAAAGTTGAAAAAATAAATCCAACCTACCGACCCTACATTTTCTTGCCATGTTACCTGAAACGAACCTTTTTTTTTCAATTTTTGGCTCCATCTTCAACTGCTACCCCTTTAGTTGTGTAACAGGCAGTGGAAAACGTGACAGCCCCACAAGGGATCGAACCCCGGCCCCTCCGCTCCGGAGTTGAGGATGCTTCCCCTACACCACAGGGCTAGCTGCTTCTACACCACACTGCTACGGTACTTGAGCTACCACAGGCGGGCAATGCGCTCTCCACACACGCTCGGGCTGCCCCGAGCGATACGTGCCCGCTACAGTTGATACCCCTTCACCCCAGACCCACACCAGTTATTACCTTGAATCCCCAATCCTTTATAGAGCTAATATATCAGCATCTTGCTGACACCTGGTGGCAGGATACAACACTAAACACATGATGCATCCTTAGAAAGTGCCCGGGTATTGACAATCAATGTCATTTTGGGTTCATCACAGCTTTCAGTAGACAAGGAATGGGTACTTGAGAATTTAGTGTTGCACTTGATTACTTATCTCAATGCATCATACCCCCTTTCCTATTTGCCTCTGTTATATTGTGGCTATTTTGTCTGTACTGCTTTTGTACAATTTCCCTTTTACCACATGTGACCTTGACCTTTCACAATGCCACTACGAAACTAAATACTAGGTCACAGTTGGTTCCTTAATGCAATAGCAAGAATCAGCACAGATTATTGACAGGCTCAAACTTGATTAAACCATTCTGATGATTTACCTTTTTAACATCAAATTCAGATATAGGTTGGATTATCATGGAAATACCATGCTTTAACCCTCTGATGTCATTAGTTCCCAATGGCCAATATGTGGGCATTCACTTAGATAGAAAATCTTGCCTGTTAAGATATGTATCTATTATCTATGCATAGAGAAAGGAAGCAAATTGAGAATTATAAGTATTTTTCATGTTTGACCTTGTAAAACATGACCTTGCGCCCTATTAATATCCACCAGAGGTCCTTAAAACCGTGACCTTTGACCTTGTTTTTGACCTTGTTCAGACCTAGATCTCATTCTACACATAGCAGAAATGGAATCAGCACCCTCAAAATACCTTAGTTTACCATTCATGCCATCTATTGCAAGCCGTACCAGGTCATCTCCAACATTCCAGACTGGCTCCCCGATTATGGTGCTGTGCACCTGTAACCAATAAAGTTACTCATATTCACCCCATTCATGTCACTGAGGTGAATAATTGGAGTTGCCTTATTGGTGAAAGGGTCAAACAATCAGGTGCCACACCACTAAATCCCCCCACTCCCTACCTACTACACTAACCACTGTGCACCCAGTCTATACTAAATCCTGCCAGACACTGGCTATAGCCCGCAGAAAGATTGCAGGTCCGGCAGAAAGCCTGCTTCTGCCGGCCGAAATGTCAGGCTGTAATCGAGAGAAACTTGCCTACATGAATTTTTTTGCGGCTTGTAAATTGGACCATTATTAAGGATTCTACAGTGTAAAACAGAAAGCTTGAATATTTTCTGTAATGTTCTTCAGTAATTTATATATTAAAATCATGAATGTTAGTGTAGCATACTGAGGAACCCTATTCATGTAATACTATCAGTATGGACACTTGCTTTAATTCTTAAATCTTAAAGATTGCACGCCAATATCCGGGCCTGCAAAAATTAAAAGCCGGGCCTGCAAAAAGAAATTTCTGCAGGACAGAATGTCCTGCAGGGTGAAAAAGTTTTCGTATGGACTGTGCACCAGCTCCAGGATGTGCTGCCAAACTGACATTGATCACTGTGAGCCCTGAACACGTCAATATCAGGGCCCTTTACATGACGACATAACATGGTTAGTGCCATTTCCCACCATCAGGTGTTGAGGCGCTACTTGATGAGAAATGTAAAAGGAGTCATGGCATTGGGATAGCAGTAGAAAGCTTATAGGGATTTGGAGGATATGGAGAAGCTGAGAAAGTGAATCATGCCTAGTTGGTATCTAACAAGAATTTATGTTTGGACAGGGATTGACAGGATCAAACACTCTCCAAGGTTTAGCTATAATGTCATAATCAACATTGAAACGTAATATCAGATCGATTTTATATTAACTCATATGTTCCGCTAAGTGTATCTAGTCCTCACAAGGCAGGCTTTAGATTATCCTCAGACCATGCTGACCATACAAAACATGATGCATACCACTAGAGGCAAGATGAGTTAGTTTCCATGTCAGAAGGCTAACAACCTTAAAATGCCTTTTTTAGACTCTTTCATCTCTGCCCAAATGCATGACCTGTCAGCCGGTAATCTGCCTATTCAGGGTGTGTTAGGGCCATGACATGAGTGATGAGAGAGGATGCTCATGAAGGCATTGTATCTAGATAGAACATCCATTCCATTGCCATCCAATTGTGTTCTACTATGGCTAGGGGCTGGTGTTTGTATCGAAGAGTAAAATGTGTAATATATTGAATACCTGACATTTATTTCTTTTTAGCAGAATGCAGTGGTCAATAGATAATTATATAATACCTCATGGTACTCTATCATAGAAAAAGTTGAATGTGTTATCAAAAATATCATCATGCAACACCTATCTTCATTAAAGGGAGTTAAAATCAGGCAGTGGTGATCTTTCTTTTAGGACTTTTTTAACGTATTCAAAAGGGAATTGTTAAATGTCCTTGAAAGGGAATAGTTTTATCAAAATGGTAATGGCCCTGCTCCTGATCAATACTGACTTAACATGCCAGCACTCGCAATCACATGTTAAACTAAAAGCCTGACCCCATTTGCCATTACCCTACGACACCTTTTAAAGTCCCACCTGACCCTTGCTCAATGGCCACCTGTAAGAAGCCCCGTTGTCATGGCAACATAAAATGGTGTTCCATGTATTGACCTTCCCCCTACTTACAGTAAGATTGATCTCGACCTAAAGTTGTGACCTTAGTCAAGTCTATCATGCGTGGTGAAAGTATAGTGGTAGTGTTGTAACTTCCAAGGGCTATTCATGTAGAGAACCTTGGATAGGGGTGTCCCTATGTAGCATGTCTAAAGATGCAGGGTCAGCAATACTTGCATGAACAGTAGTGTCTTTTTCTTCTGTAGACATTCCCACATTGTGTGGGGGAGAATGGGGGTAGTAAGGTGGTGATATACATCAATACCATGGTTATCAAGCTCTCGGAACTATCCCAGGGGCAGCAGGCCTGGGGTTGTTTTGATTGGCAGGAGAGATAAAAGGATAGAATCATGAGAGTAGTGGGTCATATAGATCAAACAAAGAGGGAGGGTTATCATGTTTCCTGGTTGCTGTCCCATCCCTTTCACATGCTAACCCTTTCCTCACTTCAGAGCCTTTATCACTACTCTCTGTGTGTTTCTCTGTTCCATTTTCTCTTTTAGATACATGAAGGCGTTATGTGTAAGCTCATATATATTGTCATGATTAATCCCTCAGCGATTCAGCTAATGGCCCAAAAGAGGAGGAATGGAGAAGTACATAGCAGTACAAAACATGCACATATTCAGACCCGACGAATCTGCTTTATGGATTTGATATACAACAATTTTATACAACCTATTTTTAATTTTGGAAATTAGGCTGTATTTTGCCCTTTAAATATTGATTCCATGAAGTAATATATAGCTCACTATTATATCATCTTTATCATATTTTTTTACCAATGTAAGGATTCTATTATTCAACATGGCTTGTGATACATACATTCATACCGACTACAGAAAACTCGTCAAACTCATGTCAATTTTCAAGCTATAAAGTTTAAATTTGTTCAAAAAAAAACTGGTCATATCGGATTTTGTTTGATGTCAGTAATTAGTGGTACACCATATACATGTGCCATTTTTTGATGTAATACAGCTACATCAAATCTGTGGAATAGACTTATATGCATGCACACATACAAGGAGCTTGGATGGTGGGCACTGGCTAGTGTATGGTTGCATGCAGACTTGAAAAGTGCTGATGTTACTGGAACCTTGCAATATCCATTTTCTTTGACTTTTACACATAATGTCATATTCACAGTGAGTCACAGTTTCTAACTGAGTTTGAATTAAAAGCACAAATCAATTTACATCAGATTAACAGCAAAAGGTCATGAGAGCTGTATCAGCAGTATTATTTGTATATGAGTACTGCTTTCGAGATTCATTTAGATAGGAAACAAGATAGTATCTGGAGTTTACCCCTTCGTGTTTGAGTGCACTACACTGATATTCCTAGGCTCCCTATACGCCCAACCTCTCAGTCACTAGTGCCTAACCTAGCTAGTCATTTTTTGGCTCCCTATACGACCAAACTAGATTAGTTATTATTGTCAGGTTGGTCACTACTGACCAACCCACCTTAGTCTTTTTATATCCAGGGGTAGCCACTGAGTGGTCATCACAGGTGGCCCCAACTAGTGGTATAAAAATACAACACACCAATGATGGACCTAGGTTAGCCACTACTGACTGACCCCTTGGTCATTTTTGAATATAACTTTGCCATTGTGACTAACACTCATATGACCAACCTAGGTTAGTCGGTACTGACTAACCCTTTCAACCTATAGATTTTCAGTGTAGTCAAACGGATCACAAGCAACACAATTTAAATAAATCAAACATTGAGTTCTGCTTTACAAGTACAGGCAGTGCATGGGGTGGTGGAGATTCATCCAGAGAGTCACCAAGTATAGTTGTCCTCATTGAAGTCCAAATACCAAAAAGATCACAATAGAAGGCAATTTCAGTGAGAAACAACTTGTGTAGGAATGCAGGCAGTGCCTGCAGCTTGGTGATGGTTCTACCATGCTTAAAACACCTCAGACGGCAGAACTTTGCCTTCAGGATATCAGTGCACTTGTGTCTGAGGCTTTGGGAGGTGGTAGCTGGGTACTGTGGTATTCCTGCAGCCATGAGGCAGTGTTATAATTAGAGGCTAATTGTTGTGTGAGTGAGTGTCTCCTCCACCAAAGACAGCCTGTCAGTGAGGTGCTGATGACGGTCTACGTGGTGCTAGCCTCATTGCCTCTCCTCACTCATAAAGCCCTTAGTCACTGTAAAACCTCACATATAAGCCTAACTCGCGTATAAGTCCCACTCTGACTTTGGCCTGATCCTGATAAGCTGAATAGCTGCACCAGTGGTCTGGTTATAGTGACTTAGCACTGTACCGTAGTAGCAAAAACTTGCCTATAAGCCGCCTCCTGCCCCTGGGCCGATCCTATATAAGCCGCACCCCAGATCTGACTCGCATACTAGCCAGAGCTTATACGTGAGGTTTTATGGTAGGTTGCAAATACCAAGTCTGTTTTATGGCTTCAGGGACTTTGTGCAGGTTCTCATTAGCAAAAATCAAAATTACACTAGATGGTCATCATGGCCATGACTGCCATGTAATTTTTGACTTTTTAGTTATGAAAGGTTAAAAATGTAATTTTAGTTTCTATAGCTCACCCAACTCTATACACTCAGATACTTGAACTAATGACTAAAGAACAGAAGCCTCAGAGTGATGAATAATAAACTGCTGTATATCGAGGCTGATATGGTGAAAGCCTTTGTTATCACGGGGTGCAGGGTGTGAGAGCTAATGCATTAGGCATACATGGGGGAGCATTTGATGTACTCTGATTAACCCTCTGAGGACATGGCTGAAGGTTCATCTTTGCTTACCTGGTTCACCACAGTGGTGAGACTGGTATGGGGGAACAACTCTCCAGTGCTGCATTGATGCATCATGCTGATACTGCAAGTGTATTAACCTCATAAGATGGTGATGATGATGACTGCAACCATGGCTAGAAACTTATCAGGGTTGCATTCAGCACAAGCAAAGGACTCAGTGTTTGCGAAAACATTTTCACCATGAAGGACATTCGGTCCTGCTGCGTGCAAACTTTGCAGGACCAGATAGATTTCCGCAGGACTGGATAAACAAAATCTAAGCTTTGTATAACAATTTGGATGAATAATATTTCTAAACAGAAAATAATAACAAAAAAAGCTCTAATTTGCCTAAAATATTCTTTCAGTTCTGAAGAGCCCAGAATGTACAGGACATCTGGTCCGGCAGCACCAGCCATTGTGCCGGACCCGAGGCATTTTAGACGGACATTGCCACTGTCCGGCACATTTTGGCAAAGACTGCTATTAGTAGTTCAGCTGACTCAAATCATATTGTTTGGTTGGCCTCATTTTTATCTTTACTGGATGATATTAGGGTTAATTTCCTATTAGCACACACACACATGGCACCACTGAGTGATATTAGGGGTAGTTCCTATTAGCACACACATATGGCACTACTGAGTGATATTAGTATAGGAGTAGTTCCCATTAGTTCCGTAGCAACATCTCCTTACCATAGAGCAGCTTATTGAGCGGTGGTAACAAATTGCTCCCCTTGGACGTTGAGTTATTTGTGTCTCTGACCAGGCCTGCCGTTACTCAGCCGTATAAAAGACATAGTCTGAGGCAGGGAATGAGGTCCTAAATGCACTCTGGTTCAACCCTGTAGTAAAGGCATCACTCTCCCAGCACAGTCTCAGTGGTTGACTCAAACAGAAATACGATCTAGATACATACTGTATTGTCATGAATATTTAGTTACGACTGTAACTCTCAGATGGAGCCGAGGCTGTCTGAGAGTTACGGATAGAAGGGTCAGTTATCTATTGATTGTGCTTATTCCAACCAATCATGTAGATTTCTACACCCAATCAAGTCAGGCCATAAGTGGCTGTTTATGGTACTGAGGGCTTTAATTGGGTGAGGTGAAATGTACAAATTAGTAATTATAGTCTTATGTCTAGACCAATCAACAGGGGGTCCAAGAGGCTGTAGATCGTTTGCCTCTATACAGATTACCTCCATCAAAGTGCCTCAATGTGTGGAAATGAAATAACATCCATAATCTAATTTATGAATCAACTATAGTATACATATGTAAGATACTACTCATTAAATTATTAGCCTGTATGTTCAATATTAAAGCCAGGGGAATGCGAGGCAGTTTCACCTCGCAAATGGTACCGTTTTCCCAAAGGTTTTCAGACACTTGTATCCTATACCCACAACGCTAGTGGCCGTGGGTATTGCTGGCTATACTATGAATATCTGGCCCAGCACTCAGCGGCATGATTAACCCCTGGTGCTTATGAATATGAGCGCTTATTCAAGTATTAGCTACATCAATGGAAAGATTTTTCAAGCCTGCCCTAACCCTGTGCACCTTTAATTTTCAAGTGGTTAGGGTGCCAAGGTTATAGCGATGATTCATGGTTCTCCGTATGGGCGGCCATGTTGGTTCTGAGCTCGAAGTCTTAGACAGTGACGAGACACTCACACGCCTTAGCTTCCGGGGAACAAGCTGCAGTATGAGATCAGAACCAAGGTCTCACGAGATTGCTGGTGTAAACAACGTGATCACGGGAACAAGTCTGCACCAGTTAGAGGCCTATAGAGACTCCTACAGCTCCCCTGTCCCACCTCACATTATAAAAAGATACAGGAATGTCCAATCAGTAGTCAGCACACTCTAGCCTCTCTTACTTAGACAGCTCCCCCCCCCCCAAAAAAAAAAGAGGGAAAAAAAGAGAAAAAAAGAAGGATGAAAAAGCAAATTCATTCTGGTGGCTCCCCCTTAGACATATGTCATGAATATTTGTGACACATCCTGACTTCTATCAGTAGATGTAGCTGCATGGTCATGACCTGAAATACTAATGTCATACTCTGTCTACAAGAACTTTCTACCTTTTGTCAACTTCATGTTTTATTCCATACCAATTTTTTCTGGGTGACCATGTCAGCAAAATGTGACTCGTATTATCTCATGGGGTGCATGGATTGAATTCCTGAAGACCACACTTTCTGTCTTCCTTTGAAGACAGTTTAGTAGTACTCACATGTGTTGAAGTATATAAACTCTTGAGGGTCAGGATGATGCATGGATGCAGAACATGCAAATCACTTCATGGTGGCAAAGGGTATTTTTCATAAATCACTGTGTCTCACAAACTTTTATAGCCATCCAAAACAGATGTTTGGGTAGAAATATATCAGACTCAGTCTGACTGCACTTTGATAAAGACCCGATGGGTGTTTTCATGTTGGATGTCATATTTATCATATCTTCATTTTTTTAATACGTTTTTATTCTATACTGGTTGTAAGATTCAGTTACGCTGTTCAGATACAAATCAACCAGTTAGGGTCAGGAGCTGGTTCCTTGTATAATACATGATTTAGAAGGACACAAGGTTTTAGTAACAGAAAATGTGAATGGAAGTGCTCCGAGGAGAGGTATAGTAAACTGAGCACATGTATATAGAACATATGGCATTGAGAAAAAGGAATACATTAATTTACATCACAAATACAAATAACATGGTCATACCCTGAGGGTTTTACCAAAATGTTGGTGACTAGAGTGGTTTGAGTATAACATAAAGGTAACAAGGTAAAGTAGTGCGTTACAGATCTCTGTGACATAAATGTACAAATGACTATTTAAAAGAAACCTACCGGTGATAAAATGTAGGTGCATGTGTAGAAGTATGTGAATGTGACTCTTTTGCTCCTTGTTAATTTGACTTCCTAATGGATATTTCCACTGTGTTGAAAGGTATAAAAGAGTCATAACAGTCATATTTTCCCCTTATTTGTAGGTGAGTACAGCGCCTTTCAGGGTAGAAGTAGATGTGGGAGAAGTTGGTATATACACAGGTCTATGCAAGTAGGTATGGTATTGGATCACCATGTTAGGTGGCTTCTATGATACCTGTGTTTGACAGTCAGTGTTTCCGAAGGAATGTGCCCTTTTTCATGCGTGGATGTTTTAAAGCTAAACCTTACAAAGCTTTAATGACCAGTGTTCTATAGCTTGTACCCTGCCGTTATGATTTTACAGCAGGGAAGGCTGACCTTTTTTTCTCAGCATCTTTGCAAATTTAATGAAGGTGTCACCATTTTATGTCAGCAAGGCAAGGATTACCCAAAGCCATCATGCACTACAGGTGGGTGGCAGTCTTTGCAAAAACTTTCTCATCCCACAGGACATTGCTGTCCAGCATGTTTTCGCAAAGAGTGAGCAGGAGGATCTGTGTAAAAAGGTTCTGGTTTCAGGTGATGTTATTTAGGACTTTTGATCAAAACCAAGGAGAAAAAGGGGTGTTTGACAGGTTGGATTCTGAGGAGTAAATTAGGGTTATACTGAATCTAGTGCAACCCGCTGAGGCTGATAGAGGCTGCAAATATATATTATATCACGATGCCTCTGACTCATTAGGTTGGCCATGATCTTCAGGGATAAACTTTACATTCTATTTGCTTTTCATATTTGCATAGCATGTTTCTATCAGACCAAGATTACAAGCCATTATAAAGCATCATGCACAGCTGGGTCAAATTGATCCCAAGTTACAGGTCGGCCTTTGATTCAGCCTACATGTACTGAAGTTGTATTTATAAGGCATGTATTCCTTTCTACTTTCCACAAAGCGTTAAACTGTTCATTTAGTTTGATATAACGTTCAACCCGACCACAATATTCCCTCATCATGCTATACAACTGCACAGGAAGTATAACAATTAGGTAAGTCAAGAAGAAAGCCCTCCTCCCAAGAGTCTACGTCATGAAGAATACCACTATATGTACAATGAGTTATTGTTCATGTTGTGAGGGCAATGACCCTATAAGGCCATATTCAGCCGCTTTCAGTTCTGGCTGAATGCAGGGCAGTCATCCAGTAAGCCGGGTATTCAGGGAGAGTCAGGGCACTATAGTGAGTTATGCATCCACAGGGGACAGGGCTTTATATAGACCAATGCTGCAAGAAAGGGTGACTTTTTCATAATAGCTGTGTTTGCATTGGTTTAAATAGAATGTCTTTTATGGCTATATTTGCAAACGTCTCAAATCAGGATATTCACTGGACAATGATTATCATTTTTCCGATGGTGTATACTAGAATTCAGGGTATTTAAGTTATATCTTTATATTTGTTGCCTTTACTTCGAAAATGTGACTTTCCTGAAAAGTCATGCTGCATCCATCTATAACTGGGGACCATATGGAAATGGACTATCTATTTTACTGTCATCCTGTTGTGTTCTGCCTTTGCTGAAGGCTGGTCTGGGATGAGCATGATATTATTTTGGTTGCCCCTCTCCCCCAAAATCCACCAACCCCTCCCCCTCTCCCCCCTCCCCCCCCTCCCACCGCTGTTTAAAATGACCACTCCCTAATTTCACTAAAAAAGGTTCATGACGGTATGGCGATTTAAACATCAATAAAGGTGGCTTTCATCAAATTTACCGTAGGAAAATGTGAAACTTGCTTCCCTATCCAAGCTCCCCATGGGCAAACTCTTTCAATTCTAGGCACCATTTTCCCAGAGGTTTTTAGATGATCAATTGACCATGGCCCCAGTGGAAAAGGCTTTCCTACCCTCTCTTACTAGTCCAATGAATGAAGAGAAATAAGCAGTCTAGGTTCAACAAAATTGCTACATTAAATTTGTTTGTTGTAATGGACACTCTGATATGTCTACCTCTCATAAAAAAAAAGTTTACAAAAATCGTCCTTGGGGAACCCGCCTAAAAATGGCCATTCTCAAAGTGACTCTAGGACCTATAGTATCTCCTTACAGGCATCCTATACACTGCACTATGCAATACACTGAATGCCTCTGGTAGGCACCCCTCAATCCTCTTCTTTCTTTTTAGATATTGGCATTTGTTCTAACATACCAAACTAGGTCAATCCTAAAAATAGCCTCATGCACTGTTCTACTAACAAGGCTTTCTGGTTCTGTATCTCTGATCACAAGTGTAACGCACAGCCAGCCTGTAGCTCTATGGGAAGATGAGATATGCTAGTTTATCATGGTTATATATAATGATACTATAATACATCATGAACATAGGTTCTAATATATAATTCTTACTGTTGTGCTGCAGCATTGGAGAGCTAGGAGCATTATTTCCGGCAACACCCAGCACCAAAAAAGACTAAAGTACGGCACTTACCAAAGCTCTGATCATGGGCTTTTCAAATATGGCACATGTAAAAAAAATGTTGTGAACAATCCAAGAATGCCGCCAAATTCCAAGATGACCACCAAAATATCAGAATTCATCTCCTGTGACCTAGATATGGCTTAGAATACTAATTTAACACTGCCTACCCCCTCCCCCTAAATTGGACCCAAGGAATTTAAAGGTTCTTTTCTCTTTTTGCTTATATCACTGGTTGCTTAGCAACGACTATTCTAATTGTTTATCTGCCTAGCAACACAGGTTGATTATAATCATACATACCCCCCTAAATTGGACCCAAGGAATTCTGAAAACCCATTGAGTGACTTAGTGGACCCCTTCAGTGGCTCTGGGGACCCTTCAGCAACTCTGTGGACCCTTCCAGTAGCTCGCGAGACCCCTTGAGCCACTCTGTGGACCCTTCCAGTAGCTCTGGAGACCCCTTGAGCCACTCTGTAGACCCTTCCAGTAGCTCTAGAGACCCCTTGAGCCACTCTGTGGACCCTTCCAGTAGCTCTGGAGACCCCTTCAGTGACTCTGGGGACCCCCCAAGTGCCTCTGGGGACCCTCCCAGCGACTCTGAGGACCCTCCCAGCAGCTCTTGAGACCTTCCAGTAGCTCTGGGGACCCCTTAAAGTGGCATAATCACCAAGTGTAACCCACTCACAATTCTAGTACTATTCTAGTCTACTATCTAGTTAAGTGTGAGTGGTGAGAGTGCCTCTTTAAGCTGCTCTGAGGAATCCATCAGTGGCTCTGTGGATCCCTTCAGTGACTCTGTGGACCCCTGCAGTGCCTCTGTGGACCTTTCCAGTGGCTATAGGGACCATTCCAGTAGCTCTGGGGACCCTCCCAGAGGCTTTGGGACCCTACAAGCGACTCTGGGGACCCTCCCTTGAGTGGCTGTGATGACCCTTCTAGTAGGTCTTGGGTTCCTCCTGGTGGCTCCCAGAGGACCTCTGCAGACTGTGGTGACACCTCAGGTGGCTGTGGGTGCATCCTTGCTGATTCTCTGAACACCTCTGCTGACTCTATGACCACACCTAGTCCTGGAAACGCCCATGAAGGGGTCCCCAGAGCAACTGGAAGGATCCAAAAAGCCGCTGTAGAGATCAACAGGGGTTCACATAGGACATACTCCTTTCAGAGGGCTAAGAATATGACACTGTCCTAGTGTAGGCCTCATTGGCCCTATAGCTAATATATGGGATAGGGAAACTATCTGCAATGGGAAAATATGAGACTGTGAAAGGTGTTCCTGCAAAAAAAAAGATTTCAGCAGGAGATTGAGGAAGCAGGGAACAAATTGCTAGCGGCATTATATGGCGAGATGAAAGATTTAGACTCAGAGTATGCATCAAGGTTTACAGAGAAGGTTGCTATATGGCACCTAAACTGACTTTCACAGCCTGCAGAGTAAACATTTTCTTGTAGAAATAATGGACTCAAATGCACCCTGGCCTGCAAACGGCAATGCTGAACCTGTTGACACCTCGTACAGTTCGTTATAAAACCATGCAGCTTTTGACAGTAGAGTAAACCATTTATTCAATATTGGTTAGGCACTGCTCCTTTTGACAATATCTAGAGCTTTGACCTTGACCTTAGGTAATTGGTCAAATTTATGTGTTTGACATTGTTTTAACTTTACTGTAATTTACACCTTGTATCTTAAGTGCAGTGAACATAATGTTATGGTACTTCCAAAGTATGGTATATCAATGTAATATAACCTTTAGAAGATCTCGATTGACCTTCAAGCAACTCACACACTCTTTTTTTCTGACCCACCTTGTATCAATGTGCAGTTCAGTGATTAAAGAGAGGTATGGAGTGGATTTTATGTCCACATAGATGCAGACTTGCTGTTATTTTGTGAATTAGTATTTTTGATTCATTATTGCAGTAAAATCACAAAATATATGTGACATTGACCTTGGAAAATAATTCTGATCAATGCATCTGTTGAAGCTGATGTCAATTGATATATCATAATAGTGAATATGTCAATAAGAAGCAAGAATATGGTTGTTTAACATTGAGAGGGAGTACAAAGGCGGCCATGTTGGATTTCAGGCACTTCCCCAAGGAGGATTCCCGTAAACAATTTTTTCTTAAATGTGCATGTATCAAAGAGGTGAAAACCATTGAAAAACCTAATGTAGCAATTTTGTTGACCTTGAAGTGTTCATTCACTGGACTATACTCACTGACTGACCTTACTTCCCATTCCAACACACTTTATCAATTACTTTCTCACTCTTCATAATCAGGATCCTAATTATTCTTGCTGCTATGAAATATTCAGGATGATTTCTCATCATCTATAAGACCATGTGTGTGATGGATGCATTCTGGCTGCTACAGACCTGAGGCAGAGAAATGACCAGCAACACCGCCAGGATTTATCACAACAGTCTAATAGATCAAACCACCTCTTTCAAAAGATTCCTCGACACTAATCATGAACTTTAAAAAAAAAAAATCGTAAACTAAAAAGTGGTAATGTTTTTGATATAAGGGGCCAACTATGGCATCCCCGATAGTGATGTTTAAAAAATAATAATGTCACCTGTCATATGAATTCACATGTATGAAAACATAGATAAGGAGTTCTGGGATACACAAGTGCAAATGTTTATAGAGAATGCTCTTACTAATATACTATCAATCCTATACTATAATACTTTGCGGTATGGATTGATAGTAACATAGGGGATGGGTGCTGAAAATGACTAAAATAGGCCCATACAGCGTCCCATGTGACTTGAACTTTTCTTTTTATGGTGTCATTACCCAGGTAGAAAAATATCATGATAAATATCATGATTTATCATGTTTAAAAAAACATAGTTTTTTCGCGGAAATCATGATTTTTTAATCATGTTAAATCATGATAACATTATACTATATTATGATTTTTATCATGATTTATCAGAGTAAATCGCCATCATTATGGGAAAATGGTGTTGAATTTATCATAATATATTACACTTTAGCATGATTTAGCATACTTAATCATGATACATATCATGGTTTAATCATGATAATTATGTATGATAGTTATTATGATTTATGTTAGTTCATCATGATATACATCATAATGAATATCATCATTTATCATACTTTAAAAATCATGATTTCCGTGAAAAAACTATGATTGTTTAAACATGATATTTACCATGCTTTATTATACTTTATCATAGTACATATCATAATTTATGTGAAAAAACTATGATTAATTTAACATGATATCCATCATGATTTATTATATTCTATTCAGGGAGTTAGGACTACATCATTTGAAGATAATTATCAAACAAAATGCAGTAGTCTGGCAGATCTTCAGTAGGTAGGTGCAGGCAGTAGGCAGGCAGGGGGTAGGCAGGTGCATGCAGGAGGCCAGACAGCAGTGGACTGAATGGCTCACACTGGACCCCTATTATATAGGGGGTGTAGTGCTGGTCATGTGACCAGAACGAGACTTGCTTCTGATTGGCTGAGGGTTCAGTATTGCATTGACCACCATGCAGTGTACTTGTAGCCGGCCCTGGGCCTAGAAGGGCCGGGTAGGATGCACTGGGGTGGCTTGTACTAGGCGGCCCTGGGGCTTGTAGGGCCGGGTAGGATGCACTGTGGTGGCTTGTACCCGGCCCTGGGGCTTGTAGGGCCGGGTAGGACACACTGCAGTGGCTTGTAGCCAGCCATTGGGATTGTAGAATCGGGTAGGACGCACAGGGGTGGCCTGTAGCCGGCCCTGAGGCTTTATTAATACTTACACAGTCATACAACTTTTAATTGATTGGTCGCCCACCACCTTCCACAGCTTTCAATGGGCGGGGTGGGGCGGATACAGAAGCCCTACACCTTCCATAGTCGCCCACCACCTTCCACAGCTTTCTAGGGGCGGGGTAGGGCGGATACAGAAGCCCTACACCTCCCACAGTCGCCCACCACCTTCCACAGCTTTCTAGGGACGGGGTAGGGCGAATACAGAAGCCATACACCTCCCACAGTCGCCCACCACCTTCCACAGCTTTCAAGGGGCGGGGTAGGCCGGGTAGACAAGCCCTACACCTCCCACAGTCGCCCACCACTTCCCACAGCTTTCTAGGGGCGGGGTAGGGCGAATACAGAAGCCATACACCTCCCACAGTCGCCCACCACCTTCCACAGCTTTCTAGGGGCGGGGTAGGGCGAATACAGTAGCCATACATCTCCCACAGTCGCCCACCACCTTCCACAGCTTTCAAGGGGCGGGGTAGGCCGTGTACAGAAGCCCTACACCTGTCACAGTCGCCCACTACCTTCCACAGCTTCCTAGGGACAGGGTAGGCCGGGTAGACAAGCCCTACACCTCCCACAGTCGCCCACCACTTCCCACAGATTCCCAGGGGAGGGGTATGCCAGGTAGAAAGGCCCTACACTTCCCACCACCTTCCACAGCTGCCTAGGGGTGGGGTAGGCCGGGTACAAAAGCCCTACACCTAGCTATTATCTAATTATATACATTGTTAGCATTATGGAGATTTTTTTTTCTTGGCATACAAGCCCTGCCCCTCCTACAGTCGCTCACCCCCCCCCCCCCCCAAAGCTGCACAGAGGGTTGGGGAGGCCGGGTAAGAAGCCCTGCACCTCCCACAGTCGCCCACCCCCTCCCACCGCTGTACAGAGGGCGGGGGAGGCCCGGCTTACAAGCCCTGCCCCTCCTACAGTTGCTCACCACCCCCTCCCCCAAGCTACACAGAGGGCTGTAGGCCTCCAGAAACCCTCAAAATAATGTATAATAACGGGAATAGGGTCCCCTTACTCCCCTGGTAAGTATCACGGGTTGTAGCCCTCCAGAAACCCTCAAGATAATGTATAATAACGGGAATAGGGTCCCCTTACTCCCCTGGTAAGTATCACGGGTTGTAGCCCTCCAGAAACCCTCAAGATAATGTATAATAACGGGAATAGGGTCCCCTTACTCCCCTGGTAAGTATCACGGGTTGTAGCCCTCCAGAAACCCTCAAGATAATGTATAATAACGGGAATAGGGTCCCCTTACTCCCCTGGTAAGTATCACGGGTTGTAGTCCTCCAGGAACTTTCAAAATAATTCATGATAACGGCAGCAAAGTCTCCTTACTCCCCTGGTTAGTCTCACCGGACTCCAGAAACCCTCAAAATAATATTTTAAAAAGGGGAGCAAAATGCTACGATCAAATTAAAATGATTAACGCTGCTTGAATGTGATTTGCAGTTATTTAAAAGTCATATAATGTTTCCAATAAGGCCACTCAAAAAAAAAAGAGGTTTCTCATCGCCAAGGTCTGAAAAATATAACGAGGGAGGCTTTTTTTCCTTATCTCCTTTTTTTACTCGCGGGCTAAAATGTATAGGATAATATACGTTTTTCATAACCAAAATTCACATTTCAGTAGTTAAGAAATTATTGATCTATAAAAGTTGGGAAAATGTAAGTTATTTCTATCCCACTGCATTACTGGCAGTATAAGCTTTAACTTGAGACCAAATATGCAAATGTTTGCCCATTTTTATCATGTTTTTTTCATCTAAAATTAGCCAAAAAAAAAAGAAAAAAGTTTTCCTCAAAACCTGGTTATAATGATTCGCGCGATGATGAGAAACCTTTTTTTTTTTGAGTGGCTTAAATAGAAGGGGAACTTCCATTTACTAAATATGCCAAATATTATTTTGGAAAAATTTTAGGTTACTTTAAATTTCCTGGAAATGCCTAATGAGATTTCCCATGAATTAAGATATCTTAAATTTATCGGAAATGTCAGTTTTATAATATGTCAATTATATATATTTTATATGTCGGATAAGTCAGTTTTCCCCCAATGACATCACCTCTGAAAACGTAAAGTTAATTGTATTCCATCAAGATATATCATGGTATATTAAAACATGATATATCTTGATTTCCCCTCCCAGAAGGTGAGGTCATAATGAATTAATTAATCATGATTTCCCCTAGGAGGTGAGATTGTAATGAAGTATGATTTATCATGATTAATCATGGTAGGAGAAAACATGCTTTATCATGATTTCCCCTCTCAGGAGGTAAGATCATGATAAAGTATGATTAATCATGATTAATCATGGTAGGACAAAACATGATTTATCATGATTTCCCTCACGGGGGTAAGATCAAGATAAAGTATGATAATACTATATATCAAATATTATTTAGCCAATAATATATGGATAACGGGCACACGAGGGGATGTATACCTATATAACACCCGAGGTGCATAGCACCGAGGGTGTTATATAGGTATACAGCCCCTCGTGTGCCTGTTATCCATATATTATTAGGTTTATTATATGATTATTCCATTCAAATGTCTTTAATTACCTTATATATGTCCTAATTTCGCCATTTTGAATGATATATAAGTCGTCTTGTACAGAGGGTGCAGTCGCCATGTTGTGGAAGTCTTCAGTAGGGGAGGTGAGGAAGAACGAGCTAGGCGTGGGGATCAGTCATTATTTCAAATCCAACATACCCTCAGTGTTAACGTATAGGAGTGTACTCACGCCGCGCGACCTGCTGGTTTAAAAGCTAACCGCTCCTTGATACTGGAACATAACCAGCGTTTCCCTCCCCCTGTACCATGGCCAGATATGCATTGGCGCTAGCGTGTCCGCCTCACACACCAGAGGTCACCGGATCGAATCCTGGTGAAAACATACCAATTTTAAAGTGCCTATATGTATGTGAAAAAAGATCCCTAGAATTATTTTAACGAATAGGTAAGTAAAGTCCAACTACTACTTTTATAGTTAAAAAGGAATTATAAAAAAAATTGATTTCAGGAGAAGTTATAACAAAAAGTGTAAAATTTGCTGTATCTCAGAGCTAGAGGGCTGAGAATGTGTCTGTAGACTTCTTGTTTTACACCCTTCTTCTGTATGGCCAGCACGGTATAGTGGATAGGGCGTTGGACTCGTAGTCTTGCGGCCGTGGGTTCGATCCTCCGACGAAACGTAGGATTTTAACTCTAAATATTCCCCTCAATCGTGCTGTTATCGTGTGATAACAGAACTGTGTTATCCAAAAAAAGCACGATCAGAGCCCCAATTGTATAATAAATCATGGTAAGCGAAACCATGATTAATCATGATTTCCCCTTCTAAGAGGTGAGATTGTGGTAAAGTATGATTTATCATGATTAATCATGGTAGGAGAAAACATGCTTTATCATGATTTTTCCTCTCAGGAGGTAAGATCATAGTTAAGTTTGATTAATCATGATTAATCATGGTAGGAGAAAAAATGATTTATCGTGATTTCCCTCGCAGGAGGTAATATCATGATAAAGTATGATTTATCATGATTAATCACAGTAGGAGAAAACATGCTTTAGCATGATTTTACCTCGCAAGAGGTAAGATCTTAGTAAAGTATGATTGATCGTGAATAATCATAGTAGGAGAAAACATGATTTATCATGATTTCCCTCCCAGGAGGTAATATCATGATAAAGTATGATATATCATGGTAAATCATAATAAGAGAAACCATGATTAATCATGATTTCCCCTTTTAGGAGGTAAAATTGTAGTAAAGTATTATTTATCATGATTAATCATGGTGGGAGAAAACATACTTTATCATGATTTTTTCTCTCAGGAGGTAACATCATGATTAATCATGATTAATCATGATTAATCACAGTAGGAGAAAACATGATTTATCATGACTTTCCCTTCTAGGAGGTCATATCATGATAAAGCATGATCAATCATGATTTATTATGGTAGGAGAAATCATGATTAATCACGATTTATCACAATAAATCATAAAATATCATGGTTCAACATGATAAATCATGATATTTATCATGATATATCCTGACATAAAGACATAGGCTGGGTAATAGCTCTATGTGTGGGGTACATACCATGGCTATTAAGCTGTAAGAACCACCCCAGAGGGAGCAGAGATGGGGTCATACTGATTGCCTTGTAGAGAGGCAGTAGTGGTCATATAGAACAGAGAAGGAAAGGTTATCATGACTGCTGGTTACCATCCTTAATCCTTTGCTTACTCTCTAGCATCACTTCCTTATCTTTGCCTGTCTGGGTCTGCATGTCTAATCTCCATCCAGTTTTAGCCACAACCCCCTAGCATTGTTTGCGTAGCCAATAGTAAAGTTCCCAGTTACAACATAAGGGCTGATGGTGTGTAGGGAGAGGACTAGACCAGTACACAATATCATGCCAAATATCCAGACCATAACAGAATCCGTTCTGCTCTTTATGTATCCAATTCTGCTGGTGACACAAGCTTCATGATTCAACTGGTAATGCCCCATTCCTCTAATAATAAATGCCTGGAATTAAGCTACAGGTACACAATCCATATATATAAGTCTTGTCTATATGATTGCACATGTGCAAGGAGTCTGTGTCCTTTTTGACGTATGCCTAATAACAGAGCTATGACGCATGACATCCCTGTCTACTTCTGCTGCTGCTTCCTAAGGACCCTGGGAGATGCGGCTCTGTGAATCACGTGACACACACGTCATATGACATTGATCATGTGACACCTACACCCTAATACAGAGACCTGTCACACACAAGTCACGTGACATTGATCATGTGACACCCACACACAAGTCACATGACATTGATCATGTGACACCCACACCCTTATACAGAGGCCTGTCACACACAAGTCACATGACACTGATCATGTGACACCCACACCCTAATACAGAGGCCTGTCACACACAAGTCACATGACATTGATCATGTGACACCCACACCCTAATACAGAGGCCTGTCACACACAAGTCACATGACATTGATCATGTGACACCCACACCCTAATACAGAGACCTGTCACACACAAGTCACATGACATTGATCATGTGACACCCACACCCTAATACAGAGACCTGTCACACACAAGTCACATGACATTGATCATGTGACACCCACACCCTAATACAGAGGCCTGTCACAGACAAGTCACATGACATTGATCATGTGACACCCACACCCTAATACAGAGGCCTGTCACAGACAAGTCACATGACATTGATCATGTGACACCCACACCTGCACCAACATCTCAGTTTTGTGTCAATTGGCAAGATGCAGTATTACTGGCCGCATCACACATCATACCAACAAAAGTGCATTGATTCACCATGCTCCCATCATAACTTACTTGTTACAAGAATATGATTGCTAGGGTAATGGGAGTCACATCAGACTGAAATATAGTTTATGCTTGTTGATATTCACTGGTCTATCCTTATTGAAGCCCTGGCATCAAAAAGATCACAATCAAAGCAATCTAAGAAACCAATTTCGCCTGTTGGTTGCCTCACATTGTTTGATGGGCCTCAGATGCTCGCTCTCTGCCTACGGATATCGCTGCATCCCTTTTTGGGGGCTGGGTTAGGATGGGGGGAGGGGGTTGCTGCAGTCATTAGGCAGTGTTAATTAGCAGATAATTGTAGTGTGAGTGTCTCCTCCACCATAGAGAGAGGCTGTCAGTGTGGTGCTGATGATCTACTTGGTACCAGGCCTTATTGCCTCTGTAGGTTGTCTTCATACTCAATCTGTTATTGTGTTTGAACAGTCATATTGGGTTTCAGTATGCATGTACGGTTGATAGTGAAATGTGTATGTAACCACAGTCACACTATTTGAGATTATTTTGCATGAAGCCAGCTGGGATGAATTCCATATGGCGTCACCTGTGCTTAATGCGGATCCTCTCAGGGTTGCCTGTGCAGTGTTCTAAACCTCGTCATACGTTAATAGCATCCTGAATGAATGCATGTCATGCTGGGTTATCTGAGATACACATTAATTGCTCCACACTCTTATTTGAGCTGTTGAAAAAGCATTGTACAATGGTCCCATATGTTGTCTTCCCACAGTAGTGATAGGGGAGGGGTAATTCTACACACTGTAAATTATGGATTTTCCATGTCACTGTTTTTCCTCCAGCACAGTCTTCCAAGGCTGGTCATGTATTCAGAGTTTGCTGTATGAGAGGGGCACTGACAGCACCAGATGTGACATGTAAGAAGATGTAAACGCCTCCACATTTCACTTTTTCTAGTCGTCTTTATGTCACTTGTGTATCTCTCATAACTCTTTAAGGACATCATGATGCATTAATGCATCCCAGGCAAGTAACTTACCAAGGCTGCGCTAAAGCATTATGCCGACCCTTTGGGTTTGAGGCTCTCCCAAAGGGTCGGCATGATGCACCAATGCAACACTGGTCAATTACTTGCCATGACTGCATTGGTGCATCATGACGAGAAATGTAATCTTTGCAAAAAGCAAAAGCTCCAATGTTTTGGATTAATTAGTGTGTCTTTGGCAAATGAGGACATAGGATGCTGGCATCAGGGATAGGGGTAGGGAGTAAAATATAGAAATGAGGAGGGTTTCAATAATAAGTATATCAAACAAAACGTGTCCCCCACCCCATGAATAACTTATCCCCTTGTTAAATAAAAGGTGATACCAATTCAGCACAGAGCCTGCATGGCTGACTATGCATTGCTGGTACTGCCTGCTTAATTATTCACAGCCAATTAAAATAGCAAATTAGATTTAAGATTTCTCATGTGATGTGATGAATTATTCCATGGTTGGGCTAGCAAGGTTTAACATTTAAACTGGTTCTGATACATTGATGATGGCAACATTGGTGCCAGGGATGTTTCAGGATGACCTTCCACCACCCTCGTTATATCTCTGTTAGGCAGTGGACATTTTTCAAAAAGGGGGTTGAATTTGAGCGCTGCCAACCCTTTTAAACTATTATAATGCACTGGCCTTTTCACCAAAAAGAGGTGACATAATTTTTCTCGACCCCCCCCCCCCTTTAGGACGTCCAACTGTTTTGTTAACCAATGACCACTTCCTTGTTATATATATGGGCTGAATTAACTAGTTTAAATCAATGTTGAATTCTGCTCTTCTTCTGAAGTCCTAACGCTTCTAGGATTTATTTCAACTGTTCATATTTCCTCCCTCCTCCTTCCCTTTTACCATTACCATCAACTATTCTTGGTCATCATGGCCATGATGATCATGGGATCATTTACCCTTTTAACAGCAAATGAATTTAACTAAATATGAGTTGGAAGCTTCTTTGATCAAAATCCCTATCCTAACTCTATACTCCCAGATCCCTGGGTTAATGACTACAACACAACAACCTTGGTGTGACAAATAATAAAGCAGCTATTGTGTGCAGCCTTCATTATCACAGAGTGCAAGCTATGAGAGCTTTTGCATTTGCCCTATATCGGGCAGTAATTCTAGTTGACCCTTTAAGGATGGCATGATGCCATAATGCTTTATGCCATTGGCTGTCATGATGCTTGAATGTAGCCCTGCCAGTCTTGTATTCAAGCAGGATGATTACCCTGCGAGGTTGAGATGCTCCCGAAGGGGTGGCATAATGCATCAAATCAGCACTGGCAAACTACTTGCTGGAGCTGCATTGGTGCATTATGATGACATGCTGCCCTTAAAGGGTTGATATATGCACCGTAACTCTTTATAGGATGACATTATGCCCGTGGTTCATGGTCATTCGTTGTCATGACACAGCTTTTCAGAGTCATGGAATAACTCATAATTGCTGCATTGCTACATCATACTCTTAGCTTTGGAGTATGTCAGTCATGGTGTATGAAACAGCAATGGCGAGTTACTTGCCAGAGCTGCATTTATGACAAGGTCAAAGTGCATCACAGCTTTATGCTGCCGTTAAAGGGTTAAACAGTAGCCATTCACACACCTTCTCACAATAAAATTTAAAAATAGTGACCAGGCCAAAAAATGGTTTCATAGATAATAATGGTTAAGAAATAAACTCAGACACATTAAGAAATAAAGTCAAAGATATTTAATGGTTTGTATACATTTAGTTCAAGTTATACAAAAAGATATCGACCATGTTCTAAAGGGAATGAGAAAATGCTGAATCTTATGTCAGAGCTGTTTTGCTAAGCTGAGTGATATTAGGGGTATTTCCAATTCGCACACACACATGGCATCACTGAGTAATATTAGGGCTAGTTCCCATTAGCTCACACACATGGCACCACTGAGTGATATTAGGGCTAGTTCCCATTAGCTCCTCAGCTTTATCTCCTTAACATAAGCAGCTCATTGCGCTGAGGTAACAAATTGCTCCCCTGGGATACAGAGCAACTCATGTCTCTGACCAGGTCTGCCATTACTCGGCAATATATGAGATGCAGTCTGATGCATACAATGAGATTGCGGTCTACAACACACTTGATTATAGATGTGTGCTACTTCTAAATACCACTTTGTACTGTGTGCTCTGAGACAAAGTAAGCTGGAGCAAAACCAATGTGGCAATATCGGCTGTGTATCGGGTTGACCAAATCTGTGCTCTGTGATCTCAGACTCAATGACAGTATCCCCTCCATCACCTACTCCCCACACCCTCAACTCTCCACCTCCAACACTTCAATCTCCACCCTCCACTCCCCTGTGCAGGGACACACCATCCTATTTGCCCTGCCTTATTGGAGTGCAATAGGTAGACAGCTCATGTTTGGTTCTTATCAACTGTGAATGCATGGGGAGAGCATGGTGAACAGAACAGGCTGGGTCTGTACTCTGGTGCCTGGCCTGGTTTGATAGAGGCATAGGCCCCCAGGGGGCTCACTAGCTCTTTGAGTGACGATAACAACTGGGAAGCTGCGTTTCCTACATTTTGTCAATTATCCCAGAAAATGTGCATTATTGCAATATCCCCTATTCCATTTAACATTGGGTTATTTTGGGGAATTATATAGATTACGCAAGCTACTTATGGAAAGTGAAGGTTCACTAATTCTAAATCAATTGAGAGCCCCTGATTCTGTAGGACATAGTGACTCTTTGAACCATGCTTTGAATCGACACTGTTGTAGAAATTTCCGCTGGGTAAGAATATAAGTATAGATACATTTAAAAGTCCCAATATGATTGGATTAAAATTAATTGCTAGAATCCTTTCTTAGCGTTGCCAATTATGTTCCCGGCACACAGCTGAAAGTCAGGGCCCATAGATTTCTGGACCTACGGGCCCAGGTGGCCAACAGCTGAGAATCTTAGTAACTTTCTCTGACTATTAGGCTTAAACAGGGGAAAGCTGTGTTTAGTAAGCAGCAACTTTCTAATGTAAAGACCCCTGCTTACAGCAGTCTGTCTAAGGATATTGTCCAGCTGGGTACACAGGAGGAGGGATTGTAGTCAACTTAACCCCCCCCCCCACTCCCTTTGATCTCCAAGTACCACATGCCAAGCATAGGTGGGTGTGGTCACTCATATGTATAATGTAAAGTACCCTCTTACGTTACTAGCCCCAATATGTCTCTCCGTACTGGGGCCATATACACCTTACTACTTACAACACGATCATGTTAAAGAAGCGCTCCCTTACTGGCCACAGAAGTGGACCAGATAGGACTGTGTCTATCTTGTTAAGGTGTCACCCAGATAGACGGCCTCACCTTGCAGACTAGGCGGCCAGGCTCTAACCCTGACAACTGGTGACACACTAGATATGGGGGAGGGCCATGCACTGAGTCAGTGTCTAATTACAATGAGCACCTCACACTCAGACACTTGTCAGAGCTTCTCCCACTCTCCCAGCAGAGTCTGCACGTGGAGCTGGACAGCAGGCAGAGTCTAGCTCTGATGTGTGTAGATTCTGCTGGGAGAGTGGGGCTGCTGCTCTGGTGAGCAGGGTCCTATTCTAATAAGGTGGGGCTATTGCTCTAATGGCAGTTTCCAACACATTTGCTCACTTGTGCACAACTCATAATTGGCTGACCCAAATGATTGGTAATTCATGACTAGATTCCTGCCACACAAAAACTGGTTTCATCTTTGCTCCTTTCTTTACTTTTGGGAGCATAGGTGAGGGTTTGCTATGATCTACCATAAATTATTTAGAGTGGAAAATATGTTTGCTGGGAGATTGTGTTCCGGGTGCTGTCAATATTTCCAGTGCTGTCAATTTCTATCCGCCCCTAACATAATCTGTTCAGGCATTGGCCATCCTTTCTCATGTAAGACTCCAGAATACCCCTAATTCACTTAGTCCCCTCTCTAGCACCTCAGCCTCCCTTCATCCCTACTTTCATGTTCCTTTACAACTCCCTCCCCATCCCATACATCTCCCCTCCTCTTTATAGCACTCATCTGTCAGCCCCTTCCTGGTGGCAGGACATGGCACTAAACACATGATGCCACCATTTGTAGTGCCTGGGTATTGACAATCAATGTGATTTTGGTTAAGCCTCCCAAGGCTTTTAGACAGGTATAAATGCAGCAAGTATGTGGGAATTCAGTTTTGCGCTACCTGATTCAGTATTATTCATATCTAAGTAAAATTCTGCTGATTCTTTTCATTACTTTCTATAATGCAAGATCTTAATCATATTTTCAGTTGTGTTAGTTTTTACACACATACGTATACAAAGTGGATAACTATCCCGATAACTATAGGTATCTACTACCAGGTTCTACACTGTGTTCAACCATTTTAGCCAGCACACTAATAAGCACTGATAACAGTTCTCATGATCAATGGTAATCATGGTGCTATGCACCCTAAATGTCACTGGGGTGAATGATAGGAGTTTCCTTATTGGTTAAGGGGGTCATACAATCAGGTACCACACCACTAAATTCCCCCACTCCCCACCTGCTACACTAACCACTGTGTACCAGCTCCAGGATGTGCTGCCAAACTGACATTGATCGTTGTGAGACCTGAACATGTCAATATCTGAGCCCTTTACATGACCACATCGTATAGTAAACAGCATTTCCAACCATGAGGTGTTAAAGCACTACTAGTTAAATAAAGGGGAGTGGTGAGGGGGAATGGGGGTAGGGGGATTGAAGTTGTCAAGGGTATGGCAGGGTGATAGCTGAGGGAAGTAAATTAGGTCCATACTTAATCTAACTGGCAAGGGATGACAGATATCCTGGCCCGCTAGATGAAGTCACATAATTACCACCATTTCCTGCCATGAGTTTTGCGGTTGTGGTAATGTACAATGCCATGTCAATCACCATTTTATTGCCATGAGTTTTTAGACACTACTTGAAGGGAACCGTGGCATGAGGATAGGAGGGATTTGGAAGTTATTGAGAGGTGGAGGCAGAGAAATTAAAATTAGACCTAGTTGGCACCTTACAAGAAAAAGGCTAAGGCCAAAAAAAAAAAAGGTTTCTTTCAGGTCACCCGACCGACCCTATCTAAACAGGGCCGACCCTACATTTTTTTTAGCCAATTTGGAGGAAATTTATATATTTTTAGACTTTTTTGGGGTCAATTTTAGGTTTACAAAATTTTGGAAAAAAATCTCTCCATTTTGACACTTTTCTGGGTCAATTTTAGAGGGGAAGTAAAAAAAAATAAAATAAAATAGAATAAAAATCCGACCTACCGACCCTAGAGTTTCTTCCCATGTTACCTGAAACAAAACTTTTTTTTTATTTGGCCTAATGTCTCATCAGATGATGATGTTGGGCACTGACCAGGAATTCACATGATCAAAGCCTATAGTAATTGCACATAATGTCAAGATTTCCATTTTTATTATATTCCCTTTTAACAGGCAAGTTGCGAATGACGTCCAGATTATCATTACATTAGACTGGTGGCAATGTAATGGCATTTATTTACTCTTAACAAGAGACTTAAAGATAGACATGGCAATTATTCATAATGTTAAAGAATGAGGGCAAGCCTTACCAGATGGATGTCATGATGCATCATTGTATAGGCATAGTGAGTTATTGTCAATGTCAGAAGGCCAATGACCGTATAATGCCTCATTCAGTCTTTCACTTTTGCCCCAACGCATGGCCTGTCAGCTGGTAAGCCGTGTATTCAGGCCGTGTCAGGGCGCTGTAGTGAGTTATCTGTGCACTGGGACAGAAGATGCTCATGTAGGCACTATGTATAGATAGAAAATCCATTTTATTGTCATCCCATTGTGATCTACTATGGCTGGGGGCTAGTCCTTTCTCGGAAGTAGAAAATGTACCTGATATTGAAGCATTGGATATAATATTTTTGCCCTAATGCTTTATGCCATTGGCTGTCATGATGCTTGAATGTAGCCCTGCCAGTCCTGTATTCAAGCAGGATGATTACCCTGCGAGGTTGAGATGCTCCCGAAGGATTGGCATGATGCATGAAATCAGCACTGGCGAATTACTTGCTGGAGCTGCATTGGTGCATTATGATGACATGCTGCCCTTAAAGGGTTGATATACGCACCGTAACTCTTTATAGGATGACATTATGCCCTTGGTTTATGGTCATTCGTTGTCATGACACAGCTTTTGAGAGTCATGGAATAACTCATAATTGCTGCATTGCTACATCATACTCTCAGCTTTGCAGTATGTCAGTCATGGTGTATGAAACAGCAATGGCGAGTTACTTGCCAGAGCTGCATTTATGACAAGGTCAAAGTGCATCACAGCGTTATGCTGCCTTTAAAGGGTTAAACAGCAACCATTCACACCTTCTCACAATAAAATTTAATAATAGTAACCAGGCCAAAAAATGGTGCCATAGATAATAATAAGAAATAAACTCAGACACGTTAAGAAATAAAGTCAAACATATTTAATAGTTCGTATACATTTAGTTCAAGTTATAAAAAAAGATATTGACCTTGTTCTAAAGGGTATGAGAAAATGCTGAATCTTATGTCAGAGCTGTTTTGCTAAGCTGAGTGATATTAGGGGTATTTCCAATTAGCACACACACATGGCATCACTGAGTGATATTAGGGCTAGTTCCCATTAGCTCACACACATGGCAGCAATGAGTGATATTAGGGGTAGTTCCCATTAACTCCTCAGCTTTATCTCCTTAAAATAGAGCAGCTCATTGCGCTGTGGTAACAAATTGCTCCCCTGGGACACAGAGCAACTCATGTCTCTGACCAGGTTTGGCATTACTCGGCAATATAAGACGCAGTCTAATGCCTACAGTGAAATTGTGGTCTACAACACACTTGATTATAGATGTGTGCTACTGCTAAATACCACTTTGTACTGTGTGCTCTTAGACAAAGTAAGCTTCAGCAAAACCAATGTGGCAATATCGGCTGTGTATCGGGTTGACAAAATCTGTGCTCTGTGATCTCAGACTTAATGACAGTATCCCCTCCATCACCTACTTCCCACACCCTCAACTCTCCACCTCCAACACTTCAATCTCCATCCTCCACTCCCCTACACAGGAACACACCATCCTATTTGCCCTGCCTTATTGGAGTGCAAAAGGTAGACAGCTCATGTTTGGTTCGCTGTCCTTGGGAGGTATTATCAACTGTGAATGCATGAGGAGAGCATGGTGAACAGAACAGGGTGGGTCTGTACTCTGGTGCCTGCCCTGGTTTGATAGAGGCATAGGCCCCCAGGGGGCTCACTAGCTCTTTGAGTGTTGATACCACCTGGGAAGCTGCGTTTCCTACATTTTGTCAATTATCCCAGAAAATGTGCATTATTGCAATTGCCCCTATTCCATTTAACATTGGGTTGTTTTGGGGAATTATATAGATTATGCAAGCTACTTGGAAAGTGAAGGTTCACTAATTCTAAATCAATTGAGAGCCCCTGATTCTGTAGGACATAGTGACACTTTAAACCATGCTTTGAATCGACACTGTTGTAGAAATTTCCGCTGGGTAAGTATATAAGTATAGATAGATTTAAAAGTGCCAATATGATTGGATTAAAATTAATTTCTAGAATCCTTTCTTAGCGCTGCCAGTTTTGTTCCCGGCCCACAGCTGAAAGTCAGGGCCCATAGATTTCTGGACCTACGGGCCCAGGTGGCCAACAGCTGTGAATCTTAGTAACTTTCTCTGACTATTGGGCTTAAACAGGGGGAAAGCTGTGTTTAGTGAGCAGCAACTTTCTGATGTAAAGACCCCTGCTTACAGCAGCCTGTCTAAGGATATTGTCCAGCTGGGTACACAGGAGGAGGGATTATAGTCAACTTACCCCCCCCCCCCCCCCCCTGTCTCCCTTTGATCTCCAAGTACCACATGCCAAGCATAGGTGGGTGTGGTCACTCATATGTATAATGTAGAGTAGCCTCTTACGTTACTAGCCCCAATATGTCTTTCCGTACTGGGGCCATATACACCTTACTACTTACAACATGTACTTGTCAAAAAAAGCGCTCCCTCACTGGCCACAGAAGTGGACTAGATAGGACTGTGTCTATCTTTTCAAGGTGTCACCCAGATAGATGGCCTCACCTTGCGGACTAGGCGGCCAGGCTCTTACCCTGACACACTAGACATGGAAAGGGCCATGCATTGAGTCAGTGTCTTATTACAGTGAGCACCTCACACTCACACACTTGCCAGAGCTGCTCCCACTCTCCCAGCAGAGTCTGCACGTGGAGCTGGACTGCAGGCAGAGTCTAGCTCTGATGTGTGTAGATTCTGCTGGGAGAGTGGGGCTGCTGCTCTGGTGAGCAGGGTCTTATTCTAATGAGGTGTGGCTGTTGCTCTAATGGCAGTTTCCAACACATTTGCTCACTTGTAAACAACTCATAATTGGCTCACCCAAACGATTGGTAATTCATGACTGGTTCATCTTTGCTCCTTTCTTTACTTTTGGGTGCATAGTTGAGGGTTTGCTTTGATCTACCATAAATTGTTTATAGTGGATAATATTTGCTGGGAGATTGTGTTGCAGGTGCTGTCAATATTTCCATTGCTGTCAATTTCTATCCACCCCTAACATAATCTGTTCAGGCATTGGCCATCCTTTCTCATGTAAGACTCCAGAATACCCCTAATTCACTTAGTCCCCTCTCTAGCACCTCAGCCTCCCTTCATCCCTACTTTCATGTTCCTTTACAACTCCCTCCCCATCCCATACATCTCCCCTCCTCTTTATAGCACTCATCTGTCAGCCCCTTCCTGGTGGCAGGATATGGCACTAAACACATAATGCCACCATTTGTAGTGCCTGGGTATTGACATCAATGTGATTTTGGTTAAGCCTCCCAAGGCTTTTAGACAGGTATAAATGCAGTAAGTATGTGGGAATTCAGTTTTGCGCTACCTGATTCAGTATTATTCATATCTAAGTAAAATTCTGCTGATTCTTTTCATTACTTTCTATAATGCAAGATGTTAATCATATTTTCAATCACAGTTGTGTTAGTTTTTACACACATATGTATACAAAGTGGATAACTATAGGTATCTACCAGGTTCTACACTGTGTTCAACCATTTTAGCCAGCACACTAATAAGCACTGATAACAGTTCTCATGATCAGTGGTAATCATGGTGCTATGCACCCTAAATGTCACTGGGGTGAATAATAGGAGTTTCCTTATTGGTTAAGGGGGTCATACAATCAGGTACCACAACACTAAATTCCCCCACTCCCACCTGCTACACTAACCACAGTGCACCAGCTCCAAGATGTGCTGCCAAACTGACATCGATCGCCGTGAGACCTGAACACGTCAATATCTGAGCCCTTTACATGACCACATCGTATAGTTAACAGCATTTCCAACCATGAGGTGTTAAAGCACTACTAGTGATATAAAGGGGAGTGGTGAGGGGGGATGGGGGTAGGGGGATTGAAGTTGTCAAGGGTATGGCAGGGTGATAGCTGAGGGAAGTAAATTAGGTCTATACTTAATCTAACTGGCAAAAGATTACAGATATCCGGGCCCTTTAGATGAAGTCACATGATTACCACCATTTCCTGCCATGAGTTTTGCGGTTGTGGTGATGTACAATGCAACGTCAATCACCATTTCATTGCAATGTGTTTTGAGACACTACTTGAAGGGAACCGTGGCATGAGGATAGGAGGGATTTGGAAGTTGTTGAGAGGTGGAGGCAGAGAAATTAAAATTAGACCTAGTTGGCACCTTACAAGAAAAAGGCTAATGTCTCATCAGATGATTATGTTGGGGACTGACCAGGAATTCACATGATCAAAGCCCATAGTAATTGCACATAATGTCAAGATTTCCATTTTTATTATACTCCCTTTTAACAGGCAAGTTGCAAATGACGTCCAGATTATCATTACATTAGACTGGTGGCAATATGATGGCATTTATTCACTCTTAACAAGAGACTTAAAGATAGACATGGCAATTATTCATAACGTTAAAGAATGAGGGCAAGCCTTACCAGATGGATGTCATGATGCATCATTGTATAAGCACGGTGAGTTATTGTCAATGTCAGAAGGCCAACGACCGTATAATGCCTCATTCAGCCTTTCACTTTTGTCCCAACGCATGGCCCGTCAGCTGGTAAGCCGTGTATTCAGGCCGTGTCAGGCTGCTGTAGTGAGTTATCTGTGCACTGGGACAGAAGATGCTCATGTAGGCACTATGTATGGATAGAAAATCCATTTTATTGTCATCCCATTGTGATCTACTATGGCTGGGGGCTAGTCCTTTCTTGGAAGTAGAAAATGTACCTGATATTGAAGCATTGGATATAATATTTTTGCTTTAATGAGAATGCATTTGTCAAAATGTTTGATGCTGCAATAATATATCCAGCTTTAAAAATCTTAATATTTTGTGATGAAAGCAATCTTTCAATCGAGAATATGACTGTAACAGTGCCTGAGCTATTGATGATGACAACATAAAACAAAGGAACCACATTGGTTATACATCAGCAATTACATATATATATGATGAAAGGCCTGAGCATCAGAGAGAGAGAGCAATGTTCCTGTGTCTGGGTGTAGTCTAAACAGCCTGCCTGTGCAGACATAAGGTTACTGCTATGGGGGCTGCAGGAGCAACTGCCCTGAATTTTAAAAACACACATATTGCAATGCTGATTTTATTACTTGACAACCGTATATGTTATATGAAGACATGACTAAAAGGATTGTATTATGACATAGGGGTCATGTTGAAGGGCCTTTAACAGTTCCCAGCCTAAACTGTGAAAAGTTGGTTGTCATTTTTGTAGGTGTAGACTAGATTATACTGTAGGTGTATAGTTTTTGTAAGTAAACAGTAGAATCTACTTTAAATCTACAATAGATTCTACTGTTAATATATTCTACAGTAGATTCTATTGTTGATCTACCGTAGATTCTACTGTGTACTTACCCTAACTATTTACGGTGTAGATACAGTTCCCAATGTCCCTTTCCATGGTACCACGTGACTCGAATGAGGCTGGGTGGACAGTGCCTGAATTCACAGAGATTCATGGACGTATTTGCATCAATATCTTGCATACCAAGCTCTCAGAACTATCCCAGAGAGGAGCAGGGCTGGGGGTTCTATTGATTGGCAAGTGTAGATATATGGTAGTAGTAGGGCATTTAGAATAAATAAAAGGCTATTATCCTGGCCACTATAGATCCTAGAGTTCCATCCCTATGAAACTCTCCCACCTTTTCCTTACTCTATTATCCTTCCTAAAATAATGTCATGAGTAACGGGCATTAAATGCATGCAGTTCCCCTCATCATTATGAATGTCATACTCATCTCACATGATAGACATACAGCATACATTCACTGTCCTTTTTAAATCTGAGAATGTCACATTCCTCTTACGTTTCATGACTGTTATAAAGCCACAAATGCATCATACATTAAGTCTGTAGGATAGGTTTGTATTCATACGCATGTGCAGCAAGTCTATATCCTTTTGACGTATGTCTAATATTAGATTTATGATACATGCCAGGTTCCTTCCCGTCTACTGTCGCTGCTGATCCCTAAGAACCCTGGGAGAAGGCAGCTCTGTGAGTCATGTGACATGCAAGTCACATCACATTGATCATGTGACACCCACACCGTCATCAGTCTCCTGTGCTATATGTATAAACGTGCTATATGCGTAACAGTGGAGATTCTTGGTCAAGACTGGCGCAGGATATCCGTTCACTGCAAATGGTTTCAGCCAACTGACGATGGAACGACCATAGTGGCCTTATGAAGTTATGTGTCAACAGCTGCCCTAATTACATGACAACTGTGATGTCATGAGGTGGCGCCGTCTTATGGTAACAGCCTGTACTACGACGCTGCGCTGGATGACCGGACCACCTGCCACGCCCACTGAGTTTATACTAGTAGTAGCTAGGCTATACGCTGTATAACTAATGTATGGCTGCATATAGATACGGAAGGTGCTGATGCAACCAGATTTATGCATTATCCACTTACTTTCAGCAGTTCAACTCCTAATGTCCCATTAACAGTGCTGCACATTTATTTATCAAGTTTGAAATTAAAACTAAAAACTAAAAAAAGATTTACTTCAGATTGATTTACAACGGTGAGAATGTTAGCATACTGAGAGTTGTTTGTATCTCTGTGTACTGCTTGCTGCTAGATTCATCTACCGTAAATTCCCGCGTATGACCCGCATCTCGCGTATAACCCGCACCCCCAACTTAGGAGAATCCTATAACCCGTTTCTGGATCTGAAAATTTACATTTTAGTACTGTTCTATAATGATAAAAACCCTTGTATAACCCACACTCTATATAGGCATGTTTGGTATCAAAGGAAAGCTGTGTTTGGTTCGCGTACAACACGCGGGTAGTACCCGGGAATTTACGGTAGTAAGTGACCATGCTATTTTCTGAAGTTTTCCTCTCCTTAATTAAGTGCACCAATCAAAAAGATCAGATCAAAGCGATGTAAATATTGTGAATCAAGTCAAATACAAACAGTTCTGTGAATTAAGTCAATTTCAGTTGTAGAAATACAAATAGTGCTGGGGGACTGGTGGTGGTTTCACTAAGTTTGATGTGCCTCAGATGTTCTTACCCCATGATACCACCGCACTCTTTGTGGGAGGCCATAGTGGGGGGCAACTGTATTTCCACGGGAATTTTGTGTTTATGGTAGTTTCTCAATTGATTTCTATAGTTTCAAAGGTGCTAAAGAAGATAGGATACCGCTCCATTTTTTATTTTTACCAGGGAGAAGTTGGGGAGTGGGGGAGCTGGAGTGTTGGGGAGTGGTTCTGTGGATGGGATGGGAGGGGGTAAGATGCTGCGTTTATCGCTGCAGCTATTAGGTAATGTTAATTAGTGGCTAATTGCTGTCTCCCCCACCATAGAGATTAGGCTCAGTTGCTGAGCTAGGTCGGATGACCCAAATCATGATATTGCTTGGTTGGCCTCATATAACTTTTAGCTGAGTGATATTAGGGGTAAGATCCATTAGCACACACATATGACACCACTGAGTGATATTAGGGGTAGTTCCCATAGGTTCCTCAGCTGTTTCATCCCCTTACCATAGAGCAGCTCATTGTGCTGTGGCGGCAAATTGGTCTCTCATCGACCCATGTCTTTGGCCGTAGCTGCCATTAGACAACCATATATGAGACCCAGTCTGATACAGGGAATGAGGTGGTCTGTTACATATAACCCTATAGCATAGGCATCACTCTCCCAGCACAGACTTAGTGCTAAACTCAAACAGAAAGTTGACCTAGGTATATACTGCTCTGTCATGAATATGTGCCCCACCACTCAAAGGTTTGGCGTCTTGACTAACCCCCACACTTATACAAAAAGGGCACTTAATCTAATTCTATTTTTGGTGATCAAGATATATTTTAAGACTCTCCTATTCCCAACGCTTCTCCAACTTTGGTGTTTAAAACACTTTTACGGCAAGCACTATGGAAATATTCCATGAATATGTGCAGCACTCTGACACTTTGAGTTAACCTAACCTATAGTCTCTAATGGTCAAGTGTATCAACTACGTATGACGTAGATGTCCTAATTGTCAGAGACAGTATGGGTACTCCTAAAAACAGTGTGTTAATATCATCCTATGACAATATTGTTAGATATAAGGGGATTAGCACACTGGAAAGATTTCTATTATTAAGCTAGCAAGCATAAAAGCTGGCTCTACCAGCCTGTTGCCAGTGCTAGTGTCACAATGCCTATTTCATTATATATACTTACTATGCACTTTGCAGAAGGAGGCTTGGATATCAGCCTGCCCATGGCCTACCTCTTGGTGTACTGGGTGCTATAGGACAAAGTAAGTAGAACTAAGGCGGATGTAATAACAGCCGTGGGGTTGACCATGCCCCCTCCTCTGTGATCACAGAGTTAATGACACCCACTACACCTACATTTACCCTTCCACCCCAATACTTCAATCTCCATCCTCCATTCCCCTGTACAGGGACACACCGTCCTATTTGCCCTGCCTTATCGCAGTGGAATAGGCAGACAGCTCATGTTAGTTTCAGTTATCCGCAGGGGTTGTGTCAACTCTGAAGGCATAGGGAGATCATGCTACATAGGACAGGGTTGGTAAGGTCTGTGCTTTACCTTTTACTTTGCTTTGATGAAGGTGTAAGACCCACTGAAAATATCAAGCGTTGAGCAGTGACCACCCTTTAAATTGGTATTGCAGGCGAAATTTCCCTCCAGGGAAAAATATCAGTATTAAAGATAAGAAAGCCTGGAGTCCCACTATGATTAGAAGAGAATGACACCATAGTACCTTTCTTGGTGGGGAAACTAGGTTTAGGGCTTTGAACCATAGACTGCTCTACTACAGGTTGAACATGCCCACTGTAAGCTCTACCACTACGCCATCCCTGCAGTTCTTAGCTTTAAGTAACTAAAGAAGAACCTGGAGGCTTAAATAGGGGAAAGCTGCAGTTAGTTAGTGGAAAGTCTCTGATATGCAAACCTCTGCTTAAAGCAGTCTAAAGATATCGTCCAGCTGGGTACACAGGAGGAGAGGATGTGGATACCTTTATCCCCTCTGTCTCTCTCCTTTGATCTGACCACACACACATTATGGCACAAGAGGAGACCAGCCTCTCATGCCCACAGCTGTCACACTAAACATGGGCAGTGTCATATTGTGAGTCAGTCCCTAATTATTACTAGCAGATGCTAACACAAACCTGCAGTGGACACTTATGGCTCAACAACAATTTTGTGGAATGGTGATAATAACCTGTGGTTGGGTTAGAAGTCAAATTGTTAGTCAACTGGTCCAACAAGGTGTTGTCTATTATTGAGATTCTTTTTAAAGGATGAAGTATGGGGGATATATCATCCTCTCTACCTTCATAGTAAAATTAATGGAATGTAACTTTTTAACTTGAGAAGTAGAGACAGACCAAGACACCTTTTTACATAAGTACAATCTCAACTCACTGACAATCTCAAGATATTGTCCTTTGATGTAATTCAGAGAAACCTTGCTTCCTTTTCCTCAAATATTTGACAATGGTGTGTGGTGGGAGCTCCTTTTATCCTAGCAACGTCTCTCAGCAGCAGGGACAGACAAGTGGGCTCATCCAATAGTATGCCATTTACTCACTCAGTAGTGATGTTCTATAGACCTAGACCTAGTCCCCAGGCACAGACAATCCTTCTGGTAAGGGCCAGACAGTGAGAGAGAGATGCAGGCATAGAGCAGTGTACAATGAGCAGAAATAAACATATAGGTACAAGAACAGGCAGAAAAATTGTCCTGGGAACCTGGTTAGGGAAGAGTAAGAAGTTGTATATGACAAGGTTAGACCAGTGTTGTGCAAGCAGGAATAAATACATGTATATAAACAGGTCCGGAAAAACCCTCCCCAGAGCCGTTATTTACACCAGTGTTAATTTTCACAACGCAGGTAGGTGTGAAAACACTGCAGGGTTCACTGCCTACTGGGTGAGCACAGAGGGAAAGTCTATAGAAAAAGCTTATTTATATGTGATTTCATGGCAATCACCTGTATGATTCACTATTCCCCATGTATGATTCAAGAGCATACACTAATCTATCTTAGGGGATATATACATTTAACAGCAAATTGATAGAAAATTCAGCAAATGGGTTATAAGAAAACCGTTGCTAATTTTAGCCCTGCAGTGTTTATGCTACAAGCAAAACCGTTGCAAATTCTAGCCCTGTAGTGTTTTCACACCTACCTGCTTTGTGAAAATTAACACTGGTGTAAAAAACAGCTCTGAGAAGGGTTTTCCTCCATTTACCGGGCCTGATAAAGGATGTCGTGTCATATATGGAAAAAGATGACTGCCAATACTTCTTCTCAATAGAAATGGCTGAAAGTTACTTGAATTTGGATTCACTTACTGCATAGGTAAGTGTTCGATGTGATCTGCCATGTTTGGCCAGAGATGACAGTAATGCAGGCAGCAGCAAATGTAATATCTGCTGGGAGAGTGTGTTGGAGGACCTGTCAATATTCCCATTGCTGCCAGTTCCCATCCATGACCTCAGGTAATCTGTTCAGGCATGGCCCATCCTCTCTGCTGTAAGACGCCCAATAACCCTTAATTCACTTACTCCCCTCTCTAGCCCCTTGTCCTCCCTCCTGCCCTACATATATGACCCTTTAGTACTGCCCCCCTCCCCATCCCCGACAGATGTCACTGCCTCCCTCCCCTTTATAGCACTCGTTTATCAGCACCTACCTATTGGCAGGATAGAGCACTAAACACATGATGCCACCATGCAAAGTGCCCACCCAGTAAACAAAAAACATTATACAACATTTTGTAACATTATATAATGTTTCCCTAAGGCTCCTTACTATGGCATAACTTTATAGAAAGTTTTAAAACATTTTTCAAAATAATGTTTTTTTAGCTGGGCAGGTATTAACAGTCATTTCTGCTGAGCCTTGCTAGATTCTATGATTGAAAATATACCCAACTTGTGTCACCAGGGTGAATGATAGGAGTTGCCTTATTGGTCAAGAGGTCATCAGCTTGTTTCCTGCACAATCAGGTGCCACAACACTAAATTCCACACTCCCCACCTGCTACACTAACCACTGTGCACCAGCTCCAGGATGTGCTGCCAAACTGACATTGATCGCTGTGAGACCTGAACACAGCAATATCCGGACCCTTTACATGACAGCTTAACATGATTAGCAGGTCTCAGCTAACACAGGGAATCCCGACGTTGCCAGTGGTGCAGATAGGGGCATATATGCCTATGGTCTGGTCAGCAAAACTGCCTCTGTCAGCAGATCTGACTACAGCACAGAATTATAATTCTAAATCACAAATAAATCAAGTTATTTGAGCATCTGGCCTGAACTGATACTCCTGCTATAATATTAAGTGTCCAATATATATGCATGTTAGTTGTTGAGTTGTTTAAACATTGGCAAAGTTGATTAAATTGACTTCTATTATTACTGGGTCATGAAAACTAGCAAATGTTGCCACTGAAACTCATTTAGGATTTTTTCATCAACTTTGGGAAAAAATTCACATATCTATCTCACTAGATCTATATTCATGCCCTAGTTGAATCCAACATATCTAACATCTACCATATTGACTAACAGAGTAATATCAAAATAAAAATCCCATTCAGTTGAGAAACATATATCCCTAGCACCAGTTTGGTGGTACCCAGCTAGACTACACACACCTCCCCAAGTGACCATGGGAGCACTCCCCCCCTCCCCTCAGTGTGACCCAGCACAGCATTCACACCTTTCCACAATAGCCTGTGCCCCTATACTACATGTATATGTATTTCAACAGTGGGAAAACAAATGCATGTGCAAATCTGCTGACAGCAGCAATACTGGCACTGTGGGGATATTTGGTAACGTGAGGAGCAACATAAAGGGGAACAGTGATGAGGGGGACTGAGTAGCCAGCACTAAATGAATGGATTTAGAGGATATGGATAGGTAGTAGGCGAGGGAAATAAACTAGGTCTAAACTGAATCTAGCACAACCTGGCAAGGCTTACAAGGGGCTAAAATCAATTTGTACTATACATTTATTGACATTTGAATGACATTAATCTCCTGTACATCAAGTGGATAATATTAGTTCACATTCCCTGGCCATGCTATGAAATATCCCATGTAGAAACACAATGGTCTCTAACTAGCGACATCTGTCTGAATCAGGGTGTCTTCAACCAATGGACTTTATTTGCATCTACATGACATTGGCTCTTACTTCAACAAAAAATACATTTGATTCACCTGTACATTGAGGCGTAGTTTATATGATATCTATTCACTTTTCCTGACCATGCTATGAAATATCACTCATGAGGATGCACCTTCCCAAGTCAATGTCATGATACATCCTTCTATAGGCATGACAAGTTAGCGCTCATGTCAGAAGGCCAATGACCGTATAATGCCCTATTCAGCCTTTTCCACCTCCAGCCCAATGCAGGGTCTGTCAGCTGGTGAACCGGGTATTCAGAGGATGTCAGAGTCTATGGTGAGTTATGTGTGCACTGGGGCAGAGGATGGCCATGTAGGCATCGTATGTAGATAGAAGATCAATCTCGATGTCATCCCATTGTATTCTACTATGGCTCAGGGCCAGTATCTTCTCAGAAAAGGAAAATGTCCACAATTTTGCATGAGATTTTTTTTCCTAAAGTGACCATGAAGCACCAATGCAGCACAAACTTGTTACTTGGGCTACATTGGTCCTTTTTTCATTGGAGTGAGTCACAAGTGTTGTAATTATGTGCCATACAATGATATCAAAGTGCAATGCCCCCTTAAGAGAATTAAACCTGACACCATGTGCAAATGAAAAAAATGAAAAAGACCCTCTCATGGTAGCTTATGCTAACATTAACATGCCAGCACTGACAATTTTCATGTTGAACTAAAAGCCCCCGACCCCATTCCCCATCATACTTAAACACACTCCTCCCCAGCCCAAACTGTAATGGCCACCTGCAAGAAGGCTTGTTGTCATGGCAACCAAGAGGTCATTCCATACACTGACCTTCCCCTAATGCCCAAAGTGGTATCGACGCTGACCTCAAGTTGTCACCTTGGTAATGTCTAAGTCTAACATGGTAAATTCCAGAAAAACACACATGTAGAATTTAGGAGTAGATGGCAGACTGAAAAATCACACCAGAAAAAAACAACACAATAGGACCAAATCGGAGGATTACAAAATTCAAAAGGCTAAAACGACACCGCAGGATATTTGGGGGAAATTGAACACCTGCCACATTGAAAGGACCTAAAAAGGTGCTCATGTAGCAACTTGAAACTCTTTATGGTTTCACAATTACATGACGTGACTCCATGTATAGCAGGTGTCCTTTTGTTCTGTAGACAATACCACATTGTATGCGGAACAGGAGGTACTGAAGTGGTTTATACATCAATATAATGGATATCAAGGCCCTCAGTAGGATCCCAGGGGGAGCAGGGCTGGGGTAGTATTGATTGGCAGGGGAGAGGGGAGATGGTAGAAGTATGATACTACTGGGTCATATAGAAGAAACAAAGAGGAAATGATATCGTCTTGGCTGTTCACAATATCTCCCTGACAGAATCTCCCACCCTTTTTTCACCTCCTAGCTTCCTAATTTTCCCAGATAAGTTCTGAGATATACTCTAGAGAAACTAAATACGGTTCCCTTCTAGATGGTTTAGCGTAAAATGTCCACCATAGAGAGTCACTGAGAGGTCAATGTGGTGCTGATGCTCTACTCGGTGCTAGGCTTATTGTCTATGTCTCTCCTAACTATATCTATTGGAACAGCTATATCTGTTTTCAGCATGTACATAGGGATCATAGTACAAGTTGTAAGAGTAGAATCTGTAGCCATATCTAAAGTCCTTTGATATTTATACGTTTCTGAAATGTGCTCCTCCTTGTTTAAGTGCACCAGTCAAAACGATGACAATCAAAGCAATGTAAACAATGTAAATCAAAGCGTTGTAGAAACAGTGCCCACTGGGGGTACTGAGTCTCAGGTGCCTCAGATGAAAGCACTCTGCAGCCAAATACCACTGTACTTGTGCAGGGAAGGAGGGGGTGGGGGTGGCAAGTTAATTAGCAGCAAATTGTTCTGTGAGTGTCTCCTCCGCCATACAGAGGCTGTCAGTGAAGTGCTGATGATGCTCTACTTGACTGGCATTGTCTTTCCTTACTCAACATGTTTGAAAAGAGATGTATGATGGGGGATGGTGGTGAGAGCTCAACCTATGTGTAGAAAGGAAGCATAAGTGTAGCCCTTTATAGAAAGCATAATCCTTGAAGGCTCATGAAGTACTAATGTAGCACTGCCAAGTCACTTGCCAATGCCAGTGCCTCATCATGTGTCGCCATTAAAGCATTACGTGTTGAACACCTGTCTCTTCTATAAAGACCCAAAGTGCAAGACCTCACTCCACCCCAACTGTTACTGGAAGAGCATCAAGAGTTTGACATGTGTAGGGTTAAGGTCCATAACAGAGGCGGACAGCCCACCACTAAAAAATAACAAATAAAAACCAATGCAGCAAGAATGGGTGACTTTTCATGATAAAGTTGTGTTAATGTTAGTTTTAGTTGAATCCTCATAACTTTGTCTGTAATGGCCATGTTTGAAAACAGCTCATATCAGGAGATTTTGCAAAACAATTATCTTTCAAAAATTGCATATTCGAATGCAGGATTTTGAGGTTATATTTATGTATTTGTCCGTCACACTAGCGGAATGTTTAAAAACGTTATCGACAACTTTTCTGAAAAGTCACCCTTTCTTGCTGCATTGGTCTATAGGCCACGACTGCAGTTTTCGGTGTGAACCACTGACCTACTGCATGTCAAGTGGGTGTCCTACCACTACGCTTTTTCTGTAATGGACTATACTAAATGACTTAGCTGTGATGTACTTTAGGTGTTCACTGTAAGTATATTGAGATGAACATATGCTGTAATTGATGTGGCATCTCGGGGTGGCATCTACTTAATGGGTAAGTCATGTGTGGCTTCCAGCTGGGATGGCTTCCATACTGTGACATCTTATATTCGGGGCCCGGCTTATAAATGGGGAAATGCAGTAAGCCTGGTCAGTCAATATAGTCAACCACTAACACATAGAACATCACATGTCTGATGACAAAATCTTTTCAGTTTAAGGTTAGACTTTTGATTTTAGATTACTGCTGCAGGATCTCCTAGAAGAGAGCGTTTTGATCTATGGGACTAGTGTGGTGAATCTTGGCGTTGGTGCAAGTCACTTATCAGGTGGTAGACTGCCCAGAATTACAATACAGACTGGACAAACCACCCAGGCTGATTCTACAGATCGCTCAGCCCTGTATTCAGGGCCGTTCTGTTACAGCACTGTGTTCTTACTATAGCTTTTCTATGATCATATTTGCGATTTTCATATGATATTTGCGAAATTTATAAACCTATCTAGTATAAAGATGAGTATATAGGCTAGCAACTTTTGAATGCATTATGTGCATGGTTCATTGCATTTCTGAATTATTATGAGCTTAAATCAGTATTTCATCCAATGCTCGGAGAAGGTGTGAAAGCCTCAGCTCCAGGCTCCCAGCCTCATACACCAGCCTGCTGTGATTGGAGAGTGTATAGGGGCGGCCTGAATGTACAGGCTGCCTGTTTTAGCAGGCCGTCCTGTCCTTCTATACTAGTCCTTCACCTGCTTATCTGTCTTTGGCCGGTCGCAGGTCTGGGGCAGGCAGGACTGCATCCATCACACAAATATATGATGATAAAACATCCTGAATATTACATAGCAGCAAGAAGAATAAGAATCCTGCAGCTGATTATGAAGAGGTAGGGAGTTATTGACAGAGTGTGTTGGAATGGGAGCCAAGGCAAGTTGGGAGGGGGGTCCTTCTCACCGAAGCTAATGTTGATCATCTAAGGATTTCTGCAACAATAGTGACTAGTGCTTAAAGCATAGGAACGATTCATCCATGAATTAGAATATAAAGGGTAAGACATTTTCTTGTTCCTTTCCTCAAAATGAAATTGTGATTATGATAAAATCATTATGCATTCATGCATCATGCTGATACACTCCCCTGGAAGCAGATGATGAGGCCACGGTGAGTAGGGTGACATTCACGCATCATGAGGACAAAAACTGTTGAAGTGATATACCTTTAAAGGGGTTAACAATGAATTTCCTATTTGTCAATTGCATTCTGCTAAAAACTAATCTTGTATATATGCAATGCTTCAATATTGTGTTCATTTTCCTCTTCCTCCAGCCATAGTAGAACTGGATGACAATAAAATGGATTCTCCGTCTCCATATGGTTCCTAGTGGAGGCATAACTCACTATAGTGTCCTGACACTCCCTGAATACACAGCTTACCGGCTGACTGCCCTGCATGGGGCCAGAACTGAAAGCCACTGAATACTGCCTTATATAGTCTCACAACATGCACAATAACTTAGTGCACCGATGGTGGTATTCATCATGACATAGACTCTTGGCAGGAAGGCTTTCTTCATGACATACTTAGTTGTCAAACATCCTGCGCAGTTGTATAGCATGGTTAGGAAGTATCATGTCCAAGATGAATTTTATATGAAACTTTATGAACAGTTAAAAGCTTTGTGGAAAGTGGAAAGGAAAAAATGCCTTATTAATGTAACCTCAGTACATGTAGGCTGATTAAAGGCCAACCTCTAAAACGAGATAGATTGACCCAGCTGTGTAACGTGTTTTATAGTGGCTTGTAATATTGGTCTGACAGAAACATGCTCTGTAAACATGAAAAGCAAATAGAAAGTGAAGTATATCCATGTGGTATACATTTGCCTTCCCTTAAAGATTATATAATACACACTTTAATGACTATCCTAATGAGTCAGAGGCTTACTGATATAGTATATATTATTTGCAGCCTCTATCTGCCTCAGTAGGTTGTGCTAGATTCAATATAACCCTGATTTACCTCCTTCACCTCCCACCCCTCCATATGCTCCTGATCCCTCACATGTTCAGCGCTGCTACTCTCACCACCATTCCCCTTTATATTTCTCATTACGTAGCTTCTAACCGCGTCTTGGCGGGAAATGGCATTAATCATGTGATGTGGTCATGTAAAGGGCCCGGATATTGACGTGTTCAGGTCTCACAGCGATCAATGTCAGTTTGGCAGAACATCCTGGAGCTGGTGCACATTGGTTAGTGTAGCAGGTGGGGAGTGGGGGAATTTAGTGTTGTGGTGGCTGATTGTACAAGAAACAGGTTGATGTTATCTAGGCCAATAAGATCTGTGGTGATATAAATGAGGTACAGAGTAGGATAATGACCAAGATAGCTGTTTACCTCAAATTACTGTGCCTAATAAATCAGCTGAACACAGTGTAAAACCTTGCTAAACCTAAAGTAACCTATTTTTGATATATCTGTGTATAAGTTATATAATAGGCATATTATTTGAATTTCCTCAATCATTGAAAGTTTTTAAATATTCACTAGTGGTTAACTAGAATGAACAAAATAATGAATTTGGTGGCACAGTACACATTTCTTGCAGTCCCACACTTGCTATACTACCACCTATGAAAAAAGTCCGGGGAGGCTCACCAGACATTGACCGTTAATAACCAGTCACTTCACATGGTAGCATCATGTATTTAGTGCCGTATCCTGCCACTAGGTGTCAGGAAGGTGCTGATATATGAGCTCTATAAATAGGAGGGAGGTAGTGACATGTGTCAGGGACGGGGAGGGTATGGGGAGGGGGGCAGTGCTAAAGGGTCATGAATGTAGGGCAGGAGGGAGGGCAAGGGACTAGAGAGGGGAGTAAGTGAATTAAGGGTACCTGGGCGTCTTACAGCAGAGAGGATGGGCCATGCCTGAACAGATTATGGGAATTGACAGCAGCAATATTAGCAGGTCCTCCAACACACTCTCCCAGCAGATATTACATTCACTGCTGACTGTATTACTGTCTATTCTGCCCAAACATGACACATTACAGCAAACACTTGCCTATGCAGTAAGTGAATTGTAGTTCAAATTAAATGTGCAATAATTGAACGAACCATAAAACCTCTGTGTGAACTTCGTTCAACCAAAGGGTTTGACACTCTATCAATCCCTGAAGATTATTTACATATTGACATATTTCTGTTGAGAACAAGTATTTTCTATAGTTCGCACGACATCCTTTGTATCACCTCCTGTCATATCAATAGACATACATGTGTCTAATTCTCCTTGCTCAACACTGATCTAACTTTGTTATCTACTACTTATTACTCTACCCTAACCAGAACAAAGCTAGGCCTGTTCTTGTACCTTTCAATATATTCATTTCTGCTTACTGTACAATGGTCTACGTCTGCATCACTCTCTCACCGTCTCGCCCTAACCAGAAGGAATGTCTGTGCCTGGTCTATAGAACACCACTACAGAGAACAATGACACACTATTGGAACAGCCCACCTCTCTGTTCTTTACTTCTGAGGGATATTGGTGGGATACAGGGGCTCCCACCAAACACTATAGTGCAGCCTGTGTGAACAAAGCAGCAAGGTTTCTCTGAATAACATAAAAAAACACTTTCTGGTTTTCAAAAAGCTGAAATTGTACTTAGACCCATGTCTCTACTTCTCAAGTTAAATTGTTATATACCATTAATTTTACTTTGAAGATAGAGAGGATGATAGACCCCCAGGCCTTACTCCCCCTCAAAATGAATCTCACTATTAGCGAATCTAATTCAAGCAGAACCACAGATTATACTACCACTCCACAAAATTATTGTTGAACCTCCAATGTCCACTGGAAGTGTGGAAGTGTGTAGGGGGGGTTAGTTAGTATCTCCCAGTAGTAATTAGGGACTAACTCACAACATGACCCTGCCCTTGTTTAGTGTGACAGCTGTGGGCATGGTGAGAGGCTGGCCCCTTCCTGTAGCAGTACTGTGTTTGGTGTGTGGTCCTCCTGTGTACCCAGCTGGACTATATCCTTAGACTGCTGTAGACAGGGTTTTCACATCAGAAACTTGACACTAACTAACTGCAACTTTCCCCTGTTTAAGCCCCCAGGTAATTCGTTAGTTACTTAAAGCTGAGAGCTGCAGTGGTGGCCTAGGGGTAGAGAATTCACCTGTAGTACATCAGTCAATGGTTCAACCCCAGAATAGTATAGGCAGGGAATACACATCAGTAACTTCCCACTAACTGCAGCATAGTGGTAGAGCTTACACCTGTAGTATAGTTCAAACCCCAGAAGAATAGTTTTCTCACTAAGAAAGGGTAATTGAATTCCATTCTCTTCCGATGCATGAAATCTTCACTGGATCCTACATCTTCATCAAAGCAAGGCAGGAGACGGGAAGCAAACCTTACCCACCCTTTCTTCTTCAGCATGCTCTATCTATAACATCACAGTTAACAAGACCCCAAGGACAACTGAACCAAACATGAGCTGTCTGCCTATTCCACTTCAATAAGGCAGGGCAAATAGGATGGTGTGTCCCTGTGCAGGGAAGTGGAGGATGGAGATTGAAGCGTTGGACAGTTCGGGTGGAGGGTGTATATTGAACGGGTGTCAATTTGTCAGTGATCACAGAGCAGGGGGCATGGTCAACCCCACAGCTGTTATAACATCCACCATATTGGTTCTACTGACTTTGTTTTAGAGCACTCAGTACATCAGAGAGGTAGTCTGTAAGCAGGCTAATATCCAAGCCTTCTTCTGTGCAGTGCACACTAAGTATGTATAATCAAGTGGGCATTAATACATAAGCAGTGATGACAGGCGAGTAGAGCCAGCAGAGCCATTGTGCTAGCTAGCTTTATACTAAAAAAGATTCCTGTGGGCTATTCCCTTTAAACTAAACAATATTGTCATTTCGTAATGATGCTAACACACTGTTTGAGGAAGACTCAAACTGACTCAAAATTTCCTCAAAACTCCGAATAACTGTTCTCAGCCATACCATACCAAGTTGATGCATTAGGGAGCTGTAGTGCTCCCTTTATACTTATAGTATAACTTACCATTCTGTTCAAGTACCAGTATTGTACAAGTGTTGGTGATAGGGGAAAAAAATATATTTTGAGCACTGAGACAAGATTTTGAATAAGTAACATTCTTGTATAAGTGTGAGGGGTAATTAGCACTCAACACCTTTCAACGTCAGTGTGCATATTCATAACAGAACAGTATGTATCCATTCCTGTTTCAGTTTGGCACTAGGTCTGTGCTGGGAGAGTGATGCCGATGCTACATACTGGAATGTATCAAGACATATCTTACAAGCTCATTCCCTATACCAGACTGCATCTTATATAGTTGTCTAATGGCAGCCATGACCGAAGACATGAGTCTGAGTTCCCAAGGGAGCAATTTGTTGCTGTGGTGCAGTGAGCTGCTCTTTGGTAAGGAGATGAAGCTGAGGAACTAATGGGAACTACCCCTAATATCACTCAGAGGTGCCCCATGTGATTGCTAATGGGTCTTAGCCATTATATATCGCTCAGCTAAGTTGTGTGAGACCGACTGAGTGATATCAGGATTTGGGTCATTCCACCTAACTCTAAGCTAAGCGCTAAGAATACTTTTAGCATTTTCAATTATCTTCTAGGACCTACCTATCCCGGACACCCTGGTAATATAGCACCATCTTAAGAGTTTGGATCAGTCTCATAAAAGATGTGTTTGCAGAATTTGAACAGCAAAGCCAGTATCTAAAAACTGATATTCCTAATGTAGAGATTCAAGTGAAAATGGTCCTACCTAAAAGCAGAGATGTTTTGACTTTGATTCATGTTATTAACATTGCTTTGATCTTTTTGACTTGTGTACTTGATTGCAGGAGAGGTAAACTTCAGAACCTATCTTTGTGACTAATGAGATGAATATCAGCAGCAGTACTCACATATAATTACAACTTTATTTTCATAGTATCATCTGATTCCCACAGTTCTCAGCTTTAAGAGAATCTGATGTAAATCACTTTCTACATCAGTTTTAATTTCGGCCTTGGCACATAATAGAACAGTACAAATGATGAATGAGTGGATATCGCCAAAATCTGGATGTCTGAAGTCTTCAGCTCTGCATGCAACCATAGACTATTTATAGACACATTAGAGCTGACTGATGAGGGCGTGGGTGTCACATGATCAATGTCACGTGACTTGTGTGTCACACAACTCACAGAACCAGGTCTTTGGCAGCAGCACTTGATGGATGAACACAGCATGCCATGTATCGTAATCTCTGCTATTAGACATATATCAAAGGGACAAACTACTTGCATGTGTGCATGCATATAATCCTAGCCCACAGACTTGATGTATAGCATATCAGAAATCCTAGCTGTATTACCAGAATTGAAGGATGTGGCCTTTGCACATTACATGTCAAAAAGGCACAGAATGTATAGTGTATGCATAGCCATACCACAACATTGATGTACAAGCTATTTCACCTTAAAATATAAGGAGGGGAACTGCATTTAGTGTATGTTACTTGTGAGCATATTTCAGGATTTCTCATGGCAAACAGGGAGGCTAGGAAGTGAGGAGAGGGTAGAAGAGTCAGTCTGGGAGAGATTGTGAGCAGTTGGGGTAATATCCTTTTTCCTTTGTTTGTTCTATGTGACCCACTACTATCATTCCTCTACCCTCTCATCCACTCTGCCAATCAATACAACCCCAGCCCTGCTCCCCCTGGGGTCCTTCTGAGAGCTTGAGAGCCATTATATTTATGTATAAAACCCCCTCAGTACCTTCATGATGCTCTTATAATGTGGAGATGTCTGCAGAACAAAAAGACATCTGCTGTACATGGAGATTCTTTCCGCCCTTTATCTATCACGTCACATGCTTGTGAAACCCTAAAGAGGTTAGAGTTGCATCAAAGGCTGCATGGATGTTTTTCAGGTCCTTTTCCAGGTTGCAGATGTTAGATTCCCCAAATTCCCTGCGCTGTCATTTTAGCAATCCGTAGCTTTTTAATTTTGTAAATCCTCCAATTTCTTTTCATCCAAGTACTTTTTCTTGTGTGTTTTTTTAGTCTGCCATCCTCTCTTAAATTTCATATGTGCTGTTTTTTTAATTCACCATATTCGACTTTGACATTACCAGGATGAAAATTTGAGGTCAGCATCAAGCCCCCTTTGGGGATTAGGGGAAGGTCATGGAATGCCCCATAGGTTGCCATGATAATGAGCCTTCTTGCAGGCGGCTGTTAGAGATGGGCTAGGGAGAAGTGTGTTTAAGTGTGGTGTGTAATGGGGTCAGGGGCTTTTACTTATTTTTGAAAGCACTTTCATTTTAACCCTTTAAGGCCGACCAAAAATATTTGCTGGTGATGGGGCCAAGGCATTTTCATAGGAACCCTCCCTGGGCCAAGCCTTTGCTGATTCCCATAGAGATATGATGACTATAGTCGAGGCTCGGCCAGCCATGGCATCGACTATAGTCGATGCTCGGCCAACCATGGCATCCACTATAGTCGATCCTCGGCCATAAAGGGTTAAATCATCAAGAATTTCAGAGCGGTTCCTGGTTTGACTGCTGGATTCTTCTTTGAAAAAGTAATCTCATGCAAAATCTCAATATTGTGGACATTTTCCTCTTCTGAGAAAACACCAGCCCCCAGCCATTGTAGAATACAATGGGATAACATCGAGATTGATCTATCTACATACATAGCCTACACGGCCATCCTCTGCCACAGTCAACACATAACTCACCAAAGACCTTGACATCCCCTCAATACCTGGCTTACTGCCTGACAGACCCTGCATTGGGCCAGCAGTGAAAGAGGCTGAATAGGGCATTATACGGTCATTGGCCTTCTGGCATGAGCACTAACTTATCATGCCTATAGTAGGATGCATCTTGACTTCAAGTCAGGAAGCCTTGTCCTTATGACTTAGCTTTGACTGCCATACATCATGTCAGGATTTCTAGCATGGTCCGGAAATGAGAATAGATTTAAGGTAAATCAAACTAAGTCTGGGTAAAATTGTGCTTGTAAAGTGGGAATGAATGTCATATAAATACAAATGTTCATACAAAGTTCATTGTCAGGTTCCTTTATAGCGTCTTCGAACGTTAGTCTGTGTGAGGCATCTGTGTGAATACTAAGTAGCCTGTGAATGATAATTGATATCAATATGGTATGCATTTGGGATCATTTGAAGATGATAGTAGACACTTATATGGCTATCCTAAAGGGTCAGAGGCATACTTATTAAATACAATTTGTCTGTAACTTCTTGGCAGCTTGTGTTAGATTCAGTATAGACCTAATTTACTTCCCTCACCTATCACCAATCCATACCCTTGACAACTTTGATCCCCTACCCCCATCTCCCACTCAGTGTCCCCTTTTATATTGCTCATCAAGTAGTGCCTTAACACCTCATGGCTGGAAATGGCACTAATCATGTGATGTGGTCATGTAAAGGGCCCAGATATTGACGTGTTCAGGTCTCACAGAGATCAATGTCAGTTTGGCAGCACATCCTGGAGCTGGCGCACTGTGGTTAGTGTAGCAGGTGGGGAGCGGGGGAATTTAGTGGTGTGGCACCTGATTGTAGAGGAAACAGATTGATGACCTCTAAACCAATAAGATACCTCTTATTATTCACCCCAGTGACACAAATAGGGTACCCAGCATCATGATTACAACCCATCATAATAGCTGTCATGAGCTGTCATTAGTGCTTATTAGTCCCCAAATGGCTTGAAGGCTGGTAGAATCTGGTTAAGGCCTATTATATAGCAATGCACTGTTTATACACCAGTGTGTAACAACTAGCACAAGATTCACATCTTGCATTATAGGAAAGCAAAGAAACAAATTAGCAGAGTTTGACCAGTGTAACGGGTTAGCTATGAGTCTGACTGTTATCGTGGTATATCTATTATATGTTGTTATGATGTAAAACGACACGGTTCTATTGTATACATAACTGGCTTATTTAATTAACGAGTATCGTCGGTCTGTTACATATACCCACTCTCTCTAGTTCGGTTGTATACGGTAGTGTACCGGTATTACCTTCGGTTCTAGTCGGTAGTACTTACATAAGCGTGTTACATAATTATACCTACTAGGTGGCGCTACTGGTACGGTCAGGTGACCTCCGCAGCGGTGTATTTAAGGTGGACTACTTCCCCATTGGAAGTCAGTCAGGTTTGGGACTGTCGAGGCAAGACCACCCTGTACTCTGGGCTTAACACTACGCTGTAGGGTTACTTCCCTGTATTATGATCCTGATCTGATCCCTGTATAGCTGATGGTTGTACTGGTCATATAATACTCAAGAGTTATCCTTTGCAATAAAGTCGCCGTATATTAAAGTCTAATTTACCTCGTCTGGTATTTGTTCTCATGCGTTCACACTCGTAGTAAGAGACAAACTACACCAGTAAATATATACAAATGAATGAATCAGGTAGCGCAATACTAAATTCCCGCTGTCCAACATCCTGCTGAGCTTAACCAAAATCACATTGATTGTCAATACACAGGCACTTCAAAAGGTGTTCACACTTCATGTGTTTAGTGCTGTATCCTCCCACTAGGTGTCAGAAAGGTGCTGATAGATTAGGGCTATAAAGGGGAGGGAGCTAGTGACATCTGTCGGGGATGGGGAGGGGGCAGTACTAAAGGGTCATGAATGTAGGGCAGGAGGGAGGGCAAGGGACTAGAGAGGGGAGTAAGTGAATTAAGGGTACCTGGGCGTCTTACAGCAGAGAGGATGGGCCATGCCTGAACAGATTACCTGAGGTCATGGATGGGAACTGGCAGCAATGGGAATATTGACAGGTCCTGCAACACACTCTCCCAGCACACTTACACCTCCACTAGTAGAGCACTTTCTACCGGAGCAGCACTTGGAAGGAAGTGTGAGTTAGGGTTGGTTGGGGTTGTGTTAGCATCTCCTAGTAGTAATTAGGGACTAACTCTTAACATGACCCTGCCCGTGTTTGGTGTGACAGCTGTGGACATGGTGAGAGGCTGCTCCCTTCCTGTGCCACTACTCTGTTTGGCGTGTTAGCAGATCAAAGGGGGACAGGGGAGGTGAAGGTGACCACAATCCCTCCCACTGTGTACCTAGCTGGACAGCATCCTTAGCGTGCTGTAGGCAGGGTTTGCACATCAGAAACTTCCCACTAACTAACTGCAGCTTTTCCCTGCTTAAGCCTCCTGGTTCTCCGTCAGTCACTTAAAGCTGAGAGCTGCAGTGGTGGCGCTTATACCTGTAGTAGAGCAGTCTATGGTTGAAGCCCAAGAAGCTTAGTTTTCCCACCAAGAAAGGGTACTACAGTGTTCTTCTCTTCCAATCATAGCGAGACTTTCTTATCTTTTATTATACTGATCTTTTTCCCTGCAGTGAAATTTGTACAGCAGTACAGATTTAAAGGATGGTCACAGCTCAATGCATGGAATTTTCACTGGGTTGTACACATTTATAAATCCCAATAAATCAAAGCAAGAAAGGAGACAGAGCAGACTTTACCAACCCTGTCCTCTTCAGCATGCCCTATCCATACCATCACAGTTGACAAGACCCCAGAGGACAACTGACCCAGTCCACTCCAAAATAGCATGGTGTGTCCCTATGCAGAGGAGTGGAGGGTGGAGATTGAAGCGTTAGAGGTGGATAGTTGAGGGGGTAGGGAGTAGGTGACAGGGGAGGTGGTTTCATTATGTCTATGATCATCGAGCACAGACATGGTAATCCTGCACCTGAATCCTGATACACAGCAGATATAATATCTGCCACATTGGCTTTACCTCAGCTTACTTTGTTTTAGAGCACACAGTACAAGGTGAAATATACCAGTAGCAGACTACATATAATCAAGTGGGTTGATGAGTGCTTGCATTTATGTAAATTCAATATCTTAAAAAATTCCACTTAAAGCCTCCTTAATGCTGTTATCACCTTTCCATGACATTATGGGATACCTCTAATTTAAGCCACTTAAAGTGTTCCTCTAGCCCCACAATGGTACATGTCATTCCAATAAGGCAGAGCAAATAGGATGGTGTGACCCTGTCCTTAAACGTCTAAGGAAGGGTTGATGGAAAGGGAAGCATTGGGGTGGAGAGGTAGATCTAGGTGTATTGGGTGTCATTAAATCAGTGATCACAGAGCAGGGGGCATGGTCAACCCCACAGGTGTTATTACATCCGCCACATTAGTTCTACTTATAATTACTTTGTCCTAGAGCACCCAGTACACAGAGAGGTATGCTATAGGGGGGCTAATATCCAAGCCTCCTTCTAGGCAGGACACACAAGTATGTATAATCAAGTAGGCATTAATACATTAGCGTCGACAGGCGGGTAGGGCGAGCCAAGTTGTCATGCTTGCTAGCTTTATACTAAAAATGTTCATGTGTGCTATTCACCCATACCAACTATATTTCGCCACAATAGGATTATGCTAACACTGCTTTAGGAACACCCATGTATTTGACACTTTGGACATTTACCTCCACCCTACATATATATATTCAGCACAGTCCAAATAGCCAGCGATGAGTCAATCTAATAAGGGCTGAAGGGCAAAAAAAGTGTTTTCAAATCCTTCCATGCATACACATTACTGTGGCTTTTCTTAAATGCAATGCATAATATATAGACAGAAGAATACCAATGCATTGTTCCCTTCTTGTTGGACATAATACTGAGAGTTGGCACAAGGGAGTTGTGTTTCAGCACCGGTATTGTATAGGTATGTGTAAGGGATAGAGGAGTACTAAATTATCTCTTGAGGATTAAAACTCAACTTTGAATAAGCATCCTTCTCGTATAAGAGTGAGGGGAGGGGTCAGGATTCAAATACCTTTGAGTGCCAGGACACATATTCATAGTAGAATGGTATGTATCTAGGTTAATTTGCTGTTCCAGTCTGGCATTTAGTCTGTGATGGGGGAGTGATCTATACTAAAGACTTGAACCTCGCAGACAGAACTCAACGACCTCATTCCCTATACCAGACTGCATCTTATATGGTCATCTAATGGCCGGCATGGCCAAAGACAAGAGTAGGTGAGTTCCTAAGGGAGTAATCTGTTTCCATAGTGCAGTGAGCTCCTCAATATTAAGGAGATGTAGTGGAGGAACTAATGTGACTTACCCCTAATATCACTCAGTGGTGCCATGTGTGTGTGCTAATGGGACTCACCCCTAATATCACTCAGCTAAAAGTTATGTGAGACTAAATGAATAATATGATATGGGTCATCGGACCTAGCTCAGCAACTGAGCCTTATCTCTATGATGGAGGAGAGAAAAATTCGCCTCTAATTAGCACTGCCTAAAGGCTGCAGCTATAATGCAGCATCTTACCCCCTCCCACCCCGTCACAATATTACCCAACTCTTCACCAGCCTCTCACAAAGAGTGTGGTTGTATCCTGGGGGAGGAGTGGCAGCATCTGAGGCACATCAAACTTAGGAAAACGGCTACCAGTCCCCAAGCACTGTTTGTATTTCTACAAATAAAATTGACTTTGATTGACATCATTTACATCTTTTTGACTGGTGCACTTAAGGTGGGTCGATCCCATTGAATCAAAGTCATCAGAATTTCCCAATTTTTTTTCTGTGATTACCTTAAAAGATTTGAAACCAGAAAATGAAAAGAAAAGTAGGGGTTGCCATGCTACTTTTTAAAATACCCGGTATTGAATTTTGAAAAAACAATTATTAGTGTTATACTCAAAAAACGAAAATTATGTCTGATTTTATTTACTATCAACCAATACCCATAGAATTTCGAAACCTTATACGATAAACACATGGTTATTAAACTTTATTCTAAAATATTTTTGTAATTTTATCACTTTGCATTTTGGGAAAGAATGTTAGATTTAGGACACAAGTAGGAATAAATTGTCATTATTTATGTACATGATAAAGGAAAATTATAATAAAAGTCATCAGACTTCTCCAACAAATCGTTTTCTAACAGATAAGAGCTTTTTTGATATGGGTTGGCACACATAATTTGAGGGTTTTGGCCCTTTGAAATAAAAAAGTAGGGCAAAAACGGACTAAATCACATTTTTGAAGCCTGGCATTATGGGTAAATTCTTAACAATCCGCACATAAAATGGTCTCATCTTGTAGCTCTAGATGTATTCAAGAGACTTACTCACTTTTATAGTGTTTCTTATTAAATTGTTAGTGGCTAAATGGATGTTCCTGAATAATCTAAAGAAAATACCCAAAATACCTCTTAATATTCTATCAAAATTGAAAGTGCTATAAAATGCTCAATTTTGCTCAAACTTGTCCAAATATCTATATGGGAGTGGCAAACCATTCAGGGCATATGCCTACCAGAAATGGCATAATTTTGACATTTTGAAGGCACATGCGCATAAAGATGCGCGGTAGTCCATTCTGGAATGGCATCGACCCACCTTAAGAAGAATTTAACTTCAGAAAATATCTTGCGCACCATCTAGATGAATCTAGCAGCAGTATACATACAAACAACACTAATGCACAGTATTCTTACAATCTTTATCATTAAAGAAATCATTTTTTCAGTTTAAATTTCAAAATCGGTACAAAATTATGCAACACTGTTAATGAGACATTATGAGTAAAACTGCAGTGAAAGTAAGTGGATACTGCTTAGATCTGGCTGCATCAGCACTTCCCATATCTATATGCAGCCATACATCAGTTATACATATAGCAGAGGAGACTGATGAGGGTGTGGGTGTCACATGATCAATGTCACGTGACTCACAGAGCTGCATCTCCCAGGGTCCTTAGGAAGCAGCAGCGGCAGTAGACGGGGAGGAACCTGGTGTGTCATGCATCATAGCTCTGATATAAGACATACGTCACAAGGACACAGACTTGATGCACGTGCACATGAATATAAACCTATTCTTCAGACTCGATGTATGGTCTACCTGTAGCTTTATAACTGACATGGACATAAGAGGAATGTGACCTTCCCACATTAGATGTCAAAAGGACACTAAATGTATGGTGTATGCATATCATGTAAGATGAGTAGTACATTTGGCCCTAATTTATGAACAGGGGGATCACATTAAGTGCCTGTTACTCATCAGATTGTTTCAAGCATAGGAAGCTAGGGAGTAGGGAAAGTGGGGGGGGGGTCACGGGAAGGATCTCTCCTGGCCATGGTAATAGCCTTTCTTCTTTTGATTATTCTAAATGACCCACTACTACCATATATTTATGCTTGCATCTCCCTGGCCAATCAATAGGACACCCAGCCCTGCCCAGTCCTCTGAGAGCTTGGTATCCCTGATATTGACAGGGGTAGATACTAACTTTTTCAGCTGTGGGCCACCCGGGCCCATGGCTCCAGAAAGCTACGGGCCCGCACCTGGATGTGTGGGCCAAAGGTTAAAAAAGGGTGCTTTCTCTAAGGGAAAAAACATGTAAATTCCTGACTGGTCTATAAGGGGGTGGAACCAATATTATAAATTAGGCCACATTTCCCTCTTTCCAACGGTATGCTGCATGGGTATACTTGTGAGGTAAACTTTCTTTAAATGTCTTTCAACTACTCCTGTGGGCCATCCGGGCCCGTGGGAATGTTATCTTGCACAAAACTACGGGCCCGCACCCAAAACTACGGGCCATTCGCTCCCGGGCCAGCGTTAGTGTCTACCCCTGTATTGATGCAAATAATGTCCATGAATCTCTGTAAATTCAGGCACTGCCCACCCAGCCTCATTAGTCATGTGGTACCATGAGGAGGGATGTTGGGCACTGTATGGATCTCTACACTGTAAATAGTTAGTGTAGGTACACAGTAGGATCTACTATAGTATCTATGGTAGATTCTACTGTAGAATGGATTTACAGTATAAGGCTCACTCTCACCAAACCAGTGCAACTGAAAAAGTGGCTGTACATGATCGGTGGCCGTACATGATCGGCGGCCGTACATGATCGGAAATCAACAATATCTCCCTAAGGCCTCATTTACTCCACTATTTAACCCATATAACCATACCTACTGGCTGTAATGTAGTTTTGGGGAGTTTATTAGGAAAAGAAAAATCCCAAAATATTTATAGGGGCCAAAGGGGGGGGGGGGGCTCAATGTACAACTGATCATGTACGTCACATGACGTACATGATCGGCTTGGAATGTCATGTAAAATTTTCTTATTACCCACTGCTTTACATGTCTAAGATTATACATGTTAAGACTTACATCATATGTGCACTTTGCTATGATTAATTTATGTTTTAAAGATGGTCCGAAAGGGTAATTAAGGCAGTCAATAGATAATGGGCTGATCATGTACGTCACATGACGTACATGATTGGTATTGAAATGTCATTTAAAATGATATTAATAGTCGCATGTATACATTTCTAACATATTCCATTTCAAGATGCATATCATATGTATACCTTGGTAAGGTTTATTTATGTTTTATTATGTTCAGAAAGGGTAAGGCAGTCAATAAATCACTGATTATGTACGTCACCGATCATGTACGTCACATGACGCACATGATCGGTATTGAAATGTCATGTAAAATGATATTAATAGTCGCATCTATACATTTCTAGAATATAACATTTCAAGACACATATCATACGTAAGGCACTCAATAGATCACCGATCATGTACGTCACCGATCATGTACGTCACCGATCATGTACGGCCGCCGATCATGTACGGCCGCTGATCATGTACGGCCAAATAAAAGTTGCATCGATCTGGTGAGAGTGAGCCATAATCAACTGTAGATTTACAGTAGATTTTCCTGTTTACCTACAGTAAAGTGTACAGCTACAGTAAAATCTACTCTACACCTACAAAAATGGCAACCAACCGTTTACAGTGTAGACTTTGAACAGTTAAAGGTCCTTCAACATGACCCCTTTGTTACAATACAATCATTATAGTCATGTCTTCATATAAATATGGTTATCGAGCCACAAAGTCAGCAATGCAGTAGATGTGATTTTGAAATTCAAGACAGCTGCTGCTCTAGCCCCCATAGCAGCAACCTTATGTCTACACAGGGGACTAGCTAGATTACATCCAGACACAGGAACATTGCTCTCAGTGAAGTTAAGCCCCTTTACCTATATATGTAATTCCTGATGTATATCAATTGTAGTTCCCTTGTTTCATGTTATCATCATCAATAGCATTGTTACAGTCATGTTCTCGATTTTGCTTTCATAACAAATAATCAAGAATTTTAAAGCTGTTTATATGCTTGCAATATGAAATGTTTTTATTATCTATGTGACAAATGCATTCCGTAACAAAACAAAAAATTAGGTCCGATGCTTCAATGTCTGGTACATTTTCCACTTCTGAGAAAAGGACTAGCCCCCAGCCATAGTAGAACACAATGAGATGACAATAAAATAGATTTTCTATCTATACCCAGTGCCTAGATGAGCATCCCCTGTCCCCATGCACACATAACTCACTACAGAGCCCTGACATCCCCTCCATACAAGGCTTACCAACTGACAGGCCATGCATTGGGCAGAAGTGAAAGCGGCTGAACAGGGCATTATATGGTCATTGGCCTTCTGACATAGGCACTTACTCACCATGCCTATATAAGGATGCATCATGTTATCCATCTGGGAAGTTTTGCCCGCATGACTTAACAGTAGGTGATGCATCATGTAACATTTTAGTATGTTGAGGAAATATGAATAAATGCCATTTATATGTAACTGAAAGTCTCTTGCTCAGAGTGTCATATACGTGTACATCATAACAAATATAGGTAGGCTTGCAAAGTAATTGAATAATGATCTGAACCTTATCTTGCCTTGTGAAATGTAAAAATTACTAAAGAAAGATAAGAAGTTTGTTTGAAGCATATATTCAATGTAGGTTTTGACATTATATGTGATATCTGCAGATTTCCATCATGTAATTTCCTGTCCAGTCAATAACATGATCTAATCAGACATTGGTCTATTTTCTTCCAAATTTATTTTTCCACCTCCATCTTTCTGTAGCCTCCTAATCCCTCCCATCCTCATGTCACAGTTCCCCTTTCATTGCTCATCAAGTGGTGCCTCTCAGCCTCATGGTGGGAAATGGTGCTAATTATGTGACTTCATCATGTAAAGGGCCTGGATATTGAAGTGTTCAGGTCTCACAGCGATCAATGTCAGTTTGGCAGCACATCCTGGAGCTGGTGCACAGTGGTTAGTGTAGCAGGTGGGGAGTGGGGGATTTAGACAATTCCCATTTTTTACCTAAGTGACATAAATAGGGTGAATGATAGCAGTTACCTATTGGTCTACAGGTACACAGCACCATGATGAACAATCATGATATATCCTCTGTCCAACAGCCTGGCAAGACTTAACCAAAAGCACATTGATGGTCAAGACCCGTGCACTTCACATGGTGGATTGTGTGTTTAGTGCCGTATCCTGTCACCAGGTGTCAGGGAGATGCTGATAGATGAGCGCTATAAATGGTGGGGGGGGGGGAGATGGTAGGTTTTGTGTGGTAGAGGTAGCTGTAAAGGGGCATGAAGGGAGGGTGAGGGGCTAGAGAGGGGAGTAAGTGAATTAGGGGTATTTGGGAGTCTTACACGAGAAAGGATGGCCGATGCCTGGACAGATTGTGTCAGGGGATGGATAGAAGTTGACAGCAGAGGAAATATGGACTTTGACAGCCCCTCCAACACACTCTCCCAGCAGATACCTCATACACTGCTACTAGTTCTAAATATGGGCACACCACACTGGAATATGCCCCTGCTCACCACAGCTACTCCACTCTCCTAGCAGAGTCTGCAAATATCCAAGCTGGATGAAGCTGACATTAAAAATGGCGGATTCAAGACAGAGTCCAGCTCCACATGCAGACTCTGATGGGGGAGTGGGAGCAGCTCTGCGAAGTGTCTGAGTCTAAGGTGGTCAGTGCAATTAGAGACTGACTCAGGACATGGCCTTCCCCATGTCTAGTGTGCCAGCAGTTAGCACAGTGAGAGCCTGACCACCTAATCCAGAAGGTGAGGCCATTTATCGGGGTGACACCCTGACCAGATAGACACAGTTCTATTGGACTGATTCAATACTCATGATATTTGGAATTTTCAATGATGTAATATTTTCAATTGATGAGGGTGGGTAGCCAAGGCCTCTGTCATGAAGGGCAAGAAGTGGTATTTACATATAGTACTTATGAGAGATGGTAGTCACACAAAACCAGACGAGGGCAAGTACAGTTGACAAGTTTATTAAGACAAATTTACATCAGTAGTTCATTCATGCTGTAGCAATGGTATGTTGAATATGATCGATGTTTCGGGATGATTAATATCCCTTTTTCGAGATCTACATAAAGTGCTGTATAGACTTCAACAGTACTGTTAGAGGATACTATATAATTCATGTGAGAGGCTATTATACAAATTGAGTGAAGTCCAAGTAACAGTCAACACTCCTTTGCTTGGCATGTGGTCCTTGAAGATCAAAGGGAGAAGACTTCGGGAATAACGTTGACCACAATCCCTCCTCCTGTGTACGCAGCTGGACAATGCCCTTAGCTAGACAGCTGTAAGCAGAGGTCTGCGCATCAAGAACTTGCTGCTAGCTAAACACAGCTTTCCCCTGTTTAAGCCACATAGTCCGGGGAAGACACTAACTTTCTCAGGTGTTGGCTTCCTGGGCGGGTAGCCCCGAGGTACTGTGGACCCCGGACTCTCAGCTGTAGGCTGATAACGAAGTTGTTCCTGCTAAGAAACATACACATATATATATTCTAAAGTGGCCGAGACAGTGATTATTACATGAGCAGCCGTAGGCCAAGTGCGGTATGGCACCTGGCACGACAAGTGCAGTAAACACCGTCAAGGACTCATTAAAGTGATGCTCTGTATTTCTGTCAAGGTATTTCAATCTGACTGTGTTTGTTTACTTCAGCCAATTACCCCTCAGGTATATGCTCCTAGCAGACTATATATAATCAAGTGGGTATTAAATATATGATCAAGTGGACATTATTATATCAAGTGCTAGCACTGACGAGAGGTTGAGTGCTCACTAGCTTTATACTAAAATCCTCTCCTGTGTGCTGTATACATACAAAGTTATCACAGGGGTAATCATGACTCCAAACTTACACTGCATAAATGTTTGAATTTAAGCAAATCTAAGATATCTTAAAGGAACACTTAATGCAGTGTTAAGTTTAGTGATGTCATGCTAATCTCCTTGAGAGGTCATAAGGGTATTTTAGTATAGCTTCAAGTAGCATTCATTCGAATTATATTTACTTACAGTGTTCCTTTAAGCATTTTCCATTTACCTAAAGACAAACATTCATAACTCTAAACTTATGAGGAGAGAGTCACCACAGTATTTTATGTATCTAGGTCAACTTTCTAATTCTGTACAAGGAGAATGATGCCAACACTACATGCCAATGCTACATGCTTGAACCTGTTACATAGAACCATCTCACTACCTGCATTAGGCTACATCTTATATGGCCAAGTAATGGTAGACACCGTCAAAGATATGAGACGCTCAGCGTCCCAGGGGAGCAATTTGTTACCACAGCACAATGAGCTGTTCTTTGGCATGGAGGACCTAATGGGAACTACCCCCAATATCACCCAGTGGTGCCATGTGTGCAGTAATGGGAAATAGCCCTAATATCACTCAGTGGTGCCACGTGTGTGTGCTAATTGGAAATACCCCTAATATCACTCAGCTAACATGTGAAGCCAACCGAATGATATCATGATTTGGGTCATCTGACTCTGAGAGAAGATTTAGCATTTTCTCAATCCCTGTAGAACAAGGTCAATATCTTTTTGAAACTTAAAGTGAACAAAATATGTCTAACTTAACGTCTATTTCTTAACCATATTTGCCTATCGCACCATTTTTTGGCGTTGTCATTATTATTAAATGTTATTGTAAATAGGTATGTGAATGGCTACAAGGGCAGCATATCGCTGTAGTGCGCATTGCCCTATCTGTTTTCATAAATGCAGCTGTGGTAAGTAACTAGCCAGCGCTGCACTCATACACCATGACAAACTGACATACTCCAAAACTGTATAATGTAGCAATGCAGCAATTAACAATTATGAATTATTCCATGGCTCTCAAAAGCTGTATCATGACAACAAATAACCATGGGCATGATCTCATTCTATAAAGAGTAACAGTGAGTATATCAACCCTTTGCGGGTAGCATGTTGTCATGATGCATCAATGCAGCTCCAGCGAGCAATTTGCCGGTGCTGTTTTGATGTATCATGCCAACCCTTCGGGGGCATCTCAACCTCACAGGCTCAGCATCATGGTTGACTGCAGCACTGGCAAGTTACTCACCAGGGCTACATTCATGGATCATGACAGTCAATGGCATAATGCATTAAAGAATTGTGCTATCCTTAAATGGCATTGCCGGATATAGGACTAATGCAGAGCTCCCACAGCCTGCACTCTGTGATAATGAAGGCTTTCATCATATCAGGCTGCACACAATAGCTACTTTATTATTCATCACACCCAGGCCTCTGTCCTGTAGTCTGATCATATAGAGTTGGGTAGGGATTCTTATCAAAGAAGCTTCCTACTCATATCCAGTTCTTTTTCTTTGCTCTAAAGAGATAAATGATTCCATGGTCATCATGGCCGTGATAACCAAGCATAGTCCATTGGGTCAAAAGGTGGTGTTTCCTCAGATAAAAGGGGAGGAGGAGGGAGGAAACATAAACAGTTGAAATAAATCCTAGAAGCATTAGGACTTCAGAAGAAGAGCAGCAATCCATAAGGAAGTGGTCATTTCAGACTCTTAACAAAGAGGGCGGGGGATCGATGGACTTTAGGGAGACCCAAAAGAATTGGACCTCTTAGGGGGAGGGGGGCGAAGGTAATGTCATCTCTTTTTGCTGAAAAGGCCAGTGCATTACAACACAATCGATTTAAAGAGTTGGCCATGCTCAAATTCAACCCCCTTTTTGAAAAATGACCACTCCCTAACATTTATGTGACCAGTGTGGTGGAGGGACATCCTGAAGCATCCCTGGCACCAATGTTGTCATTGCCACTGTAACCATAATATTAAACCTTGCTAGCACAATCATGGGAGTTTAATAATTCATCACATCACATGAGAAATCTTGAATTTAATTTGCTACTTTAATTGTCCTTGAATAATTAAGCAGGCAGTGGCAGGAAGTCCCAGTCATGCAGACCATGCAGGGTCTGTGCTTATTGGAACCACCTTTTATCCAACTAGGGGAGAAGCTATTCATGGGGTGGGGGATGTACCTTCATCAAAAAGAGTAGAAATACCTCCTTTTTCAAGTCTGGGCAAATAGGGCATGTAGCACTTTTGCTTTCTCACACTGGTTTTGATTATTTCTTTATTCTACTCCCCACCCCTCCAAAATCCCATGGCCTCATTTTGATTATTGCCAGAGACACACTAACTACCGTAAATTCTCACATAGAAGCAGCGGCTAGTACTAGGGTCAGACCGCTGGTGCAGCTTATGGGACCGGCCCAGGGTCAGGGTGCGGCTTAAATGTGAGTTTTAGCCACTATTGTACAGTACTAAAAGTTACCATATTCAGATTGCCAGTGCACCTTAAAGGATTGGCCCAAAGTGGAGGTGCAGCTTATACGCAAGTTAGGCTTATACGCAAGAATTTACGGTAATCCAAAACATTGGTGCCTCTTTGCAGCCCTACAAGTAACTCAGGGGTGCTACATTGGTGCATCATGCGGACCATTTCTAAAGGAGTGTCGCAAACCCATAGTGTTGGCATGATTAGATGCTTGAATGCAGCCCTGGCAAGTTACTCCCCAGGGCAGCATTCATGCATTATGATGACCAAGGGAATGATGCATTAAAGCATCATGTCATCTTTAAAGGGTTAAGTAAGATACACAGGTGACATAAAGAGGACTAGAAAATGTGAAATGTAGAGGTGTGTGCATCTTCTTACATGTCACATCTAGTGCTGTCAGTGCCCCTTTCATACAGCAATCTCTGAATACATGACCAGGCTTGGAAGACTCTGCTGGAGGAAAAAGTGACATGGAAAATCAATATTTTACAGCATGTAGAATTACCTCCTCCCCTATCACTACAGTGGGAAAAACAACATATGGGACCATCGTACAACACTTTTTTAACAGCTCAAGTAAGAGGGTGGGGCAATAAATGTGTTTCTCAGATAACCAAGCATGCCATGTTGTCTGCTTTCTTAGAGCATGCTTTGAATATATGGAGAGCTCTTTGGGTCTAGCTCACGTGAGTGCCCAGACAAACATTCTAACCATAATCTTAAAAAATCTTAAAATACATAATCTCAAAACACCCTCACCCTATATATATATATATATATATATATATATATATATATATATATATATATATATATATATATATATATATATATATATATATGGTGGGGATGTTTTAAGATTATGTATTTTATATGCCTAACCCTGACCCTTACCCTACCTCTTAGCTTATAGATTAAGGTTATGCTGAGATTATTGACATTATGGTGAGAACGTTTGTTCGGGCAGTCATGTGAGCTGGACCGAACTTGCATATGACGAGGCTTAGAACACGGCACATGCAACCCTTAGAGGATCCGCATTGAGGCACAGGTGACGCCATATGGTGTGGAATTCATCCCAGCTGGCTCCATGCAAAATTATCTCAGATAGTGTGACCGCAGCTACATATAAATTTCACTATCATCCGTACGTGCATGCTGACACCTGATATGACTGTTCAAACACGATAACAGATTGAGTGTCAAAACAACCATCAGAGACAATAAGCCAGCCCTCTATATAGGATTCACATCATTAACATTGCTTTGTTAATGATCCTTTTGGCTGGTCCACTTAATCAAGGAGGGGTACATTTCAGTAAAAAGAATCAGAAATGATCGCAGATATGCCCACACTACATCACAACTTCTACCATCATCCGCATCTAAACATTGACAGCAGATGTATCTGTTCAGCAGAGGCAATAAGACAATAAGACCAGCACCAAGTAGTCCATTATCAGCAGCTCTATGGTGGAGGAGACACTCACACAACAATTAGACACTTTTAACTACTGAGCAACCAATCAGCAACCCCTCCCCCCACAACCACCAAAACACAAGTGCATTGGTATCTGGAGGGGGATTGCTGTCATCTGAGGCACATCAAACCCTGTAAAAACTTCACTAGATCATGGGGAACTGAGTTTGATTCACATAACTGTCATTGTTTTGACTTGTGTACTTAAACAAGGAGGAGCACACCTTAGAAACGTGTATCAAAGAACCTTAGATATGGCTAAAGATTAGAACTACACGTCCACTATCATCCTCATTAATATGGTGAAACCAGATATAGCACATAAAACCGACATTCAGTCAGGAGAGGCGATAAGACAATACGTCTAGCACCAAGTACATCGTCTGCACTTCACTGACAGCCTCTCTATGGTGGAGACACTCACACAACCATTAGTCACTAATTCTAAAACGGTTGGCCATGCATAATAGCCTCAGATAAGTCACACAACTGTTCGTTATAGGGTAACAGTGCACGCTGGGCACAGGGTCACAGCAGTGGACAGTAAATAAACCCATAGGAAATCTTTAAAAACCCACAGAAAACTTTTTAAAAGGAGAGAAATTCTAAATTCATTTTATAAAGACAATAGAACACTCTTTCTTCATATCTCGACTCTCTGTGACTCTATAAAGCACTCTGGTCCCAAGCCTTATAAAAGCTTGACACCATCGTGCATTATAGAGCAACAGAGAGTCTCGACTTGAAGAACATTGTTTTCTATTCTCTAATTAACACTGCAGCAGCCATGCCCCGCCCCCAAGGCCCAAACACCAGTAAAGTGGTACTGGGAGGCAGAGTGCTGCCATCTGAGATACATTGGGTACAATAAATACCCAACCAGGCTCCGGTCACTGCTTGTGTTTCTGCAGCAGAAATTGAGTTTGATTCACATCATTTGTATTGCTTTGATTGTCATTGTGTTGATTAGTGCAATTCAATAGGGAGGAGTACACTTCAGAAACTTATATGAAAAGATATGGCTTACATGTTTTACACTTCAACTGTCATCCTCATGAGCATAGTGAAACCATATATATATAACAGTACAAACCAATATACAGTCAGGAGAGGCAATAAGGCAATAAGTGTAGCATCAAGTAGACCATCATTTGCACTCACTGACAGCCTCTCTATGGTGGAGGAGAACAATTAGCTGCTAATTAACACTGCCTAATGGCTGCAGCAATGGTGCAGCACCCAGAACCCCCACCCCCCGCCCACCCCAGCCCTCAACAGAAGGGGTGCAGTGGTATCCGTAGGCAGAGTGCCAGCATCTGAGGCACATCTAACACAGTAAAACCGCCACTGCACTGATAAAATGAAAGCGTCTAAGGTTGTCAAATAGTCGTCTTGTAGGAAGACTTTTGGGTATTCTAAGTGAAGGTCATAAAATAAACGAGTTAAAGGTTGTCTTTCTGTGGATCAACCAAGTTACCATCTCACAAGACAACACTAGGCCGATCTAACTGACAATGTTAGCCCAGGCAGTGGCCCACTCCAAGTGACAAGTCTAAGGTCGTCAAATTCACAACCCCAGAAAAGTTAACCCTTTATTGGCTGCAAACTGCTTTAAATGTGCTTGAATCCTTTTGTCAGCATGATGCATGAATGTAGCCCTGTGAGTCTATTTGCCAAGCCTGCATTCATGCACCTTTGGAATTAAATGAATCAACAGTTAGGCGAGTATATTAATCATTAGTTCATGTATTATGATCACATAGAGCATAGCACCTTAAAGCACTATGCAGCCCTACGAGGGTTAGCCTGTGCACTATAACCTCTACTTCACTGCAGGTGGAGCTAACTGGGTTCTGAGCCTAGGCATAATTGTTGTCCATGTCTATCTCTATTTCTGAGGTTTGTAATAGCTAATTTAAACAAACATAGAGGTATGTAGGTTAGGGTAATTCCTGCCATATCCCCAAGTCTATATTGAGAGTATTTCTACCCTTTAGTAACAGACTGCTTACACACATGTGGATGTCATACCAATGGGAGTTTCCGTGCAGCTATTGTACCATAGAAATAACCACAAAAGAGGTGTCTGTGCCCTACACATATTTGTTTTATCTCAATCATATCAAAACATTGAATGCTTTACCTTTTCTAGCATCCCCTCTCAAGATTCTACATAACACGAATGTGTATTTACATAAATATGATTAAAATCAACATAGAAAGTATGCAATTCATTCCCCAACTTCATACAGAATGCAAGTTATACTGATGCCACCTATAGGGGGAATCCTGAATCAGGCCCTGGTTGACGAGTCTCGGGCATGAGTCAGGTTTTGGGCTGGCACATGCCAAGTGTATCTTCTATTTGACAACTACAGCTAGAGGACCCACTCTCTTGTCACTTAGAAGGGTCTGCAGACGAGTTTATTTTTTGAGTGTGGGCCGTCATTGCTGAAATTGGTTTTCTTTATTTGCCTTAATTGTGATCCTTTTGACGTGAGGACTCTAATGAGGTTAGGTAAACATATGAAATCAGGCAAGTTGATATCAATGTGTATCCCATATGTTTTCCAAAACATTGTTTGTTTAAACTATCGGATTTTGATTTCAAGTGAACTTTCATTACTTTAGGTTTTCTGTAACCCGGCAATGGGAGTACATCGAAATGTAATATAATAAGACACCATTACACAATTAGTCAGATAGTAAAATATAACCATTAGAAGGCCTGGACAGCATAACGGCATTGCCGAGTCCAGAGGCAGATTATGTATTTACATAATAACTGTACTCCTTAATAAAAACACTTTTAAAAATATCGTTTCAATGTATTATTGTGGGCACGATGCATAGATGCATTGAGAAACTTGCTGCTATAATGCATCATGCCAATGCTATAGAAAGTTGATACATTCATGATGTGTTGCGTAGTTGTGCTGAGTGTATCATGACCAAAAATAAATATGAAGCCCAGTCTTTAAATGGCTAAAACTAGGTACAGACCTTTGCCATACAGATGCTGAAAAAAAAAGTATCATATGTAAATCTACTAAATTGGAAGTTTTTTAAACGGTGTAGCTGCTCCATGAAATTAGATCCTATAAATCATGCCTCACAGCTGTGCTTAGTTCAAAACTTATGAACAAGTAATTGGATACTACATTCATCTGGCTGCGTCAGCAGTTCTCATCATTTATACCCATACAGTGGAAGTGGATACTGCAAGGATCCTGTCACATCAGCAGTTTTCAGGTCTGCATGCAATCATACATGTATAGGTTATACATACAGTAGAGGAGACTGAGGAAGGTGTGGGTGTCACATGATCAATGTCATGTGACTTGTGTGTGACAGGCCTCTGTATTAGGGTGTGGGTGTCACATGATCAATGTCATGTGACTTGTGTGTGACAGGCCTCTGTATGAGGGTGTGGGTGTCACATGATCAATGTCATGTGACTTGTGTGTGACAGGCCACTTTATTAGGGTATGGGTGTCACATGATCAATGTCATGTGACTTGTGTGTGACAGGCCTCTGTATGAGGGTGTGGGTGTCACATGATCAATGTCATGTGACTTGTGTGTGACAGGCCTCTGTATTAGGGTGTGGGTGTCACATGCTCAATGTCACATGACAGGCCTCTGTATGAGGGTGTGGGTGTCACATGATCTATGTCATGTGACTTGTGTGTGTTAGGCCTCTGTATTAGGGTGTGGGTGTCACATGAGCTATGTCATGTGACTTGTGTGTGACATGCCTCTGTATGAGGGTGTGGCTGTCACATGATCAATGTCACGTGACTTGTGTGTGACAGGCCTCTGTATTAGGGTGTGGGTGTCACATGATCAATGTCACGTGACTTGTGTGTGACAGGCCTCTGTATTAGGGTGTGGGTGTCACATGATCAATGTCACGTGACTTGTGTGTGACACGCCTCTGTGTGAGGGTGTGGGCGTCACATGATCTATTCAATGTCACATGACTCACAGAGCCGCACCTCCCAGTGGAGGCAGCGGAAGTAGACACAGAGAACCCTCTAGAGGGGTCCAAGAATTTTTGTTGTCCCCTTCAAGCGGTCTGAATTCTTTAGATTCCCCCACAATCCACCACCGACCCCCTGTTATTGAAAAATGGCCACACCCATAGTGAGATGTCAAGGTGTGAGTTACCATGCGGCCTTAGGTCTTCATGATGCCCCCAGGGTTAGACATACGTCAAAAAGACACAGACGTCCTGCACATGTGCATGCACATAAATCTGTCCTATACAGACACCATGTGGGTATATTATGGCAATAAAATAAGAAGAATGTGACATTTTCGCATTACACCACATACATATATGTCAAAAGGACACAGTTTGTATGGCTTATGCATGGTCCTACTACAGCATTGAATGTAAGACTAATGAGACATGTGACCATAAATCATGAAGAAGGGAACAGCATTAGGAGAGATTTACACTGACAATATGTCTGATGCTCAGCCCACAGCTTTTGTGCAATGCCTGTCTCATAAGGGAACAAATATTACAAGTGTGAGGGTTCGTGGTTATTCTAGTTTAAGGAACAACGAGAACGGCAGTTTCCAGGTCCGAGAATAACAGACTTTATTACAAAGTAAATCACGTTCCTGAACAGGGCAACACTCAGTGTGAAATCAACACACAGCTCTGATCACGTTTCTATACAAATATAGGAAACAGTCGGTATAATATCAATATACAGCCGGGCCTGCACTGACCGGCCCTTTGATCACGTGGCTCTCAGGTGTTTTCGCCACCCACCTGAGAGCGGCACACGGTAACCTGGAGAGGAGCCGAGTCCTCTCCCGGGAACAGTGTGCACTAGCTCCAGGTAAACAGTAGACATTACTCGGAAATACCATGTATGAGATTAATATGTAATATCATGCCCCTACACAAGCAATTGGAAATTGTCACATTAAAATGTACAGAAAAAAAGGGGGCGCACGCCGGGTCCGCCGTCCCCTAAATCCGCCCCTGAGACCTGCATTCTGAGACAGTGGTGAACGTGAAAATTCTCTCCCTGAGTATCCAAATCTGTAGCGGAGGCGTCACTTTCCCAACACATATTGGGTCTAGACTCAAATCCATGGACATTTTCACAAAGGAGCTACCGCCTAACGCCCCCCCCCCCAGCCCAAATGTATTGCAGCCGCCCCCTTTTAGTAACATGCAAGCTTTTTTGCTAAAAAGGTGTGAATTTGTTTTGCTTTCACACTCTGGATCGCTCAAACTATTCTGGTCCCCCTCCCACTTAAGGGGTCCAAATTATTTTGGGTAGGACCAAGGTGCGACCTCTCTTGCCAGCTGCACAACACTGTTAAGTGACAAATAGTATAAAACACTACCGGGTAGTGCTCGACTGAGGCAATTAATAGCTGCATTCTTTGTTTAAATCATTTTATTTTCATTCATCAGCTTCCTTCAGTTAGGCGCGGTTAGAACTCACAAAATATGTTGAGATGCTAAGTAGTTGTCCTGTGTGGCCATGAAATCGAAACAGCACTTGTTGTCATAAAGAGTGTGGACATTAAGATCATAACCCATATACTAAGACACTGAACTCTTGAAACAATGAGACATGAATTTGACACAAAACTGTTTGTATATATATATATATATATATATATATATATATATATATATATATATATATATATATATATATATATATATATCTTTGATTCTTAGAAATATTCGCTCATCTTATATACTTTGGTTTTGCTCAAGTAAGTGATTGAAGCCAAATAACATTTGTCTCAAAATCAGTACACTCCGAAAACCACTATGTAGAAAGTGATTTATCTATATATGTGGTATTATGGCAGCTTTAAGCCCCTGCTTCACAGTGACTCCAGATCCCTCTCCATGCCTGACATACTCAACCACTCAGTGCCTGAACTAGATGAGTACCACTCGAGTTGCTCGGTAGCTATTTATAGATGAGGTCGTCCATAGGTGAGACGCGCTATATTAGTAGATGGTACTTAGAACTGTCACCTGCTCCAATAGAGTCTGACTAGAGCTCTTGGAGGGACAGCCTGAAATACTGTAATACCGGCTACACTGATTTAGGTTTAGGCTTTAGTATAAAATATTATAGAAGTGATTCTTGGGAGTATTACAATATAATGTACTCTGTCGATGGCAGACATTAGTCGCTTCAGAATTGGCTTATTATCCAAGTTTTAAAAAATAATTTAATTTGATTTCAATGTCTTTTCTAGGCCAAAAAGAATGTCTTTTTGGTTGTGAGCAGCTATCTGATTGGTTGTTCTATCTTGTTCCAGGTGTTCTCGGTGATTGGCCTTATCTGTCTGACGTCGTCGGGCGTCAACGACACGAGTTACCTGCTACTCCCGCTCGCATGGCACCTCCGCACCTTCGTGTTTGTGTCTGTGTCCGGACTGATGATGTCGTCGGTGCTCATTACAATACAACTCACCGGGCTTATCGCCATGCTGCCCATCAACTGGGCCCTCTTTGTGAGTATAATTTAAAATTCAACCATTTAAGGACGGCATGATACCATAATGCAACAAGTCCTTGACCACCATGATGCATGAATGCAGCTCTGGCGAGTTACATGCCAGGGCTGCATTCATGCATGAAGTCACTATCGACTAAGTTCTGAAAAGAACAGATTATCATTTGGTGCATTTTCCCTCAACTTGTCGCTAATCCTTTAGAAATGTGCCAACCCCATAGGGTTGACATGATGCATAAATACAGCAAGAGGGAGTTAATCACCAGTGCTGCATCCATGCACCATCCCCTTTCTTGCCTACCTTAGACGGTGAGACCCCTTTGTCCAGGTTACATACCATTCATCCCACCGCTCCTGTATACGATTACAGTAGCTGCTCACCCCAGAGCATGGATCCCGATTTGTCACCTTAGACAAATGGCCGTCCCCATACTTACCGTTGTCTGGGCAGCGTTAACCCTTTAACTCTTTAAGGATGGCATGATGAATTAATTATTTTTTTAACAACTTTAGCTTTTATTGCCATCATGATTCCTTCGTGAAGTTTACAATATATTGCCCTTGGTTTTCATGATGCATGAATGCAGCCCTGGCGAGTAACTCACCAGTGCTGCATTCATGCTCCATGCTGACCCTACAGGATCGACACACTTCCAAAGAGTCAGCATGATGCACCTATGCAGCCCCGGTGAGTTACTCGCCGAGGTTGCATTGGTGCATCATGATAACAAAAGTCATATTTTAGCGATATCTGTCTTTAAAGCCTTGTGCAAATTTCATCTTTTCATCAAGATGTATGAATACACCCTTGGCAATTAGCTCGCCAGTGCAACTTCCATGCAGCGTGCCGACCCTGGATCAGCCCGGTGGGGTCAGTATGAGGCATTCATGCATTATGACATCCAAGGACATACTACATTAATGCACTATGCAGCCCTTAAAGGATGGCATGATGCATTAGTGCATCATGCCCATGGTCATCATGATGCATGAATGCAGCCCTGGCGAGTATCTCACTGGTCCTGCATTCAAGCATCATGCCGACCTTATGAGGTTGAGACACTCCTAAAGGGTCGGCATGATGCACCATGCTCCCTGGTGAATTACTCGCTGGGACTGCATTGGTTCATCTTTACAAGAAATGTAATATTTTAGCGACATCTGTCCTTAAAGCGTTGTGGTGCTTTAATGAAATATTTTCATTTATCGTCAAGATATATGAATGCAGCCTCAGCAAGTAACTCACCAGTGTAACCTCCATGCGGCATGCCTACCGTCGATCAGCCCAGTGGGGTTATTATGACGTATTCATGCATCATGACGACCAAGGAGATACTGCATTAATGCACTATGCGGCCCTTAAAGGGCTAACAATGCCTGTCACCCGCTGGTTGCTGGCTGGTCAGCGTTAACCCTTTAACGATGGCATGTCACTAAAATGTGACATTTGTCATCATGATGCACCAATGCAGCCCTGGAAAGTAACTCACCGGTGCTGTATTTTTATGCATCATGCTGACCCTTAGGGAGTGTCTCCAGCTCAAATGATCAGCATGATGCTTGAATACAGCACTGAGTTACTTAATGCATGATGCCATCTTTAAATGGTTAACAATGCCTGTCGCCCCCTGGATGTTGGCTGCACTGATATTCCTAGGCTCCCTATACGACCAATCTCTCAGTCACTAGTGCCTAACCTAGTTAGTCATTTTTTGGCTCCCTATACGACCAACCTAGGTCAGTTATTATTGTCAGGTTGGTCAGTACTGACCAACCCACCTTAGTCTTTTTTTCCCCAGGGGGAGCCACTGAGTGGTCATGACAGGTGGCCCCAACTAGTGGTATACAAATACAACACACCAATGATGAACCTAGGTTAGCCACTACTGACTGACCCCTCAGTCATTTTTGGATATAACTTTGCCATTATGACTAACTCTCAGATGACCAACCTAGGATAGTCTGTACTGACTAACCCTTTCAATCTATGGATTTTCAGTGTGGTCAGCGTTAACAATGCGGCTCTGGGGTCAGTCATGCATACAGCACCCAGCTCGGTCTAAGCCTCTTACAGGGTGTGAGCAGTTCACAGGCACGGAGGATCCCTCCTTGAGTTACAAAGTCCCTCCTGAGCTGCTCTCCTCCCTCCCCAGAGCTGATACCTCACCCCTCACCATAATGAGTTTATAAATAGTGCCCCTTCCCCATCCTCAGCTGCCTGCCGACCCCCATTCTTGTTCCCAAATCCACTTGGATTTTTCTGGGTTTAGGCAGTCATTATACATTCAGGCTCATGGTGGCTGTCACCAAAGCGTTCCTTCCTTCAGAACGATTTGGGAACGAGAGTAGCCTACCCTTGACTTCTACCTTGGCCTCAGCCGAAATCTCAAGTGCCTTCTAGCCATAGCTACTCCCAACATCAGCTGCTACCTATTTTTGACCTGCTCTCAGCTGCTCTCCATCCTCAGCTGCTCCCCCAACCCTCAGCTGCTCCCCCACCCTTAGCTGCTCCCTCCCCACCCTCAGCCGCTCCCCACCCTCAGCTGCTCCCAATCCTTAGCTGCTCCCCCACCCTCAGCTGCTCCCCACTCTCAGCTGCTCCCTCACCCTCAGCTGCTCCCCACCCTCAGCAGCTCCCCCCACCCTCAGCTGCTCACCCCATCCTCAGCTGCTCCCCACCCTCAGCTACTCCCCCACCCTCAGCTGCTCCCCCACCCTCAGCTACTCCCCCACCCTCAGCTGCTCCCCACCCTCAGCAGCTCCCCCCCACCCTCAGCTGCTCACCCCATCCTCAGCTGCTCCCCCAGCCTCAGGTGCTGCCCCAGCCTCAGCTGCTCCCCTCACCCTCAGCTGCTCCCCTCACCCTCAGCTGCTCCCCTCACCCTCAGTCGCTCCCCAGCCTAAGCTGCTCCCCACCCTCAGGCACTTCCCCACTCTCAGCTGCTCCCCATCCCAAGCTGCTCCCCTCACCCTCAGCTGCTCCCTCACCCTCAGATGTTCTCCCCATCCTCAGCTGCTCCCTCACCCTCAGTAACTCCCCCACCTCCAGCTGCTCCTCACCCTCAGCTGCCCCCCCCCCCTCAGCTGCTCCCCTCACCTTCAGCTGCTCCTCACCCTCAGCTGCCCCCCCCCACCCTCAGCTGCTCCCCTCACCTTCAGCTACTCCCCACTCTCAGCTGCTCCACTCACCTTTCAGCTGCCCTTCCCCCACCCTCAGCAACTCCCCACCCCCAGCTGCTCACCACCCTCAGCTGCTCACCACCCTCAGCTGCTCACCACCCTCAGCTGCTCACCACCCTCAGCTACCCCCCAGCCCTTAGATGCTCCCCCCCCCCATGCTCAGCCGCTGCCCTCCCCAGCTGCTCCCCCATCTCAGCAACTCCCCACTCTCACCTGCCCCCCCCCCCACCCTCAGCAACTCCCCACTCTCAGCTGCCCCCCCCCCACCCTCAGCAACTCCCCACTCTCAGCTGCCCCCCCCCCTCACCCTCAGCAACTCCCCACTCTCAGCTGCCCCCCCCCCCCCACCCTCAGCAACTCCCCACTCTCAGCTGCCCCCCTCACCTTCAGCTGCTCCCCACTCTCAGCTGCTCTTCTACCCTCAGCTGCTCCCCCCCCCCCTCAGCTGCTCCCCTCACTTTCAGCTGCTCCCCCACCCTCAGCAACTCCCCACTCTCAGCAACTCCCCACTCGCAGCTGCTCCCCTTCCCCACAGCTGCTCCTCTTCACTCAGCTCCCCACCTTCAATTGCTCCAAACTTCAGCAGCTCCCCCACCCTCAGCTCCTCCCCCACAGTTAGCAGCTCTAGATGATGGAGCAGCCCAGAGTGAGGGGAGCAGCTCAGTGTCGAAATGCTGTTGTGAGAGCAGGCAGGGTCACAAAGCCCATTCTTTTCCTGTCAGATTAGTCACACGAGTGCTGCCCTAATCCTGTTTATATACAGGTGACTGAGCCGGGATAAGCTGGGCATTGCTTTGAGTGGAAAGCTCTTTATAAATACAGCAAAGCCTGACACCAACCACAAAGGTCTACGCTGGCATAGGTAAATGGCGCTAGATCAAACACAGTGGATTTATATATATTTATTGTGTAACCTGGTTGGTATTATTTGTCAGTTAAATGTCAGTTAACCCCTTAGGAATGACATACCCAGCCGCCAACAAGAATATTTTTATTTTACGTCAAAATAACGTTTTAAACTTTATATAATGTTTTGCCATAAAAGCCATAAAGAAATGTTATATAATGTTGTATGGCATTTTTTTGTTTACTGGGTAATGCATTAATGCACTAGGCTGTTGGCCGTCATGATGCATGATTGCAGCCCTGGCGAGTACTTGAGACACTCCCGAGGGGTCGGCATGACGCACCAATGCTGCACCAGCAAGTTATTCTGCGGGACTACATTAATCAATCGCAGCAAATGTCTTTAACGACATGTCATCCTTAAAGGGTTAAATGCCACTTAAGCACTCAGCACCAAAAGGGGACCTGACCTGTGTTCTGCAGCCCAGCGTCTCAAGAAGCTCAAGTACTAATGCCATTCACAGGCCCAGATGAAATTGCTTTTAATCGGTGCTTATCCACTGGTTCTGAGTCCAAATCTGCCTTCTGTAATTTGCAATTGATGAAAAGGAGAGAAGCAATTACAGTGATTTGTCTCTTTAAAACGGGTCTCTTTTTGTCATGAAACCTTTTATTAGAAAAAAACCACTAAATGGCAGCCCGTTTTGGCTAAAAGTGATTTTTCTCTTCACTAATTGATGGAGTTTATGTTTTTGTGAAACTGTGTATACCGATCCACTGAAACATACCATTCAAGCAGGCACGACACAAAATCTAATTTTATCTCTCCATAATCAGATTCTCACTGTAAACGTCTAGATGTGTTTTATCATCAGGGCTATGTGCCATGGTAGCCACAATTATATATCTTTATGGAGTTATTCTATCAGTCACTGCTGCTGATAAAATGACTACAACTGTACATCCCATTTAGATTTGAATTTGTATCAAAACCCACTTGAACCCCTGTGCTTCATTATGTATTCAGTGCACAGCATTATTTCGCTAGTGTCATATCGGGCCATCGTCAACTAGCATTTACATACTTGAGATCTGCACCAATAATAACCATTATTTTTAAATGGTTTGAGGAAATATCAAGTCGGGTAGAGTACAACACTGAGCCTCGTATTTCGCAAAAGCTGAATAACCAGCCCCCGTATTTCCTCAAACCTCCGAATTTCGCGAAAACTTCACTTTCGGTTGCGCGTAAGGATACCTAAGGTCAGCGGTTCAAAATCCCCAACAGTGTTTTCCAAGGCAGCCTGGCCGAGATGGCCGAGTGGTTAGCGCTCTCGCCTTCCACCGCCGCGGCCCGGGTTCGATTCCCGGACGATGCGCGACTTTTTCGTTACGAATTCGTCGTCATGATACTTTTTTTTCATTGGCTTCGCTTGGGTGTTAAAATACATTATTTTTAATGGAAACATAGCCTAAGTACTACAAAACATCCTATATTTACACGTACAATAGCTGATTTAGGCCCTAACCCCCCAGAAAATTTGGTTGAGTCTTTCAAACATGCTGGATCGGCGAAAAATTGAGACGATAAAAATGTGGCCGCCCGGGTTGCGCTTGACAGTGGCTAGCCACTTTCGTACCCCTACTAAGCCTCCCGATCCTCTCACGTCAGTCGTGTAAATTCCTCCGGATACAGACTGATACTCATTCTAGACAGTGGCAGGCCGCGAGTGGTTTCTTCACATTCCCCGAAAAATAAAATGGCTGTTTATGGGTTTCAAACAGAGTTCTATTGAAAGAAACATAGCGTAGGGAAGAGAAAAGATCCCATATTTGGACGTACAATGGTCAAATTGGGCCTTAACCCCCCAGAAAATTTGGTTGAGGCTTCTTAACTTGATGGATCGACGAAAAAATGTATCGTAAAATTTTCCCATAGACACACAGTGCGGCCGAAATCTCGACTGGCGTGTGAAAACAGGGGCGGTATGATCGGTCTTCAAGCATATTCTTTGCAAGGTTATACTAGCTACAAAGCCTCTGCTGATCGTTAGCCTATATTCAGATTGAGACGATATCATATTTTTTTAACTGACATCGTTTGGGGGTTAAAATACCCTATTTTTGCTTGAAACCAAGCCTAAGCTCTACAAAACATCCCATATTTACACGTACAATAGCTTAATTAGGCCCTAGCCCCCCAGAAAATTTGGTTGAGCCTCTCTCAGTTGATAGATCGGCGAAAAATTGAGACGATCAACTTGCCAGCGGTTCAGGCCAGTCTTGAACTTAAACTTGACCTAGATCTAGATCTAGATTTTTCAGGCGACGATATATTTTTATCGTGTTTTTTAAAAAGAAATTAATAAAATAAATGCAAAATAAGGCCTAATTTGCACAAATAAAGACGATATAGGCGATCGAAAGGGGGGGGCTATTTTTTTGCAGAGGTGCACAGACCGGAAGTGTGTATCGAGCAAGGTGTCATGGCAGCGTCGAGGCGTGTTTGGAGACGATTCAGGTTAATAAAATGTCTTTTTCTCCTTTAATACTTGACATCTGCATTTAAAAATAAATACAGGATCGGTTTAAGTTTTGTATTTCCCCGACAGATTGAAATCGAAAGGCCCCGTATTTCGTTGAAACCCTTTATAAAAAATCCTGCATACTGAGCTAAGTAACAAAGGTAGTAGCAATAGGTCTGTAAGTTGGGTTTATTCGTACATGCAAACAGTGTAGATGTTACTACTACTGCAGCCTGACCCAGAGTGGTCAGTGCCTGCAGTGTGGGCTCACTATATACACAAACAGTAGTGGAGCGCCACCAGGGGCGACAGTAAGTACTAGCCTACAAGTCTACATATGCATTGTAATAGATGATAATCGTATACAATAAATGAGTGTTGTATGTGTTATACCAGATTATACATGTATATTAATAGCGGTTACGTCTTCATGATATCACACTAGAACTGTGACCAAGTGGACCAACTATCACCTTGCTGCCAACCACTCTTAATTAAACGCATTTAATGGTCCGTATTGACTTCGGGGACATGGCTGGAACTTGAAGGAACCCCCAGCCCCGCAGATATTAGGTTCTATGTTTTTATATTTCAATGTCATCATGGTTTTCTTTCTCTTTTAAATAGGGGTCCTTTTTCACAGAAAGGTTTGTTGAAATTGAAAATACAGGGTGTTTTCTAAACTGAGAGTTTACAGAAATCTTTAAAACAATATCATGCAGGGACTTCTGCTTTAAATCAGTTTAGAAATATCAACCAGTCTCGAGCCCCAGACAGCTTGTTGGCAAAGAAACCTCTTCTCATTAAGAAGCCACCCTTTCATTAAGATCACTTGATATCAACCTCCTGGCAGTCTCGTGTGCTATAAGTTCTAAAAACATCAGGCCAGCAGAGATTGCTAATTAAGTTTCAGACAACATGGATCGAGAAGCTCTGCTGAATGTTTATTAAAGGAGCTGGGAAGAAAGGACACCACTCCACTCGTAGATGACTCACTCCTGTTGATCCTCAATTTCAACTCTGCCCCAATTCAGATATCTTTAGTTTGAGGAAGTGAGGGACTGTGAGCTTGTTTTTATACCTACAAGTAGATCTCTATTATCCATCATCCAATAGTCAATAGAGGATGGTTTTAAACAATACCATACAAATCTAACTTTATAAACCATTACTTTCACCATCCAACATATTTCAGTCAGCAAGAAGGCATGGTGAATTATAGAGATTTCTCAGAATTCAGGGGGTGATGCAAAATGTCCCTGAACTAAACACTTACTGTCCCTAGATTGTTGACCACCCAAGAGATTTGAATAAAAATGGGCAATAATTATTTCCAATATTAGCATGCAGGTTGGGGCAGAGATATATCTGTGCAAACACAGCACAAGGAGAACAGTAATCAGTGATGGATCTCTGTACAGAGGGTCCTGTCCCTAAAGTTGTGTCCACCAGTAACCTCCAACTGAGTTAGTATGGAACAGGGCAGGTCTGGTTCACATGGTCCTCACCAGGGGGCACACTGATCAGGCGGTAATTGTCGCCTCCTCCAACAAGCTGCATGCTGATTGGCTGCTGGCTCAGAGTCTGGATAAAGGCAGGGGGCAGTGTGAAGATCTAATCTAGTTAGTGAACCAAGCCTGCATAGTTCTTAGAGTAGCAGTATCTTTGTATAGGTTACTGAGGATTGATATTCATCTGCGGTCTAATATGCATGGGTTTTGTCAGCAGACCAGTACTATCATACATGACCTTGAAAATCCAACTGTCCTCAGTCCAATAATAAGGGCTGTCAATTTGGTCAGACTGCTCTCTGCTAGGTAACAAACAAAGCACCAAAGTATTTTCTTTTTGTAAACATCTTTGCCTCATTAAAAGTAATGGGTCGGGGTATCTATATTTTACTTCTTAGACTATACCAGCATCACCAAAGACGCCAGTGCAACCGTAAAGCAGGAAAATATGTGAGATGAACCTGCAGTCATTTTTTAAGCAAACCATCATTCAACTTTAAAGGACCGCAACTATCTGAACCTTTCTTGATACACACTCATAAACAGAGTCTGAACTATTATCAACTCCCACATATATATATACACCGAGCCCCAAGGGATTCATATGGCTCCCTAGGCCTCAAAAAATGATAGTCAGTCAGTAGTCTACACATTAGTAACACCGATACGGAAAATCCAATATACAAAATGGCTGCCACCGTCCCCCACATGACCAGACAGAGTGATTACATGACCCACTAGGTGGCGCCACCTGCTGACCAGGGGACTATTTACCGCTGTGTGTGCAGTGATACGTCACATTAAGGGCCGTGCTGTGGCTCCATAATGGTGTTGTGCGGCAATGTGGAGGGATTTCTTGTTTGGTAGTTTAGAGCAGGCATACCCCGACTAATGTGGCTCTGTCTAACTATGAGGACAGAGCACACAGGCGGCAATCTGTGAAATAGGCCTCTTTCTGTGAGTGAAACCTTCAAGGGCTGCTAGTCCTTTGTTGCCATTGAACATAAATGCAGCCCTCTATCCTCTGCAGGGCTGCATTTATGCATCACATCCTACCTCTAGGAATCTATCAATCCGGGAGTGTGCGTATCAATGTAGCCCTGGCTGGTCACCCTTCAAAAATACATTTGTGCATCGTGACGACAAAGTGCATAGAACATTAGACCACTTTTATACCATTGAAGTCTTCACTTATTATCTCACATCGTTATATTTCACACTGAGACCTCCTAATAGAAAACAGTTCTGTTTTAACCTCACTGTCAGACCTCAAGTGTTGATAACCTACAAACTTCCCTCTAAACACATTGCGTAATTCCAACGTTGCTGAGAGGTTTGTTTAGGTTTGCTTCCAACCCAAGGTTTGAACTACGTTTTTTTCGCATGGTTTGTGGATGTCAAAATGTTAAGGTTTACTTACGTTCAACTAATGTTCATGTCTGAATTACGTTTTTGTACCTCATTCAAACGTAAATGAATGTAGTAAATCTACCTTAAACTATACATGTATTTCAGACGTAAATTTCTTGGGAATGCTTCTCTATACCTCCCAAATGTAACACTAAATGCCAGCACTATCAGGTATGGAAAGAATCGTGCAACAGCTGAGGAATTCTATTGCATTCAAAGCAGTAAACTCTTTATGATTATGAATTTAATGTTATGGAAATAAGCCTTAAATCATTGAACATTCATTTATATATATAGGAGAACAGATGAAAAGATTGCATGTAATATTTATGTATAAGGGCATTTTACTAATTGAACACCACATTGATGGTAATGAAATTAATACAAAGCCTCAGTGCTGCCACAAACAACCATGTATATAACATGCATAGTGCAGGGTAGGGGAGACCGGGGCACATTGAACCGCTTTCACACCTTTATATTTTTCCTGACCTTGCTAAAGGGATCTGAACTTTGATTTTGTATCAATCAGTTACCTTGTATCATTACGATATAAGAGAACCTATTGCACGGCAAATGCGGTCGTTTCATGTATTTTTCTTGAATTTTTTAAAATAAAATCTTAGGGTGGTTCAATGTGCCCCATGCCCGGGGTAGGTTGATCCACCCACTGGGGCACCTTGAACCACATGCGTTGAACGATCCAAATAATCACCAATATAGATCAATAATTGAAATTTTGGTTGGAATTAGTTGCTATTGTTACTTTTGCATAGGATTGAATGTAAAAATCACCTATTTAATGCACGAAAGTCACTCAATTATAGTTTCTATAGAAGTGACTGAGTTTGTACCTTACAGTTTTTTCTTAGGATCAAATTAAACCAGTTTAAGAGTATTCCTGTTATTTGTTTAGTCTGAATAAATCTTTGATTATATTCTTCTATAATGTTATGCACTGTTCTGCCTCTGAAAAGTGCTAAATCTGGGAATAAAGACACTGTAAATATGTCACACAAGAATCATTTTTTCACAAACTGCAAACTATGTATTCTATCATGATTTTATAACCAAATTGTGTCGAATTCATTTATGTCATTATCCATATTATCTTCCCTTGATACACTACTAACATTGCATCATTATTAGGTCATTTAATTGTCTTAACACCATTGCAAAAGAGCCCCAAAAATCGGGGCACCTTGAGCCGGCTCAAGGTGCCCCTGAGCTTGGAGCACCTTGATCACGGCTCAAGGTGCCCCGTTTTTTGTGGCTCAATGTGCCCCATGCTGGTCATCACAGATAAGATTAATGTTATTCAAATTACATAACACACCCAGCAGAAAAGTTGGGTTCTATTCAAGCATTCATATGTATACTTCGACCTCCATAGAGATCTTAGGCCAGCAATGTTTTTTAACAACACAAGAACAAAAGTTTAACAATTGCAAATATCTACTTTCAAGGCCATAAACCTTTAATGTTGTCTAACTTTCTGATCAGCATCCTAAACTCATCATGATATTGCTGATCCGAACTGTCTATATAAGGGGGTAATGTGGTAAGCATACTGCCAGAAAATTCCCAAAGGAATAGCAAAGAGAGCGGGCGGCTCAACGTGCCCGGGTGGTCAACGTGCCCCGGTCTCCCCTATACTGTGTCTACATGTACCAGACTATGGCAACAAGGCAATTATTAGCTTTTACAAACAACTTTGGTATAAGATGAAATACAACCAATATATATATATATATATATACATATATATATATATATATATGGTCAATTCCCACGAAAATGGAGCACAGTGCCCAAATAACACGTGATGTAATATAATTGTAATATAGCATCAAAGCTTATTTCTGTTGTTATATTCACATAGATCCTGCCAAGACCTATCGATGGGTACCTACTTTTGCCCATCTTACTCGATTATTAACTTATTTAGCGGGGAATATGGATGTTTTTACTCTGTTTTCTCCGGATTTCCAAAAAGACAAATCGTAAATTTCTATATTAAAATGGATATTATGCAGACAAAATAAATTGCATATGTAATGTATTTGCATGCATATGACCAGAGGGATATTGAGAAAAGTTCAGGGCAATTACATGACGCTAATGAACTTCTTTGTTAGGAATAAATCATTTATACAGAATAAAGAAAGTGGGGTAGTTTTCTGCATCACCGTGCGTAGGTACATGATTAGGTAGCCCCAAATAAAGAAAGATTAATATTGAGATACTAAAAATATGTCAATATGTAGTACTAAGCATGGGGGCCATCGTGATATCAAAGGAAAATCATTCAATCATTCTGGAATTCTTTTATCTACTCATGTATTTGAAGAATTATAGTGGGGTAGCTTTCACATCACCGTGCGTAGGTTCACAGAAAGGGCAATTACAGAAATACCCCATATAGTTAAGGAAAAATATTTTAGAATATTATGCTAATATTATAGAGGAATGTTAAACTTTTTTCTACTAAGACTTAATACTCTTCTCTAAATATCCAGGGTCAGAAAACCATAGAAAGGTCCGTCACCGTGCGTAGGTCCATCATTAAATACCATCTAAAAAATTATGTAAATAACTTATAATTTATGTCAGTAATATTCAGTACACTTCAATGACAATTATTCAAAATATTGGACCGTTCAGAGTGAACATAAATACATGGATACAATGATTATTAACTCTTTGACATGATGTGACTGTTCGTAGGTCCCGTCACCGTTCGTAGGTCCCGTCACCGTGCGTAGGTACAAAAGTGAAATGATTTTCCATAAGAAATCTTATGAATATCACTTTAAATTTGAGTACAATCTATAAATTGCCCATATTACTGCCCATGAAGATATAAATCTCGCATCATATTGGTCATATAATTGATTCAGATATTATTTTGTAGTGTCACTATTCCCAAGTTGCATCACCGTGCATAGGTCCACATTAAAATTATCAGAAAAAATGCATTCAACATGATTAGTGTTCCCAATTTTGGGGAGGTATTCCCTAATGCAACACAATTAGGCTCATAAAGAAAACTAAGCAACATCTATCATTTTAAAATATGACCCTTCTCGGACCATGTGATCCATTTTCGTGGGAATCGACCATATATATATATATATATATATATATATAATTGAATACTAGTGCAGCTCTTTATTTTCATTAGGGAGACTTAAAATATGATAATTTATGTCCAGTTATGTGCTTTTGCTAAGTTTATTTACGTTCAAATAAGGTAAAATAATGTAATTCAGACATCTACATCAGTAAGACGTAACTAAACCTTAACGTTTTGACGTTGACAAACCTTCTTAAACTACGTAGTTATGTCCTTAGATCAACGAAAATTTACGTCTGTTGTACGTAATTGTGCTTAGAGGGTTGCTGCTTACAAAGGGTGGAATATTTAATACATGGTTAAAAGATTGGGAAAACGACCCAGAACGACAGTCCCAAATGAAGAAGATTTCACAGGATTTCAGTCCAAATCAGCGTTCACACGGTAAAATGGGGTAACACAATTACAGCAATTAATCTCTTTAAAACGGGTCTTTTTTGAGAGGAAGACCTTTTATCAGGAAAAAATGAATGCTGGTCCCTTTCATTGGCATTTTATTAGAAGTCATGTTTTTCCCTTTATTATTGCTAAGGCTTTTTGAATTGTCAGTTGGGAGAGGGGTTCTATTTCATGCATAACATTACGCCAATTTATGACTATGCAATAATGACCTCCTGCACTTACAGGCTTTAACCTATGATTTAACAGGTGTTAATTTGAGCCCTGTGTCTTTTTCGGAAGTGATATTACATGCATCTTTGAATTTTGAAGCCCTCTTTCTACCGTACGCCTAACCAGTTTGGTCAAAACAGGATTCTCGCAATCTTAGTAAAAGAATATGTAGAGGATGTAAGATCCATCATTGTAGTTCCCCAAGCTCAGTGGGACAATCACAGTAAAATCACTGCTGGCCAACACTGCTTGGGTGCCCTATCCATGTCCCCCGAGCCGATACAGACAATTAAGCGTGTTTATTTCAGAGTGGTTGGCAGGAGGTCGGTTGGAGCTGTTTTTAGATTGGGATGATGTGGACTGCATACCAAACCACAGGAGCACCCAGTACCAATGTGTTAAACCCTTTAACCCTTTCAGGACGGATGTTGCTAAAGATGACATTTTTAGTCATGATGTACCAATGCAGCCAAGGCGGGTGACTCCCTAGTGCGGCATTGGTGCATAATGCCAACCCTATGGGACTTTCTCACCAGGGCTGCATTCATGCATCATGATGATCAAGGAAATTATGCATTAATGCATCATGCCATCATTAGATGGTTAAGAGCCACACAGCTGTGCTATACCCTCTGCCATGTCCCCCAGCACCCTGAGCCGATACCGACAATTATGTGTGTTTACTGTAGAGTGCTTGGCAGTCGGATGGTCACGGGGTCAGTTGGGTTTTAGATTGGGAGGATGCGGACTGAATATCTAACCACAGTAGCCCCAGTAGCAATGTGGTTTAAGGCTGAGTCTCACGACTTTGTAACAATTGGATCGTCTTTGACCGGGTGATGTCTTTGACCAGGTGGCCGGGAAACGTTATTGTAGCATAAAGTAGACCTATATAGTAAGAAATGGGTGGAAAAACTCAAAGGATTTTTTTACACTATATGAAAGGAAATTTATTTAAAATTTGTTATATTTATATGTAGGCTCTTTTACGTGCATAATAGCATTATAATGTTATATTTCTTCCTCTGCCCGGTCAAAGACATCACTTTCTGTATCATGTGGAATTTGAAGAGCTACACTGTCCAAAGTATTATGCAATAACCATCCACATATTTTCTCAAATAGTAGAGATATGGAAAAATGAATAAAAACATAAAAAATTGCCTTTTCTAACCTCCCGGTCAAAGACGTCATCCGGTCAAAGACCTCACCCGGTCAAAGACGATCCAATTGTCACAAAGTGGTGAGACTCAGCCTTAACCCTTGAAGGGTCACATAGCTTCTTAATGTGTTAACTCTTTGTTGCCATCACCGCATTCATGCATCATTTGGTCTATCTAGTTTTAAAAAGTTTTAACTTCTTTTCTTTTTTTAATTCATCCAAGTCCTCAAAAAAGCAAAGGTTCTCTGAGATTTTTTTGAGATTCATAAATGTGATCACAATATTGATCTGACATCCATTTTGGCACAGAGAAGAAGCTGCTTTTAAGATTCCAAATGGTTAAATGTCACTTCTCCAGAAACAGTAGGTCCTAAATCAATCATGGGTTAACTGTCGGTAAACATCCATATGCACAGATGCACTAAATAGGCTATTTCTTGATGCCCATACTTAACCATAGCAACCCTTGTATCACATCTGAAACAGACCCCTCTCAACACTCTTTGCTAAAAAGCCATAACAATTAGAGAGAAAAACGTGACAAACTAAAATGCCAAAGAGAGGGACCAGTATTCTGTTTTACGCCATAAAAGGTGTCCCCACAAAAAGAGAGCTCTTTTAGCGACTAATTGCTTGTAATTGTGTTCCTCCTTTTTTGCAGTGTGGACGCAGAGTTGGACTGGGCCCCAGTCTGGATGATGTGTACCACATATTGAACCTATGTACTGTGTTATCCTAATCCGCCTGTAGTATAAAGCAAATATTCATTTATACATTCAGAAAAGACCATCAAAGTTTTGGTTTGACTGCGAGATAATACTGAGCTGTCCTTTAATAATGAGTAGGAAATGTAATGATATGAGACGACGGTGATAACTGTTGAACCACAAAAGTAGGAGGGCTTTACTACAGATAGTTGCCAGTCTGCACAAAATCCAGCAATTAAAATGACTTCATAGTTAACCATTTGAGGGCAGCATATTGATGTAATGCTCTATGTATTTGTGTTACCATCATGCAGGAATGCAGCCCTGGTTGATAGCTTGCCATTGCTACATGCATACATCAGACTGACCCTATGGAGGCTGTGTCTCATGAGATTGTAACAATTCAACGTCTTTGACCTGGTGTAGTCTTTGACTGGTGTAGTCTTTGACCAAGTGTAGCCTTTGACCAAGTGTAGTCTTTGACCAAGTGTAGTCTTTGACCGGGCAGCTTTAAAATGAAATCTTTTTTATAAAAAATTAAATCTTCGATATCTTATATATCTGTACAATGTAAAAAAGCTTGTGGAAATCCTTATTGCATATTACTTTGCACAGGGCAGCAGTTTAAACTCAAAGTTAAATATAAAGTGACGTCTTTGACCAGGCAGAGGTAAATGATAATATTATGATCTACTATACATAGTGTGCTCAGTATAAAAATATAACAAAATTGACTTATGTTTGCTATGAACGTGTATCAACATAGGGGTGCATTATTTCCCCGCTTTTCTTACTACACAGGCCTCATTTCTGCCATTTTAATGTTGCCTGGTTAAAGACTGAACCCGGTCAAACACTGCACCGGTCAAAGACTACACGAGGTCACAGACGTTTGAATTGTTACAATCTCATGAGACACAGCCTGGAGTTGATACACTCCTGAAATGGTTACTGAGTTACTGTCTACTGCTGCATTAATGCATCATGACTGTATGGATATTACTGTAAATGACATGGATGCCAAGTACACTGAAAATCCATAGATTGAAAAGGTTAGTCAGTACTGACTATCCTAGGTTGGTCATATGAGTGTCATAATGGCAAAGTTATATTCAAAAATGACCGAGGTCGGTCGTATAGGGAGCCAAAAAATGACTTACTAGGTTGGGCACTAGTGACTGAGAGGTTGGGCGTATAGGGAGCCTAGGAATATCAGTGTATAATGCCCCAATCAAAGAGATGAACAGTGCCATCTTAGTACAGCTGCCAATCCTTACTGCAGGCCAATACTGTTAGGGCAACACTCATGCATTATGCCAAACCTGTGATGTTGATAAACTACCTCTAGTTTCGGCATGATGCATGAATGCCGCCTTACTGAGTATACAGGTGTGCATTCATGCTTCATAGAGACAAAGGACTACCAGCCCTTAAAGGTTTCTCTCACAGAAACAGCCCCATTTCACAGATTGTTGCCTGTCTACTCCATCCCCATAGTTAAACAAAGCCACATTAGTTGGGGTGTACCCACTCTAAACTGCCGGACGAGAAATCCCTCCACACCACCGCACAACGCCATTATGGAGCCACAGTGCGGACCTTAATGTGACGTATCACTGCGCACACAGTGGTAAATAGTCCCCTGGTCATCAGGTGGTGCCACCTAGTGGGTCATGTAATCACTCTGCCGGGTTTTGCAGGGTACAGTGGCAGCCATTTTGTTTATTTGATGTTTGCATCAGTGTTTACTGATGTGTAGAGTTTTGTATAACAGGGTTTATTAATGTAGGCCTCTGTGGCCCTCTGACTGACTATTACTTTTTTAAAGGTTTAGGGAACCATGAATAATCCCGTGAGGCTCAGAGTTTATGTGGGTGTTGGTAATAGTTCAGACTCAGTTTATGGGTTTGCATTGAGAATAGTTCAGGTGGCTGCAATCGTTCATATCCCATAAGATAGATTAGTGTATGCTCTTGAATCATACATGGGGAATAGTGAATCATACATGGGATTGCCATGGAATCACATATAAATAAGCCTTTTCTATAGACTTTCCCTCTGTGCTCCTCCACTTCACCCAGTAGGCACTGAGCCCTGCAGTATTTTCACACCTACCTGCGTTGTGAAAATTAACACTGGTGTAAATAAGGGCTCTGGGGAGGCTTTTCCTCCATTTCCCAGACCTGATTACAGGCTTAGGTCACTAACTAGATTAGATCTTCACACTGCCCCCTGCCTTTATCCAGGCTCTAAGCCAGCAGCCAATCAGCATGCAGCTTGTTTGAGAAGGCGACAATTACCGCCTGATCAGTGTGCCCCCTGGTGAGGACCATGTGAACCAGACCCGCCCCAGTCCATACTAACTCAGTTAGAGGTGACCGGTAGACACCAGTTTAGGGACATGACCTATTCTGTACAGGAACCATTTAGCATCCCATTGGATAACTTTCGTCAGTTCGCCTCCTTTGTATTTGGACACTTGTATCTTTGGCCAATCTACCTGGTCATATCAGTATACATGTGTATCTTTCCTCAATCTGTCTGTTCACATCAGCGCTTGTATCTCTGCCCAAACTTATTTGGCGACAATTACTGCATGATCAGTGCTGCCTCTAGGTGGTATCTCTGTGAACCGGACCTGCCCCGGTCGGTACTAACTTAGTTAGAGGAGACAGCTGGGCACAATTTTAGGGACAGGACCTTTTTTGTACAGGGACCATTCTAGCTCTCGCTGATTACTCTGTGCCTTGTTTTGTGTTCGTCTACATGTATCTGTGCCCAAACCTTCATGCTTATTGGCTTTGGGACCTTGTCCCCAAAGCCATTTACACCACTGACCAGAGTGTCAGCTTTTCGGCAAGAAAAGACTAGCATAGGCCCCCTTGTTCATTGTTAGATATAGCCCTAGCTGGCCCTTAAACCTTGCTTAGGACTGGTATCCCTATGTGTCCTTGTAGGCATGTGCAAGACTTATTTATCCTAGATCTTGTTTTCAGTTACTACATGTAGAACCAATGTACCTTGTGGTAAGGCCTAGACACCTTGTGAACAGCCATATTTTGAGTTCTCTAATGTGGCTGTCAATGGCAAGGATAGGTACCAGCCTAATAACTATTGACTCCTATGTCAAGCCAAGCTGTCAATGTCAATGCCAATTCCCATACTATGCACATACAGGACCTACTTAGTATACTAGAAGTTGAGTGGGTCCAGGGTGGCTCTTGAAATCACTCAAGCCCGCCCAAAGACAAACCGTGAAGTCCAACATAATTACCCGTCCCCCACCCCACACACACATGCACCAACCCTGAAATAATATTTTACAGTCTTTAAAGTTAGGCCATCACAAGTCCTCCTTGTGCCCCCTCCTCCTCCCTGTGCCTCCCTGTGCCCTTTCCTCCTCCTCCTGCATCTGCCCTCTTCTCTTCCTGCCTCTGCCCTCTCCTCCTCCTCCCTCCTTTCTCTGCCCTCTCCTCCTAGCTCTGCCCTCTCCTCCTTCCTATACCCCCCTCCTACTACCCCATCTACCCCTCCACCCCCACTCTACCCCATTTTCCTCCTTCCTGTTACCTCCTCCTCCCTCTGCCCCCTCCTACTACCCCATCTTTCCCCTCCTCCCCCCCCCTCTACCCCATTTTCCTCCTTCCTGTTACCTTCTCCTCCCTCTGCTTTCCCTCCTTCTGCCCCCTCCTCCTCCCTCTGACTGCCAAGATGGCTGCCAAAAATTCAAGATTGTCTGATTTCCTTGTGTGATACATGGATAATAGGGTTTTCTGGGATATAGAATCCATTTTCAGGCTCAGATTTTCAATCCAAGAAATTTCCAAGATGGCTGCAAAGATGGCCACCAAAAACTCAAGATTGTCTGATTTCCTTGTGTGATACATGGATAGTAGGGGTTTCTAGGATGTAGAATCCATTTTCAGGCTCAGATTTTAAATCCAGGAAATTTCCAAGTTGGCTGCCAAGATGGTCACCAAAAACTCAAGGTTGTCTGATTTCCATGTGTGATACATGGATAGTAGGGTTTTCCGGGATATAGAATCCATTTTCAGGCTCAGATTTTCAATCCGAGAAATTTCCAAGATGGCTGCCAAGATGGCCACCAAAAACTCAAGATTGTCTGATTTCCTTGTGTGATGCATGGATAGTAGGGGTTTCTAAGATGTAGAATCCATTTTCAGGCTCAGATTTTCAATCCGAGAAATTTCCAAGATGGCTGCCAAGATGGCCACCAAAAACTCAAGATTGTCCGATTTCCTTGTATGACACATGTATAATAGGGTTTTCTGGGGTGTAGAATCCATTTGTAGGCTCCGATTTTTGGTCCAGGTAATTTTCAAGATGGTATTTGCATAGGCATCAATGGAGGTGCATTGGTACCTATTTGATTCCATTGGCATATATTGGATTATATTGTTATGCCATACATGAATTGCATAAGAACCCCAGAAACACCAAAAATTACAAATCAAGGCCCCTCGTTTTCTCACCTGTAGTTCATAACAATCCTATAAAACCCAAAGCCACTACGGCTTTGCCGTAAAATCCTTGAATTTGTCCCCTTGTATTAGAAATAATAATCACACTTTTCAATTTAAATCTCATCTCTATTCAAATAATTCAGTTATGTTGAAATTGAAATGAAAGTAAATTTACTAATAATTTTGACAAAGTCTACACATTATGAGGCAGAATGATCTAATAAGGATTTTGCAGGGACACGAGTAGTAAGTGTGTTATGTGGTTAGAAGGTAGGAAAGTTAGATCCCAAGCTTGCCCCAACTTATCCTCAGACGCGACTGAGCAACATTGCTGGTATCATAAGGGCGATAACCGCATCACTTCCCCCAAATATATATTCAGGGAAGGGGGATCCTTCCACAGTACTCATCAACATCTTTAATACTACAGCACCAAGCTTTAATACCAGAACTATTTTCACCGGCACGTTTTGGTGCCAGTGAGGCATCTGCAAGTAGAGACATGCTTTCCTCCTACCTACTTCACATTGAAGCACTTCTTATAGTGTCTCAAACTTGATTAGCAATCTCTACCGGCCTGATTTGAACTGAAGGCACCCTACACTACCTGCTTTTTAAGCTACTGTCTTCGATTGGATCTGTTGTGTGTCTGCCAGTGCTTTAAATGACAAAAATAAGACGGTTTTATCTAGAGTAAATAGACAACAAAGTCTGCAAGTAATCAGGGGGTTTCAATCTGTCCTCTAGGCCCTCTAGGCCCTCTAAGTGATGGCTGTGTCTTTACCCTTTTAACCCTTTAAGGATGGCATGATGCCTTAATGCATGAAGCCCTTAGTCATCATAATGCATGAATGCAGCCCCTGCTAGTAACTGGCCAGGGCTGCATTCAAGCATCATGTCAAGCCTACAGGGTTCAGATACCCTGGAAGGGTCAGCATCATGCACCAATGCAGCACCGGCGAGTTACTCGCCAGTGCTGCATTATGAGGCCATGAAGCCTAGATGAGGCCACCAGTAGTCTGTCATGGTTATTTTGACATACACTCAGTTACTGATGGGTTATCTGCTACATACCCTCAAATAACTTCACAGCTGTGGTTTAAAACAGAAATACAATGGATATGAGAAGGTAACTTAAGGTGCCAGCCACTTTACTGGCCTATTTTTAGTTTCCCTCTCATAACCATTGTCTTTCTATGACTTAAAGGGTCAACGAGACGCTTCCGTCGTTGAGTGGAGGGTAATGTGTGGATATCCAATCAGCGCCCTGTTCCATACTCTATAGTCCAATGCAGCAAGACAGGAACATCGTCCAGAAACTGTTGTCTGGGGGGTTGGTGGATTTGGGCGGGCAAAAAAATTAGACCCCTTGAAGGGGGGGACCAAAAATATTTTTAGTGACAAAGCCCATGCACTACTATAGCTCAAAGGGTTCGGCCGTGCTCAATTTCAGCTGGGCTGCAGATCGCGGCCAACTCGGCAGTCCAGGCCAATTTGTTTTTTTGGTCATTAGGACTCCAAAGCTTCACTCAACCTGCCACTAACCCCTGTTGTTAAATTTGATTTTTTGCACTTTAGTAAAGTGCAAAAAATCTCTTCTACAATTTTCTGGAGAGGAGCCCTAACTTGCTGTGGGTGTCCTTAGGGAGTGGTAAAGGCTGATGGCTGTGTCTCACAAACTTGGGCCAATGTTTTTGTGTATGACCGGGTGCAGTCTATGACCGGGTGCAATCTATGATTTGGTACAATCTATGACCGGGTTATCTTTTAGTGAAAAATCTTCTTAAATGGTTAACCCTTCTTTAACCTAACATTATAAGCCCCACCCCTTCCTCCTCTCCCCTCCCAATCTTGGTTAATTTTGCCTTCACATAAAACCAATACAAGTATACCCACCAAACAGAATTCAAGAATAATACAAGTTGGTAATGTGTATATTTCTCGAGAAAAGCACAAGCTGTATACACAAGATGGACATGGGAGATTCTCTAGAATAGTGAAATGCTCTGAAATTCTCGAATCATGAGATAAGAATGGAAGAAGACTTAGTTCTGCTTGAGATTTTGTTTACAGGGTAGTGTTAGGTCTTTATTTTAATTAACATTCATTAAGGGAGGAAAATAACCACTATAAGATGTTATGATAGTTGTTTTCAATGAGACATGAATCTTCACTTAGGCTACATTCAGCTTTTCCATTAACCCAGTGCACTAAAGTGCTATGCCTTTTGTCATTCTGAGGTACAGATTTATGCAGCCCCTGAGAATTTAGACTCACCAGTGCTGCGTTCATGCATCATGCTGATCCTACACGGTTTGTACATTTAGGAGGGGTGGGTAAGATGCACTAATGCATCGCCGGTGAGTTACTCTCCGCCAATACATCGGTGCATCATGATGACAAAGGACTCTTTTGGGTCACACACGGGGCGTTTGTCAGCTTGTAGTAATTGGTCCTCCTAATGGGTTCTGGTTAGTTTTTAGTTTGAAAAAGTTGGGTGATTTAATGCATGGTAGATGACACAATCGGCACTTGCAGGACACAGCCTTTGCTCTATTGTTCCATGTCATGATTTGTGGGCTCTATTTATGTAATCCTTTTGAGTGCAATTTGCCTAACCCTGTTGGGCTATATTTGTGAATAAGAATTCACAGCTTTGGTAGAACATGACCTTTTGTATGTCCTTTCAGGATGTGATCACCTACGGTGTGCTGTCACAAAACAATAATCTGTATAGATCTACAACCACTATTTCTACCTGCAACTCACAATAAGGCCAAAAAAAGACCGACCCTCTCAAAACAGGGCCGACCCTGCATATTTTTTATGCAATTTTGAAGAAATTTTCGCACTTTTACCCTTTTTTGGTCACTTTTAGGGTTTTCAAAAAAGTTGCCTGGTACATTCATGTTAAAAAAAATATTGAAAAAAAAGAATCCGACCTACCGACCCTACATTTTCCTCCCATGTTACCTGAAACAAACCTTTTTTTTTATTTGGCCTAAAGAGAACATAAAGAATGATGTCAAACACAAGAAAAATAGTTGATGAAAGCAATTGCAATGTTACATTATAACTTGATTTTGCAGTGTTTAACTGATATTGTATCTTTAAAACATGACCTTTGTTATGTCATTGCAGGATGTGATCACCTACAGCGTACTGTCCTTCCTGTACCTATTCGGGACGTCTCTTGTAGCTAGTGCCATAGACTATTACCAGAAATTAGATGGTAACGTGACGCAATGGACGATAGAACAACTCATAGTTTCTGTGGTATGTATGATATTACTTCCATGTTCCTGAGTCTTTTGTAATCAGTTAATATAGTGGCTCAATCATTTTGATTACCTTAAAACCTTTGACATTGTAAAGCCTCCTTGAATTGAGATTCTTGGATCTTTATCTAACACTAAAACCTAAATTCAATCATTGTTCCTCTTAAAAGTAGTCTATATTGTCACATATATCCACCATGCTGGCCTTTATGCTGAGACCATATGAAAATAGTGAAAGAGAAATTTCATTTTGATGCTTTCAACATTTTTGCCACATTTACTGTATTCAAAGTATGAACCAATCAGCATCTAGAACTGCCTTCACTGCTGTAATGTTATATGCCATATTTCCCACCAGGGGGCAGCAATGGTTCTGTGAGACCTGGGTATGTTGTTTACTGCGTTATTAGATTGCGGTCCAGCTTCTAACCATAATGCACCGGCTTCCTTTATGCTGTGTCCGGCGGAAGTAACCCTTTAATGACAGCACCATGCCTGAGAGCTTGGCGTTCATTTGTCGTCATAATGCACCAACGTAGCGCTGGGGAGTTACTCACAGGCACTGCATTAGTGCATCATGCTGACCCTTTTGGAGTGTATCAGCCCCAGAGGGTGGTCATGATGCATTCATGCAGCACTTGCGAGTTACTGATGAGGGCATGCATTATGACAGACAAAATATGAGTATAGTACTTCAAATAAGTATGCTGCCTTCCTAAAAGGGTTAACACCAGCCGCATCCACCAGAGAAGGGGCTATAAAACTGTCCCTAATCTAATAATGCTATCTGCAGCATCTCCAGGCCCCAAAGCAGATGCAGGCTCTGTCTCTGTCTCCTCTGCCACCACTGGTACAGAGGGGCAGAGAGTCTGTGTTGTTTCCTCAGTCTCGCTCAGGCTGGACTGAGCCTCTCCAGATGTAGGACAGCCTGGCCACAAGTGCTGTTTTTCCAACCAGCCTCTTGCCAGCTTTATGGCATTTTCAGCAGAAAGGTTAATGGGAATGTACGGCGGTGGCTACCCATTTAGTACACAAGTGTTAGTATATGTAAACGAGGAGGAAGAGAGGCCTGATGAGTGCCAAAATTCAATAATTTCCTACATTTCTGTCAACCCGGCAATGGTATCTCTGTACATCAAAAGGAGTGTATACCAATTAAGATGAGATGAGACACACTTTTGCTTTAGGTCAGTGTGTCTTCGCTCTCCAAGCAGATCTTTAGAATTGACCAGTGTTGCAGATACATTGACGGATTTGCCCCAGACCATCCCCGGTAGGCGCAGCATTGCTGCATGGTAGAGACTGTTCTGTTTCCGGCCCATGTCCACTTGACTGCAATGCAATCAGGAGATGCGCACGATGCCTGGTTCATTTCCGGTACACTGAGAGGACCTCTGATTGGTGGTTGTTTAGCTGTCAGACGGCCTGCCCCCTAGTGTCAGTAATATAGACTAATCAGGCCAGGCCTCCCCCTAGTGTCAGTAATGCACACTAATCAGACAGTACTAGATGTAGCCTAATATCAGTCTCTATACCTGGTTGCCCCCCAACCCACCCACACACCTACCCAGCAAGCAACTTCAAGAGAGATGTTGCCTATGAAGCCACTGCAAGACATATTTATAAATGGCATTGCTTGATATCCTTTCCACTGCCATAGTGTACCTATATAGATAGTAAACAGAGCCCTCTGGAAGCCAACATTTTACTCCAGAAAGTACCAGCAGTCCTAAGGGTACAGTCATACCATACCATCACAATAATGCGCCTGGTTTATATACAGAGTGCCGGTCTTGTATAAGCACCGGGGGTATAGAGGGCTCCAAACTTTCCTTAAGCACTTTAATAGGACTTTGAACAAGCGATTGTTTTGTATAACGGCTGCCATTGATAAACACGCCATATTAAGGAGCGCCCGGCGCATTGTTGCGACAATACGGTACATGAGATATTACTCCATGCTGTACTGATTGTCCGGGTCCTGACACAGATCTTATTGCTGTTATAGAAGCATCTTGTAGGAACTTTTTTTTGCGGCTGGTTACTTGGAGAGCCAATCAACTGACTGGTACCTACATCTATAAATTAAGCCAAACCTGAAAAAAGTTACCTTTTTATTGGTTCAATAAGGCAAGACTCCATCTATAAGGCAACCTTTAATTGGAGGGGAAAAAGCCATTGACTTCTGCAAAAGATAATTTTTCTCCATTTGAATGAATAAAATCCCTGCCTCTAGGTTTGGCTGCAATAGGCAAAAACTAGTCGCAGGTCATACTCATTTATGGTAATTTTATTGAAAATGTGAACAAAGGACTCTGCATCTAACATATAAAATCTAATATCTAAAAATATTAACATTAATCCAATTCTACCCTTGTTCTGCAGGTGCTAGGCTACATGTGCCTTTTCCTGTATGGTGCGACAGCAGTGATGGGGTACCGGCGGTGGCGGGGCAGCGGTCAGTTCCGGCGTTATCGACTCAAGAACTCGACCTCGTCCCGAGGAACGCGCTCCAGTGTTGCCTGATGGAAGGCTGGCTCCCCAACCCCGGCCGCCCGCAGTCTCATGGCGGCGCCGGGGGGGAGCCACCGACCAGACCTCCTGCCTGAGGACAGGTATGAAGAAATTGTGCTGAGTCACGTCCCGCACTGATGTCGGCCATATTGACTGAGGCATATTGTCCTAGCCACTGCAGTACTACTGCGCCCCGAGAGATAACATGTATGTTTATATTGACATCTGTTTGCTTGGAGAATGAACGGTGGTGGCCATATTGGAAAGTTTGACGACAGGATGGCGGCTATATTGGCTCTAGAATGGTGACAGATGGCGGCCATTTTGTCAACCTGATGTTGGCCATATTGGCTTCAGCTTGACAACAAAATGGCAGCCATATTAGCTACAGCATGACAACATGATGGCAGCCATATTGTCTGCAACATGACAACAGCATGATGGCCGTATTGGTATCAGCATGATAAGTGAATGGCGGCCATATTGGCTGCAGCTTGACAATGGTCCCATGATGAGAGGATGGCGGCCATATTGTTTGCAAAAAAAGAACAAGGAGTCAAGATAGCAGCCATATCAGCTGCATTATGACTAAGAGGCCGGGTGGAGGCCATATATCTACTGAAATATATAAAAGTATTCACAGTCGTTTCTTAGAGGAGTAAGAAGAAATACAATCTATTAGTCTAATTTGAAGACTGAGCCAGCTATGACCGCTGAGAGCTCCTCTCACAATGCCAATCTTGTGGATGTTGCTTCATATAAGCTGGGAGGATATCATTGCCTGATTGTATTCATAATGTTGGATGTACCTAAGGTATTGTAAAGTATGCAGCCATGTTGACATAATGGGTGCCTACCATTTGCTGAAATATATTCAGAGATATTGCCAGTGTTGTCCATGGCCCTGCTATAAGGAAAGGGTGTGGGGTGATCCCTGATTAAGCCATGAATGTGAGTTTCATTACGTTGACTGAAATACGTTGGAGAGTGTGTTGTACGATTGATGGGAGAGCGAAGTTGTCTCAAACTGACCGCAAAACTGATTAAATTCCATGATGTTTTTTAACTTGGTTAGGGAATGTTTGGGGTCTCAGTATGTTTTATAAATGATGAAAGAAATTGTAAATAACCTTATTCCTTATTTGATTAATGGAGATAATTCAAAGATGCCTTATCATCTTCTTTCATAGGAATTCCTCATTTTCAGGAATTTATTTAAAAACCTGTCCCAAAAAACCTGTCCCAAAATCCTAGTCTTATCAAACAGCAGAAATAAATTGATGTAATAAATCTGAGCTACCCAACCAGGCTTTTCAATGTTTGAAATACACCCTAAAGTGTTGGCTTAATCAAGTCATTCATTATATTGAGCTCACATTTTTCAACGTTAACTCAGTATTGTCACACTCCGAGCCAGACTCAGGCAGGGAAGGCGCTGCTTTATTCGTCCATATATCTTATTGTAATTGATATAAGAGAATGAACTCAAAATGTAACTTATTCAACTGAAGCAACACAGAATACGCAATTCATGTGAAAGGTTTTGACTAATGATGGCAGACAGGTCTCTTGTTTGAGTAATTGTGCATGGGACGTACATACATGCGAGTTTGTATAATAAGCATGAGTCATCCAATTTGAGTAATTTTAATAGAAAAAGTAAAAAGTTGATAAACAGCCTTCTTTCAGCAGCTTAAAACTAATTTCAGCAGAAAGGAAATTGCTTAAATTTACCTGAAGCTGTTGTAATTGGACAATTAATCAACTGAAATTTTTACTTTAAGAGAGCTAAATCGGATGTTTCATTCAGTGTAGCTTAAATGATGGGGCGACTTTCGTTTTAGTCTTCGACAGTATCGGTAACCCACTGGTCACAAATACCTCAAAGCTGTGTCTCACGAAATCGGGCCAAGTTGATAGTCTATGACTGGGTGCAATCTATGACCAGGTGCAATCTATGACCAGCTTGGAAAAAACACGTTTTATTTAGGGTAGATGAAGATACAAATGGTGGAAAATGTTAGTTAATGTTTTTAGACTTTATATCACTCATTTTATTTCAATTTCTATCTACATCTGCCCTAAATAAACTGTTTTCTTTCAAGTCGGTCATAATTTGCACCCGGTCATAGATTGCACCCGGTCATAGACTTTCAAACTGGCCAAATTTCGTGAGACACAGCCTCAATCTGCCTACCAGTGAATTCATCATTTAGAGGCAAATTATGAGGAATAAGTGATAATAATTTCATGGTTATGTAGTAATTATAAACTAAGTTATACCTTAAATTTGTGAATATGAACAGAAACAGCTCATTGGATCTGGTGGTACAAATGAAGAAGTCTGAAATGACAATGTCTGTTGCAGAATGGTGTCCAAATAAATCTTTCTCTAAAACACGGTTGTCTTTTTAACTGATTGCATGTGACCTCATTCTTCCCTTGGAGACTAATCCAATCCAAAGGCATCGCAGGAAGCCTGTTAATTTAGTAACTGAGTCAAGATTTTAATTATTTGGTGAATCTTGATAATTACAGTTGTGTCTTATCACAAACTTTAGGAAAAGCTGGAAGTCTTAATCCTTTAAGGGAAGTTAACCTAATGCTTAGTAAACATGAAGAAGGAACAACGGCCTCTGCCACCAGGTTTATTTGCAATTTTAATGCCTGCCAAACACTCTATAATAACAACACCTCTATATCACTCCTTTTGTAGTACTTCTCAAAAAGAATCTGGTGGTCAGATATTACACGAATGTACACGTCTTGCAAGCATGTTTAACTATGAATAAACCTCTATCATCTCATTTCACCTTGATCATGCCTGTTATTTGCATCTAGTCTTGACACATCATATTTGTTACGGGTTCCCTCTAATTCATGCCTCTTGTTGAGACTCTGAACAGTTCAGGTAGTACCTCATTTCATATAAATGATATCAGGGTAAGATCAGAGAAAAAGAAGAATATTAAAGAAGTGAAAAAGAATTATCAAAAACCATTATTAGAATTATTGACTCAGGGTATTAACCCTGAGTAATATACACCTACTAATTTTGCGTTTTAAGACAATTTTGTGACATAGGAGAATCTTTATATTTTGGTTATCGTCCGACATAGACAAAAGTCGACAAAAACATGAGACAGGCAAGGTCGGGGGACAGGATCTAGCGCAAAAATTTTTCTAAAAATCTAAATTTTTCTTGACTAAATTGAACTGCGATCTTTACGAATTTATTTCTCTCTTTCGCTATTATGTAAATGTATGAAAACAAAGCTACCGCCGCCATGGGCCTCCATAGGCTGCAAGGCATTAAGTTTTTGGGTGCAAGATAGAAATGACATTTTGAGCGAATTTGCCCGTATTTCTCTCTTTCTACCCCCAAAGCGGGCAAAATCTGGGCACATTCTACCGCCAGGACCTATGCAACAAGTCACATCCACTCTATATCTATGTGTTAAGACAGGGGATGCACGGCAAAGGCATGGACGCGTAACACACGCCGCCCTGTAGCCGACCGACACAGCGAAACGGAAACGGCGATGGTGTCGCTGCTGATGCTCCGATCGACTCGCTTTACGGCCAAGATGTAAAACAGCGGTTACGCGCTGCTGGGCGCTGACGCCGACAGCCACCTGCTCGCCCCCAGCCACCTGCTTTCCCACAGCCACCTGCTCACCTACAGCCACCACCTGGAATTTGATTATATATGACTTCCAATATATGAAATTAGGGTAGCTTTTTCTGGCGATTACGATTCTGCCGTCAGAAATGAGAAATAATGTATTGTGCTCAAATTAGATCACTCATTCGAATTCATTTCTGATGCCAGAATTGACAGATTACCCTGAGTCATCTGTGAGGACACTCACACACTCCATCTTTTTTAGAATATTAGAGAAAAATATCACCCTAAAAGGACTGTATGAATTTTGAATTTAAAAAAAATCACTTTCCTTTTTGCATACTCATTTTGTAGATAGTTCTCATCAGATTAATACCCAAGGGAATGGGGAGCAGTCCAGCAACTCCCCAAAGATGAAGGCTGGGCGGAACTGAAAACCCAGCTAGAGCTACAAGCCAGACACCACCAATAGATAGTGATACAAGCACCCGCGGGATGATCAGAAAGGCACTATCCCAGTAAAGTCTTACTTCTTGTGCACTAAAGGATGTGCGAGCACTTCTCCGGGCACTTTTGCGTATGGAATAAATGATAGCACTGAATGATACAGTGGTACAGGCCACTGCTGACAACAGGGCACAGAAAAGGAGAAGCAGAAACCACCACATATATCGACATCTTTGGGTCAGCATCAGTACGAAACAATCTTGATCCAAACTTCCATTTTTACACATGCTACCAACTGTGAAGAATGATATATTGCAGAGGATGGTAAGGCCACAACAAACACCTATTGTCTTGCCGATCTTGAAAGCAGTCAACTTAGTAGATAATGCAGTAAACATTGTTTGCTGGACCAAAAGAATGAATCGAGCAGCACAAATGAAAAGTGGCATAAAAAAACCTGACAACATGCATGAAGAAACAATGTTGCACAGAAACCCTTCTCTCCAATCGACAAAGGCTTCCCCTTGAATTGAAATAGTTCTGACTTTGCTAACAACTATATCACCAATCACTAAGCCTAAGAGGTAAAGTCCGCAAAAACCATCTGCAGCTGCAATAGAAATGTCCATTACCTTGATAAGAGCAGCTTTGTTCAAAGTCTTTGTCATAATTACCATCACTATGATGCTCATAATGACTATCGTAACACCAGAGCATCTAACTAACCATACATCAAATGTAGTGTCAAGAATCCTTTGACAAGTATTTCTGAGCTTCCTCATCAACGGGACCATGAGACATGAAGCTTTAGAATTTTCTATGAGACAGCAAACTTTTGAATCACTGACATAGACATAAAGGTCCTGGAACATGGTGAACGATGTGCGATAAACACTTGATGTTGGGTTTGAAACTAAGTAAAGACTCCTCAATTGTGGCAGGATAGAAACTAACTCCTGAGATATAAAGGAGAGATCATTATGGCTTAGGTCCAAGACTTCCAGAGATGGCAAGTGGGGAGTAGCATGTTTTCCCAAGCTTGAGGAGCCATGTGCATTGGTTGCATTTGCTGTGGTTGCTTGAAAGGAGATAGTATGTAGACGACAGAACTGAAGATATAACTCTTTTAGCTTGTCAAGGCCAAGAAATAAACCAGGTGGAATTACAAATAGATTGTTTCCATCCAGCTTTAGAATGATAAGAGTCATTAAGAACCTGAATGGCTGGCTATCAAACTTGATAATATCATTGTATGACAAATCTAGGATATGTGCATGTTTAAAATAGAGGTCAGTGTCCCTAAATCTCACTGCATTATTTGATAGAAGGATTACTTTTACAAACTTACTTATTGATTCAGGAATAGCCAACAAACTTGCTTCACGACAGTCATAAGAATATCCCTTACAAAAGCAACCTTGAGGGCAGCCATCAAAGTGGCACAAGACCTCATCATCATGAGTTATAGTGCATTGAGATATGCCATCACAGAGTTGGTGAACTGGCACACATTTAGTCTCAAAGCGGCAGAGAAGCATCCCAGGACATGTCAGATCATTACAAGATAGTTCATCCTCTCCTAGAGGGCAGTCCTTTGTTCCATCACATATCCGTACCATGTCGATACAGTAAGCATGCATACACTTAAATCTACCTGGACAGGCCAGGTGCTTACAGTAGGCCAGATCTGAACCATCAGAACAACCTATTGAGCCAGGCGTATACACACAATGATCATCTTTGGAGATAAACTGTGGCATTTTATCTCTTGAGATAAAATCCCGCATTCTAGCGTTGCCACATTTGAACAATGTCACATTAAGACCAGTGTCAATGTTGTTGGTATTTTGTGATAACAGTATTTTCTCTCGACTGTGTGAGGAGCTTTCATCTGAACAGTCTGCACAGTCACAATAATTATCATCTACAGTAGAGTATGGCACACAGCTGAGGTCTGCACATTGGTAGAAGAGATCAGCATATGCACAGCGCAAACTCCCTACACTGCTATTAAAGCTGCAGTTAAATTCATCTGAATAATCTGGACAATGAACGAACCCATCACACTGATGGTGATGCAAGATGCAGGTCCCATCATCACACTGATATTGATTCACCAAACATTTAGCGGTCGTTGTAATCAAAGGTGTCTCACAAATAGTCCAGTGATCAGTGGATGTATTACAAAGATGATAATTGGGCCTGTAACTACTGTAGCATTCGGTACCAGATCCCATCCATATGTAGTTATGCTTGTCAAAATGACTCAAAAAAGATGATAGTATTTTTGTTGCTTTTGACAAGATTGTTCCGCCCTCATCACCACAGAGTCTCAGTGCCTTTGCAAAACTTACTCGACCGTGTTTGAACATGGTTCTATAGCATATGGTGCAAACTCCATCTTCCATCGGATAAAAGGTTTTCCACTTTGGTGGGCATTCAGTTTTGTGCATCCTCAGAGCCCATTTACGGTAATTTTTCATGTTATCTAGAAAGCTACTTTTCTGAGGGATGCCACATATTGGTCCAAAAATGCCATGCTGTGAGATGGCTGGATGAAGTGACTTGCATAATACATGACTATACTTGAATTTTGCAGTGCAGCTTATTTTCTTCCATTCATACCCATAACCAAAGTTTACAATGCTGTTACACTTTTTGAAAATATTTTCATGATTGTTGAACTCATTATCTAGATCTATTGTAATATTCTGTGTGTGATATATCAATGCTGAAGGTGTTTTTCTACCACTTGGGATATAAGGTTTAAATGTAACGGGTGAGCCATCAACCCAAATATCCTGATCCGGCTGTAAAATTGTATGATTCTAATTATCAAATTTTACTTAATGGCACCATATCTTTACAGTGCTATTCTAAGGTCTATTCAAACAATTGTATAAGATGAGGTTGGGGGGGGGGGATTTGGTATTTCCTAAAACCTCAGTTACGGCTATAACTCTCTGTCAGGATTGTTTAATTAATAAATCTATATCCAAATTGTAAAGGATAGATAAAGTAGCAAGGGTCAACAGTGGCTGCTTAGAATTTCCTCATACAACATTTAGTCCAGAGATTAAAGTGATGAAGAAATATTCCATATAAATATCATGAATTCTGGCTTACCTGATTTGATTTTAACCCGAGAAAAAATATATGACTTTGATATAATTCTGGATAGAATATTGCACTCAGCCTATCAATGGAATCAAAGCTTGCCAGTGATTTATTCAGTGAATAACAGAGTGTCTTTGCCTCAACCCATGATATGTTAAAACCATAATGCATTGTAAAACACCAAGGAAATAGATAGTTGTACCTGCCCCTGTCTGGATTCAAACAGTTATCGACCATGTCCAACAAGTCAGGATTAGAGAATTCTAATTCTGGCCGAGCAACTCCAAGAAAATTCCGTTGTATATCTATGTGGACAAAGAAGCTACCGTTTTCAGTGGAGATTGTTGGTACATTTTCTAACTCTATTTCAAGTCTACAAATTAATAGCTGAGGCAGGAGTATAAAATCATTCTCTGAAGTGACATCAAAGATTATTTTCTTATTTTCTCGTGGAAAACTTGATCTACATGATTCCCATCTTTCTCCAATCTTAAACTTAATTTTACTGAGAGTTAAATGATGTTGATCAGCAAAGATGTGTATAGAGACATTGTACATATGTCTGTGAACCATTGTCCTAGATCGGGATATTGTGAACTTGTGTGTATTGAAAGGTGTCTTTATATCAAATCGCTGGCAGAATGATAGGTATACATCAAGCCGCAAAAATAGATATTCGTAACTGTCCAAAGGAACTGGTTCACAGTCAATCTGCACAGATATGTCAACAAAATAGATATATTCCATCAATTGATAACAGTAAGCATAAAACAATAGATGTGTTTTCAAAGCAATGAGAGAGATGTTTTCGTTGCTTTTACCGGATAGTGTGAAATTGATTTTCATATATCTGTCAGTGATCTTCAGTGATGGCAGGCACCTCTCTGGTATTATTGTGTCCGTAAATGATAAAAATATTGTAGATATATTCATATTTTTCACAGTGAAATGGTTAAAAGATGTTGTAAAATCTCCGCTTCCTAGCGTCCACAGGATTCTCCTTTGTGAGAGATAACTGCAATTTTTATTTAGTATTACTGTCTTTATTGTCACCTCCATCAAGCCATATGGCTCATAAAAGTATTGTATAATATGTTCTGTGCACTTGAAAAGAAAGTTATTCAGAGAAGATATGCTGTTTGTCTGCCCACAATTAGTTATATGGGGATGTCCCTTTGACATGACAATGTAACCCCCATATGTACAGGACATATCAGCATAGCGAGGATATCTAGATGCAACTATATGATAATAAGGATTAGGTTTTAGTATGAGAGTGCAAGAACTATTAGTCTTGCAAACAGATTCACTGTCCTGATAAAGTGCATTAAAGGTTACATTGTATGGGATTGGAAATGTTCCTGATGCAAGGATAAATGCTTGGTGAGATGAGGAAATAATAGTTTCTCGATTTCTCTTCTGAGGACAACCTTTGCTAATACAATTGGAGTACAGCACAGGACTGTCATCTGTAGGTCCATCGTACAAAACCAACGAGGCCTTTGTGTCTTTTTCACAAGCATGTATCTTGTCAATATGCAGGCGCAATGACCTAAACAATATTTTGATGTTCATGGCAGGTGAAATCCTAACTTGAAAAATAAAGAACTCAGCATATTGCATACTAGGTTGTGACCAATGGATAATGGCTGATGATGAGCTAATAGTGACTAGTGGATGCAAGGTTTTGATCAGAGGCTCCTGAAACTGGTAAAGGATCTGAAAATGGGCCTGTTGGATGGAGGGCTGGATTCGTAGAACTAAAAAGATCCCGTTTGTGTGGCTGTAGACAGCCTGTGGCGGAGGACGGCAGCAGGATGGTCCGTATAGAACAGGGTACCTACCCATTGGTCCGGGTGAATTCTCAAATACCATCAGGGATTGGGCACCACATGTCCATGAGCAGTCCAGTCGGAGATCATGGACAGTGAGATTTATCGTAAGTTTGTCTGGGGCCATTATAGCCCAGACAAACTCTCCCTGCAGTCCTGAATGTAAAATCCGTCCACATGGGGCAAACAGTAATATCCAATTACTTATCAATTCTGATGGTTTCCACATGATGTTGAGCATAGTGCATGACTTGCTGACTGAGGCAACTCTGGCTGTAAATTTGGTGACAGATTCAAACAGGGAGTTAAATTGTTTCTTCAGTTCCTGGAGTGCTGATACTAAAAGACTATTAGTATATACGATGGTGGAAACAAAAATCTCATTCAGGTCAAAGTCACATTTGCCCATACTCTCTGGATATGTTTTGAAAGCAACGGTGTTGACCATACTGTTATAGTATAGTACTAACAGGACAAGTGACCAGGTAATCAGCATTCTGCACTTTGCTGATTCACTTGGTAATATTTAAATTTGCTTAAACTATCTTACCTTGTATAGGATACACCCTTTACTAGTTTGGGGTCTGATTGTTTCACACTAGAGATGTGGCCATTCTAAATGTTTTTCTTTCAGGCAAAATGCATGTAATGTAAATATAAGTGACACACCCTTTTTCATAAAGCCAGGTAATCTAAATTGATCCTTATCCAACACAATTATTATTATAACACGTTAAGCTTGGCATAATGTATCAATGCATCATGCCCTTGATGGATAAATGCAGCCCTGGCTAGTAAATTGCAAGCATCATACAGACCCTGCAGGGTTGAGACACTCCCAAAGGATTGGCATGATGCACCAGTGCAGCACCGGCCAGCTACTTGTCAGGGCTACATCGGTGCATCATGACAACAAATGTCATCCTTACTGACATGCCGCCTTTAAAGGGTTAATTTGCACCAGACAGCCACCGGAGTAATATTATCATGGACTAATATCACATAGGTGTGGCCATATATATATTGCTGGTGCAGAAATATAACATGATGTATATGTTATATGTATACGTATACCACTTAAAGTCAATTACCTGCTTTGCGGACACTTTTTAGGAAAAAAGCGTGCGAGAGGGCACCTTTTATCTCATTTTGTTCCACTTTTTTTTTTAGAGGTGTGGGAGGGCCTTTTTTCTTTCTGTTCCAAAAAGGTGACGGTCTGCACTTGGAAACTAGGACTAAAATACCCTTTTCATTTCATTTTTACCCCTATCAACAGCTGAGATATTGATAATTTTGCAACTTGTAATCTGACATTTTCTTAGATACACCGTTCTTGGGCCTATTTATTCTCAAAATATGAAAAAAAAGAGCCGATAATTGATGCTTCTTAAATTGGCAAATCCTTCAAATTTATTTTGTACTCATTCCTAATATGTTTAGGTGCTAGCTGACAGAAACTGCACTAATAAAATTAAAATGGTTGGGTGTGGCTATATGTATTAATGATATATATAACTATGAACCTAGACATCACCCCTTATTACAGTGTCAAATACTGTAGATTGATTTTGATCATCAATTTTTGACTCAGGGTCCTCCCTGAGGAGTATGTGATGTTTAAGAGTAGGGGTTGAGAAGATGTTGCAAAGGCACAACAGATCATACAGGGTACCCATGTGTCATGGAATGTCATAGAATGTCTTAAAATATCACAGAATGTCATGGAATGTCATAAAATGTCATGGAATGTCATAACATGTCATAGAATGTCATGGTATTTTGTAAAAGGAAATCACTGTGTGTCATGGAATGTCATGGAATTTTAATCTGAATTTTGGAACTCTGAATTCATATTCCAATATGCAAATGTCATAAGATCAATATCAACATGGGCCATATCATTTTGTTTTCAGTTTTTCAGTATGATTTATAATTGGGAAAAAAACAGAAATGAGAACTAAAAGGCTTATAAATGTGAAACATTATGGCATGATTATCTACATCTGCTTCACACACATACACACACATACACAGACACACACATACACACACATTTATATATGTATATATACATATATATATGTGGACAGTCGAGGGAAAAGGGTCCTTAAAGGTAAAAACTCAATAATAAAATTGATGTCATCAGCTTTCCAGTGATATCTTTTATTATCAGGTACCACTTCTAGTTTTTGAATACTGGCTCTCTGAATATGTGTGGTCACTGTTCAATCTTAAATGCTGATAAGCTCTATCTTACTTTGTTTTAGAGATATTCCTATTTGATTAGCATAATTATGCTAATCACGAAATATCCAAATTTTTTCAAACATTTCGTCACAGCTTTTGATCTAAAACTAGTATTTGCATTCTGTTTTCAGCATAGAAATCTTTGTGGGGCCTTCTATCAATAATTTTTTTTTCCTTTTCAATTTAGAATGTTTCCATGGCAACCAACAAGTGCAAAAACATCAAATTAGGCACAGAAACGTTCTTTTTCATTCCAAATATGGAATGTCTTCACCAAAGATGGAATTATCTAACATGGCCTATCATATTCTACATAAAAAAGTAGTATAGATAAGTTTTTACTATATTTTGGTTCTTTTTGGCTATATGGGGCCCCCTGGTGGCCAAAGCTGGTACTAAAAATCCCGCACGGAGATCCCTTTTACCTTGTTGATCCACATATATATATATATATATATATACATATATATATATATATATATATATATATATATATTTGTTATTCCCGGGAGTAACTTGCCAGTGTTATGTGAACTTTCTCTGTATGGAAATTGTTAGGGCCCAATGTTGTCTCGCATGAGGGGATTCCAATTTGATGAATGACACCGCTCTTCATACCTGCTTCACAATTAGCTTCAGCGGGATTAATTACCCTCATGGAAGTCCTTCATTAGGCATACTAATTTAGGGAGATATGCCTTTTGTTGTTGTGATGCAAGAATTCAGGCCTGGTTGTAGAGGGGTCAGATCCGATGGAGTTCCTGCAGCCATCAATGGTATAAATCATCTTGTAGGCCACCTGTGTGTTACCGCCCCATCCCTCACCCTGACTAGAATACAGGAACTGTAGCCCTTATAATAGCAAGTCTTCTCATCGGTCCAGAGCTGCATGAATCCGTCATGATGACTTTCAATAAAGCGATATGCTGCCCTTAAAGGGTAAAACAGCCTGCTGCGCGTTATTAATGACACGGCCTCACACAGTCTCTATATCTCACATACAGTGTTAGCTCCCACAGTAACTATATATCCCACAGACTACTGGTCCATATATAGCTATGGGTGATCTTATCATGCAATACAAGCTTTATTACATGACCAGAAGACAATTTTTTGGCCCCCCTACCTTTAAGTTGTTGTTTACATCGCCAATTTAGTTGTTCATATCGTTAATTTGCATCATTCACATCGTCGTCTGCTTTGTTTACATCGCCACCATTGTCATATCAGGTGACCAAAATACTGCCTTCTGATTGGTCTAGAGCAGCAAAAAGCGTACCACACACCCAGGTGGTATGCAAAAACGTACCACACCCCCGTGTGGTACGATTTTACTGATTAAACTAACACAGGATCGTACCAATACTGTTAGGTCGTGTAATAAATATACTGGCCCCATCTAGCATGTACAGTCTGCACTATAAACTACCAGGCCACCTGCGTGTTACAGCCGCATGCCTCATCCTGACTAAATGTCCCTCATTAGGACTTCCCATGGGAACTATAGCCGCAGGACTAACCCTGTATGGATGGCATAATGTCTTAGAACATCATGTTCATTAGTCTGCATGCTGCACCATCACACGGCAACTAGTAAGTAGCCGGTGCTGCTTTGGTGCATTATGCCAACCCTTTGAGAGTGTATCAACTATGAAGGGCCGGCATGATGCATTAAAGCAGTTGCATTCATGCATACATTCATCATGATGACTTATAATAAGGCATTGTGATACCCCTAAAGGGTAAAACAGCCTGCTGCCTGCTACCAATGAGACATCTTCACACAGTCTCTGTATCTCACATACTGTGTCGGTTTGGACCATCACTATCGTATTCGACGTAATCAGCGTGCAGGGCACTTAAAAAACATTTTAAGTGAAAATATCTGCCTCGATCATTCATTTTAATAAGTGGCACCCATGGCTGCCATATACAGAATACTCTCCCACCCCAGGGGCCTCTTCAATGCTTCTACACACTCCTGTGATCTCACACTTGGCTTTGCCTTAACACCTGCACAGGCGTGAAGTGCTCCATAGTACACACAGGCGTGAACAACAGTAACAAAATCGGAGGAGCCCAGTAAAACTATCTTGAGAAGGGGGGGGGGCGCTTGTTAGGGGGGGTGCTTATTACGTCGAATACGGTATACAACCTACAGCCTGCTCATCATAGACTCAACTTTTCTTATTAAATCATTTGTTGCTCATTTGTTCATTATCTGTCACTAAGGATTATCACACTGGTAAATACAATGGATAATATGGTAGAATATATCGCCTTTTGTGATTTTCTGTCATCATCTAATAGACTAAAATGAAAAAGGTGAACACAGTTGAACTCTGATGTCATGTGGATATTTGTAAGTGGTGTTACATTCTTTCAACTTTTAGAATTTAAAATTTGGTAAAGATCAAATATACCCACTTTGAAGTAATAAAGATCTGATCGCAACTGAGTAGCACCAAAACGTGCCTTTCATTTCTTTGTAAACAGAATTCATCCCAGGCGAGTCCTTATGAATATTCATCATGGTGACCTAAGTTTATGGCACAATAAAGCACCATGCAGCTCAGAATGTATGCCAGCTTTTTTAAAGCTACTATGTCAGATAATTTTAGGTGATTTCCCCATTTTACTTTGATTACATGATCCATATAATTTCACACAGGTATGCATTGTTACAGGAAGGCTCTCATTCCCCATTTAGCATATCAAAACTATCATATTGTCTCAAGTAAATAATTGTTGGCTTGCAGAAATCATGACCAGTTAGGGGTGTTTCATAACAACAATGTAATCAGCCTGCAATAACAACACAAACAACCTGTATACAACCACTACATCCACTCTATTCCTACTTGCAAATTATAATAAGGTGAATATTGATACCTTAAGGAATTATTTGCGGATTTTATTTTTCCTATCTATGTTTTTTACCATTCTTAGGTTCCTGTTTACAGGGCCACCATTTATAAAATGGATCAGCATGGGGAAAAAAAACATAACAGACCATAACATATATGGCATTTAGGCTTTATTATGAATGAATGAATTTCAATTGCAGTAAGGACCCATTAGGATCCACCCTAAATTTCATATTCCCTGAAAGGGAATAGGTGCATTAAAATAAAATAAAAAGAGGAGAGACTTGACCTGAATCTCACCTCAGCCAATGAGAGCAAAGCATTTGGTACCACATGACCTGTCATGAGCCTGGGTGGCAAAAACCGCACCTACCTGTGTCAGAAGGAATGTAGTGTTGGGACACACCAGTGCCTACCTTATAGAATTATATTAAAAACAAGCAAAATGATCAATGAAAGCAATTGCAATGTTATTTCATAACTTAATTTATAGGCATTTTTAAGTGATATCATATCTTTAAAACATGTCCTTTGTTATGTCGTCTCCTGTAGAAAGTGCCATAGACTATTTCCAGAAATTAATCAATTTAATTACTCAATTAATTTGGTTAAATGATTTAATTAAATTAATCAATCAATCTAATTACTTCATTGAGAATTTATTAGACATTGTGAAGCCTTGGTACTTTATTTAAGATCATAACCTAGGTTTAATCATTATCCCTCTTAAAAAGTAGTCTTTATTGTCATATAAATCCACCATGATGACCATATATGAAAATAGTGAAAGAGAAATTTCATTTTGATGCCTTCCACATTTTTGCCACTTTTACTGCATTCAAAGTATGAACCAAGCAGCATCGAGAAAACCTTTCATTGCTGTTGTGTTTGCTACATTTCCCACCAGGGGGCAGCAATGGTTCTGTAAGACCTGGGTATGTTATTTACTGCGCTATTAGATTGCGCTTCAGCTTCTACCCATAATGCACCAGCTTTACGCTGTCTCTGTATCTGGTAGAACTAACCCTTTAAGGGCAGCTCAATGCATAAGATCTCCGTGTTCATTTCTCGTTATGATACACTGACACAGTGCCAGGGAGTTACTCGCTGTAACTGGATCAGTGCACCATGGATTTTGGAGTGTATCAACCCCAGAGGGTTGTCATGATGCATTCATGCAGCACTGCATCATCCATTATGCCAGATAAATTGGGAGAGTGTATTAAGGCAGTAGTTTCAACCCCAGAGGGTCTGCATGATGCTCAAATTACTGGTGAGTTACTCACCAGTGCTGCATGAATGCATTTTGATAACAAATTCTATCATTTAACGACATCCTTCCTTAAAGGGTTAATACCAGCTGCCTTCACCACAGAAGGAGCTATAAAACTCTGCCTTATCTGATAAGGCTCTCTGCGGCATCTCCAGGCCCCAAAGCAACCAGAGACACAGCCTCTGTCTCTGTCTCCCATGCCACCACTGGTACAGAGGGGTGGCGAGTCTGTGCTGTTTCCAGTCTCGCTTAGGTCTGACTGGTGCTCTCCAGCTGTGGGACAGTCTGGCCACAAGTGCTGTTTTTTCACCCACCCTCATGCCAACTTCATGGCATTTTTAGTCGAAAAATGATTTCCTACTTTTTGTTAACCCGGCAATGGTATCTCTGTACATCAAAAAGAGTGTATACCAATTAAAAAGACATTTTAGATGCCTTAGGTCACTGTGATGATATTTAGAATGGACCAGTGTTGCAGATGCATTGACAGATGTGTTCCAGACCATCCCCGCTAGTCGCAGCATTGCTGCGTGGTAGAGACTGTTCTGTTTCCGGACCATGTCCACTTGACTGCAATGCAATCAGGAGATGCCCACGGTGCCTGGTTCATTTCCTGTACACTGAAAGGACCTCTGATTGGTGGTTGTTTAGCTGTCAGACGGCCTGCCCCCTAGTGTCAGTAATAGAGACTAATCAGACCAGGCCTCCCCCTAGTGTCAGTAATGCACACTAATCAGACAGACCTAGATGTAGCCTAATATCAGTCTCTATACCTGGTTGCCCCCCAACCCACCCACACACCTACCCAGCAAGCAACTTCAAGAGAGCTGTTGCCTATGAAGCCACTGCAAGACATATTTATAAATGGCATTGCTTGATATCCTTTCCACTGCCATAGTGTACCTATATAGATAGTAAACAGAGCCCTCTGGAAGCCAACATTTTACACTTGAATTGGAAACAAGACCCTATGGCAGTCCCACTCCAGAAATAGTACCAGCAGTCCTAAGGGTACAGTCATACCATACCATCACAATAATGCGCCTGGTTTATGTACAGAGTGCCGGTCTTGTATAAGCATGGGGGGTATAGAGGGCTCCAAACTTTCCTTAAGCACTTTAATAGGACTTTGAACAAGCGATTGTTTTGTATAACGGCTGCCATTGATAGACCTGCCATATTAAGGAGCGCCCGGTGCATTGTTGCGACAATACGGTACATGAGATATTACTCCATGCTGTACTGATTGTCCGGGTCCTGACACAGATCTTATTGCTGTTATAGAAGCATCTTGTAGGAACTTTTTGGAGAGCCAATCAACTGACTGGTACCTACATCTATAAATTAAGCCAAACCTGAAAAAAGTTACCTTTTTATTGGTTCAATAAGGCAAGACTCCATCTATAAGGCAACCCTTTAATTGGAGGGGAAAAAGCCATTGACTTCTGCAAAAGATAATTTTTCTCCATTTAAATGAATAAAATCCCTGCCTGTAGGTGTGGCTGCAATAGGCAAAAACTAGTTGCATTTATGGTAATTTTATTGAAAATGTGAACAAAGGACTCTCTAATATATAAAATCTAATATATAAAAATATTAACACTAATCCATTTCTACCCTTGTTCTGCAGGTGCTAGGCTACATGTGCCTTTTCCTGTATGGTGCGACAGCAGTGATGGGGTACCGGCGGTGGCGGGGCAGTGGTCAGTTCCGGCGTTACCGACTCAAGAACTCAACCTCGTCCCGAGGAACGCGCTCCAGTGTTGCCTGATGGAAGGCTGGCTCCCCAACCCCGGCCGCCCGCAGTCTCATGGCGGCGCCGGGGGGGAGCCACCGACCAGACCTCCTGCCTGAGGACAGGTATGAAGAAATTGTGCTGAGTCACGTCCCGCACTGATGTCGGCCATATTGACTGAGGCATATTGTCCTAGCCACTGCAGTACTACTGCGCTCCGAGAGATAACATGTATGTTTATATTGACATCTGTTTGCTTGGAGAATGAACGGTGTCAGGAAAACCATGTTGATTGACAAGGGTAGAGTTGACCATATTGAATCAAGCATGGTGACAGATGGTGGCCATATTGGATACAGTTTGACGACAGGATGGCGGCCATATTGACTCTAGAATGGTGACAGATGGCGGCCATTTTGTCAACCGGATGCTGGCCATATTGGCTGCAGCTTGACAGCAAGATGGCAGCTATATTAGCTGCAGCTTGATAACAAAATGTCGGCCATGTTGGCTGAAGCTTGACAACAGGATCTCGGCCATGTTGGCTGCAACTTGACATCAAGATGGCAGCCATATTGGCTGCAACTGGACATCAGGATAGCAGTCATATTGGCTACAGGTTGACAACAGGATGGTGGCCATATAAGCTGCAGTTTGGCAACAAAATGGCAGCCATATTGGCTTCAGCTTGACAACAAAATGGCAGCCATATTAGCTGCAGCATGACAACATGATGGCAGCCATATTGTCTGCAACATGACAACAGCATGACGGCCATATTGGTATCAGCATGATAAGTGAATGGTGGCCATATTGGCTGCAGCTTGAGAAAGGTCCCATGATGAGTGGATGGCGGCCATATTGTTTGCAGAATAAGAACAAGGAGTCGAGATAGCGGCCATATCAGCTGCATTATGACTAAGAGGCCGGGTGGAGGCCATATATCTAGTGAAATATATGAAAGTATTCACAGCCATTTCTTAGAGGAGTAAGAAGAAATACAATGTATTAGTCTGATTTGAAGACTAAGCCAGCTATGACCGCTGGAAGCTCCTCTCACAATGCCAATCTTGTGGATGTTGCTTCATATAAGCTTGGAGGATATTATTGCCTGATTGTATTCATAATGTTGGATGTACCTAAGGTATTGTAAAGTATGCAGCCATGTTGACATAATGGGTGCCTATCATTTGCTTTAACATATTCAGAGATATTGCCAGTGTTGTCTATGGCCCTGCTATAAGGAAAGGGCCTGGGGTGATCCCCGATTAAGCCATGAATGTGAGTTTCATTACGTTGACTGAAAGACGTTGGAGACTGTGTTGTACGATTGATAGGAGAGAGAGGTTGTCTCAAACCAACCGCAAAACTGATTAAATTCCATGATATTTTTTAACTCGGTTAGGGAATGTTTGGGGTCTCAGTATGTTTTATAAATGATGAAAGAAATTGTAAATAACCTAATTCATTATTTGATTAATGGAGATAATTCAAAGATGCCTTATCTTCTTCTTTCATAGGAATTCCTTATTTTCAGGAATTCATTTAAAAACCTGTCCCAAAAAAAACTGTCCCAAAATCCTAGTCTTATCAAACAGCAGAAATAAATTGATGTAATAAATCTGAGCTACCCAGCCAGGCTTTTCAATGTTTGAAATATACCCTAAAGTGTTGGCCTAATCAAGTCATTCATTATATTGAGCTCACATTTTTCAACGTTAACTCAGTATTGTCACTCTCTGAGCCAGACTTGAGCCGGAAGGTGCTGCTTTATTCGTCCATATTTCTTATTGTAATTGATATAAGAGAATGAACTTAAAATGTAACTTATTCAACTGAAGCAACACAGAATACGCAATTCATGTGAAAGGTCTTGACTAATGATGGCAGAGAGGTCTCTTGTGTGAGTCATTGTACATGGGACGTACATACATGCAAGTTCGTATAGTAAGCATGAGTCATCCAATTTGAGTAATTTTAATAGAAAAAGTAAAAAGTTGATAAACAGCCTTCTTTCAGCAGCTTAAAACTAATTTCAGTGGAAAAGAAATTGCTTAAATTTACCTGAAGCTGCTGTAATTGGACAATTAATCAACTTTAATTTTTACTTTAAGAGAGTTAAATTAGATGTTTCATTTAGTGTAGCTAAAATGATGGGGCGACTATCGTTTTAGTCCTTGACAGTATCAGTAACCCCACTGGTCACAATCACCTCAAAGCTGTGTCTCACAATATCAGGCCAAGTTGATAGTCTATGACTGGGCGCAATCTATGACCGGGTGCAATCCATGACCGGGTACAATCTATTACCAGCTTGGAAAAAAAACCCGCTTTATTTAGGGTAGATGAAGATACAAATGGTGGAAAATGTTAATTAATGTTTTAAGACTTTATATCACTCATTTTATTTCAATTTATATCTACATCTGCCCTAAATAAACTGTTTTCTTTAAAGTCAGTCATAATTTGCACCCGGTCATAGACTTTCATACTGGCCCAATTTCGTGAGACACAGCCTCAATCTGCCTACCAGTGAATTCATCATTTAGAGGCAAATTATGAGGAATAAGTGATAATAATTTCATGGTTATGTAGTAATTATGAACTAAGTTATCCCTGAATCTGTGAATATGAACAGAAACAGCTCAGTGGATCTGGTACAAATGAAGAAGTCTGAAATGACAATGTCTGTTGCAGAATGGTGTCCAAATAAATCTTTCTCTAAAACACGGTTGTCTTTATTACTGATTGCATGTGACGTCATTCTTCCCTTGGAGACTAATCCAATTCAAAGGCATCGCAAAAAGCCTATTAATTCAGTAACTGAGTCAACATTTTAATTATTTGGTGAATCTTAATAATTACAGTTGTGTTTTATCACAAACTTTAGGAAAAGCTGAAGTTCTTAATCCTTTAAGGGAAGTTAACCTAATGCTTAGTAAACATGAAGAAGGAACAACAGCCTCTGCCACCAGGTTTATTTGCAATTTTATTGCAAACACTCTATAATAACAACACCTCTATTCCACTCCTTTTTGTAGTACTTCTTGAAACGAATCTGGTGGTCATATATTTCACGAATGTACACGTCTTGCCAAGTATCTATAGCTATGAATGAGCCTCTACCATCTCATTTCACCTTGATCATGCCTGTTATTTGCATCTTGTCTTTACACATCATGTTTGTTACTGGTTCCCTCTAATTCATGCCTCTTGTCGAGACTCTGAACAGGTCAGGTAGTACCTAATTTTATATTAATGATAGCAGGGTAAGTTCAGAGAAAAAGAAGAACATTAAAGAAGAGAAAAAGAATTATCAAAAACCATTATTAGAATTATCTTTAAAATATTATAGAAAAATATCACCCTAAAAGGACTGTATGAATTTTGAATTTAAAAAAAAAGTCAGTTTCCTTTTTGCACACTCATTTTGTAGATAGTTCTGATCAGATCGATACCCAAGGGAATGGGGAGCAGTCCAGCAACTCCCCAAAGATGAAGGCTATGTGGAACTGAAAACCCAGCTAGAGCTACAAGCCAGACACCACCAATAGATAGTGATACAAGCACCCGCGGGATGATAAGAAAGGCACTATCCCAGTAAAGTCTGACTTCTTGGGCACTATAAGATGTGCGAGAACTTCTCCGGGCACTTTTTCTTATTGAATAAATGATAGCACTGAAAACTGCAGTGGTACAGGCCACTGTTGATAGCATTACACAGAAAAGAAGGAGAAGAAACCACCACATATATCGGCATCTTTGAGTCAGCAGCAGTATGAAACAATCTCGATCCAAACTTCCATTTTTACACATACTTCCAACTGTGAAGAATAATACATTGCAGAGGATGGTAAGGCCACAACAAACACCTATTGTCTTGCCGATCTTGAAAGCAGTCAACTTAGTAGATAAAGCAGTAAACATTGTTTGCTCGACCAAAAGAATGAATCGAGCAGCACAAATGAAAAGTGGCATAAAAAAACCTGACAACATGCATGAAGAAACAATGTTGCACAGAAACCCTTCTCTCCAATCAACAAAGGCTTCCCCTTGAATTGAAATAGTTCGGACTTTGCTGAATACTATATCACCTATCGCTAACCCCAAGAGGTAAAGTCCGCAGAAACCATCTGCAGCTGCAATAGAAATGTCCATTACCTTGATAAGAGCAGCTTTACTCAAAGTCTTTGTCATAATTACCACCACTGTGATGCTCATAATGACGATGGTAACACCAGAGCATCTAACTAGCCATACATCAAATCTAGTGTTAAGAATCCTTTGACAAGTATTTCTGAGCTTCCTCATCAACGGGACCATGAGACATGATGCTTTAGAATTTTCTATGACACAGCAAACTTTTGAATCACTGACATAGACATAAAGGTCCTGGAACATAGTGAACGATGTGCGATAAACACTTGATATTGGGTTTGAAACTAAGTAAAGACTCCTCATTTGTGGCAGAATAGAAACTAACTCCTGAGATATAAAGGAGAGATCATTATGGCTTAGGTCCAAGACTTCCAGAGATGGCAAGTAGGGAGTAGCATGTTTTCCCAAGCTTGAGGAGCCATGTGCATTGGTTGCATTTGCTGTGGTTGCTTGAAAGGAGATAGTATGTAGACGACAGAACTGAAGATATAACTCTTTTAGCTTGTCAAGACCAAGAAACAAACCACGTGGAATTACAAATAGATTGTTTCCATCCAGCTTTAGAACGATAAGAGTCATTAAGAACCTGAATGGCTCGCTATCAAACTTGATAATATCATTGTATGACAAATCTAAGATATGTGCATGTTCAAAATAGAGGCCAGTGTCCCTAAATCTCACTGCATTATTTGATAGAAGGATCACTTTGGCAAACTTACTTATTGATTCAGGAATAGCCAACAAACTTGCATCACGACAGTCATAAGAATATCCCTTACAAAAGCAACCTTGAGGGCAGCCATCAAAGTGGCACAAAACCTCATCATCATGAGTTATAGTGCATTGAGATATGCCATCACAGAGTTGGTGAAAGCGGCAGAGAAGCATCCCAGGACATGTCAGATCATTACAAGATAGTTCATCCTCCCCTAGAGGGCAGTCCGTTGTTCCATCACATATCAGTACCATGTCGATACAGTAAGCATGCATACACTTAAATCTGCCTGGACAGGCCAGGTGCTTACAGTAGGCCAGATCTGAACCATCAGAACAACCTATTGAGCCAGGAGTATACACACAATGGTCGTCTTTGGAGATAAACTGTGGCATTTTATCTCTTGAGATGAAATCTCGCATTCTAGCGTTGCCACATTTGAACAATGTCACATTAAGACCAGTGTCAATGCTGGTGGTATTTTGTGACAATGGTATTTTCTCTAGCCTGTCTGACAAGGTTTCATCTAAACAGTATGCACAGTCGCAATAACCATTATCTACAGTAGAGTATGGCACACAGCTGAGGTCTGCACATTGGTAGAAGAGATCAGCATATGCACAGCGCAAACTACCCCCACTGCTATTAAATCTGCAGTTAACCTCATCTGAACCATCCGGACAATGAACAAACCTATCACACTGATGGTGATGCAAGATGCAGGTCCCATCATCACACTGATATTGATTCACCAAACATTTAGTGGTAGTTGCAATTAAAGGTGTCTCACAAACAGTCCAGTGAGAAGTAGATGTATTGCAAGAGAAATAATTGGGCATGTAACTACTGAAGCATTTGGTACCAGATCCCATCCACATGTAGTTATGATTGTCAAAATGACTCAAAAACGATGAAAGTGTTTTCGGTGCTTTTGACAAAATTGTTCCGCCTTTAGCAGCACAGAGTCTCAGTGCCTTTGCAAAACTTACTCTGCCATGATTGAACATGGTTCTATAGCATAGGGTGCAAACTCCATCTTTCATCGGATAAAAGGTTTTCCACTTATGTGGGCATTCAGTTTTGTGCATCCTCAGAGCCCATGCACGGTAATTTACCATGTTATCTAGAAAAATACTTTTCTGAGGAATGCCACATATTGGTCCAAAAATGCCATGTTGTGAGATGGCCGGATGAAGAGACTTGCATACTACATGGCTATACTTGAATTTTGCAGCGCAGCTTATTTTCTTCCATTCATACCCATAACCAAAGTTAACAATGCTGTAACACTTTTTTACAGCATTTTCAGGGTTGTTGAACTCATTATCTAAATCTATTGTAATATTCTGTGTATGATATATCAACGCTAAAGGTGTTTTTCTACCACTTGGGATATAAGGTTTAAATGTAACGGGTGAGCCATCAATCCAAATATCCTGATCAGGCTGTAAAATTGTATGATTCTAATTATCAAATTTTACTCAATGACACCATATCCTAATAGTACTATTCTAAGGGTTATTCAGACAATTGTATAAGATGAAGTTGGGGGGATTTGGTATTCCCTAAACCCTCAGTTACGGCTATAACTCTCTGTCAGGATTGTTTAATTAATAAATCTATATCCAAATTGTAAAGGATAGATAAAGTAGCAAGGGTCAATAATGGCTGCTTAAAATTTCCTCATACAATATTTAGTCCAAAGATAAAAGTTATATGGAAATATTCCATATAAATATCATGAATTTCCACTTACCTGATTTAATTGTAACCCAAGAAAAAATATATGACTTTGATATAATTCTGGATAGAATATTGCACTCAGCCTATCAATGGAATCAAAGCTTGCCAGTGATTTATTCAGTGAATAACAGAGTGTCTTTGCCTCAAGCCATGATATGTTAAAACCATAATGCATTGTGAAACACCAAGGAAATAGATAGTTGTACCTGCCCCTGTCAGGATTCAAACAGTTATCGATCATGTCCAACAAGTCAGGATTAGAGAAATCTAATTCTGGTCGAGCAACTCCAAGAAAATTCCTTTGTATATCTATGTGGACAAAGAAGCTACTGTTTTCAGTCAAGACTGTTGGTACATTTTCTAACTCTATTTCAAGTCTACAAATTAATAGCTGAGGCAGGAGTATAAAATCATTCTCTGAAGTGACATCAAAGATAATTTTCTTATTTTCTCGTGGAAAACTTGATCTACATGATTCCCATCTTTCTCCAATCTTAAACTTAATTTTACTGAGAGTTAAATGACGCTGATCAGCAAAGGTGTGTATAGAGACATTGTACATATGTCTGTGAACCATTGTCCTAGATCGGGATATTTTGAACTTGTGTGTATTGAAAGGTGTCTTTATATCAAATCGCTGACAGAATGATCGGTATACATCAAGCCGTAAAAATAGATATTCATAACTCTCCAAAGGAACTGGTTCACATTCTATCTGCACAGATATGTCAACAAAATAGATATATTCCATCAATTGATAACAGTTAGCATAAAACAATAGATGTGTTTTCAAAGCAATGAGAGAGATGTTTTTGTTGCTTTTACCAGATAGTGTGAAATTGATTTTCATGTATCTGTCAGTGATCTGCAGTGATGGCAAGCACCTCTCTGGTATTATTGTGTCCGTAAATGATAAAAATATTGTAGATATATTCATATTTTTCACAGTGAAATGGTTAAAAGATGTTGTAAAATCTCCGCTTCCTAGCATCCACAGGATCCTCCTTTGTGAGAGATAACTGCAATTCTTATTTAGTATCACTGTCTTTATTGTCACCTCCATCAAGCCATATGGCTCATAAAAGTATTGTATAATATGTTCTGTGCACTTGAAAAGAAAGTTATTCAGAGAAGATATGCTGTTTGTCTGCCCACAATTAGTTATATGGGGATGTCCCTTTGACATGACAATGTAACCCCCATATGTGCAGAACATATCAGCATAGCGAGGATATCTAGATGCAACTATATGATAATAAGGATTAGGTTTTAGTATGAGAGTGCAAGAACTATTAGTCCTGCAAACAGATTCACTGTCCTGATACAGTGCATTAAAGGTTACATTGTATGGGATTGAAAATGTTCCTAATGCAAGGATAAATACTTGGTGAGATGAGGAAATAAAAGTTTCTCGATTTCTCTTCTGAGGACAACCTTCGCTAATACAATTGGAGTACAGCACAGGACTGTCATCTGTAGGTCCATCGTACAAAACCAACGAGGCCTTTGTGTCCTTTTCACATGCATGTATCATGTCAATATGCAGGCGCAATGACCTAAACAATTTTTTGATATTCATTGAGGGTGAAATCCTAAAATGAAAAATAAAGAACTCACCATATTGCATATTAGGTTGTAACCAATGGATTATGTCTGATGATGAGCGAATAGTGACTAGTGGATGCAAAGTTTTGATCAGAGGCTCTTGAAACTGGTAAAGGATCTGAAAATGGGCCTGTTGGATGGAGGGCTGGATTCGTAGAACTAAAAAGATCCCGTTTGTGTGGCTGTAGACAGCCTGTGGCGGAGGACGGCAACAGGATGGTCCGTATAGAACAGGGTACCTACCCATTGGTCCGGGTGAATTCTCAAATACCATCAGGGATTGGGCGCCACATGTCCATGAGCAGTCCAGTCGGAGATCATGGACAGTGAGATTTATCGCAAGTTTGTCTGGGGCCATTATGGCCCAGACAAACTCTCCCTGCAGTCCTGAATGTAAAATCCGTCCACACGGGGCAAACAGTAATATCCAGTTGCTTATCAATTCTGATGGTTTCCACATAATGTTGAGCATAGTGCATGACTTGCTGACTGAAGCAACTGTGGCTGTAAATTTGGTGACAGATTCAAACAGGGAGTTAAATTGTTGTGTCAGTTCCTGGAGTGCTGATACTAAAAGACTATTAGTATATGCGATGGTGGAAACAGAAATCTCATCAAGGTCAATGTCACATTTGCCCATACTCTCTGGATATGTGTTGAAAGCAACGGTGTTGACCATACTGTTATAGTATAGTACTAACAGGACAAGCGACCAGGTAATCAGCATTCTGCACTTTGCTGATTGACTTGGTAATATTTAAATTTGTTTAAACTATTTTACCTTGTATAGGATGCACTCTTTAGTAGTTTGGGGTCTGGATGTTTCACACTAGAGATGTGGTCATTCTGAATGTTGTTTTTCTGGCAAAATGCATGTAATGTAAATATAACTGACACACCCTTTTTCATATAGCCGGGTAATTTTAATTGGTCCTTATCCAACACCATTATTATCATAACAATTTTAGTGTGGCATAATGTATCAATGTGTCATGCCCTTGATGAATAAATGCAGCCCTGGCTAGTAACTTGCAAGCATCATACAGACAGGGTTGAAACACTCCTGAAGGATTGGCATGATGCACCAATGCAGCACCCGCCAGCTACTTGCCGGGGCTACATCGGTGCATCATGACAACAATTGTGATCCTTACTGACATGCTGCCTCTAAAGGGTTAATTTGCACCAGACAGCCGCTGGAGTAATATTATCATGGACTAATATCACTTGGGTGTGGCCATCTATATATTGCTGGTGCAGAAATATAACATGATGTATGTTTTATACGTAGGCCACTTAAAGTCAATTACCAGCTTTGCAGACACTTTTTAGGAAAAAAGGGCGTGAGAGGGCACCTTTTATCTCATTTTGTTTCACTTTTTTTAGAGGAGCGGGAGGGCCTTTTTTCTTTTTTGCCAAAAAGGTTATGGTCTGCACTTGGATATTAGGACTAAAATACCCTTTGACAGAGTAAATGTAAAGACCTTAGATGTCTCTCAGCGCTAGGCACCTACCATAACCTCACCCTGAAATTAAAAGGAAACAAGCTCGAGAATGAAGCCGGGAGGACTTGTTATTATAAGGATATTAAAGTTAGTATATCAGATGTGTGGGACAAAAAAATACATTTCCCTAAAAAGGAGTCAGAATGTTCACATTTAATGTACTTAATTTTGGCTATAATTAGAATTTATTGCCTAAAATATGGTCATTTTGGAATAAAAGCGTGCACACATTTATTCTCCCCATTGAAAATACAATAGAAAAGCCCATGGTCTGAGGACACTGGATCCCTTTGCGACCTATTAACACCCATTGATGACATTTAATTGACCTCTATCATCTAAATATTATACTTTTACAGTGTTCGGAATACATTTAAGTAAAATTTAGCATTTGAAGAAAAATCTGATATACCCACTTTAAGGACCTACCTCTTGGTTTCACCCTCAAGGCGGCCAATGTGATCGAATTTGAACATGGGACAGCAATCCAGAGTCACCACGCCTATCTTTACAACATGTTCCGATGCACCATTTGTGTGCTGTAAGGGCTGTATAGTGCTCTGATTGTTATGATCCACACTGATATTCCTAGGCTCTCTATACGCCCAACCTCTCAGTCACTAGTGCCTAACTTAGTTAGTCATTTTTTGGCTCCCTATATGACCAACCTAGGTCAGTTATTATTGTCAGTACTGACCAACCCACCTTAGTCCTTTTTTTCCCAGGGGGAGCCACTGAGTGGTCATGACAGATGGCCCCAACTATTGGTATATAAATACAACACACCAATGATGAACCTAGGTTAGCCACTACTGACTGACCCCTTGGTCATTTTTGAATATAATTTTGCCATTATGACTAACACTCATATGACCAACCTAGGATAGTCTGTACTGAGTAAACCCTTTCAATCTATGGATTTTCAATGCAGCCACAACAATATCACCTGGGCGTCTAGTGAACAGCTATTTTGGTGCCTGCTCACCTCCTTCCATGGGGATGATGACGCACTTGCAATTTCGGTAGCAGTCAGATGGATACGAAGCAAAGAAATTGTCTGATTAAATTAAGAAAATCAAGGACGACTTCAACAATTTATTGAATTAAAGTTTATGCAGGACAATGAGCTGGGAGATGATTGGATCCAAAGGCAAGCTTTCTGAATGGACCACCAAAAAAGGGTTGGGGTGCGGGCACACCATCTCCAACAATGATGACATTGACCCAAATGCGCCCAATGAGAGTGATAATATGGGGGACTTGTAGATGGAAACATCTGCACGCACGTCGTGCAGATGGTGAGAACACAAGTCTGATCTGTAGAGAATGAACTTCCAGCCTGTGTTCTGAACAATGCAGCAGGTCCTCAGACCCTAGTGAGGGCTCACATGGTGCCTGGGTATCTTAACTATACAACTGACCTGTTTTTGGAAATTGTCCCATTTATTTAATATTCCTATCAGAGGTATTTGTAAATTGACTTCTCTGAGTCTGAATCAATGATCTCCATTTTGTAAATATTGACTGCCCCTCTCTTTAGTGGGTAGGATCTGAACTGAAAATTGGCTCTTACATTCAACACTAGAGGGCCCCACTTTCAGTGTCATGTGTCCCTGAGAGGCAAGTTTGAATCTATGTTGTGAGAATTAGCACCTGCAGTCAACAATAAAGCCACATAGACTAAGCTAATAATAGTAATAAGGTGTAACGTGAAGTACAGGTATTACCTGTGTGGTCCCTATTGCCATTTACAAGCTAATTTACTACAAGAGGGGGATTTAAATCCTGAGGCAAGAATATTGGAAAAGGCCCTCTAGAGGGTTCCACTGAAACTATGTATGGTATGAGCACTGTGAGGACACCTAGAGACTGGTGGGCAAAATATACAACATGGATCCCATTTGAGATGTTTGGCAAGGTATGTGCACAGATTCAGTCTGAATACTAAATATATGACCAACTTGGAGTGTGTAAAGTAAGTGACAATGACACATAAGCCATAACTGAACCCAGGTAATATCATTATACATTGACAATTACTATGCACTGCCTGTAACATAGGCCCAAACTTCACTCTCTTGGTATTTGGCCTATCCTATCACCGAGTGCATGACTGGCGTCATGCCATGATCATGCACGAGGTGCTGAGTAGGGGACTTGCTGGTAACACTTAGAGAAAAAAGTGAAGAAATTGTAAGTTTGTAATCTAGCATATCCTGAGCCTGTTTAAGGGGATCATATTTAATCATTTTTTCTGTTAATCCGGTGTCAATTTAAGTCATCATACATTGTATTAGTTTAGCTTAAAACTATGTTGAAACTATGATTTATTATGTATTACATGTATCCACATACCCAGGTGCTCAGACTAGATGAAAGGTAGTGTCAGCTCAGTATCGCCACCTCTTGGTTTGTGTATATACTAGAATTCTGGTTAATTCAGCAGCACTCCGACAGATGGAGGCTGCGGTCCCTGCTCACCAGCGCACATCGAATCAATCAATGTACAGAAAGCTGGGCCACAACCAAGCTGGCACCACCTCGACCTCTGTTCCCGAGCGTCATCGCTGGCACCAAAGGTTGCTGGTTAAAATAGTTCCTGTGCGCTTGGTGCTGTGGTATCAAAAGTGCAGATGGGTACCGCGTAGGAATGCCACCCAATATAAGGGGGAAGTGACGTGGTCATGGCCCCTCAAAACCAGCGATGTTGCTAGGACGCGTCCGAGGACGAGTTGGGGCCAGCTTGGGCCACAACCTGGAACCCCCCTAGGGGTTCCTGTAGCTTTTATCATAGGGCAGGGGTAGACACTAACACTGGCCCGGAAGCCAATGGCCCGTAATTCCTGGTCCAGGCCCGTAGTTTTACGCAGAATTAGCTTCCTATGGGCCTGGGTGACCCACAAGAATGGCGAGAGGAAATCCTTGGGAAATAGCCCGCTATCATTGAAGGCATGTAATATACCGTTGCAAAGAGAAAATCAACAGGAATCATATGTTGATGTATCCTAATCAATAATAACTATAATTTTCTTTTTGAAAAAAAGTAAATGTTTTTGTTGGTCCCACGGATGTAGGTCTGGGTCCGTAGATTTTTGAAGCTGCGGGCCCGGGTGGCCCATGACTGATAAAGTTAGTGTCTACCCAGCTAAAGAAAAACGTTTTCAGAATGTTTTAAAACGTTTGTATATGGTTTGTAAGAAAACGTTTGTTTCCAAATATTTTGAAACATTTTGAAAACGTTTGGAAACAAACATTTTTGTACAAACCTTGTCTAACACTTTTGCAGGGCTATATTTTATATCTAACCTCTAAGCCTAAATACGTTGATAATTATTTACATATCAAAACGTGGACTTACATTTGATTTAGACCACTTTTTTTAAAGAATGAAATAAACCACTTATTTACAAAACTAACTGCTGGATTCGAACCTGCACAAGTTGTAACCTGGGATTTGAAGGCAGCAACCCAACCTATGTGGCCATGAAGCCCACATGTATATTCAGGGGAATGGGAGGCAGTCCTCATACGAGACTATAAAGGTACATGGAATAACTCTTAAGGTGGTTGCCAGTAGGGACCTTTAAGGCCACCGCAAACGGCATGTTTCGATCAAATGTCTCGATCATCTGATCGGATCATAAGTTTTTTGAGTTTGGTAACGTTTTTATTGGACACAAATTCCGCAGCATTGCACTACGTCTTTCAAAAATAGCCAATATATGAATACAATCAGGGTAAATTCTCTGACATATGCAGTTTACAAATACCGATCACTTGCAGATACAGTACACAGAAAAAACACACACAAACAAACAGTATGGGCAGCAAGATAAGTAAGATGCAGCTCAATACGAGCAATTCAATCGCTGTAACAGCAGACATGGTTTTCCACGAGGGGTACAGATATCTACTCTCCACAAATAACATTCACATATCTATCGATTCATTACAATACTCAGTACCAAGAAAACGGTCATTGAGACATCTTCAGTCACAACGGGATCAGCTGAGCCGATTACCGATAGACTGATAGCAGTCGCTCTAGTATATTTGTCACAGAACGTTTGTAATAAACATATAATTTACCTGTAAGCGAAAAATTCCGCTAATTAGCAACTACAAAAGTTCTCTCAATAGCACACACTCATACAGAGTAGTCGGTCACATTCAGGGTACACATCGTTATATTAGTCACATATATATATGTTGGAACTTTAGACATCTCAAATAGCACCATTCTGTAGTAATTATACACTAGCTTCAGTTACAAACTAGCATCCTTCACTCCAAAGCAGAGGAGGATATTGGCCAGAGTTAACCAGTATTTTTCACCTTCGTCATGAAAGCACTGAGGGTTGCCACACTCTGATCAGCGGGAGTCAGTTTATCCCACAAAGCTACCCCCCGGTGTAAAGGACTATCCCTGTAGAGTTGGCCTTTTGGTCTTTGCAATTTAATGAGCATCTTTACACTACTCCTAAAATACTCTGACGGGGATCACCAGCACTCCAGGCCGCCTACTATACTTATAGATCAGACTCAGTAGATTGGCATCCCTCCTACTCACCAGACTTTCATCATGCAAGCCACATGCAGGTCATCAATTGATATAGCCCGAGGATCACGAATACCCATACAACATCGTAGACAGTGGTTCTGGAGAGTTTGCATATACTTTACCACATCTTCCGGGCCACTTTCCATAATAAAGTCACAATATTCCATACAAGGTAGGATCATCTGCTTGTACATAAGTAGAGCCAGATCAAAATCCATATACTCGGAGCAACCATTGGCTCTAGGCTGAGGGCTGTTAGGGAGATACTCCCCACAGTCAGACACATGTCCACCTACATGGTGCTGGTGTCTCTGATGCTTACAGTGGGGTCTGGACTTCTTCTGTATTCTTTCTATCTCCTTCTCTGGTTCTATGAGAGACCTGTCTCAGTCTTATGTGCCTCTACATGGGTAAAAATCGACACGGGCGACACGATGACACGGCCCTTTTAGGCCATTTTAAAAATCAACCGACACAGGAAGATTGGGGATAAAAATCGACCCACAGGGGTTTTTCTCTTTATTCTTATATAGCTAAAAATCGACACAATGCCACTGCCCTACTGCTAAAATTCGACCCGGCGACACGGTCAAAATTGTGGGTACCCATGTAGAGGCACTCTTATAGTTCACCTCATCAGAATATTCCATTAGGAACACTGTAATGCTTCCTAAATTAGAGTGTCGTCAATGCTCTGGTATCGTCACCAGACCTTTACATTGGCAGATCCAGGGGTGGCCCGACGGGCCTTGCCCCACCCCCCCCCCCCAAAAAAAAAAGGAAGGAGAGAGAAGAAAGGAAGGGAAGAAAGAGAAAGAAAGAGCATATCATATAACAAATTGTAGTATGTTTCAGTGGATTATAAATGACAGGGTCTGACTGAGGGCCCCTGGATCACACTACTCTACGTTCATGGTCTGTTTTTGTGAAAAGATATTTTTTATGCAACCAACCTGCTGTGAAAACAACAGTAAGGGAGACTATCAATGCAGGATCTAGGTTTTCTGCATGCCATGAGTTGTCATTTGGTATAGCTCACTAAACTTTTTGAAAGTATTTCAAGTATTTCGAATATCAGGTCGAATGTTGTGGACATTGAGGTTTCAGAAAACAGAGGGTTTTAAAGTGGTGACACCTAAACATTAGTTGTATTGTATTTCTGTTGGTCTAGATCTTGCCTGCATTTCCAGTTGCTCCTGCCTAGCTACGTTTGCTACTGCAGTTAGGACTGGGGCTTGGAGTGAAACATGGGGCTTGAGGCCTAGCATCTTGCGGAAAGCTTGACGGAATCTGGGCATGCGGTAGGCATAGATGAAAGGATTGATGACAGTGTTCAGATGCCACAGAACCGCTGCTACATACTGGATATGGATGAATGCTGCATTTTCCGACGTCACCTGCAAAGGTAAATACATGTGATGACTCATGTCAAAGTCTACTGCATACACTGAAAAAAGTTGTCGGGGGTACTGTTATGGAGTGCACTGAAAATGCATAGATTGAAAGGGTTAGTCAGTACAGACTATCCTAGGTTGGTCATATGAGTGTTAGTCATAATGGCAAAGTTATATTCAAAAATGACCGAGGGGTCAGTCAGTAGTGGCTAACCTAGGTTCATCATTGGTGTGTTGTATTTGTATACCACTAGTTGGGGCCACCTGTCATGACCAGTCAATGGCTCCCCCTGGGAAAAAAAGACTAAGGTGGGTGGTCATAACTGAACAACCTGACAATAATAACTAGGTTGGTTGTATAGGGAGCCAAAAAATGACTAACTAGGTTAGGCACAAGTGACTGAGAGGTTGGGCGTATAGGGAGCCTAGGAATATCAGTGTGAGGGAGTGTTCCACTGATGGAATCGACTGTGACTTGGTATGTTGCACAAGATTTGCCCATATGTTTATAGACTTTCAGTGGATGACCGAATTACGGCTGACAGACATCAGTGGAATACACTGCATGAACATTGGCATTTAAGCAAAGCATTTACTGCTTAAAGTCATTATTTAAGCAGCTTTTAAGTTCAGTAATTTCTATGTAAATTCCCTGGAAAAGCCATAATGGCATTTAAGCAGCTTTAAGTGGCATTTACTGAAATTAAAGATGCTTAAAGAGTGACTTTAAGCAGTCCGGTTTTTGCTTAAATGCCAACATTAATGCAGTGATACTCCCTATAGCAGATGATGGGCACACAACACCAATTGCCTTCCCTAATTAGAATATATGCTAATTAAGAACCTCAATATGTAAAGTTCACGATGGCCCCGGGCAGAATTATATTATCGGTGGAGAAAAATAAGTTCTCAAAAGAAAGTCTCTCACTTGGGTAAGTAACTACTACAACAAAGTAAACTAGCAGGAAGGCAGTTAGATATGCTGTAACCTGTAACTAAGGCCACTCAAAATAACAACTGGTTTCTCATCACCAAGGTCTGAGAAATCAGACGAGGGAGGCTTTTTTTTCTTTTTTTTTACTCGCATGCCAAAATGTATAGGACAATTTACTGTTTCTTTGACCAAAATTCACATTTTATTGGTTAAGAATTAATTGATCTTAAGAAGTGGGGAAAATGCAAGTTATTTCTATACCACTGCATTGCTGGCATTATTAGCTTTGATTTGATACCAAATATGACCAAATTTATCCATTTTGATGAGGTTTTTCATCAAAATTTGGCAAAAAAAAAAGATTATTTTTTTTCCCAAAAACCTGATTTTTATGATGCGCGCGGTGATGAGAAACCATTTTATTTTTCATGGAATACAGCAGTCCCATTGACTTAACCAAAGAGGTCCGTATTACACTCCCCCCGTGAAATAACCCATGTCCGTATTTCACGACCCTGTGACGTCATCAAAACGGTGGTTTGTTTACATTTCAACGGCATAGAAAGAAGCTATTTTAGGCTCTCCCTATCATAATTTTGCATAATTTTGGCATTTTGAATCGAAAACCATAAAAAATAAACACAAAGGTACTCTCGTTTGGGTCTGTTGAAGGGTTATTTCACTTGTCGACCCTTGGACTACATTTCACTCGTGAAATACGGCCCAAGGGTCAACTCGTGAAATAACCCTGTCAACAGACCAAAACACGTGAACCTTTGTCTATTTATTTTTTTGAGTGGCATAAATGAGACTCACCACAAATGCAATGGTGGTTGGAGTGGTCAGGACCAGGTAGGCAAGCAGTACCAGGGAGGTTGTCTTGGTTAATTTGGCCTGGCGGAGCAGCATTTGGTTAGCGAGTGTGGAACTCTGAGAAGCGAGCTGCCGTCCCTGCCTCCACACCATACAGCTCAGCACGATGTAGTTGATGATGGTGACAGCAGTGAAGAAGTAATAAGGGCAGAGCATGAACAGAAGTATATCCTGGGTTGATATCAGGAAAGTATAGATGCAGATGGGAATGGTCCCTGTGGCCGTAGATCGAAGGGTGAATGTTAAACTGTAGGTCAGAATGATTCCGATCCAGATGACAATCTGAAATGGCAGGACTTTGGATACTGACATTCTTGTGCGGTACCAAAAGGGAGTGCCCAGGGCAATAAGGCGGTCAATGGACATCATGGTGAGGGTGATAATGTTACCAAATGCAGAAAGGAAAATGAGTGTCTGCTGGCTAGTGCAAAGGGCAAGCCACATTGATGTTCGTTCCATTTTCTCCACTATGTAAGTCATCATCACGCCTGGGACGATTATAGCATCAGCCACAGCCAAGTTAGCCAGCAAGTATCCAGTAGCGATCTGTAAGTCTTCATAACGGCAGACAGCAATGATAACCATCAAGTTACCCAGCAGGCAGACCACAGACTCAGCCCCAAGTAGGACGTTGTAATAGAGATTGTATCTTAATGAGTCTCCAATGCCTCGGAGGTCTGTGATATTTGTTGAATTGGTGGAGCTACGAGGACTTATAGTCATATTAGCAGGCTCCAGAGCCGTGAAGGCAGTTGTAAAGTTGTCCATTTGAAGGAGGCAGTAGAAGTGAGCTGCACTTAACAGGTGCGCAGGATCCCACAGGTGCTGAGACAAAACAGTCCTAAAAACAGCTCCGAAATAGTAGGGGGAGACCTGGGAGAATTGGGACAAAGGAGAACTGGGACACTGTGCATTCTGCCCATAACCAATAACTTTAATGCATAACCACCGATGCTATTTTTTGGGCCGATAATATTTAAGTTTTTTATGATAAAAAAAATTACTGTGATGTTATCATACTTAGAACTATAACAGATTATAACATTTTTAGGAAAAAAAGTTTTTTTTCAGGTCTCGGACGATTAAATTTACATAGTGTTACCTTTTCATGAGAAAATATTCTAGTATTGCATTATGTAGCATTGATAGATGGCAAAATGACCAGCTACTTACAAAAACACAGTTAAGCATATTTTGAACTGTATTAACATTTTGCTTAAAATTCTCAACCTGGGGAGAACTGGGACGCTCATTGCAGGGAGAACTGGGACACTCTTGACTATCAGGGAGAACTGGGACACTCTGGGTGAAGATTTATTCTGCTTTAATTATTTTTCTCTCAGACCTATGACTGAAGCTAATATGTCACATATGATCATATTGAACGTAAAGTAAAGCAAAATGATGTTTCATTGGTTAATAATCACACTATTTACACTGTCCCAGTTCTCCCTGGTGTGTCCCAGTTCTCCCCAGGTAGTGTCCCAGTTCTCCTCAAAATGTCCCAGTTCTCCCTGGAATTTCTCAAATTTTCAAAAGGCCCTAGACTGGAATCATGGCAGGCCATGATAATTCTAAAAAGTCCAAATGAAAGGTTTATTGGTAGCCTTTCTTCATGAAACAAAGGCATTTGGTTATTGTTGGCATTGTAGAAATCACAAGCAAACATGTTATGATTTCAATTTAGTGTCCCAATTCTCCCAGGGCTCCGCTACAAGAGTTTTAAGCACACCTGAAGGAGGGCAAACAACTATACCATCCCAGCCCGAAACGTTGTGTCATAGTCTTAAAAACTGCTGTAAACATCGGAAATAAAATTCAAAGAAATTAATTGCTTGGTGTTTGTCAGTTTTGTCACATAAAGCAAAACTTGAGAATAGTCCTAAACGCTGTCAGGGTTTTATTTATCCTATATAAAAAAAAGTGTGTTGCGGGAACAGGGAAAAAGAGTAACACACATATATATTTAACACACTTTTTATACATATTATGAGCATGAACACACTTTTTCCTTCACACTTTGCATTTTACACACTACCTATCTGTACACCTTTGTGATTAACACACTTTTTCATAAGTGTGTAGTGTAACAAAAACAAAAGGGTAATTAAGTATACAAAAAAGATTTGATTGATTTGATTGCATATGAAATCGTAATAAACCGGCTTATATAATTTAAGACAGGCCAGGCTTAGTTAACTTTCTTAAGGCCATATATCATGAAACAGAGATTTGTTTGTATTTATCCTGAGTGAAGAGGTGGTTAACCCTTTAAGGATGACATGTCACTAAAATATGACATTTGTCATCACAATGCACCAATGCAGCCCTGACAATTAGCTCCCTGGTGTTGCATTGTCGCATCATGCCATCCGTTGGGAGTTTCTCAACCCTGAGGGGCCGGTATGATGCTTGAGTGCAGGACTGGCAAAATACTTTCCAGGGCTGCATTCATGCATCATGACAACAAAAAACGATGCAGTGCTGCCCTAGGGCAGCAATGACACTAAAATGCATCTCCTGCTAAGAAACAAAGAATTAATCCAAAAAATTTAACATGAGTCCTACGTCCCCTTGTTAAAAAGGTGTGAAGTATGACTCCAATACAACTCATATTACTCATTAGCCACTATCCCAGGGAGCACATACTTGTAAAGTTGCATATTCCTATGGCATAGAGCTGGTGGTTAAGGCCCAAATTACATTTTTCAAGGCCAGCAGTTAAAGGGTTAATGGCACTAATCAGGTCTCACCGGTCAAAGCGATGCTCCTTGGGCGGAGTGTGCCCCATCACAGATGCGAGTCGGCCCGAGTCTCTATTAACAGCTATATGCTTCAGACCTTCAAGCCCTTCAGTTACAGTTCCATTGATACAGTGTCTGCCAGGATGTCTCAAGGCTGCTACATGGCAGTAACGGGCACAACGGTTAGCACCATATATCTTCAATAGCATTACTGACTCCATATCTCGGTATTTGACAGCCCATGGTATTTTCTGTGTTTTCTTGGTCATGGCACAGGACTATGACTCATGCAGGCGGGCTCAGTTATTCCTGCACCCGACCCTCCGGTCACTAGGTTTCTACATATCCTACAAGAAGGTCTGCTGCCCCAGTCAAATCCAAGTTCATCTCGGGGTGGAGCTGGACTCTATTAACATGCAACTCAGACTCCCACAAGAGAAACAGGACAAGCTGGACATTGAGCTCGCTTTCTTCACTGGTCGCCGCAGAGCGATAAGGAAGCGGTTGTGCAGTGTGTTAGCGCACTGTGCCACGCTTGTCCGCGGCGGCAGGACTTTCTCACATCGTGTTATATCCATGCTGAGTTGCTTCTCTTCCAACAAGCTTTTTGTCACATTGTCACATTCATTTGCGGAGGACATCGACTGGTGGTGGAAATTTGCGTCTTGGTTTAATGGCGCGTACTCAGGGGCTGACTGGCTCTACAGCCAGTGGTACAAAGACATCAGCATGCCCAATGACCTACACGACCATTGTGTACCAGCCCCATCTTATCCTCAAAGCGGCCGAGCAATGGGGTCACTTGAGGAGCAGCCACAAGGTGCAGTGTGTGTCAGATAACACTCAAGTCATAGCAGCAATAAACACATGCAGACGTTGTCATCCAGCCTCAATGCAGCTACTTCGTGAGATTTTCTTGTTGTCCGTCACCGGAAACTTTCACTTAGTTTGGCGTTTACCTTCCTGGCAAAAACAATATATTGGCCACATTCTCAAGAGTATCAAGTGCAGGCGAGTTACCAGTATTTTTGTGTTGCAGAGGCGGCCCACAAGTGTCGGGATCTGGATCTAAGGGCAGCAGAGCTGCGCAGCAAGGCGTGGTCCGGCCTGTATTGCCCTTAGTTTCTGCTCCCTTCTCAGAAATCAAACATTGTGCCGGATACACTCACTCAGGAGAATGGTCACTACCTCAGGCAGGGAGCAATTGCTTTCACTGACTGGGGCATGGAGTTGTCGATCTCCTCATCTAAAACAATTTAGTACGGACTCACTGTGCAGAATTCCCATCAAATGACCCCTTGTCCCCAGCCTTTGTCATTCCTAGGGGGAACAAGCTTGGTCACTTATGTCAGGCTACTGGGTTTCTTGAAGAGGCTTATGAGACAAGCTGGGTTGGACCCCGAGCGAGCAGGGATGCACTCTCTTCGTCGCGCCGGAGCGCTTTACCTGTGCAATCTTGGCCTCTCGTTAAAGGACGTCAGACAGGCTGGTGACTGGAGCATCATGGCTGCCCTTATATATTTGACGAATCCCTTCAGTGCCAAAGTGGAATCAGACTTGATAGTGTCAAAGTGCCTTTCTTCATCATGATCGGTTGGTTAGACCTATATTCAGTGAACTACGTGATTTGAGTAACAGGGATGAGTTTGTTTTAAGATGGGTTAGGAGCTAATTTGTGGTCGATTTTTATTTTTCAGTTTTTCAATGTATTTGTGCTCATAATGTCCATATAAATATGTGTGTAGCTTTTTAAATCATTCTGATGTGTGTAGATGCATAGGATATAGAGAAAACCAGGTCAGGAGACAACTTTCTGGAGTAGAGTCGAGTCGCATCACCCATTCTGACCATAATTTCCTCTACTTTTTATGGATTTAAATGTGTCTGAATGATTTAAAAAGCTACACACATATTTATATGGACAGTATGAACACAAATATGTTGAAAAAATGAGAAATAAAAATTGACCTCAAATTAGCTCCTTACCCATCTTTAAGTTCAGTGTTGATAGCCAGATGGAGGTGGGTGATGAGTTTGGACGGCTGATTGTATTTGCCATAGGAGAGGTACACATTGTATATGTGCACCAATGTTTGCCGAGTGGATCAAATAAGTGTGAGAAATAGAGTGTGATAGATATATGATGTGATTGGTGTAACAGGGATGAGTTTGCTCCCCTTCATATCTTCAAAAAGTCTAGCTGATAAATGAGAAGAAGAGAATTACCCATGAGTGTTGCCATTGCTTTCTGACATTTTAATTTGTTAATATATCAAAGTAATATAATCCAAAGCTATTTGCAAGTATCAGTAGGGGATCCAGCAAATTGTCTAGCCACTAGCATTTGTCTTTAATCTAGTTTTAGCTTTGAATAGACAATAGTAAGATACCTGGAGTGGTTGATAAGTCACTATAAGGGATAAAACGGTGCAGAGAAAATGCTCCCTGGGAGAAGCCATATCCTTACCTCCTGTCACATCACCTGTCACTACCACCTCACATTACATCCTCAACTGTCGCTACTGCATGCACGGGATAGCTCTCCTAGGTGAGAGGACAAACGTTTAGAGTGTTATCTTAATCAGACTATCAAGATGATCTTATTTGCCTTAACCTTTTTAGTAGTTGATTTTCAATCCTATCTTAATCCCATCCTGAGATGTATCTTAGACTATCTTAAAAGTATTACTATTACTATCTAGTATGTAATGGGGGGGCTCTGCACCCCCTAACCCCCGTTTTTTCATATTTTTCTTCTATTTCAATCCTATCTTAAACTATCTTAATTCTTTTTCTTCTATTTCAATCCTATCTTAAACTATCTTAATCCCATTTTGAGACTAATCTTACACTATCTTAAAAGTATTACTGCCCAATTGTAAGACACTGAATTCAGATATTAAGATTTAAGATTAAGATAATGCTCTAAACGTTTGTCCTCTCACCTGGGAGAGCTATCCCGTATAATTATATACATTGATACCCAGGGTATCTATCTATATCATTATCTCTATTGTTAGGGCCCAGTGTTGTGTCGCATGAGGGGATTCCAATTTGATGAATGACACCGCTCTTCACACCTGCTTCACAATTAGCTTCAGCCGGATTACTTACCCTTATGGAAGTCCTTCATTAGGCATACTAATTTAGGAAGATACGCCTTTTGTTGTTGTGATGCAAGAATTCAGGCCTGGGAGGTATGAGTAACTGGCTAGTGTTACCCACCTGCTCCTACAGGAGCAGGAAATGGAACTAGAAAGTCTGTAAAATACAGTAAAACTACCATCATACATTCTGGTTCCTGTCCACTGGTTCCAGGCTACCAGCAGGGGTTCCCCAGACCCAGCAAAATCCCAAGTTCAAGGTCATTTGGGTGTTACCAGAGCCTTCCTTCAGAAGGATTTGGGAACGAGAGTAGCCTTTTGAGAGCATATCGACCCGGTAGGGTCAGTGTGATGCATAAATGCAGCCCTGTTGAGTGACTCGCTACGGCTGCACGATTCTATCCTGATGACTTGCAATAAAGCACTATGCTGCCCTTAAAGGGTTAAACAGCCTGCTGTCTGTTATTAATGACACGGCCTCACATAGTGTCCATATCTCACATACAGTGTCGGTTCCTGTAGTAACTATGCATCCCACAGGCTTCCAAGATGGCTGCCAGTCCATAGACTATACCAGGGCTTGTATGGCTCCATTAAGCATGTACTGTCGGTACTAAAGGGAACCTGGCGTTGATAGCAGCACCACCTGTGCTAAGTTGAGACCCTTCAGTACAGGCCCTTGGACACCAGGTAGAGCAGCTAACCAGGGGTTATGACATCACAGGGCAGGCCACTATTGCTTCTGTCTGAAGTGGTTCCCAGGACTTAGCCGATCAGTGAGTAGGCCTAGTTACTGAGGGTCAATGTGCCTCTACATGGGGTAAAATTTGACATGGGCGACACGGCGACACGGCCCTTTTTAAAATTGACACGTGCGACACGGCCCTTTTAAAAATCGACGGACACAGGCCCTCTTATAATGCACCAATATATTCTAAAGAGATAAAAATCGACACACCGACATGGCCCGTTTGCTAAAGATCGACACGGCGATACAGCCAAATAGTTGGGTACCCATGTAGAGGCACATCAATGCTATTCGCATGTCTTCAGGGTAACACAGACTGAAGCAATCACTATCCTGACTTAGGCCCCATCTAGAGGCAACCAAAGGAAGCACCTGGGGTTGGACATGGCCGCGCCCATGGCCTAACCCCTAGGAGCCCTATAGACTACCCGGCCACCTGCGTGTTACGGCACCATGCCTCATTCTCACTACATATCCCTAATAAGGGCTTCCAGAGCAGTGCATCATGGGAAAATTTCTTATCAGCACCTTTGTTCTAGGTGTGAGGAGAGGGGATTATAGCCTGATAAGGAGATGGGGTTTAGCCCCCGACTACCTGAGGTACCAGGATGTGCTAGTCCCTTATAGGCCTGCAGTGTCCCCATGGTAATTATACATCCTACACACTACTCATAATCAACCTGACCTTATCCCATCATGTGTTCATCAGCCGTTGCTGAGAATTACAACATATACAATAGTAAATACAGCGCATGATATCTTCTAGCATTTTTCTAGTGTTTTCTAAAGGATTTAAAAGAGGCAAACACAGCTGAAACTCTGAGCATTTATATGCAGAAACAAAAGGATGCTATACATTTTCTCCACACACTGATGGTGATGTAGGAAAAGATACTAAGGAGAACATGCAATTTTCAGGTCGTGGGCAATTTCTTGATGTTATTTCTATTCTGTGTAATAACCTGAACCTGTATAACCACACACACAGAGGGAATAAACAGCATTAAAAGGGAGTCCAGGTTGCCTCCAGAATGACTCCCCTCTTTAAGAGAGTCCAGGGCCTATAGCTCTCTGGGTCATATGACTCCCCCAGTAGTGCTGCAGCATTGAAGGCTAATTAGCTGAACACCCATCACCAAAAAAGACTAAAGGTCACTATATACCACTGGAAAGCTCTGATCATGGGCTTTTCAAATATGGTGAATGTTAAAGAAAAGGTTGCGAGGAATCCAAGATGGCCGCCAAAATCCAAGATGGCCGCCAAAATATCAGAATTCCATCTCCAATGACCTAGATATGGCTTAGAATACTTTTTTAACACTGCCTACCCCCCCTAATTTGGACCCAAGGAATCCAATGGTTCTATTGGTTTGTTTCTAAGACAGCTGGTTGCTTAGCAACAACTGTTCTAATTGTTTATCTGCCTAGCAACACCGTTTTACATGGTCCTGGGGTTGATTACAACCATACCTACCCCCCCCCAAATTGGACCCAAGGAATTCAATGGTTCTATTGCTTTGTTTCTGAGACAGCTGGTTGCTTAGCAACAGCTATTCTAATTGTTTATCTGCCTAGCAACACATATTTCCATAGTGCTAAGGTTGATTATAATCATACCTACCCCTTTAAACTGCACCCAAGGAATTCAATGGTAACAACATAATATGTTATATTTCATGGACCTGAGGTTCATTATCAACAAGCATTGCAACAACTAAACAGCCTTGGATCCAGGTTATTCTGTGGTGTGAGATTGATAAAGAAACAAGCTCTGTGGACTCTTCAAGTAGCTCTTGGGACCCCTTTAGTGGCTCTTGGGACCCTGCAAGCAGTTCCGGGTACCCTCTCAGAGGCTTTGTGGGACCTTCCAGTTGCTCTGGGACCCCTTTAGTGACTATGGACCCCTTCAGCTGCTCCGGGGACCCTACATGCGGCTCTGTGGACCCTTCAAGCTGCTCTGTAGACCCCTTCAGTGACACTCAGGACCCCCTTAGTGACTCTGTAGACCCTCCAAGCAGCTCTGGGGACCTTCCCAGAGGCTTTGGAGGCCCTTCCAGTGACTCTGTGAGCCCCTTCCATGACTCTGTGGACCCCATCAGTGGCTCAGGGGACCACTGCAGTGACTCTCTGGACCCTTTCAGTGACTATGGACACCCCTTCAGTGACTCTGTGGACCCCTTCAGTAGCTCTGGGGACCCTTCCAGCTGCTCTGTGGACTCCTTCAATGATGCTGGACAACCCTTCAGTGACTATGTAGACCCTCTAAGCAGCTCTGGGGACCCTCCCAGAGGGTTTGGAGGCCCTTTCTAGTTGCTCTGACTCTAGGAACCCCTTCAGTGACACTGTGGACCCCTTCAGTGGGTCTGTGGACCCGGTCAGTGTCACAGAAAATCTATTAGTTGAAAGGGTTAGTCAGTGCAGACTATCCTAGGTTTGTCATATGTGTGTTAATCACAATGACAAAGTTATATTCAAAAATGACTAAGGGGTCAGTCAGTAGTGGCTAACCTAGGTTCATCATTGGTGTGTTGTATTTGTATACCACTAGTTGGTGCCACCTGTAAGATACTTTGATGACCACTTAGTGGCTCCCCCCTGGAAATGAAAAGACTCAGGTGGGTTGGTCAGTACTGACCAACCTGACAATAATAACTTACATAGGTTGGTCGTATAGGGAGCCAAAAAATGACGAACTAGGTTAGGTACTAGTGACTGATAGATTGGTCGTATAGGCAGTCTAGGAATATCAGTGTGGGGGCCTCTTCAATGGCTCTAGGGACCCTTCAACAACTCTGTTGACCCTTGCAGTAGCTTTGGGGACCCCTTTAGTGACACTGGGGACCCCTTCAGTGACTCTGTGGACCCCTTCAGTAGCTCTGGGGACTCTTCCAGCTGCTCTGTGGACTCCTTCAGTGACTTTGGGCACCCCTTTAGTGACTCTGTGGACCCTCCAAGCAGCTTTGGAGGCCCTTCCAGTTACTCTTACTCTAGGGACCCCTTCAGTGACTCTGTGGACCCCTTCAGTGACACTGGGGACCCCTTCAGTGACTCTAGGGACCCTTCCAGTAGCTCTGGGGACCCCTTTAGTGACACTGGGGACCCCTTCAGTGGCTCTGTAGACCATTCCAGTGGGTCTGGGGACCCCTTCAGTGGCTCTTGGGACCCTTCCAGCAGCTCTAGGGACCCTTCCAGTAGCTCTGCAGACCCCTTTAGTGACACTGGGGACCCCTTCAGTGACTCTGTGGACCGTTCCAATGCGTCTGGGGACCCCTTTAGTGGCTCTGTAGACCGTTCCAGTGGGTCTGGTGACCTCTTCATTGGCTCTTGGGACCCCTTCAGTGACTCTTTGGACCCCTTCAGTGCACTGGGGACCTCTTCAGTGACTCTGTGGACTGTTCCAGTGGGTCTGGGGACCCCTTCAGTGGCTCTTGGGACCCTTCCGGTGGCTCTTGGGACCCTTCCAGTTGTTCTGGGGACCCCTTTAGTGACACTGGGGACCCCTTCAGTGGCTCTGTGCACCGTTCCAGTGGGTCTGGGAACCCCTTCAGTGGCTCTTGGGACCCCTTCAGTGACTCTTGGGACCCTTCCAGCGGCTCTAGGGACCCTTCCGATGGCTCCAGGAGGACCTCTGTACACTGTGGTGGTTGTGGGTGCATCTTTGCTGATTCTGTGAACACCTCTGCTAACTCTATGACCACCACTACCCCTGGAAACACCCAGACGGGCTCTGGGTATGCATACCCTGGCATTAGTAGATGTCTACAAGCTCTGGTACCAAGGAAGACTCCTCCCCTATACCAGAGACAACTGGATCATCTTCCCCTATACCAAGGATGGCTAGATCATCTTCCCTTATACCAGAGATGGCTAGATCATCTTCCCATATACCAGGGATGACTATCATCTTCCCCTATACCAGGGATGACTAGATCATCTTCCCCTACATCAGGGACAATTAGATCATCTTCCCCTATATCAGGGATGACTAGTACCTAGGTCGATTGTACCACCTCCCTCAGTATCCGGGCTGTAGCTGAAGGGTCCCAAGCGTTACAGAAGCGGTCAACAGAGCCACTAGAAGGGTCCACGGAGCTGCTGGAAGGGTTCACAGTGCTGCTGAATGGGTCCACAGAGATGATGGGAGCCACTGGAAGGGTCCCTAATCAACCAACTTTTATTACAATAGCTACCCCCCCCCCCACCGTAAGAAGCTCAAGGGCTCAAGGGGCCATCCACATGTAGCTAGCTGTTATGTACATACCCCCTAGCTACTAAACAGGTCCACAGAGCAGCTGGAGGGGTCTGCAGAGTCACTAAAGGGGTCCCAGAGCAACTGGAAGGTCCCACAAAGCCCCTTAGAGGGTCCCCAGAACTGCTTGCAGGGTCCCAAGAGCTGCTAAAGGGGTCCCAAGAGCTACTTGAAGAGTCCACAGAGCTTGTTTCTTTATCAACCTTAAATCATAGAAAAGCCTGGATCAAAGTTGTTTAGTTGTTACCATGCTTGTTGGTAATGAACTCCAGGACCATGGAAATATGTTTTGTTAGGGAGATAAACAATAATAACAGTCGTTGCCAGGCAACTAGCTGTGTCAGCAGCAAACCAATTGAACCATTGAATTCCTTGGGTGCAGTTTAAAGGGGTAGGTATGATTATTATCAACCTTAGCACCATGGACATATGTGTTGCTAGGCAGATAAACAATTAGAATAGCTGTTGCTAAGCAACCAGCTACCTCAGAAACAAAGCAATAGAACCATTGGATTCCTTGGGTCCAAATTAGGGGGGGTAGGCAGTGTTAAAAAAGTATTCTAAGCCATATCTAGGTCATTGGAGATGGAATTCTGATATTTTGGCGGCCATCTTGGATTTTGGCGGCCATCTTGGATTCCTCGCAACCTTTTCTTTTACGCTCGCCATATCTGAAAAGCCCATGATCAGAGCTTTCCAGTGGTATATAGTGACCTTTAGTCTTTTTTGGTGATGGGTGTCGCCAGAAATAATGCTCCTAGCTCTCCAATGCTGCAGCACTACAGGTGACTCCCTTAGGTCAGCCAGAGAGTCATCTAGGCTTCCTTATGCGACCTGGACTCTCCTAAACAGGGGAGTCATTCTGGGGGCACTGTTTCTGACGCTGTTTCTTTTCTCTGTGCAGACAACCAACACAAGTCAATGTCTCCAGTATGGCCACCTGGGGGGAGGAAGCAACACTAGACAATGTGTCGGTCCTATTGTAGCCTGCTCCATCTGGTTGAATTTTCAGGAACTACCTGGACGGATGGTTCAATGCTACTAGCTGCTAATATTTTTCGTTCTTAGATATTCAGCAAAAATATTGATTGATTGAATTTGTTAAAAAAATATGTTATGAAAAAGATATGACATTAGATTTTATATACAAATATGATAACACAATACTATTGTGTGTTATTGTGTGTCAAAGATCAAATCATGGGTACAATGCATGGAGTCCATATGCGCCAACTTATCTTAGTCTTCAAGCACAGTCCTAGTCCTGCCGTGTAGGTAGGACAGCATGCATCACTCTGGTCACTACACTGGCCATCTGTGCATCCACATCTGTGGTACAATGATGTAGGCATGTAGGTTATCCCGCAGCAACGTTGACACAAAGCAGAGGGGGACCTTTGCTAAAAGTGGGTCTCCAGTTTAATGCATAACTTTGTTTTCTACATCCCAGCAATATTTCCTGTTTTATGCATAATGATGAGATTGTGGCATTTTAATCAGTCTATACGAAAAGAAATTCACCATGCAGGTCCTGCATTTATTTTTTCTTTGCAGGCCCCGCAAGTGTTTGTACTGAATAGGGCTGCCCTATACGTTACAATTATAAATGATAATTTTGATATGTAAATTACTGAAGCACATTGCAGAAAATATTCAAGCTATCTGTTTTATGCTGTGGAAACCTTTATAATGGTCAGATTTACAAGCTGTCAAAAATGGCATGTAGGCAGGGATCTCTAGAAGTCATTCGGGCCGGCAGTAGTCCTCTTTCTGCTAGACTGGCTGACCTTTTGCCGACTATAGCCGTCGTCTGGCAGTTTTTTGTATAGACTGTTTAATGCAACTACACTGATAAAATCAAAGCGTCTAAGGTTGTCAAATAGTTGTCTTGTAGGAAGACTTTTGGGTATTCTAAGTGACGGTCATAAAATAAACGAGTTAAAGGTTGTATTTCTGAGGACCTACCAGGTTACCATCCCACAAGACAACACTAGGCTCATCTAACTGACAATGTTAGCCCAGGCAGTGGCCCACTCCAAGTGACAAGTCTAAGGTCGTCAAATTCACAACCCCAGAACAGTTAACCCTTTATTGGCTGCAAACTGCTTTAAATGTGCTTGAATCCTTTTGTTAGCATAATGCATGAATGTAGCCCTGTGAGTCTATTTGCCAAGCCTGCATTCATGCACCTTTGGAATTAAATAAATCAACAGTTAGGCGAGTATATTAATCATTAGTTCATGTATTATGATCACATAGAGCATAGCACCTTAAAGCACTATGCAGCCCTTAGAGGGTTAACCTGTGCACTATAACCTCTACTTCACTGCAGGTGGAGCTAACTGGGTTCTGAGCCTAGGCATAATTGTTGTCCATGTTTATCTCTATTTCTGAGGTTTGTAGTAGCTAATTCATACAAACATAGAGGTATGTAGGTTAGGGTAATTCCTGCCATATCCCCAAGTCTATATTAAGAGTATTTCTACCCTTTAGTGACAGACTGTTAACACACATGTGGATGTCATACCAATGGGAGTTTCCTTGCAGCTATTGTACCATAGAAATAACCACAAAAGAGGTGTCTGTGCCCTACACATATTTGTTTTGTCTCAATAATATCAAAACATTGAATGCTTTACCTTTTCTAGCATCCCCAATAGATAGCTCTCAAGATTCTACATAACACGAATGTGTATTTACATGAATATGATTAAAATCAACATAGAAAGTATGCAATTCATTCCCGCACTTCATACAGAATGCAAGTTATACTGATGCCACCTACAGGGGGAATCCTGAATCAGGCCCTGATTGACGAGTCTCGGGCTGGCATGAGTCAGGTTTTGGGCTGGCACACACCAAGTGTATCTTCTATCTGACAACTACAGCTAGAGGACCCACTCTCTTGTCACTTAGAAGAGTCTGCAGACGAGTTTATTTTTTGAGTGTAAATGCATGTATTTTGACCAGAATGCGATGCTTAAAGGAAAGGAGTTGCCCACCCTGTTTCTGTAAACAGAGACACCTGAGGTTCATCTCAGTTGGTGCCCGTGATTGAACCACTATGGGATATGTCTCATAAATGCTGGGAAATGTTAATGGATATTTTAACACTATATCTTACAAATTTCCCGCATTTCTGTGCACATAGCCCCCATTTCAGCTATTTTGAAGCTTGCTGGTCAAAGACTACACCGGTCAAAGACTACACCTGGTCAAAGACTACACCCGGTCAAAGATGTTTCAATTGTTACAATCTCATGAGACACAGCCTATGCTTCCCATGAGGGTCTATAATGAGAGCAAAAAACTTCCAGAAACCTTTAACCCAGATTGTCACTGAGGTCTTATCACCGGCCCTACCCTGGAGCTCCGGCACAGACAGATCCGCAGAAACTGCCTACGGAAGCTGGCAGTGGTCGGGTAGTAAATCAGGAAATTAACGGCCGAGTTAATAACCGTCAAAGTATCCGAGGCAATGGCCACATAGAAACAGGGGCAGGGACAGTTAATGAGATCATCCACCTTTACCCCAACACAGACACCATTAAACAAGAAGCACAGCGGGTAGAAGACACTCATGATATGGCACAATAGGAAGATAAGGGCAATGATAAGCAGTGGGGTGGTGAGATTATCTGGGTTGTATATAGATTGGTGTTGATATCGATGTTGTTGTTGTGGACGTTGGTGGTTTTGTTGTTGTTGAGGGTGCTGTTGTTGTTGATGTTGATCCTGTTGGTGTTCCTGATATTGTTGATATTGTTCCAGATGCTGTAGTTGCTGTTGTTCTAGAGATTGATATTGTGCTGAATTTTGTTGGTGCTGTAGATGCTGTTGTTGCTGTTGTTGTTGATGATGCTGTTGACCTGTATCCTGCTCTTGGTGTTCATTGAGTTGTTGCTGTTGTTGTTGTTGCTGATGTTGCTTTGTTGTTGTCGTTTTTGTTGATGTATGTGGTTCTTGCTGATGTTGTTGCTGCTGTTGGCGTTGTTCTAATGGTTGACATTCTGGATGCTGTTGACCTGTATCCTGCTCTTGTTGTTGATTGAGTTGTTGTTGTTGATGTTGCTGTTGATGCTGTTGTTGCTGTTGCTGTGGATTTGAATCCTGCTCTTGCTGCTCCTGACCAGGAACAGCCACCCTCCTATGTGCCCTATAGGATAGGGATTGATGTTCCTCTGGATGTTGTTGATACTGTTGTTGTTCTACATGCTGCTGACTGTGTTGTTGCTGTTGATGGTGTTGCTGTTGATTCATACCCTGCTCTTGCCTCTCCTGATCAGGCACAGTCAGTCTCCTGTCTTGGTTGTGTTGTTTCTGCTGTTGTTGTTGCTGATGCTGTTGGTGTGGTTCGAAAGATTGTTGTTGTTCTGGATGCTGATGTTGTTGCTGAAACTGCTGACTCATACCCTGCTCTTGCCTCTCCTGACCAGGCCTCCTTTGCTCTTGTTGTTGTAGATGTTGTTGATTGTGTTGACTTGTTTCCTGCTCTTGCCTCTCCTGACCAGCCACAATCATCCCCCTGTGCCCCCTATAGGGTAAGGACTCCACACTATCAGTCACACTAGTGTTGGACACCTCTGTAGTCTCCCTATCCCTCCTGGTAGCCAGCACCAAGCTCCTAATAATGAGTCCAGTCATCACAGACATACTGACCAGGGGTACTGCATTCAGTACCAGCACCCCCAGTACCTTCTTATACACCAGCTGGTAGGAGTCTTTATACCAGAGGTCAGACTGCTCTAGGACAGGGTAGGTCTCGTTCAGTTTGTTGGTGTGGGGCTTAATCTGTACCTCAAAGAATTTGGGCACCATGAAGATGAAGGAGGCTAGTGCTATTGTGGCTACTGTGGTTCTGGACACTCTGGTGCTGGTCAGAAGGGATACTTTGAAGGGGGAGCACACGGCTAGATACCTGTTAGAGATAAGTAATACATTTTCTATAGTCAGACACTCACTATACTTTTTTTCAACAACCATTTATAAATATTGTTCATATTCTTCTAAGACATATTTGAATAATCAATGGTAGTCATCAATCTTCAAAATTCTGTTGGACACTGGTCGAAATATCATATTTTGAGCTTTTAATCATGTTCCTATGTGAACCATATAGTCAGGTGGTCAAAGGGCTATACCTTGCGCCGAAGTAGGACAGACTGATTTTGGTCAATTAGGGCATAGCGATTCAGAATCTGCCTGTTGCGCATTTTATGTTATTCCAGGTTGCTTTGCAACCACCTAGAATAAACAAAACTGCATAATAACATGTATATATATTGCTAAGATTCTGAATCACCATACCCTAATTGACCAAAATCAGTCAAAACATCTCTGCCCTACCTCGATGCAAGGTTCAGTCAGATATGGACCTTTGACTGCCTGACTAATAAGACATATATACATAGAGACTAATAAGACATACATTATTTAAAATAATCTTTGCAATTTTGATGGCCATATCTTGAAAAATGTATATTGCTCATGAGATGACTCAGAGAATTTGAGATTAGCCCAAATATCTCTTCCTGATTGCCCAACTGTAAGAGGACAGACCTGTGGAGAGTGACGAGGACGGTGTAGTACTTAGACGCTGCCAGGCACGCAGAACTCAGGGGGAAGATGTACCTGAAAGCACAAAACATATACAATAATTCCTTAGGTAAGTTTGTCCTTTTTTAAGTGTTTTATTGGGTTAAAGTAATACAATTAGAAGAAATGCATTATACTTAGCAACTGCGGATTGCATTTTTACACTTGGGATGTTTCGTTTGCTGTATTCTCGATGAGAATGTTTGAAATGCATCATCAATAGCTGCGATATATTTCATCGGTTTATGTCACGTATGTGTATTCTTTCATCAGAAAATACCACTTGCTAGGTACTGGTACATGAGGTTTTAGTTTAAGCGGGCTTTTCTTACACTGCAATGCAATTCCTATGGTTCATAGGCTCAATGCTTTTATAACGCTATCTTTTAGGTCAGCAGACCAAAAATGAGGGCATCAGTCAGGGCTAAAACCCCAGGTGTCCGCATTCAGAAGATTCAATAGTAATACATTAGTAATACATCAGTGTGACCCGTTTTAACGAAATGGGTCGGAAGTCACACTTTAAAAAGCCTAGATATGGTCTCTTGAATTAGTATAGGGTGGAAAAAAAATGAGTTCTACATGTCACATACCAAATGAAAGCTCCTGATGAGCTGTAAACGAATATGACAATATCATGACATTTAATGTGCAACTTCCTACTCATTTTGATAAAACGGGTCACTGATTCTAATGTATTTTTATCAACAAAGCCGGCTGTGCATGGAACCAAAGTACCCTTTGTCAAGGCTTGGGCACTTGGGAGCCGCCTCTTTGTTTTTACAACTTACATACTAAAATATGTGACTCACATACTGAATATGTGACTCACATACTGAATTAGAGAGTGACCTTAAGCTGGGTGATGCTGCCCTGGACCACCCAGACCACAGACAGGCTGTAGGTGACCAGGTACAGGAGGTCTCACCAAATTGATCCAAATTGAAAGTCTATGACCTGGTGCAATCTATGACCGGGTGCAATCTATGACCGGCTTCAAAGCAAATGGTTTGTTTATGACAGAAATAGGTGGAGAAAGTTAATAGATGTTTTAAGACTTTTTATTGCTAATTATCTTTTTTTATGCAGCTGCCCTGAATAAGCTATTTTCTTTCAAGCCGGTCATAGATTGCAACTGGTTATAGATTGCACCCGATCATCAATTTGGATTGATATGGTGAGACACAGCCAAAAGTAATTCACAAACTGAAGTAGGGAGTGACTTACATACTGAAGTAGGGGGTGACCTCAAGCTGGGTGATGCTGCCCTGGAGGCAGTAGTCACCTAGCACCACCCAGACCAGAGAGAGGCAGTACGTGACCATATATAAGAGTGACTTACATTTATACTGAAATAGGATTCACATTCTGAAATAGGGCTCACATATTTGAGTCGGGGTTGACCTTATGCTGGGTGATGCTGAGCCTGCGGCTAGTACAGTAGTCAAATCAACAGTGCGGCTTATAGTATCGGCCCAGGTTCGGGGTGCGGTATTGTTTATAACAATAGCACAATACTAGATTGACATTTTTCAGACTACATGTTTTGTGAAAGTTGGGAATGCAGCCATTATGCGAGTTAGGCTTAAAAGCGGAAATTTATGGTAGGTGTAAGGGTGACTGAAGTAGGACTTACATACTGAAGTAGGGGGTAACCTTAAGCTGGGTGATGCTGCCCTGGAGGCAGTAGTCAGCTAGCACCACCCAGACCACAGACAGACAGTAGGTGACCAGGTATAAGAGTGACTTACATTTATACTGAAATAGGACTCAAATTCTGAAATAGGGCGCACATACTGAAGTAGGGGTTGACCTTATGCTGGGGGATGCTGAGCTTGTGGTTAGTACACTAGATCGCCAGTGCGGCTTATATAGTATCGGCCCAGATTCGGGGTATTGATCTTAAGGGAATTGTTAATAACAATAGTACAATACTAGATTAATCATTTTCAGACCCTCTGTTTTCTCAAAGTTAGGAATGCAGCCAATATGCGAGTTAGGCTTAAACACGGAAGTTTTTAGTAGGTGTGAGGGTGACAGAAGTAGGGCTTACATACTGAAGTAGGGGGTGACTTACATACTGAAGTAGGGAGTGACCTTAAGCTGGGTGATGCTGCCCTGGAGGCAGTAGTCAGCTAGCACCACCCAGACCACAGACAGACAGTAGGTGACCAGGTATAAGAGGTCAGCCACCGCCAGGGCCTTCAGGAACAGGCAGGTCGCCACGCACACTGCACCGCTGGACCGCGTGAAGATGAGCACGCTGATAACATTACCGACCACACCCAGCACACACACTGCGCCACTCACACACCTGTAGGGGGAGAATGCCATGATGAATTAGAAAAAAACACTCGAATAAAAACACGAACTGCATCACTAACAATATGGATTTAATTCAATAGCAGATATGCTCATAATTATTGAAAATTTTCATCATGGTTTTCAAAAAATAAAAAGCAGTTTTTTCGAAAAATACTCTCTGCAATATGTGCCGAGTTGAGAGGTTAAATCTTACATCTCTATTTTGGTACATTGCAGAAAAGCCCACCCATTTTTCATGTTGCCTTCTATCGATTATACAAGTATATGCTAAATTGCATAATGTTGAAACAATATGCTAGTAAAGGGATAAACTCTCCTGTAGTGAGTGGTCAGTGAGTGATGTCACAAGTGATTCACAACCTGCCTTTACTCACTGAGTATACGCTAAAATGCATCATTTTACCATGGTCTGTATCCCACTAGACAGTCATGATGTAGTTTATAAATAACCCATCATCTTTATACACTTGTTATAAACCTGCTTTCCCCTCCTAAACATTATTGGAATTTATTAAGAAGGCCAAAATAGCCAATGAAATAAATGAAATAGAGAATACTAAATCGTCTCCACCAAGGGTATCCAATGATTGGCCCTTGAATGGTACTTAATTGGCTGTTCCAGGGTACTCAAGCTGGTGTGTATTACCAGGCAACCAATCAGAAAGTCGTTCAAACCAATCAGTGGGCATAGACTATCTGTCGAGACCAATCAATAGGCATCCACTATATATGCTTTGGGGTAGGGTTTGAATCACTTGTGACGTCACTATCAGAATGGAAGATCTTCCTTTTAATACCATATGCCACACCTTTCAACATGATGCATTTAGGCAGCCGCTTTATAGAACAAGTATAATCGATTGAAGTCAACATTAAAATCGGGTGGGCTTTTCTTTTAACTGGAGCGAACTTGTAAGCGCTGCACTGGTACATCATGCTAACTACCCTCCGTCATGATGTACAACCCTATAGCGCTGATTCCACCAACGCTACGTGACGGATCCGTCCATTTTTTGGACGGATCCATCCACTTTTTGGACGGATCCGTCCAGTGACGGGTTGGTGGAAGCCATTTTCCCCGTCATCGCCCCGCCAAAAGTGTGACGGAACCGTCAGAATGGCTTCCACCGGTCCGTCCGTCAACGGACGGACTGGTGGAAGCAGGAAAATGCCAATCCGTCCGTCAACGGGTGACGGATCCGTCACCATTTTGGCGGATCCGTCAACTGACGGGAATATTAAAAAAATTAGATATTTCCGTGCGTTGACGGAACCGTCCAAAAGTGTTCAATCCGTCTGGTTTTCCGTCAGGGCGCAGTGCTGCAGACTGGCGGGAAATTTCTGTACCTTTAATTCACGGCGCATACAACACGTGGCGCTGCTGGCGATGTTGTGTTTTGCCGTTTTCTGTTCACGTGACCTGCACTTCCGTCCGTACGCAAAGGACACAAAATGGCAACGAGAGGAGGGCGGAAAGGCGCCTCGGCGCAAAGCAAAAAGGAGGACAAAGCTCCTGGAAGGGGCAGGGGTGGAAAGAAACGGATCCCCCCGACCGAGGAGGAGGCGGTGCCGCCGGAGGAAACATCTGAGAAACCGGTAGGTCGGCCTAGACGCCGAAATGTTACAAAACAGCCAACCAAAATTACCCATGTCATGGCGGATTCCGTCTCAAACGCCTCCAGTGCAAGTGAGGACATAAAAACCAAAAAGACATTGGGCGTGAAACGAGGTGGCGCACACAGTAAAAAGCAGGCCACGCCACCGGAACAGACCCACACCCGTGCACACGCGGCGGTGGCCACTATGCCAGTTAGGACTGAGAAGGAACGCAAGTTAAAACAGAAGATTTTTGATATAATCAGACGTGGTGAAGAAAAGGAGCTCGCCATATTAAGGGGTGAGGATGTGTCCATCAATGATGACCTGGAGGAGGAAGCTGGACAATTTTTTATGCAATCAGATGATTCTGAGGATGCACCCAACATAAACCAACACAACCGGGGAAAGAATGAGCTGGCGGAAGGGGACGACTGTGCTCTACCTGGGAAGGCTCAGCAGGAGATAGATGCGCTGGAGGAGGAGGAAGAAGCCCTGGACATGACTAAAGGTAAAATTGTATGGTATATTATATGTGTTAAACCTGAAGCTAAAATATGTGAATGCAATTTATTTTTTTAAATGGAGTAGCGTTAATTAAATAGCAAAAAAAATTAAAAACTTTGAATCATTTCTGTGCCACAACACCTTAAAGAAATTTATATTTTCTCCTGTTAGTACTAACTCTGCATGCAGAACAGTAGTTGTTTTAATGACACAGTAACGTGTAATATTTTTTGCAGGCTCAATGCAGATGATAGAACACGATTCCAACGGGTTCCGCGACCCGTCAAAGAGCAATGACGACTATTGGGATGAAGATCCTACACGCGAACCAACCCTGTGCGAGTTATGGCAAGAGACACCGGGCTTGTACGACAAAAGTCAGAGGGCCAACATGACGGAAGACAAGGATACCATAATAAAACGTTTCTCCACAATACTAAAAGTTCCCCGTGAGTGTGCCCTTTTTAAAAAAACACAAAATTCATAAATATTATTCCAAATCAGGTAATAAGCTAGTTCTATTGTAGAAGGGAATGGTGTAATACCTTTTTTTGTAACTGTGTAATAAGTCATTTTATTTCCCTGAATATATGTCATAATGTATTACTTAATTAATTTGATTTAATCATTTTGCTTCACGTCACATGACTTTTTTTGGGATTTAATGCAATGTAGTATAATTTTTTAACAGCGGAGCAGATAATGCTGAGAATGAACGCCATAAGGAACTTGTTTCAAAAGATGCATCGGGTTGCTAAGAGCGGGATGGAACCGGTGGGACAGACCAAACGCCAGAAGGAGGTGTTGAGGTTGGCTTGGTTTCTACGCAACCACATTTCCGTCGCGGACACCCTCACGTGCTACAAAAGGGTCAGCCCTCGACACAACTCTACCCCTAGGAGGAAGAAGGAGCAGGAGCAGCAGGTATGTAGTCCCACTCCATATAACTGGAAAAAAAATTGAAAAAAATATATAAATTACATTTATGTAGCCCTCCATTTGTTATAGTAAAGTAACAGGATACCGGTACATGATATTGTATTATGTCACATGCAACTTACTTTGTGAATAAAGTATATATGGGATGAGGTACAACTCTACCTTATTTTTCAAAAAATAATTAATTCCATAAAGATATACTGTAATGCCTATTTTTTTTATATTTTTCAGAACCTGTTCAACAACAGCTTGACCCCAATAGACAATACTGCCGCTGCACTGACGCAATCAGAAAAGCGATCAGGGGACGAGGAGATAGAGGAAGTGGACTGTGAAATTCTGCCAAACACCAAGCACTTCAGTCGTAATGACCGTATTAGCACAAAGGAGGGAGTAGCTGTGTCAGCAAAACGGTCTCTCAGGTTAGGAGTGCAAGAGGAAGCGCCCCCTACCAAAAAGACCAAGAACCCTGCACAACAGGTAAAAAGTTCTGCCAAAGGTAAGCCTTGCACCACTGCTGATGTGAAAGGCACCACACCTGCCAGCCCGTACAACTTCACTTCCGCTGCTCAACGTAAAGCTATGATGGTGGGGAAGCAGCGGAAAGTGGGTGAGACCTCCCGTCCATATGACACAAGTGTCACGACACAGGACTGGTATGACAGTAGTGGACCTTCAGCAAGAAAGGCAAAGGAGGAGGAGAAGAAAAAAGGTGAAAAAGAGAAGGAGAAAGAATTAACACAAATTATGATAGACAGGAACAAGGCTATACAGAGCATGAGTGATGGGATTGAACGTTGGAGGCAGGATGCTGCTGTGCCCTCAACTGCACGCCCCCCCCCCCTCAAGAGGAAACACCTGAGCAGACGTGGGCCCGCAGCCTCATCCCATATCTGATGTCCATGGAGGAGGATACGCGTGACGAATTCATGGTCCATGTGCTGTCCATTGCAGTCAAGGCCAAGAAGGGGAAATGGGTCCCTTCAACATAAACTGGACTTTTGTTTGTACTATATGACATAGAAATTTACCTCATGTTGCCCGGTGGGTACAACAGAAATATTTCATTTTTTGTGAAATATTAGATCTCAAGTATTTGACAGTATTTGCCTGATTCACGTGATATCCCGTGTTGCCATGAAAAAAGCCAAAATGGGTGCTTGATTGTTTATACTACATTGTGAGTAATATATCTGTTTTACATGTATCCAAGAACAAGGTGCTTTAATATAGAACTTAAGAAAGTTGTTGGACGGATTCAGAAAAAGGGTCTGCCAAAAATGATGTGTCTAGTTTTGATGAGGTTCAAGAAGGAGGATGCTTATTTTATTTAAAAGGATAGTTGTTTGACGGATTTGGAAACCACATCTGGTGTATGATATATAGTACATATTTATTCTATATGTGTTCTTTTATACCCCAAAAAAGTTGTATCACGTGCAATAAGGGAGATTTTCTGTATTTTGTCCATTTACTTTTGTAGAAAGCAACAAGAGAGAGATGGGAGTAAATTGTAATGCATGACAAGAATATCTTTTATTTTCGTTCATTTTCAAATCAAACATGTGAGCTGTGCAGCTGTATTTTGTCATATCGTTATCTAGTTTAACTGCAGCTCACATTTTATTTGTATTTCTTCGTCTGTGTCATGTATGCCACGTTGGGCTGTTATATACTTAAGCTATATTATATCCAGATCCTGGTACACTAGTATATAAAGTGTAAACAGAAATACAACAGTTCTAGACATATATTGGTATCATATGACTTGATGTTGATTTAATATGACACCGGTATACAAGTGACGTGACGTATATATATCTTAAACTAGTTGAACAAAGTAGGATGTTCCTCTGTTGATCAGCTTAACATTAAGTCAGTACCGGCATACTGCAGCATTCCATATCAGGACACAACACGTGCAGTGACGTAAATGTTGTTTTAACTAGTTCTATACTGCACCTCATTCATACTTCAATCATTTCAATATTAAGTCACTACCGGTACAGTGGAGAATTTTATCTCAGCTCACAACACAGAATTATGTTGCACTCCGTCCCCGTCACTTCAACTGACGTAATACATGCACTATATATGGGGGTATTTGACAACATGTCTAGCTTTAAAATATAGGTATATCCCGGTGTCATTTATATACATGTAACTGCTATAAAACTTTATGTTCATGTTTTACTTAAAGTACCGGGACAACGCTATATTTGAAAACATTTGCATGAGTTGCTGAAATCATTCCAGCCAAAAGATGAACGGGTGTTTAATGTACAACACTTGATGTGATTCTGTTTTGCTTGACTTTGAAAATAAGATATAAAAGTTCTTGTTATATTTTGTAACCTGTTGTGTCCCATTTGTATATAGATGAAAAGTGGGCAGAAAATATATCATGTATGAATTAGTGTAGATTAAAATCCATTTTAGAATGAAATTTTAAATAGGGAAAAGTTATTTGAAATGAACCTTTTGATACTGTAGTGCTAAGTATGAGTCAGGGGACAAAGTGTGTGGGTATTGCTTCACCGGGTGAAGAAAAAGTCATGCCTCAACACCACGTTGTACTGATGCCTCAGCTCCCCTTCTTTGGTGAGACACCAGTCTGCCAAATCCGCCCGCATTTTCTTAACCTCCCACTTCCTGTTCCGTGCAGCTGAAGGCTGCCCTCCTGGTAGAGATGCCTCTCCCCGCCACACTTCTCTGTGCTGACGGTAGTCCCGGTCCTCCCAGTCTGTGGCCTCTTTTGGTACATAGGCTGCAGCAGCGTTCTTCCTCAAATAATTATGTAGAACAATGCATGCCATAATCACAATGTTAGCGTTTTCCGGCTCCATCTCGATTTCACGTCTCAAAATTCTGAAGCGCGTTGCTAAAATTCCAAATGCATTCTCAACTATGCCCCGACATCGAGACAACCTGTAATTGAAAATGCGTTGTGGCATGGTGAGGTCTGCGGAGGGGAAGGGCTTCATCAGATGCATGTCCATTTCGAAGGCGTCATCCCCTACAAAGTAGTAGTGGAGTAATCCTTTGAATCCTGGGAAAGGTGCCGGGTCTGGTATCCCCAGCGGATTGCCTTCTTTGGTGATGTCCTGACAAAACGCTGAATATTTCCATATGCTGGAGTCACCAGATCTGCCTTCCGACCCTAGTCGACGAACATGAAGGAGTAGTCTGCGTCAACTAACGCAAACAGCACCACTGAGTAGAAATTCTTATAGTTCCAATACAAGGATCCTGACTTCTTGGGGCGGGTAATACGGACATGCTTGCCGTCTAGTGCTTCCAGCACATGGGGCATGTTCCACCTGTCATGGAACATTTTACTGACGTGCAGCCACTCCTCCTTTGTACTGGGGGGCTGCAAGATATAACATGTTATATGATTTTAGTTTTTCCCTTTTTTGTTGGAATATTTAGCATCTTTTTACTGACATGGCCTACTACATGTTTTTGGGGATGTTTTAATTTATTTTTAGCCTTTCTTTATTGACATGGCCTACTTCATTTTTTGGGTTTTTTTTTTTGTTTAATTTTAATTTTAAACCAAAAAAAAGATATATATTTTTTTTTATTCACCTTGAGGTACTCCTCGTGTAGGCAAGCATATATTGCTTTGCATGTGTCCTGTTTCACGGGGAGCACTGTAGAATGTCCAACCAGGTAAGACTGTGCCAGGGTATCCACGCTGTCACCACGCGTCAGGTAACGCATAGTGAGGGATAGACGCTCTTCAGGAGTCACACACTTCCTGTAATTGGTGTCGTTGTATTGGATCAAAGGACGGACGCGGTCCAGTAACTCCTTGTATACTGTAGCAGGCATGCGTGTTGTCTTGCGGAAAGTGGTGTGACACCCCAACTGAAATAAGCACAAAAGCAGGGATTTTATTACATGTTTTTTTAATTTTTAATTTTAATTATTTATTTCATTTGCATTTAAAAAATATATTTCATTTCAAAACATGTAGATTCATTTTTACATTTCCTGTTGCTGGTATTGTTCACAGTAAGGAACCAACTTACCCTAAGGAAGTCGGACTCTAATTTGGCTAGTGTGTTCCTCTGGGTGTAGTCTGTACGGGCGTTCAGGTAGGGGGACATCCAAAATTCATGTGTCCTGCGCCTTTTCGCCATGCGTTCCATCAACACAGCTTCATCTTCGTCAACGGACATCAGGACTGCCACCGCGGCGGAAATGAGTTCAGCACGGTGCACATCCTCCCGTACGGGGGGGTTGTTAAAACGCCACATGTCTGCCATAATGCTGCTGGAGGAAACGTGCTCTGTACAACCTTCCTGCTCTGTTTGACACTGCCGCGTTTTTACGGACACAGATCACGTGATTAGATCATGTGACTTCCACTGCTCCATACACAAAGAACTGGACGGATCTGTCCAGAATGGACGGATCCGTTGACGGACGGAATCAGTGGAAGCAGAAAGTGGACGGATCCGTCCAAATTGGACGGATTTGAGTAATCCGTTGACGGACGGATAGGACGGGGAAATGGACGGATCCGTCACGTAGCGTTGGTGGAATCAGCGCTTATAGGTTCAAATTGAAAGTGGCCTTACCCCATCATGGCGAACTTGTAGCCCCTGCATGTTGGTGAGTCTGCAGGTAGTTGTAGTGGACTGAGGAGAGAGGCGTTACAGGAGACTGGAATCATGCCTGCGGTTGGTACGGGATGTTGAGAAGGTGGAAGTCTGGCCTCGTAGAAGACCTACACTGTAAAAATATCCCGTTGAAATTACAGAGAATCACGGTCAAGTTTGATGATGTGTCACCGTTAAATTGCGATCTATGATGAGACAGTAAAATTCACTATTATTACATTAATCATCCATAAATCAGTGCAGTGAAATCCCTTCATTTCATTGACAGTGAATTTCATTTTAAATGTTTGCCTACCAGCCTGGTAGATATAGAAACTTTAGCCAACAGTATTCAAAGCTGTCACTTTAAGACATATCTCAATATGTTCAAACTGTGATAATGTCCAATTACGTCATTAATCACAGGATGAATCTTGAAACCTTTGGCACATTGTAGATGATAAATATATAATTTCCCTTTTCGTATCACTGGCAATTAGAATTATACATATTCAATCTACTCTCTGGTTGCTTTGTAACAATCCAAGAATACCTTTGCTCATGGATCATTTTATGTTGCTATGAGGCATTCAGTTATGCCTCCTATGGCTTAATATCTACAGGCATTGAATTAAATTGATATTATTAAATATACCAATGACTGTCAAGAAACAATAATAATCATCATCAAATGTCAATGATAATGATGAAACACCTTTAAATGACAACAGGAAAGCTCCTTATTTTAAGCAATATTTGTCAAAGTGTAGACAAAAGATGATGAGGAGATTGATGTTATAATGGCATTGACTCACGGAATAGCATATTTTGTTATGACGGTGTAAATCTCGTTAATCCTTCTGTTTATATTGGCCAAGGTACTACAAGAGTTGCATTTTATTGCATTACATAGGATATTGCTTGTCTATTGCTTGTGTTCTCAGAAATAGAATTTGTAAAGACAAAACAAACACTTACCCTAATACTTGTTAGTGTATCCTAATGGCTATAGATACTGCTATACCTCTATAAATGTGCTACTACTGTGCAGTAGCATGTATCTGATTTCTGTGATGATAAAACCAGAGACTGATTATCATAATTAACGCTCTTATCAGGAGCTCTCCTGGCAACCTGTAATAAGTACTCACAGAGAGTAGAGACAGCGTCAAAAGGGAGTCCAGGTTTCCTCCAGACTGACTCCCCTGTTTACGGGAGCCCAGGTGACTCTCTGGCTGACCTAAGGGAGTCACCTGGGGGAGTCATATGACCCAGAGAGCTACATGACTCCCCCAGGTGACTCCCTTAGGTCAACTAAAGAGTCAGTTAGACTCCCTTAGGCGACCAGGGCTCCCCTAGAGAGGGGAGTCATTCTGGAGGCAACCTGGACTCCCTTTTGACTCTGTTTTTTTTCTATATGTTGTATCCGTGTGTGGCAGTGCATTGTGTGTGCTGGGGTCGCTGAAGGGGCAGTGGATTACCGCAAACAGATATGGTGATATTAATAACCCATTACCTAAGGGCGTGCTCATTTCTTTGACAAAAGGAGGGCGGATTGAAATTATTTACCCCCCCCCCTGGGTTGCAAATGCACTGGCTTTTTCTCTGAACACAGGTGACCCCCCCCCCCCCACCCCTGTCTTTAACACCGGTCGAATTTCTCGGCTCCCCCCCCCCCACACCTTGTCAGGGGGTCCAGATTTTCCCCTGGATTTGAGATTGCCCCCTACCCTACCCCCAAATACACCACCCCCTTCCTCCTCCCACCTGTTTAACCCTTTATGGACAGATGTCACTGAAAAATGACATATGTCGTCATGATGCACCAATGCTGCCCCAGCGAGTAACTCACCAGTGTTGCATTGGTGCATCATGCCGACCCTATGGGAGCATCCCATAGAGTCGGCATGATGCTTGAATGAAGCACTGGCGAGTTACTCACCAGGGCTGCATTCATGCATCATGAAGACAAAGGGCATAGCACATTAAAGCACTATACCGTCCTTAAAAGGTTTTAAAAAAAATGCACACGCCCCTGAGGTCAATAAATACCAAGTGTGCTGCATGTAAAGAAAGTGTTCCATCAAACCTGATGCCAAAAAGGACATGATTAAAGCCCACTTAGTCCCCTCACTGATTGCATAAGTATGGACGTTACCATGGTTACACAAATATTGCTGACATCCATGGATAACTCAATCAACTCGTGAGAACAAGGCCCTATCCAACGTAGCTACTTGATAGATATCCTTTATAAATACAAGACTATGGATTCAATAATAATAAATCAGAAAGCTTGCCATTGTACATAATAGTCTGGGAGTATGATTTCGGAATGGCTTTAAAACCTTCCAGGGGCATGTTAGAATAAACTTTGAAACTGATGCTCTGAACACAATTGTGGGCTTAGATTCCTAAAAGTGGCATAATCACCGATCGTATCCCACTCACAATTCTAATACTGTTCTAATCTACTATGTGGTTAAGTGAGAGTGGTGAAAATGCCCCTCTAAGGGAGAGGTTTTGGCCTGAAATTAAGAGCAGTTTACATATGCAGTGGCAAAATAATTTGATATTCTCATTTCAGAATGCATCCCTGGTTACCTTGGCAACATAGTTACCATGGAAACGAGGATATTAATATCGTCTGAAAATTGAATTTCTCAAAATGAATATTTTATTTCAAATTATTGGTGCCCATAAATGATTTCACGGTTTTCACGATCGTTACACCAACCTCCCGTAAAACCTCGCGGATAAGCCGCGGCTAGTATGCGAGTCAGATTGGGGGTGCGGCTTAAAGCATGGACCCAGGTTCAGGGTGCGGCTTATACACAGGTTTTTGCTACTATGGCACAGTACTAAAAGGCACCATGAGCAGATCCCTGGTGCGGCTTATAGGATCGGCGGGTGCGGGTTATACGCAACTTAGGCTTAAACGAGAGGTTTTACGGTAGTTACCGTAGCAATCACATTCAGAATCAGAACAACAGGTGGCACCCTTAAGCAATGACCAGGAGTGCAAACACCTGTGGGAGAAATACCCACAAGAAGGCAGTGTAAGGATCATGAACCATCACATGTATGAGGCTCTGTCTCACGAACTTGGGCCACTGTTTTCGTCTCTGACCGGGTGCCATCTCTGACCGGTTGCCATCTCTGACCGGCCTGAGTGGAAACGATTTATTTAGGGCAGATGTAGATAGAATTTGGCTGAAAATGTTATGGATGTTAGCTCTTTAAACAAGTAATTAATTACCTATTTTTATCATCATCTGCCCTAAATAACCCGTTTTTATTCAGGCCGGTCAGAGATGGCACCCGGTCAGAGATGGCACCCGGTCAGAGCTGGCACCCGGTGAGACGAAAACATTGGCCCAAGTTCGTGAGACAGAGCCATTAGCTATAATAGGTTCAATAGGCCTGGATACAATCATGTGTATCTGCTGCTGAAAGTGCTCTAATTTCAGGATTTCAGAAAAAAAAGACCATGTCAACTGAAAAGAGGTGAATTTTCCCATACACAGACATTTCTCTACAATGTATCAGACACGAATGTGATGTTGTATCTGATAATGGGAGATTCATTGTCCAGGTAGTGGGTAGTGAATAGTCATTGCTGACCACAGATCCCAACTCCCAAACCCCTCACACACATCACTCACACACCTCCCTGACCAACCCCCTTACTAACCTCACCTCACAGCTCGCTCTCCACACTCGCCCTCACTCCTAGGCTAACCGCCGTCAACACCACTACTCTTCCCCACCCACCCTCATCTCATATGATATAGCCATACAATAGTCATATAAATATCAAAACATAATCATAATCAAATAATCTTCAGTTAATTACTCTACCCATCTATTTTATTCACCAATCAACTGTATGTTATCAATGTTTACAAATGTCTATTACATTCTTATTGTATTATGTGTATACCGGTTGTCTCTACTTTTAACCTTTAAAGTTTATACTACTACATTAAACTTTAAATACCCAAGCCTGCCTGCTTCTCTTCATTTACCTGTGGGGATCAGTAATGTGGGTCTAACATTGAGTAAGTAACACATGCGCTCGTATTACAACAATGTGGGAATTCCTACAGCCTGCTGAGCTGAGGAGAAAGACCTGGGTCCTTTAGTTCATAATTCAAAAAGTTGATACATTCCCATCATGGGCCCTTGGTCCCATGATTAATGAATGGTACATTAAGGATCACTTAAGGTGGGGCTCCACTAACCGATCTTGTTCTCAGATCGGGGCTATTCTCACGAATCTGGCTCAGTTATATACCATGACAATGATATACAGTAGACAGGGACTATGTTTACAAAAGATGTCTTTGTTTATAAACAATGTGGAAAATAGAATTGCCAAGGCTATGTAACACAATTTAGGTCCCAATTTAAGCTCCGATTTTGCATCTCAGGCCAATCTGGGCATCCGATCTCACATCAAACAGGTTTGATTTTCATTTGTCTGATGCTCCCCCATTCAAAGGGCTCTAATTGGCCGATTTATGCACAATAACAGATAGAAAATTTGTGTTTGTTTTGATTTGATCAGACTGTAAAGACCTATAGGCTATATGATTGGTTCGTGAGAATGACCCAAAAAATCGGGTAGTGAAGTCCCAGCTTTGATTGTATGCAAACCTCCTGGCACTGTGAACACATGCTGATACATGTGCCTATTAAATACACCCACAAAAAAAGAAAAAAAAGGAATCACCACACCAAACCAGCGTTTTAGCATTTGATATGGTAAGACATTTAATCCGTACTTTGCATTATGAAGATAGAGTATACAAACACAAAAAGTAGTTCCTTGCCTTAGTTAATACCTTCAATAATGCATGATGCCGACAACTGGTATGCATATAATACATTATTAAAGCAGTATGAGTGCATTAATTTGTCTAAGCTAGATGTAGCAGGTGCCTCATTTGCGGCTTAGGAACCTTTAAGGAATGTAGAAACCAAATGGGCATGGCGTGCAATTAGCCATTAGGGCGATACTGACACTGTGACAGCTGCGGAACTCAGTCATCCATAAAATCTAGCATATTCGGGCCCCTTCATTTTTTTGCTCTTATTTTTGTGGGGGGGGGGGGGGGTCCCCAATGTGCTATGTCGATTTTGATAAAATCTATCAAAATCATTTAATGCCATGCATGTCGCCATATCGATTGAAAGAAATACTTCATGTCCCTATCTAATTATTCCTCATATCCCATGTAACTATATGTCTAAGGCCAAAATTGGCCCATGTTGCCTTGTGGATTTTGAGGGTCTAGGGCCATCTATTCAACCTGTATTTCGTAATTCGCATGTGCTGGGCATATAGGGTAAACTGACCTAAAGGTAACCACGTACCGTGAGATGTCCACCTCAATTCTGTAGTCATTCATGCATGATAAGCCCTGTTTTTGTGTATCATAGTACACTTCAAGTGATACCCGTTCCTGCAAAGGACAAATAAAGACAATATGATACATAAATAACTACAAAATTAGGGTGGATATTTCCTGGTACGTGGTTACCTTTATGTCAGTCTACCCTAATTTATATGTCAATGTTTTCCAGGTCACTGAACATGAAGATTGGCCCTCATGCAGCCATTTGAAAGCATAGTAACACGTGAGCTTTTTTGCTGAAAGGTGGTGAGAAAAATTCCCCGACCCGGTAAGGGGGTCGACATGTTTTTTACTGCCCCCTGTTGTTAAAAAAATTATCACCCGCTAAATTTGATGTGGTGTTCATAAACATAGTATACTATAGAAAACGTAGGGGGTGCTCTCCCCCGCCCCTCTGATGCCCCCGGCCCCCGAACTCCCATACATGTCCATTTTGACACCATCCTTGTTACTGAAAACGCGGAAAAGGGGTGCATTGACAAAGGGGTGCACTGGCAAATATTTGTCAATTCCGTGTAAAGGGGTGCATTTTACACTGACTCCACAGTGAGAGGGTATATCTGACCCAGACTTCTCAGGCAAGGGTGTATTCGACACTGACTCCTGGAGTCCACAGAGAGGGGATCTTATCCTCAGTAGACACATAGGACAGGCTTATATTTCTTATGAAAAGGTTGGGATTTTCAAAAGTGTTAGCGTTATACCAAAAATGGGGTACTTTTTAGGCTCCTAAAATCCGCAATTTTATCATGAAAAAGGGTACCCATTTTTACTCCAAAATCCGTGGAATGGGGTATAATTGACAACCCATAAAGAGGATGGTGTCTGTACATATGTTTGGGGGTGCGGGGGCCGGGCTAATTCCCCCCTAATCCGACCCCCCCCCCTCCCGTCCACCCTCGTGTCTTGCCCTGGCTGTATGGTCACACGTGGGGTGACATGCAGGTGACATGCAGGTAAAATTTGGATTACCCTCCCCCCCCCAACCTTCCCCCACCCTATACTGCCCGACGGCCAGCCTCAGTAAAAACCAGACCCCACTGGGGAAGAGAGCTATTGTGTGTGCTGGGTGTGGGGGACTGTATACCAACGTCCCCAAGCAGCCTCCGAGACGTTGGTCAAGGTTGATCCTTCCACTCAGTATACTGTTGCCCTGGACTGCTTTGCTGTTACCCAACTGCGACATCACTGGTCAACCAACTTGTTCCCAAGTCTTTTTTTTCCAGTAGACCTGCAAGACGTCCCAGGTAGGTTTTCAATTCAATAATTATAATGTCTGATTTTTTCTTCTTCTGATCGGCCCATGTTCTGTGCAAATACATGATGCAACAAGGGACGAACCTGCAGAGTCACTAGACGCCACCCATTCTGTGTGTAATCTAACATCGCCACTTATTCTTAGTCTTAAAGTCTTAATAGTACTCACCATTTGAAAAGAAGTACAGGGGTTGGGGGGCAGAGCACCCCATATCAACCTAAGATGCCATCCATAATTAAGATTACGCCAGAAGTGGCGATTTAAGATTACGCCAGTTTTAAGATTACGCAGAGAATGGGCGGTGTCTAGTAGCCCTGCAGGTTCGTCCCAACGTGCATATATGATAGCTCTCCTGGGTGCAAGGACCCTTAGAGCGCAATCTGAACCTATAATCTTATATCTTAATATATAATCTGATATCCTCCCTTATATCTGTCACCTAGTGTCACATACCCACACTATGCTCCCTGACATTTGCCTTTATGGCTGTGTCTCACGACCTTGGGCCAATGTTTTTGTCTCTGACTGGGTGCCGTCTCTGACCATGTGCCGTCTCTGACCATGTGCCGTCTCTGACCGGCTTGGCTTGATAAGGTCAAAATACCAACAGCAGGAGGATAATTATAATCATAATTACAATTATATGACGACTGCCAAAACGTTTTTACAAATCCTTATAAATATGAGTGTAAATCTTTTTAAAACACCTTTTTTCTGACACCTGGTCAGAGACGGCACCTGGTCAGAGATGGCACCTGGTCAGAGACGGCACCCGGTCAGAGACAAAAACATTGGCCCAAGGTCGTGAGACACAGCCTTTATATTACATACCCTACACCCAGATGAGACAACATAAACATAGAAAGAAAAGAAAAAGAAGAAAAAAGGGGGTTTGGGGGAAGAGGCCCCCCATTATATACTAGTTAACTATTCTATCGTACAATAGACTATGTAGGCTTATCACTACTAGTGGCACCATCTTCATTTGCTTAGTAATATTTTTAAGATAGTCTAAAAGTTTAAGATAGGATTAAGATTGCGCTCTGAACGTTTGTCCGCGCAGGAGAGCTGTCACGGACGTGCATGTTTTGTAGTTACTAAAGGGGGTGAAGAGGGATACCCCCCGCCTCCAGGTCACAGAAACGATTTATTTTTCATTAGAGAGTGCTCATTTTTTAAGAACAGGGGGGTGGTGGATTTGGGGGGGGGTAAAAAATTTGGACCCCTTGACCCGGGGGGGGTAAAAAATTGAGACCCCTCTTGGGGGGGTCAAAAAAATTCAACCTGTTTTGAGGGAAAAAGCCTGCGCGTTACTATGCTACAAAGGGGCACGCATGCGCGCAATTTTCGGCCTGCCGGGGGGGGAATTTCGATCCCTCTAGGGGGGGTGAAAAGATTTTGCACGCTCTGCGCGAAATCTCACCGCCCCCCCCCACTGTTGTTAAAAAATGAGCACTCCCTTAAAGGGCTGATTACAAAGTCGCTTTATAATTTTCAGGAAATTTATTTTATTACATATTAGTATGGTAATTTTTAGAACCAGCAGGTCACATATTGTGGGGTACAGGTCACAAAAGTGAAAGACTATGTCTGCAACCACATTTATATATACTGAAAACCTAGGGAGTGATCTTTTTTTAACAACAGTGGGGGGTGGTGGTTTTTGGGGGGGCAAAAAAAAATGGAACCCTCGACCGGGGGGGGGGGAAATTTAGACCCCTTGACCGGGGGGGTATAAAAGATTTTGCACGCTCCACGCGGACCCCCCCCCCCTGTTGTTAACAAATGATCACTCCCCTAGGTCTCTAGAAAGGTAATCAGTGTTGATGACTTTGGGTGATCAATCCTCGTTGATGACCTACACTCTCAGAAAAGTGGTTTTAGCGACAATGACGCTGACTTTTCTGAGAGTGTAGGTTATCTACAAGGATTGACCACCCTATCAAATATCGACGATAGACACTCTTTTGACTCTTTTGTGTTGCACAAGGAGTGGTATACAAAATTTATATCATCATTGGCTTCTTTTTCTCTTCCAGACTTGGAGAGGTGGGCAGCCACAGGGCTACACTGATATTCCTAGGCTCCCTATACGCCCAACCTCTCAGTCACTAGTGCCAAACCTAGTTAGTCATTTTTTGACTCCCTATACGACCAACCTAGGTCAGTTATTGTTGTCAGGTTGGTCAGTTCTGACCAACCCACCTTAGTCTTTTTTTCCCAGGGGGAGCCACGGGGTGGTCATGACAGGTGGCCCCAACTAGTGGTATACAAATGCAACACACCAATGATGAACCTAGGTTTGCCACTACTGACTGACCCCTCGGTCATTTTTGAATATAACTTTGCCATTATGACTAACACTCATATGACCAACCTAGGATAGTCCGTACTGACTAACCCTTTCAATCTATGGATTTTCAGTGTACTGTGCTCTTCAAGGTGATGGCGGCAGGTGAGTTGGGACGGAACCAGCTGGATTCTTGTACCTCTCTAGCGTGTGCCTGGAACAATGACTATTGTGAGATCGTTGGGGCAGAGTTAATTGACAGAAAAGACTTCAGGAGACCTACACTTGGCAAGGTAAGTGCCGGTAAATTACCTAAAAGTATTCCCCTTGCGTAGGCTATGGATACCAATTTATTTTTTGAAAATACGAGATTCACTATGCTTAAGTATAGGAAGGGCTGTATGCCCCTAACTGTTCAATGTGGCCGTATTCAATGGGCTAAGAAAAAGCTGTCTTTTTTCGTTAAATGGCTTCAAATAAAAAAAAGTAAATGCAAATGCCAAATACATTGATACCTATCTGACATATTTAATCAGTGGGGGCTGGGGCATATTCCACTCAGCCTGCGGTTTTGTGGAATATGGCCCCAGCCCCCACTCGTAATATATGGCAGAGACGGTATCAATGGGCGCGCGTTTGCATTTGTCTATAAATTTATTGTATATACATTCTATGTTGCATGGTACATACTTTATCACCATGTCACCAGAAAGGAAAATCACTGGTCGAAAGAGACCACTTTTTATTTACATTTTTGTGTTGATCTGCTGAACGGAAATGATGTTCTATAATCATATCAACCTGTGATATGCAGAAATTAGTAGAAATTCGTTCATCGGCCAAGTTAGTTCTTTATCTATTCTGCAATGTTCTATTTAATTAAGTTATGGAAGAAAAATAGGCGGAAGCGTGCCCATAGCAGATCCAGTTGCAGATCCAGTCCTGACAGTGCCCCTGGTAAGAAGCCATTTGCAGTGAAATCCCTCATGCTACAATATATATCTCTCTACCAACTGCTACGTTAGAAGGAATGTGAAGAGTTTGGTTGCAAAATGCAATAAATCCAGCTCAGCATCGACGCATATATAGTGGGTTTTTTTAAGATACCCTACACTTACAGTCCACAATATTCTGTACTGCGCAGACCATATTGAACATCGACCACTTTGTGAAAATTGTCTCCAGATTATATTTAAGGATCCCAAACCTACCACTTATTCCCAGTTTTTAACTTCCCTTTATTCTGTGTGTTGGAGTGGAACTGCAGTCACATTACTTGCTTTACATACGGTTTGTTCTAATTCAGATGAGGTTGCATCCGAAGTGTTCCTGTACGATGAACCACACACTAAACTACTGGAAGATATTCAGTCAATCGTAGATGTCTCTGTTAAGGATGAGCAGCTGCCAATAAACATCTTTCAACGGATCCGCACATCGGTTACGGCAACGCAAAGCACTATGATCCTTAACAACACACTACTCCAAGCGACTAGCCATCGATGGCTGACAGTAAGAAAGAGTCGCATCACTGCTTCCAATATGGGGGCTGTCTATGAGTGAGTTGAATGTTAGAATAGCAGGGCCAATCACAGTGGCCCAGAAGGGCTAAATGGATAGAAAAGTGAAAAGTGGAAATCAAAAAGTGAAAAATGAAAATCAAAAAGTGAAAATCAAAAAGTGAAAATCAAAAGTGAAAACCAAAAAGTGAAAACCAAAAAGTGAAAACCAAAAAGTGAAAACCAAAAAGTGAAAAGTGGTTTGAGGTTTGAGGTTTCTACTTTCAGAGTCACACTGTCAATCTGTCAACAGCTTGTGACAGGTATCACTTAGCATTGGGGTATGAAGCCAGAGAAGGCCAGTAGGGTAGGTTCACCACTTTCAACCGGTCTGATCTATGTTTTTTCATGAGCTACCTTTCAGGTCTAATTGCTCCTAGAGTTTTTTGTGCATATCCTTCAGAATTGAACCAAACATTAGGTATTTCTCTGGGGAATAACATTCATGATGTCTTACAATGCCATATATCAGTTTACAGCATTTAATTCCATGATTTATCAGAGGATTCAGAATTGCCCCTTTTCACCCTAAGTCAGCCAAGACGCACCTTGAGTCAGCCATATTACAACCACCAGAATATGTGGAATAGACCAGTGATTTCCTGATTGGATTGGCTGACATCAATGCATGCATCATATATCAATATTTTACAACTAACAATAGAGAAGAAAACTATTTATTGAATATGGGATAATCGAGACAAAGTCAGTACTGTACCTCAGGTGAATACAACTGCATTATGAGCTATCAATACAAGTAAATATTACTTGTATGAGCAATGAGGAATAAATATAACATTATAGACATGCAGTATGGACTTCTATTGAATATATCAGGGGCTCTGCCCCCTTACCCCCTTTTCCCACCTCTTTTTGTGTTTCACCCTTGCCCTCTATACACTACACAAGTAGGTCTACTATCCTTAATCCTTTAGTAGAAGAGGATATTCTGGAAGGAGGAGGTATTCACAAGGGTAGGGGGAGAGTTCTTAGACAAAAATTCAGGGTGAGAGAATTCCAGGGGGGATTCCAGAGAAGAAAATCCCATGGTTGACTTAAAGTATGAGGTGGCTGACTTAGGGTGAATTCATGGCTGACTTAAGGTGAAATGGGTATACCTTATGAAATCAGTCCTAAATATAACTTAGGAAATTAATTTTGCTCAATAAAGTCATGATTTGTGTAATTTAGATACATATCCAGCTCACAAACCTAAGCAACACTGTGTACAAAAGGGACAAATACTTCAAATCAACTATCAAGGAGTATGAACAGTGGAGAAATTCTCATTCTCTGTTTGTCAAAACAGGTCAAACAGGGGGACTTCTGATTGATTTTACAGTATGAAAAAGAGTGATGATGCAGATGCAATGTGCAGTTTATATTTGGAAAACACTTCAATTCTTAAAACAGTTGGAGATTATAGTCACCAGATGCATACTGAACTTGTAATTCCATGTCAAAAGTGGTTGACTCAAGGTATGAGTTTGACTTAGGGTGAACCTACCCTAGTGGGGCAAAAATGTCAAATAACACAATAAAGTCAGATTTTCTAGAAATGTATGATTTGACGAGAAAGTTGGCAATCAGCACTAAAGGGTCAGATCTTCGTAAAATGTCCAATTTGGCGAGAAAAAATGTCAAAATTTCAAAAACGTTATTTTCGAGAAATTGCCAGATTTTACGAGAAAGAAATTCAAAAAAGTGAATTTTTCAGGAAATTGCCAGATTTGGCAAGAAAAAATTTCAGAAATGCAAAAAGGGGAATTTTTCAGGAAAATGGCTGATTGGCAATTTCCCGAAAATTACTTTTTTTGACCCTTCAGTGACAATTGCCAACTTTCTCGACAAATTGTAAATTTTTAAAAAATCTGGGGAACTATATTCAATATTTTGCAAACACTTTATATTTAATTTTTGAAAAACAAGATTCCCAGCTTACGAAAAAACGTTATTATGTCAAAATAACGTTATAAAATTTCATATAACGTTATGCCATAGTAAGGAGCCTTAGAGAAACGTTATTTAACGTTATATAACGTTATAAGATGTTGTTTAACGGTTTTTTGTTTACTGGGATTGTACTCCGATATCAGGGCCTGCATAATTTGAGCCGGACCTGCAAGAAATAAAATCTGCAGGACCGAATGTCCTTCATGGTGAAAATGTTTTTGTATAGATTGCCAATGGGGGCAGGGTGTTTTATTTTAAACATTCAAATCTTCTTTGAACCAATTCTGTACAGAGATGGCTATTTCCATGAATACAGAATATAAAACACACCTCCGTTGATATATGGAGGAATTAAGCTCTGCAGTGCCGGTCACATTTTTCTGTAGTGAAGTTAGAAGAACGGTGCTTGTTTTACCAGTTGTCACTTCATTTATGGCTGTGTCTCACCAACTTGGGCCAATGTTTTCGTCTATGACCGGGTGCCGTCTATGACCTCCTGAGAGAAAAAGGTTTATCTAGGGCAGGTGAATACATATATGGATAATATGTAACCACCGCCATTTTCTTTATTCTATCTCCTGCATATCAAAGAAGAAATCATTTTTTTCTAAATCTTATATTTTAAGGTGACCGGTCATAGACGGCACCCGGTCATAGATGGCACCCGGTCATAGGCGCCACCCGGTCATAAACGCCACCCGGTCATAGATGAAAACATTGGCCCTATGTTCATCAAAAAGGGCTTACTTATACAATGTCACTTGCTGATTTCAGATTCATGACCTCACCACGGTCGACATCTTGTGCACCCATTCTTGAGAAAATCATCTTGCCAGCCCAGCTGCTTGGACCACAAGTACGATTGGGAAATGACCCAGAGGCTGTGGCAATCCCGCAGTTCATGCAGGACAGCAGATGCAAGGACTTGAAGGTCATCAAGTGTGGATTCAAGATTCCACCAGGTATGTATGGCATGAAATATTCTTTTACATGCTAATGTAAAACCTCTCTGATAATCCAATTTTTTTTTTAATCTTAAGCCTAATTCGACTTATTGTCTCAAAGCCTGAAAATGGGAGGGGGGGAGCGGTCTGCTTATGACTGAGGTTTTATTTGCACTTATTATAGGGCCACTCCAAAAAAAAATTGTTTCCCACACATGTCATAAAAATCCGGTTTTGATAAAACCTTTTTTTTAACTTTTTTTTATGCCAAAGTAGTGGCGTAGCCACCTGGTGGTACGTGCCACCAGGCACCACCAGAACGAGGTATATGATGGTTGCACTTTACCAGAAGTCAGAAGGGTGCCGCCATCTTGGATTGTGCCGCTATCTTGGATTAAGGAGTCACAACACAAATTTATGCTATGTGATGACAATAATATAAATCAACCTTTGATAGTTCCTGAGGTTGATCATAATTTTACCTAGCCCCCCTAATATGGACCCAAGGAATTCAATGGTTCTATTGGTTTGTTGTTAATACAGCTGGTTGCCTAGCAACGGCTTTTCTTATTGTTTATCTGCCTAGCAACACACATTTCCATGGTCCTAAGGTTGATTATAATCATACCTACCCCCCCTTATATGGGCCCAAGGAATTCAATGGTTCTATCGGTTTGTTGCTAATATAGCTGGTTGCCTAGCATCGGCTATTCTAATTGTTTATCTCCCTAGCAACGCACATTTCCATGGTCCTAAGGTTGATTATAATCAAACCTACCCCCCCTAATATGGACCCAAGGAATTCAATGGTTCTATCGGTTAGTTGCTACTACAGCTGCTTGCATTGCAACGGCTATTCTAATTCTTTATCTGCATAGCAACACACATTTCCATGGTCCTGAGGTTGATTATAATCATACCTACCCCCCTTAATATGGACCCAAGGTTTTATTGGTTTGTTAATAATACAGCTGGTTGCCTAGCAACTGCTATTCTAATTGTTTATCTCCCTAGCAACACACATTTCCATGGTCCTTAGATTGATTATAATCATACCTACCCCCCTAATATGGACCCAAGGAATTCAATGGTTCTATCGGTTTGTTGCTAATACAGCTGCTTGCCTAGCAACGGCTATTCTTATTGTTTATCTGCCTAGCAACGCCCATTTCCATGGTCCTAAGGTTGTTTATAATCAAACCTACCCCCCCCTAATATGGACCAAAGGAATTCAATGGTTCTATCTGTTTGTTGCTAATACAGCTGTTTGCCTAGCAACAGCTATTCTAATTGTTTATCTCCCTAGCAACACACATTTCCATGGTCCTGAGGTTGATTATAATCATACCTTCCCCTCCTAATATGGACCCAAGGAATTCAATGGTTCTATCAGTGTGTTGCTACTACAGCTGGTTGTCTAGCAAAGGCTGTTCTAATTGTTTATCTGCCAAGCAACACACATTTCCATGGTCCTAAGGTTGATTATAATCATACCTATCCCCCCTGATATGGACCCAAGGAATTCAATGGTTCTATTAGTTTGTTGCTAATACAGCTGGTTGCCTAGCAAAATCAATTCTAATTCTTTATCTGCCTAGCAACACACATTTCCTTACCCCCTAAAATGGACCCAAGAAATTCATAGGAAATGCCATATTTGAAGTAATATCATCCTTCCCCCTGATAACCCCTTCCCGGCCCTGCTTATTTTGCGTCTTGAATGGGTTCCCTTCAAACATACCAACCATGTAGACATTATGTTTCTTCGAATGCAAGAATTGCGGTTGTTGCCGCGTATAAAAATGCCTGAGGCATTTTTTTACGCGGTAACAACCGCAATTCTTGTTGTTTTTTTTATATTAAAAACATGCTTACATTATCCCCACTTTTAGAGGTCAATAAATTCAAAACGACTAAAATGTGAATTTTGGTCATGAAAAAATATATTATCCAATACTTCTTAGCCTGCTACTAAGAAAAAAGGGCCTCCCTCGTCACATTTTACAGACCGTTTTTCTTTGAGTGACCTAGTCAAAAACTTTTTAGATATGTAAAAGTTTAAATGTAAATTTTTCACTTCTTAAATCTAAGATGTGAGGGGGGGTTGTAGAATATGGCCTCATCCAAGAGGTTTTACGGTACTTGTACTTTCTGTATACACATCCAAATGCTTGTGTAAAGAAATTGTAAAAATCAATATGGGAACGCAGATTATTTTTATGTGCCTGTCATATAAACACTGCATTCATTAGCCATACTTCAGATTTCTGTAACTTAATAATAAGTCCGGTCACCTGCCTTCTACTTTTAGGTGATGCTCACATCGGGGCAACCCCAGATGGGATTCTAAGATGTTCATGCTGTAAAGGTGACAGGTTACTTGAGGTAAAATGTCCATTTCGAGCCGCACGTGAACGGCTCACACCCTTCCAAGGTGCAAGAAAGGTCTTCATTCCCGGCCTGGATAAGCGGGGCTTAGTGAAAGAGAACCACAAATATTACACAGAGATACAGGCGAAAATGGCTCTGTTTAACCTAGAACGATGTGAGTTCTACGTGTGGACCCCCATGGGAGCCAGTTGGGAAAGCATCCCACGGGATCGAGATTACTGGGATAAGGTAAAGAAGCAGCTAGATGACTTTTATGTGGAATACATCATTCCTAAGCTCTTGGGATTCAGTGATACCCCCGTGCCTCCTCCAAAGAAGCAGAAGCGATCATAACCACCATACAAACCACATAGGCACATGGTTCAAACCAGTCTTTGCGAAAACTTTTTCATCTCACGGGACATTCGGTCCTGCAAATTTTCAATGTAGAAGGACTGGCTACATTCTAGGAGGACCGGATAGCCACATAGTGTTGTCTATTAAAAATACATTTTAATTGTAATCATTTATGGCCAAATCAGGATAGATATATAGTTTTACACAGTATATGGACGTAAATATTTCAGCTTTGAAGCCAGACTGAATTCTTCTAGTTCAGAAAAGCCCAAAATGTGACTGGATATTCGGTCCTGCTACACCTGTGAATCTGCTGGACCAGTGGCATTTTAGAGGGACATTGCCACTGTCCTGCATGTTTTTGCAAAGACTGCAAACACCGAGCGATTTCTGTTCTGACACACATTTGCAGTACAGTCTGATAAAGCGGACTTTCCCTTCATTTACTGTGACCGTTATTCTACTGATAATTCTGTTCTATGTTAACATTTAGGCGTTTCAAAAATAAGCTGTTTCTCATCACCAAGGACTAAAAAGATTGACGAAGAATGTGTTTTTTTTCTTGTTTTTTTTTACCCGTGGGCAAAAATGATAAGGATATAATTTACCACAAAATATGCTACTAAATATTTTTTGATACCAAATATGCCAATATTTTTACTACTTTTATCATTTTTTTCACCAAAAGTTTGCAAAAATAACCAAGGTTTTTCTCAGGAAAGCAGGAGAATCAGTAGAAGTCATGCTGCACACAACACTGATCCTATGGCAAAGGTTAGCGGTACCTAGGGGATTTTTTGTACAAATTGAATAGTCTTTGAGCTGGAAACACTCAACAACACTCCCCACTCGTGGAACCTGAAAGAAGTTCTCCTGAGGCAATGGCCTTATAACCTCAAATTATCTGGAACCAAGTTACATTTCCTTAACAAAGAATGGAACCCCATAGCAATACAGGCCCAGATTGACCTTTCATTTAGATCTAGCGAATCTACCGACAGTGACATATTCAATAAATTGTCTAAGGATGACAGAGGCGTAGGAAGAGAATGTTCATTGGGAGGCCCAGGGGGGGCCCACTCCAACCAGCTTTAAGTATCGGTTTTTATGCATGATGCATCATATACACACTCATATTAGACTGTATAAAAAATAGTATTTGAGCCCACTTTAGGTCTGATTTGGTGGCCCAGCCCCCCCCCCCCACCCACTTTTCTCTATGTGGGAGAGGTCAGGATTGAAAATTGTGTGTATTATATTAAAGGTCTTAACAAATTTGGGGGGGTGGGGCAAACATATTCAGCCCCCCCCCCTCCTCAGTGATTGAGCCCCCCCCCCTTTCCCTACGCCACTGGATGACGTCAGACTCCTAGGTTCAGGGTCGCCCAACAAACGCCTCAGACCTTTCATGGTTGTAATAAACACAAAATCAGACCTAATAAAAGAAACATTGTACCCAAAGTACTTGTTTAGACTTATTACCCCTGACACATAATAGTCACTACTAACATAGCACAATGCGTCTGACAAAAACATTACAAATCTACACATGTTATCCACTGTGGTGGGGACTACCGGTAAGATTAACATTGTACAAAAAGCTATTTATTTCTGCCAGTGTGAGGCTTTGGTCTTCCACGTCGACTTTGCCCAACAATATAATCCAAGGGAGTGATCATTTTTTATCAAGAGGGGGGGGGTGTAAAAATTTGGACCCCGCTTGGGGGGGTCAAAAAAATTTAACCTGTTTTGGGCCAAAAAGCCCGCGCGTTACTATGCTTCACAGGGCCCGCGCGCGCGCCGATTTCCGACCCGTAGGGGGGGGGGTTAAAAAATGTCAACCCGTTGACCGGGGGAGTGAAATTTTTTTCGCATACGCCGCGCGGAAAACCACCCCCCCTGTTGTTAAAAAATGATCACTCCCTAACATGAGCAGCTCTCTGCTCCAGGGTCCGTAACAACCGGTCTGCATCTACAACATAAACCAACAGGAACTTTTGAGCCACTCTCAACTAACCTAGACAATTCATCTGCTATAATATTTTCTATACCAGGGATGTGAATGCAAACAACATGACAATTAAACAACACAGTGAGCCAGAAAATCCGACGTAATAAACTCATAGCTCCTACCCCAGCACGCAAAGATACGTTGGGCCAACGTTGGCATGACGTCAGCCAATGTTGGCATGACGTTGTACATTATTGTTGTTCCAAGCGCTTTTTGGCCGTCCATTTATACTTGATGCCAACATTGCCAACTTGGCTGTTGGCGTAACGTTGGCTCAACATTACGCCAACGTCAAATGTTGATGTTGCAAAAACGTTTACCCAACCACTCCAGGGTCAACCAACAATCAAATAATGATACTTTCCTCAACATAGAATTATTTCCTCATCAGGCTACATTGGTAACACATACCAACTTATAACGGCATGGCTGTCAAGTGTCATCATTTCAATGACAGCCATTTAGTATTTGCATTTCACTTTAATCTCAGCTTTAAGGGCTAAGAGGTGATACAAGGGCATCAGTAGTATAGTATGTATCGGAACGGGACTATAGTTAAGTACTGTTTATTACTCAATCGACATGCAGCCAATCAGAGGCCTCCATTTGGTCACGTGACCGGAAGTGACCTACTTAGGGGATTAGTGGTGCATTCTGGGTAACCCTGCAGCCAATCAGAGGCCACCATTTGGTCACGTGACCGGAAGTGACCTACTTAGGGGATTAGTGGTGCATTCTGGGTAACCTACTGACCTACTTAGGGGACCGGAAGTGACGTCATATGACTTAATTTACGTGAGTGACCTGATGAGTCACGTGAGCGGAAGTGACGTCACATGACCTAATGGCCGACCGGAAGTGAGTGACCTCATTGAGGATCACGTGACCGGAAGTGACTTGATTGATCACGTGAGCGGAAGAAGAAGTTTTTTGTTTAGGAAGTGAGGGTCTTTAGGATCACGTGACTGGAAGCGACGTCGTCACATGAGTGACGCTTTAAGAGACTGCGCGACTTACTAGTAAAAGAAGACGTATGAAAATAAAAACACAACAATATTTTATTTTATTTTTTTTATTTATTTTTTTTTCAATCTTGATAAACACTCTATTTTTGAAAAGATGCACACGCTTATTTTTTTTTTTTTTCATATCTCTAAAGGACTCGTTGTCACACCGTCAGAATGCACGCGACGCTTATAATACAAGTAGCGCACGCCGTCTTTCTCTATGGTGTAGGTGACCATTTTGTTTCGCACCACTTTGAAGTTTCTATTTACAGCAATGAGAGTTTTTCGTTGGCAAAGAACATCCAAGAAGTCGTCTGGTTCCTGAGGGTTTTGTTTCTTCTGTACGCCTTTTGCACTCCATTTTTTGGATTTTCTTTCACCGGTGTCGCTGACTCGATCGTAGCAAATGTAAGTCTTAGGGTTGAGACTTAGGATCCCGTCACCTTCCCACTCCGCTTTCATAAGCCCCGAAGTTCTCAGATCGTGAAGGTACCGTCTCTCACAACATCCGCCGGGCGGCGGACACCATTCTCGCACTCTTTCCGTTTTTGTCTTCACGAAAAGCTCTAAGTGATCGTCGCACACCGCTGTCGGAAGCCACTTTCGTTTCTCTCTGAAGTACGTCTCTCTCAGGCGAGGTTTGACTAGGTCATCCAACGTGTCACCGCTGAGAGCCATGTAAAGACTGTCGGTGTCCATTTGACAAAGGGCATAATCGCGCCGATCGACGAATCTATCCAAGAAGTCGTATGTGAACTCTAACATTTTCAACTTCGCGTACTGGTATACCATGAACCCTATTTGAATAGGGAGGTTGTTGTTGACTGTTTTCGGTTGTAGTTCGACTTCAAACAGATCGGAACTCAACTCGGACGCCTTTTTGAAGCACCACGAATTGGCCAATAGTTCGAACTTCCGACTGTCAGTGTATCTCACCGCCGTGTGTTTTTCTTTGTTGCAGATTGTTTTACCGTACGTAGCGTTTCCCATTAACTTGTAACAGTCTGACAGAATTTTCTCGTTCTCGTTCACGTCGCCACGTCTTCGCGCCGCCGTTACTTCGTCCGCGAAACCGGCAAAGGAGCGTTTAGGTAGGTATTCTACCACCAGCTGCACTTTGGTGACTATCAAACCGTGCTCTAAATACCACTTGAGAAGCGGCGTTCCCAAGAGAATATTTTTTCCGTGGTAACTCCCTATCAGACATCTCTGAGGCGTGTTCAACAGCTTTTCTTCCTGCGCAAAGTCTGACATGTGAGGTCCTATGTCCGATTTTGAAACGGTCGCGTTCTTGAAAACGGGGGTCATTTCTTCGAAGTAGTCTCGTAGGTGAGGCGGCGTAGTGATGTCCACTTGAACTAAACCGAACATTTTCTCCTCTTTCACAGCGGAAAGGATGTCGCTCTCGCTCATCGCGTTTCGAGACACTTTCAAAGCGTCAACCTTCCAGCGTTGTTGGGAGGCCTTGACCCGCTCATCTCGACGCTTCATCTCTCGCCATTCGCACTCCCACACGACGACCAGCTTGTGACCTAGCGCTTTCAAGTAAGCGCTTACTCTGGTCGTTCTGTCGCGTCTCTCCTCTCTCAGTGAAGCGCACTGATATCGGTGCGACGGTATGCACTCGTGAGCGTGGAACCAACACCCGTGAAACTGGAAAACCGTATTAGAGGCCGCGTGAAACCCGTCCACGCGAATTCTCCGACAGCCTACAACCATCTCGCCGCCGTTCAAAGCGTGGCGCAGTTTCACGTCGCGGTCGTGCTCTACGAAGCGTAACCACTCCAAAGCGCTGTGAGAGTTTCTTTGCCTAATTGCGGGCTTGAACTCGGTCTCGGGCCGTCTCACCGCGTAATAGCCCGTGCAGTGCGCTTCGCTCATGCAGCGCAAGTACAGAGAGTTAGCGTCTAGTCCTAGGATGTGTTGGCACGGTCTCGCTTCTTCGCCGTACTTGTGCTCCCTTATCCGCGTGGTGCCCTTCTCGTGAAATCTATGGAAGATGATGGAAGGACCGCCGACTAGATTTTCTTTGATCAGAGCGTGGAGGACGGCGTCGAACTGGGGGAACGTTGTGAACGCGTCTTCTAGGTTTTGGAAGAGGAACCGTAAAGTCAAACCGGCGAGAGAAACTCCGTCTTTCAACATGTCAATGCCGCGATCTTGGAAAAATTTAGCGTGATTTTTCAGAGCTTCTATGAAAGGTTTGACGTCTTTGTTGTTGTAGTGGATCAAGTAGTCTTCCATAGTTTGCATCTTCTCGTCGGACCAAACTTTCTAACATGCGGCGTAGTCGGATTCGGACATTTTGACGCCCGTCAGCTCGCTGTCGAAAGCCGATCTCGGTGGCAGCGTTCTGTTTGCCAGTTTCCTGGTAGACGTCATCCATTCGTAAGGAAAGTGACCTTTCTCTTCGTTCCTGGTGAAAGCTCGCAAATAGGTCGCGTAGTTGTAACCGGGTGCCAAATAGTTGACTACGTCCAAGAAAACCGTGTGCTGTGTGTAAACCGCCAAGTATTGATTGCTTCTCTTTATGACGCTGAATTCTTGGTTTCTTCGGTCTCCGGAGGCGAAGAACGAGTGAAGGCGTATTTTGATCAGGTTCAAGTCGTAACGCCCCGAGTTGAAGCCCACGACTGGAGCTTGCCGGATGTATCTCAGAAGACGCTTCTTCAGTTGAACTAACGGGTGTCTGGTCTGAGCCGCAGCGAAGCCGCCTGGAGAAGGGGTGAACGTCGCCTCCTCCAGCAGGAGAGCTTCACCTATCGCCGCATCTAACTTCGCTAAGGTCGGTCGGTAAAGTTCTAGCACAGCTTCCCCGATGACTTTGGCGTTCTCGTTTATGTGATTTAAAACTCGGTCCAACAAGGGGTCGGAATCTGCGTCGGATTCTCTGACGAAGCAGACGGGCCCCTCCCACCCCGGAAAGTCGGATGCGACGCTAGCCGACAAAGGGACGTGATCCCACAGCAGGGACACGTGTTCCGTCGACGGTTCTTTGCACGGTCTGAAGAAAGCCTCGAAATCGAAGGCGATCTTGTAAGGGTAGATTCCGGAATGTCCGTCGGGGGGAAAAATGGAGAAGTCTGCTAGCGCTTCGAAAATCGTTCTCGAATTTTGGTAGATGCCACCTACGTAGCGCAACTTGACTTGTCGGCAAGAGGAAAGCTGGTTCCTGTGTCTCTTCAGCAAGAACTCGGTGGTGAACGCCGCCTTACACTTGCAACATTCGTATATGCCCGCGTACGCGTTGAAGTCCGTGACGAGAGAGACGTGCAAACCGCCTTTCGCCGTCAGGTGTAGGTTGACTTTACCTCGGGCGGCCAGAGTTCTGGAAGGCGGTCTGATCAGAGTAACGCGTCTTCTCAACTTCCGCCCCGGCACTTGACGCGACACGGTGTAAACCGCTATCTGTACGTCAAACAAGTTCTCTAACGCGGGTAAGTCGCGGATGTTCAGACCCGGAAAGGATTCAGGTGTGGCAGCGGGACAGAACTGACGTAACAAATCTGAAGCGCGCTTGCTGGTGTTGTATAAGTGAAAGGAAATGCAGCGGAAGATGCAGAGGTTGTCCTTGTTGGGAAAATCTAACACGCCGCTTCTCTTTCCAACTCGACCGGCCTGAGTGATCCTACCGCCTATGGGGAATTCCCCCGGTCCCATGTAAACGCAAATGTTCAAATTGGTAGGAAAAAGAACGTGCCACTTGGTGTCAGCGTCGCAAAGTTTCCGTACTTCCTCGCAAGCGACGGTGTTTTCCATCTTTGAGAGGAGCTCTTCCAAAGTTTCTGAATTAGTTATAGTAGGGAGCGGTTGTATGAGAGTTGCGTTGTTCTGGGAGGCGTGAAAGTAGCGCAGTTTGCTCTTGTCTTCTCTGTGTTGTAAGAGTAAGCCTACCGAGAAACCCACTTTGTATCTGAATCTTTGTGTCAAGTGAATGCGACGCATAGTATCTACAGCGTCACTCAACTCGCCGGTTGGTAGCCTGAAGTTTGTTACACTCACGCGAGTCCCGTGCATCCTGACGCCCGTTTGTATCGCAGGCCAATTCGCCGTGAACGTTTCCTCCCCGTTCGGTACAGCACATATGCGCGGAGGGACGGTCACTCCGTCCAGAGATTCGCGTCGACAGGCGATCTTTCGGCAATCGCCTTCGCCGCATAGAGGGCAAAACTTAGGTACTACTCTACAATTTTCTACGTGTCTCTCGTGGTTGTACGGTCTTTTAAACATTTTGAAACACTTTTCGCATACGTACTGTGTCATGTTTTTTTTCACTCAGTTACCAACTACTTAGCCGTCTAACTATCTATCTATCTATCAATCTATCTGTCTATCTATCTATCTATTTATCTTTCTGTCTGCTGTCTGTGTATCCGTCTGTCTGTCTCATACAGCGTACGTCAAACGCTGTGTGTGTGTGTGTGTGTGTGTGCGCACGCGCGTGAGCGTTGAGCGTCTCTCATTCCGAATCTATGCCGAGATATTTCAGAATGATCTCTGTTTTGTCATCCAACTCTTTGAGCGCTCTGGCGGACAGCGTCACTCCCTGCTGTGTGGGTTTTTTGTCAGGACCTTCGTACTTGCGCACGTGGACGAGGTTCTTACCGCTGTAGTAGCTCACAGCTGCGTACACTTCGCCCTCCTCATCCAGCACTGCGAACCAGGGGGTGTGATTAGGTTTTCCTTGCGCGGCCGCTGTGTCGCGTATGCGCACCACTGCGCGGATATCGGCGATGCGTGCTATTAGCTCGCGCAGCGCGTCGGCCGTGAAGTGCACTCGCTTGCTTCTGGTCAGAGACGCCTCTTTCACCTGGCCGTCTTTTGTGTAGCGCGGCCTCCTAGACAGTCTAGCCACGTCCTCCCAGATCTCCAGCGTCAAAGCTCCGTCTAAGCAGAACTCTAACCCGAGAAGACGGGAGAAGGTTTTCTCTGCTTCTTCTCGTCCATCTCGTTCTTTTTCTTGTATTTTTCTCTTCTTACTAGGCCTTGTTGTTCTGGAACTCACCTTAGAACGTTTCACACCCGCAGGATGAGTAACACCATCAGCGTGAGCTGAATCAGCAGCAGAACCGATAGCAGGAGCAGCGTCAGCGCTGGTGGTATCCGAGGCCTCGTTGTTGGAACAGCGCAGCCACACGCCGTCGGTGCTGAGTGTAGCGGTAGAAGATGAAGCGCCGCCGCCCTCGTAAGGTGGCGGTGAGGGCAGTCGCCACGGACCGGACGGGACGCTACTAGTGGAGGAAGTGAGGTCGAAAGGTCGAAGAGGGAAGCCGAAAAACGTACCGCCCACCCCTTTCCCTTCGGGTTGTTCGTACGCCTCGTCGTCAGCGTCGTTCTCTGTCTCACCCTGTTGCTGCTGCTCCTCCTCCTCCTCCTCTTCTTCTCGGTTTAGGGGCTGAGTGTCCGAATAGCTGTCACTCTCAGCGCGAGCGGCGTCGAGGGCGTCGGTCGATGTAGTGGTGGAGGAGAGGGGCTGTGCAACGTGCGGCAGGTCATCAAAGTCATCAACAGTAGTGGGGAGGTAAAAACCCGGTTGCCAGTACTGCGCTGTGCCAGGAGCGTTGTCGTCAGTAGTAGTAGCGGTAGCAGCAGGTGCAGCAGAAGCAGCAGCAGCAGCAGCAGCAGCAGCAGCAGCAGACGCAACAGTAGCAGGCGCAGCAGCCTCAGCAGGCGCAGCAGTAGCAGGCGCAGCGGTAGCAGGTGCAGCAGCAGCAGCAGCCGCAGCAGGCGGGGCGGCAGTAGCAGCGGCAGCGCGCTTAGCAGCAACGTGTACCGTTGCGAGTGTAACAACGTCGCTAGCACGACGACTACTACCAGTAGTACTACTACTACTACTACTACTACTAGTACTACTACTGCTACTACTACTGCTACTACTACTACTACTGCCGCGAGCGCTCGCTACAGCGGGAGGGTGATAAGACCAAGCGGCTGCGGCGGTAGTCTCATTTTCAGTAGCAAGAGGAGGCACTGACGCTAAACGAGCGCTGTTCCGAGTAGTCTTCTTGTTCTTGGACGGCGCTAGGTGTTGTCTTTTGATCATGGTGGTGACTGTAGAGAGCAGCAAAAGAATGAGTGAGTGAATGGAGGTTTCCAGACCCCTTATATACGCCTTCTCGCTTCTAGAGCTAAGCTACTTACTGACCCTGTTCAGCTGCCGCCGGCTGGCCGGCGGCCGTTCACAAAGAGAAACAAAAGACATAAGGCATGACGTTTTCAGCTGGATCCCTTTCCCCCCTTTTGAGAGATCGACTGTCATGAGCTAAGCCGCTTACCACCCTGTTCAGCAATTCAACGCGCATTAGCTGTATAAAGGATTAAGCGGTTGCTGCCGTCGACTGACCGGCGGCCATTCACAAAGACATAAGGTATGACGTTTTCAGCTGGATCCCTTTCCCCTCTTTTTTTTTGAGGGATCCACTGTCATGAGCTAAGCCACTTACCACCCTGTTCAGCCATTCAGCGCGCGTTAGCTGTATAAAGGATTAACGGTGATGAGCTTAGAGTGTGTATACAAAAAAAACTACAGGAGGCGTGTGGCGTGAAGCAGGACCCCCCTAAGACGAACGTGTCTGTCTGTGAGTAGAGGCGTGTGCATGTGGTGAGCGACTTAAGTGTAAGACAAAAAAAAAATCACCACCTCCTGCCGTGGTGAGTAGACCGGGCCGGCCAGGCGGCGGCCGGCTAGTTCAATAGGGAGGGGTGACAGCTGACTAAGGCTGTGCATGAAAAAAATCCGATTTTCACCTGACCTCTGACGTTTGTTACAATGAATGTCAGAGGGAGGGAGACGTCCTCAGGTAGGGGGTAGGAGGTAAGGCTATGGATGAGGAAGAAACACCGTTTTCAGCTGGTCTCCACGGATAGCGATGACACACCCCTCGTCATCTAAGCTCTTAAGGAGCGGAGCGGTTGAAAAAGCGTCATGCGGACAGGTCGCTACACAGCTGGAGTGCTGTTGGAAATGGGATTAAACTCCCTCTGTATAAAAAGCTCTGATTTCTGTTGGAAAAAAACCATATCGCCTCTGACCACAGTAACGTCTACTACCACCACCGCCGCCACCACCGCCGCCGCCGCCGCCGCCGCCACCGCCGCCGCCGCCGCCGCCGCCGCCAAGACGAGACGAGATGGCTCAAGCTATTCCACTTTCAAGCTCGCCTTCACCGCCTTGTCCACCTGAAAAAAAGTTAATGCGGCTTGACGACGTGAGACGCGCGAGGCAGACCGATGGGGAGAACAGAGAGGTAGGACAGCGGCGGTTAGCCTATAGCGACGCCTTGCTTCGTCAACTAGGTAAAGAGTTGAGCGGCTGTTGGAGAGAGTTGGGCAGTAGCTTAAAAGTTACCGCCGCCCGTATGGATGCTCTAGTAGAGCGCAGTGTCAAGACACCGGAGGAGCTGTGTACGGCGATGTTCCGAGTCTGGTGGGGTGAAACCCCGCATCGTCATAGATGGGGAGAGCTCGGTCGCGTCTTCACCCGCATTAGACGCGTGGAACTGTTGGCTCAGTGGATGTCCCTTCTCCACAGACAGGGGTTGGATTTCGAAAACCCCGACTCGCGCGCGATGCATAAGCACTTGGGCACCCTCGGCAGACGTCTAGGTAGCAGGTGGAAAGAGGTGGGGGACCATTTAAAATTGTCGCCTGAGAGGTTAGATAAGATCGCTGAAGAATGCGAATACGGAGGAAGTCCCGCTGAGTGGGCCTTCCGAGTGTTGAAAATGTGGCAAGATGAAGCTGACGGTGCCGGCGGTACACCTTTTGAACTCCTTCGAGTGTTGACTGAGGACATGGGAAAGTTTGACCTCGGCATCGCGATATTACTTGACTTTATCAAGCAAGAAACAACGAGAACGACGGACATGTGAATTGTTGTGTTTTATTTTCATACGTCTTCTTTATTAGTAAGTAAAAAAAAAAAAAAAAAAAAAATATCATAACAATTAAGACGCGCGCCCTCTTAAAGTGTCACTTCCTCCAGTCGCAGCTGATCGCCTCATCGAAGCACGTGATAAACAAAAAAAAACGAAGAGACACGCTTCTTCCTCTCGAGAGGAAGAAGCGTGTCTCTCGATTGAAATCTTTTTCTTTTCTTTTTTTCTTAAAAGAGACAAACGCCCCTTAGAGTGCCCCCCCACCCCCCTAGAGTGCCCCCCTCCCCCCTCCCCCCCTCCCCCCCCACCACTCGCCCCATGCATCCTAAAAGCGCCCCCCTCCCCATGCATCTTAAAGGGGCCCCCCTCCCCTTCCCTCCCCTCCCCTCCCCTCCCCCCCCCCTTTATACACTCTAAAGAACGCTTCTACCTAGTTCAATAAGTCACTTCCAGTCGCTCGTAAAACAATAAAAAATGAAAAAAAAACAAAAACTTATATCATAGTGTTTTTTATTAGTTTACCGAAAAAAATAAGAGACTCGCCTCCTTCTCCTCCTCCTCCTCCTCCTCCTCCTCCTCCTCCTCCTCCTCCAAAAAAAAAGATATCACATTTTAAAGCGCGTGACCCCTTAAAGACGCTCATCTCTTCATTAAGTCGCGTGACGTCACTTCTTCTTCTTCTTCCGGTCACGTGATCAATCAGGTCACTTCCGGTCACGTGATCCTCAATCAGGTCACTCACTTCCGGTTGGCCATTAGGTCATGTGACGTCACTTCCGGTCACGTGACTCATCAGGTCACTTCCGGTCACGTGATCCTAAAGTAGGTCATATGACCTCACTTCCGGTCCCCTAAGTAGGTCATATGACGTCACTTCCGGTCCATAAGTAGGTCATATGACCTCACTTCCGGTCACGTGACCAAATGGCGGCCTCTGATTGGCTAACTAGGTCACGTGACGTCACCACTAATCCCCTAAGTAGGTCACTTCCGGTCACGTGACCAAATGGAGGCCTCTGATTGGCTGCAGGTCGATTGAGTAATAAACAGTACTTAACTATAGTCCCGTTCCGATACATACTATACTACTGGCATCCCATTGATTACAACTTATGTACCAACAATTACGAACAAAAGGGTGTCCTCATTGCAATATAACCAGCATTTTATCAAATCTTAATGATTCTGGTAATTATCCACATATATATCTTATAAATGGAATTTACCTGCATTTAAAATCGAATTATAACTCACATGGGGCCTAATTTAATGGCCAATTATGAGGAAAGATGAAGGATTTGCCAGTCAAAATCTCTTCCTACAAGCTTCAATGACCTCTGGTGGTGGTTGCATATGCAGTGTTGGGCCAAAGTTGGCATGACATGAACTATCTGATGTTGCATCAATGTGGGGAAAAACACTGGGAGTATTCCCAACATTGGTACAACATGAACTTACCAACGTTGTACCAACATTGGCAGACCGACGTTGGCACAACGTTAAAATATTGCTTGCGACCTGCCGACCTTGTACAACGTTGGCCCAACGTGTCCTTGCATGCTGGGACATTAGGCCAAACAAAAAAAAGTTGTGTTCAGGTAATCCGACCTACCCTATCATTTTGGCCCGACCCTAAACTTTTTTTCTTTTTTTTTAAGCTTTATGTTGGTTAGGGTACCTAACGACCCCAGGATCTATCAGATTTATCACATGTTGTGGAATGAGAGGGGAGGAAAGTCACATTGTTGTGTCTTATTCTTTGTCTAGAAGATAATGGCAGTATTTAGGAACTGATAATGCCTTAATTAGACTATCTAATCGGTTTGTACATGGATAGTGAGGATATTAGAAGTCAAATCAGAAGTAACCTCCCTTAGACTTACGTCATCACCTCAAAACATAAGTTCAAAAAATAATAATCCGACCTACCTACCCTATTTTTTTGGGCCATGTTACCTGAACACGATTTATTTTTTTGTTTGGCCTTATCACTTTTCCCAGAATTAATTCCACCGACAACCTGGGTGTCCCAGGGTGTTGTCCAATCTACAAACCACCTTACAATTTCTCCAAGATGGTCCCCATCTCCACAGAGATTCTACTACCGGGTATAATTCTCTCACATTTGTATTGTCTGGGATTTCCTCCCATGGGGTGTGACATAGGTGTGAGTGGCTATCATTCATGGAGTCCAAGCTCTTACTCCATGCTCCTGCCAACCATGCAGTCAGTGCCTGTCACAGCCCCATAAACGGAGCCAGACAAATCACAGCAAGCCTAGAACAGGACCAACCCGCTAGATGGCGCGGTGGTGGCCAAACTAACAGTGTACCATACAATATTATACATGTACTTATAGGCCCAGCGCTCCTAAATATAGAGCTGAGTACCTGTCCCGACTGCACTCTGACTGTTACTGGACGTGCAGTAAGATCTGCGGGTTCAAGTACAAGCGAGATATAAAACATGTGGCATAATGCACACCAAGTTTGTTTTTCACACCTGTATGAATAAACGTGACACAACCAACATACGGGGCGGCTTTCCTACCAACCCCCCCCCCCTACACACACACACCACCACCACTTGAAAGCCACTATGGGCGAGAGAAAGCCCCCACCCCCTAAGATTCCCACACCCCGGGCCCACTCCCGTGCACACCTGTGGCTACAGGTGAAGTTGGTGACACTGCATCCGTCCTATCTTTGCTCACGGCTATATTACAGGATCAAATATATGTCAAGTTCGGATTACCCAACACCCCCCCCCCACGCCCCTTCACTCCGTCCACTACCCACTGACCCCCGGGGGGGGAGGCACTTAGTATATTTTGTATACACATGTGTGCGGCTGGGAAGGCTACTTTTTCTACAAAATCCCTAACAAGGGTCCACTTTTCAAGGGAAAATCGCCCTAACAAGGGTGCACTTTCTTGAAAATCGCGCTAACAAAGGGTCAATTTTTCACAAAAATGTCCGGGTTTTCACTAATATTTGCCAGTTTTCACCAAAAATATCCCAGTTTTCGACGAAATCCTCTGCACGAGGGTAATTTTTTCAGCAGATTTACACAAACATGATTTAAGTTATCACATTTTTTCCAAAACCTAGGCCCTTTTGGTCCAAAATGCCCTAACAATTGAGGGTAACTTTTTGGCTATTTTATCGCTTTTTTTTTTTTACCAAAACCTAGGCACTTTTGGCCGAAAATGCCCTTATAAGGGTAACTTTTTGGCATCAAAATCGCCCTAACAAGGGTAAGGGTTGTCAGAGGTCCAGCCGCACACCCCTGTCAAAAATTATTCAAGTGCCCCCCCCCCCCCCCCCCCCCCCGGCACTGACCACCCCCAGGCAGCAAAACCAGACTCTCCCCAGGGAGATAGCCACAGTTCCGGCTGAGACTGCCGACAGGTCTGACCTCCAGCCTCCAGGACGGTATTCTAGGTGGTTTCTGGCACTTGGTATACTGGTATCCTGAACCACTGATGCATCACTGTTCAACCAAGTTATTAGAAATAAGTCAACAGGACCAGTGGTGTATTCAAGGTAAGTTTCCAAAATAATATGGTGTCAACATGGATCTGTACAGTATTCTTACAATTCCATGGTGTCAATTATGATGTTCGGTAGTGAAGGAATTAAACATGGATAATCGGCCTGACTGCTGGCTTTAAAACCCATCTAATATCCCGTTTATACCACAGTTTTAGCATTTGATAAGAAGTTTTAACTATGTTTCAGTTTTACTTTTACTTTCATTTTAATGTGCGCCATGTGACCATTGTAGCGTCACAGCATGCGTTTACTGATAAATGCATGCATGGTGGTTATCCAACTTAGTCACAGCCTTATTAGGCTTATAGTGCTTGATTTAATCAAGGACATACAATGGTTTAATTATGAATATAAGGCACGGGTATTATAACCCATAACATGCATGTAGTGTCCATTCCCCGGGCTCACTCATATACATAATGTGTCTTCCGATTTTTGAAGATACATAATTATGATGTATTTTGAAAGTTATAAACCATTACAATAATTATATGTACACGTCTGAAAACACTTATTATGAAGAAAATACACAATATGTTGGTCAATGGCACACCCAAAGAATCTTTGTATTTATAGATGCATCTTTTGCTGCGAGTTTTCCCAGTTATTATAGACATTATAACATACAACATTTTCATCCCAAACTATACCCAAGGGATAGGCTACTTCAGGCCTACTTGACCTTCTTGGTCAGTCTGGGGGGGGAGGGGGGGGTTCGTCTAGTTGACCCTGGGATGTTGACCCATCAGCTTATACTATTTGAGGTGCGCATATTTCCTTTCCTATGACTAAATGGATTAAGACCCCCCCCCCCCCCCGCGTTTACTGGGTTTGGAGATATTCATTCATAGTTATGAAAATTGGGTGCGAACAATACGATGATTGCTATAAAAATCTTAGGAATTACGTAATATTAAGTAACATTACATAGGGATTTGAAAGACGATTATAGGTTGATAATGTTTAACCATATGCATGCCCATGGCTTTGTGTATACGTATTTCCTTGCCACCACATACAGTGTGCATAGACTCTGGATAATCCCTTTTATTGACGGTTGTATCTTTCCTTATGAAGACAAAAATCTTTAATTTGTCAAATTCAGTCATATTTCTCAATTCAAGTAAAGAAGGCTTCAAAGCAAAGCGTTATACCAACGGCTGTAAATATCTGATTATGGCCGGGTGCATTTTGAAAGATAGTGGCCTCACACTTGTGATACTGCTATTATATAATTGCTATTCCTATCATCACTAGTATCGATGCTACCATCCTTAATCTAACTATTATCTTTTTGATGTGCTAGGGTTCACTCTCCCAGCAGAGGACACTCACCAGGTAACATTCTGTCTACAACCCTTAGGCAGGTAGTTCCGTAACCACACACCAGAGGGCATACATGTTGTATTATACTGCCAAAAAAAACTCGTATTAGCTGCAACTAGGCTTTGGGAATTTTGTAGAACCCCCACTGAGGGTTTGGTTCACGTATAACCCGCGGGTTATAAGCGGGAATTGACGGTAATTGGTAGGGAACAACCCTGAAAAGGAATTGGTTCAGCATTTGCATCATTCATGCCGGACAGAAACATCTGTAGCACTATGCACTGATATCCCTAGGCTCCCTATACGCCCAACCTCTCAGTCACTAGTGCCTAACCTAGTTAGTCATTTTTTGGCTCCCTATACAACCAACCTAGGTCAGTTATTATTGTCAGGTTGGTAAGTACTGACCAACCCACCTTAGTCTTTTTTCCCCAAGGGGAGCCACTGAGTGGTCATGACAGGTGGCCCCGACTAGTGGTATACAAATACGATACACCAATGATGAACCTTGGTTTAGGCACTACTGACTGACCCCTCGGTCATTTTTGAATATAACTTTGCCATTATGACTGACACTCATATGACCAACCTAGGATAGTCAGTACTGACTAACCCTTTCAATCTATGGAATTTCAGTGTGGTGAGACATAGCCTAGTACCTGCACGTCCGTGATAGCTCTCCTGGGTGCGTAGACAAACGTTCAGAGCGCAATCTTAACCTATAATCTTAAATTTTAATCAAGATCTGAATGTGTAGCTCCTGCCACCTAGTGTGTCAATCTTCTATTAATTCATCATTATTCACCACAACAACCAATATGTAATGGAGGGCTCTCTGTCCCCAAACACCCGTTTTTTCCTTCTCTTTCTTTTCTTTTAGATGTTTACGTTGTCCAATCTGGGCATAGGGCATATACTATATAGGCAAACCTTAGGTGACATAGTTTAGATATGTGACCCTAGGTGGCAGGAGCTACACATTCATATCTTAATAATTAAGATTTAAGATTATAGATCAAGATTGCGCTCTAAACGTTTGTACGTGCACCCAGGAGAGCTATCATGTATTTGCCTAGTACCTGGTGTATCCCTTTTGTTTACATAATCTGATAATCCGAGGTCGTATATATAGCAGCTTTAAAATGGTACTTACCATTATGGGCATAGATAAACACACTAGAAACTGCAAACTGGAAGTAATAGTGGCAGGTCTACGTTCTTGCACTGATTATGGGTTTCTCTAATTTTTGTAAATAAACCTCAGAAAGATTTGAAAAATGTCGAATACATATTTATATGACCAATATGAAAATAAATGAGTGGAAAATAGAAAATAGACTCTGAATTAGTTCCAAACTTATCTTTAAAGAGCTTAGGACAATCTACGCATACTGCACCTGGTGGCAAAAAAGGGAACTAACTAAACCATGATAAAGGCCTTTGCAGATTTAGGTGACAGATCCCCCCCCCCCCACATTTATGTCATCATTTTCATGTATCTGCTATTCAAGTGCCACACCTTGGCATTCTACACATCCTGATCACTATATTTCCTATTTGCCATGCCCAGGTTCATACAGTAAACGGATTAGAAATTATCTTAATCAATTCAGGAAAATTTCATTTTGCCTGTGACCCCCTATTTTCTTGTTTTCAACATGTTTCTGGCATTTTCATTGATGTATTGTTGAAGGATCTTTTTCTGTGTGGAAGGATGTAGAAATCTTTTCTCACGAGGGCCTTTCTGGTTCGTATAGCACCAGTGTACATGAACAGGCACGAAATCAATAAAAAATATTGTTCATTTAAATGTATACATTTTACATTGCTCTTATGAGAGTGGTTTCTAGAAGCTGTCATCAAAGTTTGGAATGACTATACTAATGTAATTTTATGATTTTTTTTTCAGAAAACAAAATGCATCAAGAACACGGAGGATATGGTCAGACTTTGTTGTCAGGAATGGACGAGAGACTCTATGATCAAGAAAAAGATCAGTCATCATTCCTTAAATTTAAAAAGCTAAAGACCAATGAGGCCCGTTTCAACTGGGCTAAAAACCGACTGTTGAGGGGTCATCAGTTGACCTTCAAGGAATCAGGTTTCATTGAATCTGTCAAATCTGCAATAGATTCAGAGAGGCATAGGAATGAAGGAAATGCATACTTCAGGGATAAGCTTTATAAAAAGGCTTTGGATCTGTACACAAAGAGTATCATCCTTGCACCAGCCCCTCGTGACAAGGATAATGATCGACATCTAGCCAAGTCCCTGTGCAATCGTTCTGCTGCCTTGTACTACCTAAAGGAGTGTGAGGCATGTCTGATAGACATTGAAGCTGCCTTACAAGCAGGCTATATGGAGGAGCGTCAGTATCTTCTGTACGTTCGCAAAGTAAACTGCCTCCATGCATTGGAATTAGATGCTGAAGCTACACAGGCTTTCGATAAAGTAGTTGAGCTTTTAACAAAGTCTAACTTGGGAGAAGACCAACGTGCCAGGATCATTGAGGAACTAGAAGACCTGATGAGTTATTCTACAAAGGTGCCGAATCCCCAAGTTAAAACAAAAAGCATGGCAGAAGGCCTGCCCAGTCTTCCTCATGGCAGAAATGCCTCCCACCCCAGCCTGTCTTCCTCATGCAAAGTTATGTATGATACAGACAAGGGTCGTTACGTCGTAGCTACGAGGGACATCAAACCCGGGGAAGTCATCCTGGTGGAGGAACCTTATTGTTCTCTCCTCTACAAAGCTATTTATGACAAGTTCTGTGACCACTGCTATGGCAAACTTCCCGTAGCCCCTATAGCATGCCAGGACTGCACAAAGGTCCTCTTCTGTTGCCCGTCATGCAAGGATGATGCCTGGGGTAGTTATCACAAATATGAATGCTCCATGGATATAGCATATGACCCCATGTATCGCTTAGCTCTGAGGACAGTCCTGGTGGCTGGACTCGCTGAGATTCTGAAGTACAAGGATGGATCTACTTCACCTGCCACAATGCCCAGCAACATGACAGGATGCAATGAGCAAGGACAGTACAGATCAAATGATTTCAACACAGTCCACCATCTCGTTGACCACTTTGAAAAATTACCCATACAACTGATACATGAGATAACTTCCATGGCTGCAGTGTACACAGTTCTTCTTGAGCGGGCCAATTTCTTTCAGAGTATTCCACCTAGAGAGAGAGAATCTGCCATTCTGCATGTTGGGAAATGTCTCATGCACCTCAGCCAGGCTATCAGAGTGAATTCTAATGCAGTTTCAAACACCAATTTCAGCCCAGGGAGAAAAATACATTTTGAGGACATCGGTATTGGCTTATATCCAACATTTGCTCTCCTGAACCATTCATGTGCTAACAACGCGATCCGTACAGTGCATTCAAACAACCTTGTCATGCACGCTGGGAGAACAATCAAAGAAGGGGAAGAAGTGACTTCATCTTATGGTACACCCTACCTCCATGTACCAAAAGAGGCACGACAAAAGAAGCTTCAGAAATCCTACTATTTCAAGTGCTCCTGCGAAGCATGCGTCAACAACTGGCCTGTTTATAGTAAATTGAGACGTCACCCAACTTGCTTGAAATGTCTAAACTGTCAACAACCTCTCAACATCAGCGCTGCTGTCTCAACATCTGTAGACAAGGCGTGCCCAGGCTGTAGCATGAGGAATCACATCCCTACCATCGAGAATATTGAACAGCGGTCTATATACAGACTCCGCGAATCGCAAGATCTACTCTCAGCTGGGAAGTTCAACGAAGCACGAGTTGTGATTCAGAAAGAAATTGAGCGAGTTGAAAATATGCTTGTCTGCCCAAGGGAGGACCCAGTTTTGCCGAAGTTAGAAAAAGCGATGTATCAGGTCTGCAACCTTATGGGTAACGTACGCATAGATGCGTAGAATTACCTTAGTCATTAAAAGGGGAACATTTGTTGGTTCCCTCTGAATAGTCTAATAGATATTAGGCTAACTGGGATGTGCACTGCATGTTGGGTTTTGCCAAGTAACCGGCGAATCATATTCCATCAAAGGTAGCATAGTGATAATAAATCAAGATGAAGTATTTAGGCATGATCTAGAATTCAAAGTTTTTAGCTAGGATATAGATGAGAGCATATTTACATTGATACATTGATATGTTTTGCGGCTGAAAACTGTTGAAGTGACTATAGGGAAAACTGTACAAGTTTTAAAACATTTCTCTAGAAAAGCAATGTTTTGTATAACGATTAGGCAAACTAGTTTTCAGGCTGAGTCATGAAAGAGAGAACAGTGCATTTTGTTTATCAATACTGAAAATATTTTATTATGCTCTTCAATTAACAGTCATATTTGTCACTGACATCATATATTACAACAACTTTGATATCGCTGAGGGACTGTCAGCCCAGTATTGTGAAATATGTGTTTCGAGAATACAATTTAAAAACCTTGAATCTGAATGTGAAGTTTTTCTTTGTTTTTTGATGGGTCGAAATGTGTTAATCAAAGTAGAATGCAAAAGCAGCTGTATTCCAGGTACATGTATACATAGTACTAGCATGCTAAGAACAGTTTTGTATATCATCAGACTCCTAGAGGAGTACTGGTGAATAACTCACTACAGTAAATGCTCGAATATAAACCTAATCATATTAGCCGCCCCCTAGCTTAGGAGGATCCTATAAGCCGCATTTATATGCATGGCGTCTCATTATGGGAATTAAGTAATGTACTATGCATCTAAAAACGTATATAAGCCGCTTATCATTTCAACGCTTAGTATTCACATATATCGTAACCAAGGCTAATGAAGCAGCTCCATCCATAACATGTTTAAATACCTCTCCTACATCCCCTGTATCTATAAAGATGAGGGATAGTTATAAGATAATCATATAAGATGTCAGCCCAATTAATTATGTATAAAGGGTATGCGGGGAAAACTGCATTAAAAGTCCAGAGCTTTTCAGACCCTTATAAATTATATCCTATATCCAAAATGCTAGCGTCAATCGGCATTATGGGCTATACTACACACAGAAAAGTGTGAGCGTCACTGTCGCCAAAACTAGTCACTGCTGAAAGTCGGCCATAGGCTGACTTTCAGCAGTAGGGTAGTTTTAGCGACAATGACTTTTCTGTGTGTGTACTCAAACTATGTATTCGGTGGTCGGATTTGGGCGCCCAGACGTCTTCTCGGTAATGAATACTCCAAGTTGTACCAGAACCTCTCATCGTCAAGTCTTACATGGGTGTATGTCTCGAAGTAATGCACGACTGTCCTCTCAAGCTCGTTCATATTCAGGTCCTGGTCCTTAATAGTCACCAGACGCCGTGTTTTGTTCCTAATATCTAGATCATAGGCAGAATGGAATTCAAACATACTGAATTCACTGTCTTTGAAGTTATTAGTGAAAAGTACGAGTGTTCTTTTGCTTTTCTCAATTGCCTCACTCATGTTAACATGGATGGGTTTTCCACCACAAAAGTGCTCACGGTGATAACACACCCTGAAATCACGTTTCTCGAGTTCGGGAATCAGGCGGTTTTCTACAAAGTCTGAATCTCCATCGGCGGAGCACATGAAGACATCAAACTCTTTATGCTCGCCTTCACATTCATCGCTACCTACCAATTTCCAGTTAGCATACTTAAGCTTGTTAGTAATAGCGAAGTACATTAAAACCAGAGCAATTACAATAGCAATGGCAGCAACAACATACACAGGAGTCATATTCTCACCCGGACAGACCATGGACCTCTCAATATCAATCACATTCACACCGAGCATGTTTGCGGGTGAATGGCATTTGACACTGTCCATATCTTTAACAATGCGCTTGTTAAGCATAAGCCAGTTCTTCATGGCCATAGCTTGGCAATCACACACCCAAGGGTTACTGCCAAGTTTAACCTCCTCAGAAGCATCACTGTTCATCCCTGCTACACTCTCAGGGAGTCTTTCTATGAGGTTGTGGTCAAGATGCAAGACCTTTACTGTTTGAAAAGCTTTAGAAGAATTAATGTTGATGGTAGTTATAGAATTGTTACTCAGAATGATCTCAAAAGCCCTATGCAAATATTTCCTGGAAGTAATTTCATCTAGATTTTGATTAGAGATATTGAGTTGATAGCCATAATTTTCTTTAGGAAGATCTGGTACATTTTCTGGAATGTCTTTGGCAATGTAACTTTCACAGGTGACATTTATGCTCTGAGAGAATGGTACCTTGGTACAAGTGCAATTATTTGGACAGTTCACCCCGATATCACAGACAAAGTTCCACAGAGGAATTTCAGTAGTATATTGTCCTCTTAGAGACAATGGCTCATAACACCTAAGATTCTTGTAGTCACCGGTTCTCAAAGTTTGGATGATTTTGTAAACTTCATAATCTATACAGTCACATACTATTGGGTTATCAGCAAGGTCAAAATAAACATTCTGTAGCAAGACCATCATGCTTTCGGTTGTATTGACAACGATCTCCCAACCGTCAAATATATCCATGAAATGTTTGATCAGATTCTGCCGCATCGACAATATAGATCCTGATTGGAACGTATATGTCGGGAAAAGAGTTCTAGCAGAATTACTAAAATCAGAGATGTTATTGCGACCAACATCAAGCAATATGGGTACGCTCTGAGATATTAACATGGGCCAGGAGTCAAGAGTAGCAATTCTGTTCATGTAAAGATCAATTATTGCTCTTTTTTGGAAACACCCGTGCAATTTAGAATGTGTAGTATCTATATCGGTAATAACATTGTTACTAAAATTGAAAAGTCTGAAAGAACCTTCGAAAGATTCAGAACAGAATTGCTGGAAGTACAGAATGCTGATTTGGTTAGAAGCTAAGCTTAACCAGTTCAGCATCATTGAATGACCAAAGGGTACACAACCCTGAGGAAGCTTTGTGATATCATTATGGCTAAGATCTACTGCAGTGAGCCTTAACAGCCCGTATCTACAAGACAGCCCTTCCAGAGAATTGTTTTCGAGGTCCAAAATGGTCAAGTGTTCATTGGTCTGGGTACAGTTAAATATCTTCAGATTATTGTAACCAATGTCTATGATTTGCAATTGACCTTCATTAATCATTTTACAATTGACAGACTCGATCATGTTATCATCCATCGCCAACCCTGACAGTCTTTCATTTGGTAGAGGGGGCACCTTCTTCAATAAATTATAATCTAAGACAATCATCTCAAGTTGATTTAATTGCAATGTTTCATTAGGCAATGTTTGTAGTCTGTTATATTCCAGAGTTAGACCATTAAGGTTTGTCAGTTTCCCTAGGGAAGGGGGTAAGGTTTCTAATTCATTAAAACCTAATAACATATTCTTCAGCTGTGACAAAGTCCAGAGTTCCTCTGGTAATGATTGTATCTGATTACAGCTTACATCAAGATCAAGAAGCTGTGACAGGTTACCTATCCCCCTTGGGAGAGATTGTAAATCATTATTAGTTACATTGAGATAGCGTAGACCTCTCATGTTGCCTATGTCACGAGGAAGCGCTGCCATTTTGTTCTGAACGAGCAGTAAAGTTCTCAGTTTCGATAACTGTGTAATACCTGTGAGATTAAATTGTGCTTTATTGGCCTCTATCCACAAAGCCTCAAGCTTTGACATGTGCTTTACCACGCTTGGTAATTCTGTGAAATTATTACCTATAAGGATTAATCCCTCTAATTTATGCAATTTGAGAATATCCTGTGGCAGCGCAGAAAGTCGACAAGAATTCAACTCTAGGAGTGTTAGATTTCGCTGCGAGTTGAACAATTTAGGAAGGCTGCTTATCGGGTCTGATTTACAATCTCTCACCACTAACTTTGGCAGGCGGAAGAGTGGGTCCTGCATGAACGCACAGTTACATTCTTGCGGGCAGTCCTCAACAGTCAATGTGGCCAGTATTTGAGGAAGCGAACTGCCTTCTGATGTACTATCATTACCATATAACCCTGTATACGAAACTAACCCCAGGCTCCATGCTGTGTACCTCCTGTTCAATATACATGTTCTGGTGCTGGTGCCTCTCTCCCTGGGATGTAATTCTGTGTCCTTGTGTGTTCTGGTTTTGATTGTCTGTTTTTCGCTGTGGTACATAATTGGTATTTGTATACTTGTATTGGGGCTGCTGATACGTCCCTCATCATGGCCTTTGTGTGCTGTCAGGAGTCTAATTCACAAAAAGAAAGTACATGATTAAAAGAGCATTGGAATTGTGACTGTCGTCGAAAACGTTAATAGTACATGTATATTGGAGGTGTAATGTATTGTAATATCCTTGTTTGGAATCCATGTTCAATACGGTGTCCCTTGGATTGACAAGGTAGTATAGCATGCAAAAGAAAACATGTGGATAAGTCCAAGAATATAGTGTTCAAGTTGAAAAGTTAAAAAAAATTGTGATTCTTCATTTGCAGATGCAAAAAAAATATCCAGAATATCTTTTTGATGAAATTTCTTTTTGCATCTCAATCCATATCCAGAAGAAAATGCATCATAGACAAAACTGTTTAAATTCTAAAATATCTATATGACCTGTTTAAACTTGGTGAATCAGTCTCCAGGGTGCCAATGCGGAGGTTGTTGGCATTGATATAGGCAGCCAACAGTACCAGGAGACAGGCGACGAGCAGGATTGGTTTTGCCATCCTTCAAAATGACGCTCTATTGCCTGTTAACAAAGATGTATATTCAATGACAAAGTTATTTACTAGTTTTAAACTTTACCTTTACCAGAAAAATATGAGCATCAACCTGATGCTAGCTATGTCGTCAAAAACACTACTGTAAATATGTTCTCCCCTAGAGGGGTGAAAAACCCCCATCCCCTGGCGAGTTGAAAATCGCACACACGACTGTGGCAAGCCTCGATCTCAAAGTTTAAAACTTTGATATCATAACTTAAAACTTCGATTTCAGAGTTTTAATCTTCCATATCAGATTTTAGACATCCATATCAGAGTAATAAACTCCGATATCAGAGTTAGAAACCGGGGGTGAACATATCAGGTGTGAACATATCGCTTGCCATACACGCTCATTTAAGCATACCAGCAAGTAGGGTTTTTTTTTACACTCAAAGGGTCCAAATTCCGCCTCTATTTCATTTCAGTGAGCTCTAAACGAGACTCTTTTATTACAGAGTATTACATGATTTAAAGCCGTGTGATATTTTCATTTGTAACTGAAGGAAAAGTAATAATATTCAAATAATGTCAGTGTGTCTTTTTGGTACATGTGGATGGTATCAACATATTGTCTTTTTAGTTATTGCCTAATATAGTCCAGTGCAAAGTAAAATTACTCAATTAGTTGTGATATATCACATTGTTTCTATGAGTAGGCTGAATATGTAAATGTGTATATGATAATTTGAAAATAAAATATGAAATACAAATATGCTCTGGTTATTTTGGCCTAACATGTCTCTGACTCATTGCTTCATAAGCTATCAAGTATAAATAAAGCAGTATAAATAGTTTACTTAATGCTGACATATCATCTAGAGATTACAATTCCACAAGAATATCAGAGTATATATATAGTCAATGTATGCTTTCATATCAACTAGGAATCACACTTCCACAAAAATAAATCATTTGTTTGTAGTTGACACATCAACTTTATGTCAACAGTGTATAGCTTGATAATTTAAGTACAATACAAGAAATACAAATTGTACAATTCAAATAAAATCAGTTGTACATGCAGATATGCAAATAGAAGGCAATCAGAATACATAGAAAGAATTAAAGGTAGGAGTTTGGTGTTTGTTCCCTGTATAACAGACCTCTTTCATGTTTGTAGTCTAAGAATGGCTATGAATGTGAGGGCTACAAGACATCCGTGTAGCTGTATAATAGTGTAGGGGCTAGGGTTATGTGGGGTTTATATGACGGGTTCTGTTGGATGCTGTGTTGCGAACTCCGTCCGAACCCTTCAGCCCGACGGCAGGTGGCAGCATCCGCCCCGGGCTTGGGGTATGGACAGAGGTCGCTATAGGCTTCCGGTCTGCGTGTGCGCGCGCAGGCTGGCTGCCTATATACCCAGCATCCGATGGGACTCGTCGGTCACTCTGGATCCACGCTGGAACAGAGGCCCTGTGATCGTATCGGCTACGAGCCTACTGACCCGCTCTGAACTCTATAGGGAGTTCGCATCAATATAGCTTTGCCTGTCTAGGTTCCTGAATAAACCTGTGATTCGCAACCTGTACACTTGATCCGAACTGTGTCGACTTTGGTTCTTTACTTAATACTATAACAATATTATAAAGAACAAAGTATCGTTTATTACAATATGGTAGACTAGTCAGCATCTGTATACCAACTCAACAAGTGATAAATAAATAAGTAGGTACACCAGTCCCAATGAAAGACATGAACTGCTGTTAGAAAATGAGCACTGCCTTAGTCGCATATTAGTCATGAAGATGTCTTGGGTCACAAATTAGGGATGTTGGGTTAGGTTGTTTCGAAAGTGTGTATTCAGCTGAAAAAGAGTATACATGTAAACGTATGGCTGCATGTGTATTATGAGTTTGGGCCAATGTGAACGTCTTTGACTGGGTGCCATCTTTGACCGGGTGCCATCTTCGACTGGGTGCCATCTTTGACCGGCTTGATAGAAAACGGTTTATTTAGGAGAGATGAAGATATAAATGGGCTACTAACTACTAATCTGAGGCCTTATAACACCCATTAACCTTTTCAGCCCATTCATATCTCCATCTCCCCTAAATAAACCATTTTGGATCAAGCCAGTCAAAGTTACTGTACAAATTAAGTCAATGGCCTTCTTGCTACATGGAGGCGTGCCGACTGGATTCCCCAGTTTTGATGAAGAAATTAGTGGTACATAAAACTTCCTTTTTAAAAGGAAAAGTTACAGGGATATAAAGACGTACACGTAGGGAATGCCCAGACCCATGTCTATGGGGCCAGTATATCCATATTATTCTCCTCATATCCTCTACTCTGCCTTACTCTATCCTGCCTTCTTCAGACCTGTCCTGCACTGATAAGCTGTAGGTTTAAGAGATTGGTCAGTAATAGGCTGACTGCCATGACTATTTTAACAAGGAACATGCGATTATGTCAAGTATAACTGCTTTTGCATTGTTCGTACAACTATACTTATACATAGTCCATCTACTTCTCTACTTGATCTACTTTCCTACACTAACTAATACCCTCCCCCCATATCCAATAACAGTGAAATCCTCCTGTAAGGAGGACTGATAGATTAAGAACTTCCTTGTAGAACAAGCACCCTCTCATGGTCCACATTGCCTGTTCTCTCTATATTTAGTATTGGTCACAGGTACCTTTGCTTCTGAGGAGCATAATCGCCTAACCCCCAAGGTCCTCCTGATAACGATATTTTACTATCAAAAACTAATGTATTCAAATAGAGAGGGAGAGAGAGAGAGAGGGAGAGAGAGAGAGAGAGAGAGAGAGAGAGAGAGGGAGAGAGAGGGGGGAGAGAGAAAGAAAGATAGAGAGAGAGGGAGAGAGAGAGAGAGAGAGAGAGAGAGAGAGAGAGAGAGAGGGGGGGGAGAAAGAGTGAGACAGAGAGAGAGAGAGAGAGAGAGAGAGAGACAGAGAGAGAGACAGAGAGACAGAGACAGAGACAGAGACAGAGGGAGAACTGTTGAAGTGTTTACTTTGTATACAGAATACAATCTTTACTTACACATACATTGCATACTAAGTCCAAAGCAGCAAATGTCCGGCGTGTCCCGGGGGCTTCCTGGTTAGCATATGAGTCAGTTTAAGGCCAATAGGAAGGTTTCGATCACGATGGGTGCTGCAACGTATATAATGTTACAGGTCACATGGGGGTATTCCCATCACGAAGTGTACAACTTGTGGCACGTGAGTTAAATGGGGCATTACCCTCTCTACTCTCGTCCCTAGATCCTTAGAACTGCAGAAAGGCTCTGGTAACCATCACCATGACCATGAACTTGAATTTTGCTGGATTCGGGCAATCCCTGCTGGTAGGTCGGAACCAGTGAATTGGAACCAGAAGGGGCCTTCCATAAAGTATGTACGCAAATCTTCTCCAGAAATCCCCCCCTAGAGTTCTTGTACGCATTAAAACAAAGGGTTTATGTAGGCAATATTTTCCAGAAAAAAGACCCCCCACCCCTCTTGGTGCCTACATACTTTATGGAAGGTCCCGAATGTATATCATGTGATTTTTACCATCATCCTTTCTGGTTCTAGTTCCGGTTTGCTGGTTCCAAGCTAACCACAGGAACTGCCTAAACCTAGCAAAAACTCAAGTTCAATGTCATAGGGGTGTATACTATAGCTGTACATTATATAGGGGTCTGCAAAACCAGTGACACTGTTGTGTAATGTCTTGGACCAATCTCCAGTGAAGGAGTAATCAACACAACCACCCAAGTAAACAGACTGAATTCTGTCTGAGTGATACTCATGGCTTGTTTTCTATTTGTTTTTGTTTTTTTGTTTTTTATACTAGATCTTGTAAATATATATATATATATATATATATATATATATATATATATATATATATATATATATTTATATATATATATATATATATATATATATATATATATATATATATATATATATATATATATATATATACTGTGTAGAGGTACGTGACCAAGTGGGAGTGCACACATGTGCTAGGATGGGTGCAAGATGACTGACCACAGTCCCAGGGTAATTTGAAAATTGGCCATGTTTTCTCAGGTCTACAATTATGAATAAATTCCTAGTTCTTGGATCTCACGATATTGCTTAATGTGATATAACTGAGATCTTGCACTATTTGTAGCAGGCATCTAATGACTCCCCATATTGGGCAAGTTACTCCCTTCTACAAGAGGTGGTAGAAAGATAGTTTACCTATAGTACAGTGTTGCTGAAATAACGCCGGAGTAGAATCTTAATGGCCGGCGTAGGAGCTTAGGACACAGGCCAGAATGCCCTGCCATGATCTCAGCTTCCTAATGGTGAAAGAATTTTTCAAAACGGCCAATAAGGAGCGAAGATAGGGCCATATTTGTAAAATTAAATGTTTTTCCAATTTCTTTTGTTTTGCACAGTATAAAACAAGTCATAATGAAGTTTATGAAGGTACCTTGAAATATCAAAATTCATATGGCCTGCGTGAGAACGAAATGACCCGCGTAAGATGCCAAGAGGCAGGCCACCTTGGCCTGCGTTGAGAAAAGGTTTTCGGCAACACTGTAGTATATCAGAACATCAGGCTGGAGAGTATTGTGTCCCAGTTAATGCACGTGCCTTGTAGGCTGGACGTGTCGGACGTCTAGACCACTCTCTGCACATAGGTAAGGCGGGGGGGGGGGGGGCTAGATTGCCTTAACTACTTGACCTATACGGTACGTGGCCTTCAACATGTATCTCTAGATCTTGAAGATCCCCAATATCAACTAGATATGTCAAATTTGTTCAAATAACATAATTAAGTTGGAGTATACCTCCCTTTAACTTGAAAAGATGTCTATAACCGTGAAATGGGGAATGACTCTTTTCAGAGGTCAAATTAGGTAATTAGGTACCAACCCGGGGGGGGCACTTCATATATTTTGTATACACAGGTGTGCGGCTGGGAAGGGCACTTTTTGAGCAAAATCCCCCTCACCAAGGGTCTGCTTTTCACCAAAATCCCCCTCACCAAGGGTCAATTTTCACCAAAATCCCCCTCACCAAGGGTCACTTTTCGGAGATTTCAACAAAATCCCCCCAAAAAGGGTCACATTTTGCCAAAATTCTTTGCAACAAGGGTCACTTTTGACCAAAATTCGTACACCAAGGCCGACTCCTCGGGAAAATTGCTAAAACTTAGGCACTTTTGCCCAAAATCCCCCTCAGCAAGGGTCACTTCTGACCAAAATCCCCCTCACCAAGGGTAAGGGTTGTCAAAGGGCCAGCCGCACACCCGTGTCAAAAAGATTTGAGTACCCCCCCCCCCGGGGCACCAACACGAAAAAACAAGATGATTTATAGTTTTAAGCTGTATCAATTTGGTGAGACTGAACCTGATGCTTAGGGAGTGCTCATTTTTTAACAACGAGGGGGGGGTGGTGAGATCTCGCGCGGAGCATGCGAAATTTTTCACCTCCCCCCCGGCAGGCCGAAAATCGCGTGCGTTCGCGCCCCTTTGTAGCATAGTAACGCGCAGGCTTTTTCCCTCAAAACAGGTTGAATTTTTTCACCCCCCCAAGAGGGGTCTACATTTTTTACCCCCCCCCCCCGTCAAGGGGTCCAAATCTTTTACCCCCCCCCCAAATCCACCCCCCCTGTTGTTAAAAAATGAGCACTCCCTTAGTCTTGACTTTGCTCTCGGAGATTTTCAACTGTGTTTTTCTAGCCTGGTTAGGTTACTTTAAACACACATTTCTTTGTTTTCTATTTTTTCTGAACCTTGGTAAACAGTCATTGACATGAAGGGGTAGCATCAAGTATGTTATTGTAAATATTAATATCTTATCTATGTGTCGTGAGGGAAAGATGTCACGTTAGACAACAAAATGAGTGAATGTGTAATTTTTATCACAGCTTTCTCAGGGCAATGTAGATTATAGCCCAGTATCAAAAGGCGTTATACAACGTTAAATAACGTTTCTCTATAGCTCCTTATTGTGGCACAACGTTATAGAAGGTCAAATCTATTTAGGGAGGGGGCTGGGAGGGAGTATATTACTGTGTATACAATTTAAGATATTGGGAAAATGTGCGGAAATGAACGGAAACATGTACCGAGATTAAAAATTGTTTACGGAGACCAATTATCGAAATCCAAGACCAATTACCTAAATGTAGGACTAAGCACCAAGAACACCAACATTAGTTGTTGTAAAATTAAAAAAGATCATTTATTGTTCATAAAGATAATCTTTAGTTCAACATTTCTAATACAAAATTTGGCTAAAATGGTATAAACTGAAGAAAAGATTTGAAACGTTTATCAACCATGCATCACAACACGGATCTACCGCATTACCGTACCGTCGCGTTTAAGCATCGGGTAATGAATAAGCGCCGGTCTTGTATAAGTGCTAGGGGTATGAGGGTCTTGAAACACCCCTCCAAAGTTATACGCGCTGGGGCGCTTAAACACGACGGTATTAATAAGTAATATATTTTGGGAATTGTCATGAAAAGCAGGCCCTGAACTTGGGCGAGGGGTCTTGGGTTCTAAATATGGAGATAATTAGCTTCGATGCATGCCAGTCTTAAAGGCCTGTAAACTGGACAGTGAATAAGGTCTTAAGGATGTTAGCCATAAAAGCATGTTTCATTCCGTTATATGGCATTTTAAAATTATACTTTTGTGTCAAATTGAGTCCTTGCATATTTCTGAATGAAATTCCACCAAGTTCCACCATTCAATTCATTTAGTTCCACTTCATCCGAAAATGAAGAGGGCTAGTTACAGGCCTGGAAAGACTGTAGAAATCTAGAGGTGTGAGGGTTTACAAAGGGGATTTCTATGCGCACATTTCCCAGAAGGCAACAGCATTTCTCTAGTAAACGTCCCCATCGGAGGAATTCCCGCTCTATCATTGGGTAGGCAAGCAGCCTTTCAAGATTTTCAACTTGATCAACCACGAAAACAAATGCGTCATTGAAATCCCCTTCAAAAATGATCTCGTTTATTGCAGATTTGCAACTTCTCCTGGCAGGATTGTCGCTGAATTCCTCCATGGTAGGAATGTGCTGGCTTTGTTTGCAGTTTAGACACCGAACATTAACATACGGAGGATCATCAATGTGGCGGCAAAGAGGATGTCGACAGTTTTTGCACTTGAAGTGAGTTGGGCCAAGCCTCATATCGCAAGCTAGTGGCCAGTCGTTGACACATGCTTCGCAAAAGCACCTGAAATGGAACTGTTTCTGAAGTCCCATCTGCCGTTCCTTTTTTGTTTCTTGTGTGTAGTGTGGACCATAGGTTGTAGTGACTTCTTCACCTTTTCGGATTATTCTGCCAGCATGTACAACAATATTGTTGGAATACGAGGTACGCATAGTGTTGTTTGCACATGAATGGTTCAGGAGAGCAAATGTTGGATATAAGCCCACAGCAATGTCTATAACTTTAGGTCTTCTGGGTAAATTTTTTTCGTATACACAGATTCAACAATGCCAATCGCATTCACTGCAATAGCCTGGCTGAGGCACATGAGACATTTCCCAACACACAAGATGGCTGACTCTCTCTCTCCAGGTCGAATGCTCTGAAAGAAGTTGACTTTCTCCAACAACCGTGTGTACAATGCAGCCACCATAGTTATCTCATGAACGAGTTCTATGGACAACTTATCAAAGTGGTCAACAAGATGGTGGACAGTGCTGAAGTCATCTGATCTGAACTGACGCTGCTGGTTACATCCTTTCATATCGGCCTCCCTAGAGGGAGTTTCAGTGGATACATGCTCATACTTCAGAACCTCATTTAGTCCAGCCACCAGAACTGTTCGCAAAGCTAAATGGTAATATGAAAGATATTTTGGGATGTCCATAGAACATTCATAGCTATGATAACCAGTCCAAGCATGGCACCGACATGAGGGGCTACAAAAGAGAGCTTTTGTGCAGTACTGGCATGCCATAGGAGCTATGGGAAGCCTGTGACAACAGTGATGGCAGTAGGCATTCTCATCAGTCACGAGAGTAGAATAGGGTTCTTCTACGAGGATAATTTCCCCAGGTGTAATATCTTTTGTAGCTACGACGTAGCGACCCTTGTATGTATCATACATGACTTTACATGAGGCAGACAGACTAGGGTGGGAGGCATTTCTGCCATGAGGAAGACTAGGGGGATGTACTTTGAAATGCTCAGGATTTTTTTCTTTAGGCTTTGATATATCTGCATAAGAAGCCATGAAGTCTTCTAGTTCCCTAAGGATTCTTGTCTTCTGGTCCACTCCAACATTAGACTTTGATAAAAGTTCGATCACTTTATTGGAAGCCATCTTAGCTTCAGCAGTTAACTGCATCGCATGAAGGCATTTAGCTTTGCGGGAGTACAGTAGGAACTGCCGTTCTTCTGGATAACCTGCTTGTATCGCGTCTTCAATGTCTATCAGACATGCCTCATACTCCTTTAGGTAGAACAAGGCAGCAGAACGATTACACAGGGACTTGGCTAGATGTAGATCATTGTCCTTGTCACTAGGGGCTGGTGCAGTTATGATACTCTTTGTGTACAGATCCAATGCTTTCTTGTAAAGTTTATCTTTGAACAAGTTATTGCCTTCATCTCTACACATCCCTGAGACCTTTGCAGATTTGACAGAATACTTTGAAGCTGATGCCATGAAATCTAATTCAGAATGATCCCTTGACAGGTTGTTTCTAGCCCAAATGAGACGGTCGTCATTGGTCTTAAGTTTTTTAAATTCATGAAATAATGACTGATCTATTAGCTGATGGTAATCTCTCTCGTCTAATCCTGTCATCAGAGAACGCCTATGCCACTCCATTTTTCTGAAACGTAAGAGGATCAAAGATCTACAATAGTTAAATTTGGACGTTGATTTCTTACACCCTGAATTTACCCCAAAAGGTGAAACAATATTGCCTTTCCAAATAGATTTTTTTATTATCGAGATACCCAAAATCCATTTGTTTTGAGAACAATATTGCCAAAATCAAGGCCAAATTTGTACAAAGTTTGATGTTTCTCTAATCTGTGCAATATGGACAAAGAATTAGAAAAATTGCATAAAAATGAACCATAGTTTCGTCTGTTTAGGTAAAAAATGTGTATTTGTAATTGGTAGCCAGTTTTTAATTCTATGGTTATAACTATAGTGGTGAATGTCTTATGATAATTCTGATAAGTTATTGCCCAACTTTCAGGTGAGAGTGCTTTCGGCGACAGTGATGCTCACTTTTATGAGTGTGTGATCTACTATTGCCATTGGAAAAGTATTAGATTTATACAATTTGATGTCTGCATGTTACATTAATGATGTTATATTTCTCTATTTATAACAGGAATACAATTAGATCTAGCATAGCTATCTCATTTTCCTGCAATTAGATAAATAAAATCTATCAACTTTTAAAAACTTTGTTTTTGGCAGCTGGCGTCATTCCCTTGAAGCTGAAGTGTTACATATCTCTAAATATTTATGAAAATGTTATGAGCCAGGTAAGGGTATAAAATATATAGGTAAAGCAGAAGCCCTAGAATGTTCACTCAACCCCCCGAGAGGGGGGAGGGGCACTTGGTATATTATATATACACAAGTGTGTGGCTGGCAAAGGTGTTTTTTTGTGTGTTTTTTTAGCAAAACCCCTCTAGCTAAGGGTTACTTTTTACCAATATCACCCTCGCCGAGACTTTAGAGGGGATGGGGGGTCAATTTCTGGAGAAAATGTGAGTACATACTTAATGGAAACCCCCTAGCCAAGGTCAAATCTTTGAATTCTCACCGAAATGCATGCAAAAACGGTCACTTTTGACAGAAATCCCTCCAACTGAAGGTCAATTTTCAGTAAATTGGTTCAACATAAGCACTTTTGACCGAAATTCCTCCAACCAACGTTTCTGCAAATTGTTCGAAAACGTGGGCCCTTTTGATCAAAATCCCTCTCGCCCAGGGCAAGGGGTTGTCAGAGGCCCAGCCGCACACCTGTGTCAGAATATATTTGAGGCTGTGTCTCACGAACTAGGGCCAATGTGTTTCTCTATGACCGGGTGCCGTCTATGACCGGGTGCCGTCTATGACCAGGTGCCGTCTATGACCGGGTGCCGTCTATGACCGGGTGCCGTCTAAGACCGGGTGCCGTCTATGACCGGGTGCCGTCTATGACGGGGTGCCGTCTATGACCGGGTGCCGTCTATGACCGGCTATCTAAAAAAGTTGTTTGGAGGTATAAAAAAAAAATTTAAATTAAAAAAAAAACTAAATTTATAAATACTTTTTTTTTTTTAATTAAAAAAAGAGTTTATCTCTCCAAACAACTTTTTTAGATAGCCGGTCATAGACAGCACCCGGTCATGGACGGCACCCGGTTATAGACAAACACATTGGCCCAAGTTCGTGAGACACAGCCTTGAGTAGCCCCCATGGGCATTCATCCCCTCCCCTTCCTCCAACAGCTGCCACCTGTCCAGGTTAAGGAAGCATGAATATAGGCTAGTGTGCCAACAGCCCCCACCCTCTCCTCTGCAACCCTCGCAACGACCAAGTATTGAAGCATCTGGCCCTGGAAAACCATGTGAATTCCCTCCCTGAAACCATGAATAATCAAAATTGACATATACGTGTATCAATAGGTGGGTCACTATCTTACATGAACAATGACTTGTGAGTTGATAGTATGGGCACTTACCTGAAGTATCTTGACACCGGAACCTTCCTGACTTACAATGCTGCTACAGCGGCTCAGGACAGGTCCTTTGTGGCAGGACACCACCCTAAGGGCCGAGTCATTCATTGTGAGGGGGGGGGGGGGGTCATAATGAAATGCATGCTCTTGGTGGGGGGAGGGCAAAACTGGAAAAGCCTTCGTGCTAAGGGGGTCAACATTTGAAATGGTCCATTTTTATACTCGCGAACATGCATGATGGGTGGACCATTTCTCAAAATCCAAAAGTAGGGGGGAGGGGGGTCGAGATCATTTTGGTGTGGGTGGGGTCAGAATAAAAGTGCCCCCCCCCCTCCCCAGCTAGTAATAAATACTCGGCCCTGGCGTGTGGGAGGCTGACAGGCGGGGTGGGAGAAACACGTGACCTGTAATAAGTATAATAGGGCCTATATGCCAAGGGAAAAGTTGTGTTCAGGTAACCAAAATAGGGTAAGAACGTCGAATTTCCCTTAATCGTATGTATACATTATTAGAATGATTGGGTAGATTTAGTACATTTTCCAGATAATTTACCATTTTTGACCCTCAACTCTTTTTCTCCAAAAAAGGCCAAAAAGAACGTGAGGGTAGGGCAAGAAGAATAGCAGGGTAATGGTTATGTCGGGTTACCTGAAAATAACTTGTGCATGCCGTGTATACGTATAGCCCTTTCATATTTGGGGTGGTTGCTCGGCAATAAGGAAATCCTATCAACACCTGCCACCGAGCTGAGGGGATGGTTATGGGTGTATGGCTAGGGGGGGGGGGGGGGGCAGTAGTATATAAGGCCACACAAATGAAAACGTTTCTCACACCAAGCATTGAAAAGTATGCCAAGGAAGCTTTCTTTTTCTAAAATGTGTAGGAAAATATGTGTTCTCCATTAATATCAAAATTCACATTTTCAATTTATTGAAATCGGGGAAAATGTAGCCCACTGCATTACTGATATAAACTTTAATTTGATTCTAAATATGGATATATTTGTCAATTTTGATCTTCTTTTTTTTTTATTAAGAATTTGCAAACAATCAGAGGTTGTTTTCAAAACTTGATTTCTATGACCCACGCGGGGATGCGAAACATTTTTTAATGGCCTTATTTATAAATGTATATATCAAAAAAAAAGTATACATAAAAAAAAAAAGAAAAAAAAGTATATATCAAGACATGGTGCTAGTTAATTTTTATAGGGCGAGAGCGAGAGGTGTACAGAGGTTGGTTTTGGAATCATCCGAACTGATCTAGCAAAACTCAATTTCATTTTTCCTTTTTGTCTCAACGAGCCCACAGGGAATTTCTTCAATAACGATTACTAGGGTTCATGAGGTTCATATGGTTTATAGGGTTCATAGGGTTCACAGTAATTGGTCCAAACCTGAGGGAGTGACCACCCTCCCCCTACCCCCCCCCCCCCGTCACCCCCTACCCCTACCCCCTCCTCCCCCTCCCTCTCCCCTCCCCCTCCCCCTCACCTCCCCTACCCTCCCCCTCCCTCTCCCCTACCCTCCCCCTCCCCCCTCCTCCTCTCCCCCCCCTCTCCCCCTCCCCCTCCCCTCTCCTCCCCCTCCCTCTCCCCTCCCCTCCCCTCCCCCCTCCTCCCCTTCCTCTCCCTTCCCCCCCTCCCCCTCCCTCTCCCCTCCAGCGATGCATGGTGATGGCAAGGAGGGGGAGGGGGGCTTCATATTACAATGTGAATTATGCGTGGGCCACGTGCCCCCCTCCCCTCCCTTATCCTCCCACTCTAGGCTATATTATATTATAGGTCATTCTCCTCCCCTCACCAGCCACGTGTATCATATGTGACCCAGACAAAGACACCACCTTCCCATACTCCAGATGGACGTGGCCCCTCCACACAACACACTGAGCCCTCCTACACCGCTGCAGCAGCATCACTAACTGTTCAACAAGCACAGGAAGGAAGTTAGGTCCCAGATTCAGATCTCCAACTAAAGGTGAGTTTCTCAATACTATACTCTATAGGACCTGCCATTCGTCCATGCTGGTTGGTCTAAGGCATGCACTTATATTATGAGTCATACTTATTCATGCACATAGATATGGCCAGATGTGGTTAGATATGTAGATGTAAATCCATGGTGTAACTATATTCATGGGTTGGGACTGACATTGTGACGACGTTGCCGGTTGGTATTGGTTCCAGAGGGGTCAAAAGCGACCTGGCGACCTGGTGCAATAATTTAAGCTACCTGTCAACTTTTGGACAAATTTGGCTATATTGAAAATGGTCTAAAAAGTGACTTAAGTTTTAAGCCCTTAATTTTGTCAATACTAGGATATAATTATCTTATTGACAGTTCACACTGGCAAAGAGAGATACATTTTCTCTTATTGACAATTCCTTCTTGGCGTCAATAAGAGAATACCTTTCCCTTATTGACAGTTCGAACTGTCAATAAGGGAATTTTATTCTGTTATTTACAGTTGGAACTGTCAATAGTCACGGCCTTAGGCCACTCAAAAACAGTGGTTTCTCATCACCAAGGTCTGAGAAATCTGACGAGGCTTTTTTTTTTCTACTCGCAGGCCAAAATGTATAGGACAATTTACGGGTTTCTTTGGCTAAAATTCACATTTTATTGGTTAAGAATGAATTGATCTTTAGAAGTGGGGAGAATGTAAGTTATTTCTATACGACTGCATTGCTGGCATTATTAGCTTTAATTAAGATACCAAATAAGACCAATTTTACCCATTTTGATGAGGTTTTTCATCAAGATTTGGCAAAAAAAAAAAGTTTTCCCCAAAACCAGATTTTTATGATGCGCGCGGTGATGAGGAACCATTTTATTTTTTTGAGTGGCCTTAGTGTAATGTAAGACTGGATATAGCAATCCCTTCCCTGAATGTCTGTTGTATTCGCTCATTGTTTGTTGAATTAGGGGCCCATGTGCAATAGAAGTCGATGATTTCAGGGGCGTGTCCCCCCCACTTTTGACTAACCCCAAAAAAGGTCAAACCAAAAAGGTCAAGTTAAAAGGGGTCAAAAAGGGTCAAAATACCCCTCAGTCCCCCCTACTTTGAAACTGCTTGCCACGCCCCTGGATTTAGTTGGAGGCTCTGTCTCACGACCTTGAGCCAATGTTTTTGTCTCTGACCGGGTGCCGTCTCTGACCGGGTGCCGTCTCTGACCGGGTGCCGTCTCTGACCGGGTGCCGTCTCTGACCGGGTGCTGTCTCTGACCGGGTGCCGTCTCTGACCGGGTGCCGTCTCTGACCGGGTGCCGTCTCTGACCGGGTGCCGTCTCTGACCGGGTGCCGTCTCTGACCTGGTGTCAGAAAAAAGTGCTTTTTAAATTTTAACCTATACTCATATGTATAAGGATTTGTAAAAACTTTATGGCAGCTGTTATGTAATTATTATTAGCCTCCTGCTGTTGATAGAACACAACTAAACTCCCAAAGTGACATCCGGTCAGAGACGGCACCCGGTCAGAGACCGCACGTGGTAAAAGATGTCACCCGGTCAGAGACAAAAACATTGGCTCAAGGTCGTGAGACACAGCCTGCAGTGTCTCATGTATAAAAAGTTTAGGATATTTGGTAATTATGTTAGATATAGATATCTTTAAAATGAAGAAACATAGAGCTTTTTTTGGTTTGAATAGGTTTTTATTATCCGACACGATATATACAAAGTGATTGTGGACAAATGGCAGTATCAACAGTTGCTGGTTACAATTCTAGACCAAAATGCTGTTGTATCCGGAAATGCATCCTTATGGTTGGATCTAGATACGGTTATTTTCATAACATGAACAATTTCAAAAATCATGATATCATGTTGTCTCCCTTGTAGAAATAAATCACTAATGAGTAAGATGCGCAGTAGTTTCTGAGTGTTACACTTGAAAAGCACCTTCCATGAGAGGGACTCAATTCGAGTAAGACATATTGACATAATATTAACAATAGAGAGTGTTAAAAACATGTTATACAATATTAAAACCAATTGTTATATGAAATACTTAAAAGATTTTGGTATATCTCAATGGGTTTTATTGCATACTTGAAACACTTTTACTTTTTTTCAGTCACAATACTGGGATGAAAAAAACGCAGAGATACCAATTTAGTTGTAATCTATGACGTTTATAAGTAACAAATATGACTATTCATTACATGGTTTAATATAGATATATTTAGTATTGATAAAGCATCAATATACATGAGCCACAGTCAAAATCATCGTTCATAATGTCAAAACGTGCACTCAGACAAAAAAAAAAGGTTTGTTTGACATGGGATGAAAATGTAGGGTCGGTAGGTCAGATTTTTTTTTTTAACTTTTTTTTTCAAACATGAAAGTAGTACTAGCCAGCCTCTCCGAAGGTCGGCCCTGTTTTGATAGGGTCGGTCGGGTGACCTAAAACAAACCTTTTTTTTGGCCTTATCGAGATTCAAGATTCACATGTTCAACTAGCAGACTAGCTAGTTCTCAAAAACTCGAGGTAGTATATGGCCATGTATCTATTAATGGAATGTATCTATGGAAAGCTTATGAACTCAATTTTAAGAACGATTTTTGCCTAGGAGGGCCCTTTTACCTTCACTGTCCTTACTTCAGGATTTCCCTTATAATTCCAACGAACAATCAAATTTTTCATAGTATGTATATGTACGAGAACTATTCTTTGTCATAGCAACCAACATTCTGGCCATAATGCATTAGAATACGTTATACTTTTTGGCACCGATTTTTAAATATATTTTCCAAAATATTGTATTCCTTGCAAAATCCAGCGCAACCAAACATTCATTGTGTGTAGTTATTGGCTCATGAACTTAAGCATGATATTACATTTAATTCTTTCCATGTTTCAGAAAAGCAGTATGGCGTGGCATACACGTTCCCTGATATCAGGAATGGAGGATAAGCTTTACAGTCAACAAATAGATAAGTCATTATTCCGGGAATTTAAAAAGCTAGAAAGCAATGAGGACCGTCTCATCTGGGCGAGAAAGCAACTGTCAATGGGTCATGAATTGAATGTCCTAGAATCAGCTTCAACGTATTCTGTCAAATCTGCACAAGATTCTGAGATGCATCGGAACATGGGCAATAAGTACTTTAAAGATAAACTTTACACAAAAGCCTTGGATCTGTACACAAAGAGTATCATTGCCGCACCAGCCTCTAGTAGATATACTAAAGATGAGAGACATCTAGCCAAGTCGCTGTGCAATCGCTCTTCTGCCTTGTTCTACCTACAGGAGTATGAGGCATGTCTGATAGACATTGAAGCTGCCTTACTAGCAGGCTATGCTGAAGAACGTCAATATCTTCTGTACATCCGGAAAGCTAAATGTCTCCATGCACTACAGCTAGGCACTGATGCTAAATTGGCTTTCGATAAAGTAGTTGAGCTTTTATCAAAGTCTAATTTGGGGATGACCAGCAGAAAAAAATGCTCAAGGAACTAGAAAACCTCATCAATTCTCCTGCAAAGGTGCCAAACCCCAACAAACAAGAAAAGTTGGCAGAAGGCCTGCCCAGTCTTCCTGGACGTAAAAATATCTCCCATCCTAGCCTGTCTTCCTCTTGCAAAGTCATGTATCATACAGACAAAGGTCGTTACGTGGTAGCTACGAGGGACATCAGGCCCGGGGAAGTTGTCCTCGTAGAAGAACCCTATTCTTCTCTCATCCACCCAGGACTTTTTGACAAATACTGTGAATACTGCTGTGGCAAACTCATAACCATAGCCCCGATAGCTTGCCAGAATTGTGCAAATGTTCTCTTCTGTAGCCATTCATGTAGAGACAATGCCTTTGTTAGATATCACAGCTATGAATGTTCTATGGACACAGCAGTATATGATGTCGATCCCAAGTACCGTTTAGCGCTGCGGACAGTCCTGGTTGCTGGGATAGATGAGATACTTGAGTACAATAATGAATCTACTGCACCTCCCACAATGGCTGGAAGGATGAAAGGTTGCAATATGAAAGGGCTGTACAAGTCAACTGACTTCAACACAATCCATCATCTAGTCGACCACTTTGATAAAATATCTGAGGAACTGCTTCATGAGATAACATCAATGGCTGCATTGTACACAAGGTCCCTTGAGAAAGTGAATTTCTTTGAGAGCATTCCGTCTGAGGAGAGAGAGTCTGCCATTTTGTGTGTTGGGAAATGCCTCATGCACCTCAGTCAGGCTCTCTCTGTGAATACGAGTGCTCTTCAGGAAACTGTGTTTAATGAGAAAAGTGAGCGTACCCTGTTTGATGACATTGGTCTTGTCATACATCCAACTTTTGCTCTCTTTTCCCATTCATGTGACAACAATACTGTCCGCACACTGCATTCCAACAACCTTGTCATGCACGCTGGGAGAACAATCAAAGAAGGGGAAGAAATGACAACATCATACGGTGCACCCTACAAAATATTTTGCCAACAGTCACGACAGAACATGCTTCTGAAACGCTACTATTTTGAGTGCTCTTGCGAAGCATGTGCCAACAACTGGCCTGTACCGGTGCAGAGTGATGTGAGGAAGGGACCACTTTATTTTAAATGTAAGAAGTGTAAAAATCCTCTCACACATGCTGACAAAATGTGCTCCAGCTGCAGTGCTAGGATTTATGTACCTACTTCGGAAGAGTTTGAAGAGTATACAAGGATAGAAATGCTGAAAGCCCAAGATCTTCTTTGTGCACAGAAGTACAATGAATCGCGAGTTATTGTTCAGAGAGAAATTGAACGGGTTGAAAATATGCTTGTCGACCCAAAGAGGGACCCAGTATTCCCAATGTGGGAAAAGGCGATGATGCTGTGCTGCAACCTCATGGGTAACATGCGAATAGAGGGATAGAACCTTAGAACCTTTAGATCCTTCAACCTAAAAGCTACTACCGTAAATTCTCGCGTAGAAGCCACGGCTAGTACAAAAGTCAGATCCCTGGTGCAGCTTATAGGGTCGGCACACAGTGGGGGTGCGGCTTATACGGGAGTTTTTGTTATTATGGTACAGTACTAAAAGTCACCATAGTCAGATTGCTGGTGCGGCTTCTAGGATCGGCCCAAAGTCAGGGTGCGGCTTATACGAGAGTTAGGCTTATACGCGAGAAGTTACGGTATGTCAGCTAATTTTAGGTGATTTACCCATTTATGTTGATTACATGATTCATATAATTGCATGCAGGTATGGAAAGTTGGAAGGTTCTCATTCATCATTTAGCATACAAAAAAACAATATATTGTCACAAATAGATAACTGTTAGCTCACATAAATCAAGACCTGTTAGGGGTGCATCATAACACCATTGGATGTACACCCTCAGAAAAGTGAGAGTCATTGTCGCTAAAACTACCCTCACCTGAGGGTTAGGCAGTGCCTGACCCTCAGGTGAGGGTAGTTTTAGCGACAATGACTCTCACTTTTCTGTGTGTGTTGCCTGCAATCACAGCACAACAACCTGTACATAACCACTACATTCAGTCTATTCCTAGCTGCAAATTACAATAAGGAACACATTGATGCCATAAAGAATGATACCAAACACAAGGAAAATGGTTAATGAAAGCAATTGCAATGTTATTTCATAACTTAATTTTATGGTGCTTTGGCTGATTTTGTATTTTTAATGGAAACAAATGAAGATGAAGTCTCTCAAAGTGATCCAGATTTTAACAGGTGATGCTGGTACTTAACTGGGCAGAAGGACACCTTCGCATTGATATCTCGATGTATTTCAATTTGCGTGAGACTGTTGAAGCCGCTTTAGGAAAGTAGCTTTGTAAAAAACGACCACACTCGTGAATTGTGGCTGTACAAGTTTAGATACATTTCTTGAAGAAAAGGTACGTTTTGAAATTATGAATAATACTTTTGAGGTTAACTCATACAGACAAGAACACATCTGGTTCATCATTTCTAAATGCATATACATGATCATTTAATGAATAGTCATATTTGTCACTTTTAAATGTCATAGATTACAACTAATTTGGTATCTCTGCGGGGTTTTCAACCCATCACTGTGACTGAAAAACAATGTAAAAAGTATGCAATAAACCCCATTGAACTTTAAACTGCGTCTAGCTAATCTAGAAATCAAGGCGTTTTTTATAGTCTGTAATATATGAAACAATATTGCTTATTGTGTCATTAATTTACATATAAATTGTCAATAAAAACTAAAACAAGATCTCCTGCTCAGGTAAAATGAGTGTTCAGTGGTGTGGTCCAATGTGTTACATTTAGTGTGCCTATATATCCGATGGTTCGGGTTCTAAAATCAATTTTCTTAAGGATGAATTTAAATGTTCAGAAACATCCTCTTTCTTATGCTATTCATTTTATTCGCCCTCATTCCCTATTTGACAGAATTGTCAATCTAACGCCTTGATGCGACTTTTGAGATTTGAGATTTGAGATTTTACTATAATCCAATAATCTAGTTACAATGACATTGTTCAGTCCTCAGTCCTGTTGCTGGTACATGTATATAGTTAGCTCTTCTACAGATCGCCCAATGCTGCTGGGATATCAAATTGTCACTTTCTACATATCTATAGTCATCCTCCTTGTTAGAATCTACTTGTAACATCTCAACCTATTTTGTGGGCTTGGACCATGTTAATTCCAAAAGAACATAATTATGTGGGTAAATGGATTGCTGGAGTCGTTCTATTTAGAACAGCAGCAGTTCAGTATTTATATAAATACCGTAATTTGCAGTTTTAGAACCAAGGGTTCCTTCAGTATGGCCACTCAAAAGAAAAAAGCTGGTTTCTCATCACTACGCGCATCGTGAAAATTATGATTTGAGGAAAACTTTATTTTTAAATTTTGTACAATTTTGATGAAGAAATGTGTTAAATATTTTCATATTTGGTATCATATTAAAGCTTATACTGTCAGTAATGCAGTGGGCTGGGAATATCTTACATTTTCCAACTTCTGTAAATTCAATAAACACTTAAATACTAAAGTGTGAAATTTGTTCGCGAAAAGTCTACACTTTCCAATACATTTTGGCCCGTCAGTAAAAAAAATTAAAATTAAAATAAAAAACGCCCTCGTCATATTTTTCACTGCTTGGTGATGAGAAACCAGATTTTTTTGAGTGGCCTATAACATGGTTTTAACCCACACTCTTGATACTTTCTTTACATTCCCAATGCACTGAAAGGACCTTCAGTTACAAAACTACAGATGGCGCTACTGGGCTGTTGCTGGCCCACATGAATAGAATGCTTCCAGCATTTTATTTTTCCATGTTGGTTTCCTTTGGTTTAGCACAGTTAAAACACAAAATAGCTTGGTATTCTACCACTCCAACAAGGAGACTGAATATGGATAATGTAGCAATCTGAAAATGTATATCTGTGGTTTGAAAATGTATTAGTATATTAGTGGCTATCTATCGTGCACCTAGGACCCAGGACCTAGCCCAGCTAACCAAAAAATACACGTTATTTTACGTCAAAAAATGTTTTAAAACTTTATATAAAGTTATGCCATAGTAAGGAGCCTTATTGACACGTTATACAACGTTATATAAGGTTATAAATAATGACGTTTTTTGTTTACTGGGAGGACCGTATCTAGTCTGTATGATATTAAACATCTGTCCGTGGAGCGCTATTTTACCTTATAAGAAAGACATTATCATATCTGAGGTAGAACTTTATGAGAGATTGAAAGGTCCACTAGTGAACGAAAATTGTACCCCTCCCATTTTATGAGTGAGTGAATATTATGAATAAAAAGAATTAAAGGTATGTGTTCAGTCTAAGAATCTAGGATAGGCAGGTCGAATTTTCTTATTAGTATTTTATTTATTTTTTCAACTTTAGCCTGAAAAAGAATTTCTTTCGCCAACTCCAGTGCCCACTCATCAACCACCGCCTTGACTCGCGGGAAAAGTTTTTTTTTTCTTTTTTCGAAATTGGAGAAAAATCTCTAGGGTCGGCCCTGTTTTGCTGGGCAGGGTCGGGTATTATATTTATATTTTCATTGGCTGAAAAATCTTCGTGAAAACAAGTACAGTAAGTAAGGGTAACCTGAAACACACCTTTTTTTTTGTCCTTACTCTAATTATGGTGAAATAACAGCTTTAATGTAATACTCTATCACAGAGTCATGACGCCCCTCCCCCTTCCTCCCTATTCAAGTGGCTATATATAGACCGTGACTGCACATGGCATATGGAGGTCACAGTTCCTGTCATACCTGCCACGTTCAGTGTAGTACACCTGGGAGTGTATGTCAAACAGACTCTCCGACTTCTGGTACACCTCCTGTCACATAGGATTGGGCTCTCGTGGACAGCTGTAGTGTTTAACAGGTGGAGGAAGGAAGTCAAGGTCCAGTTTCAAGTATATTATAGGCCTACAAGGTAGTTGAGGTAAGTACCTAAAGATTGCCTCTCATGAGTCTGGACCTGTATGTTATAATGATAGGTATATGGGCTATGATTCCTTGCTGTTATAGACTGGCATTGTATACATAGTGCCCACGGCTAGACAGTGGCCCATGGGATAAATGTATGCTCATTCCCGAGGTTCACTCTTACACACAGAGTATGCATGGTATTGAGGTGTAAATACCTGTAGTTCTATCCAACTCCTTCCCTAGGCTACAGCAGTTGTAAGATAAAGTTGCCTTATAGGCTACACAGAACTAACAGGTCATAATGTTTTATATAAGGCCTCTCCAAATAATATACTTGTTTCTCATCACTACGCAATGAGAAATGTGACGAGGGTGCTTTTTTTTGCTGAGGCTTAAAGTGGCATTCTCACCGAGCGTTTCCCTCTCACAATTCTAGTACTGTTCTAGTCTGCTATGTGGTAAGTGGGATTGGTGAGAATGCCCCATTAAATTATACAGAGTATTGCAGGCTCTCGGAGAACCAAATTCACATTTTAGTAATGAAGAGATTAAGGCTCTACGAAAGTTATAAATATGCATGTTTTCTTCACCCTATTGGATTTCCTGCACTGTAAGCTTAAATTCGATACCAAAAGTGCCCATATTTGTCTAACTTGGTATTTTTTTATTATTACAATTAGGAAAAAAGTTAAAAAATTAAAAAATAAATCTCAGAAAGACGATTTTGGTGATGCGCGCGGTAATGAGAAACAAAGATATTATTTGGAGAGGCCTAACAATGTAATTTACCATAATGTGGTTGTCTAGCTATTATCTAGTTGTGAATGCTTTATCTGGTCGGCGTGTTGACCCACTACCCTATAGTTATAAGCCTATGTTTAGATTTGAATTTGTCCACTTTGGCAGAAAGAGAAGGCTTGAATAAGCGCAGATGCAAAAATGGCCTACATTTCCGTCACATGACCTTCATTACTGTATTCAATTGAGACCCCAAGCCACCATCATATAAATAGTAAAAAGGGGATCGATCAAAAGATTCATGGAGTTTTGGCTGCTCTTGAGTTGGGGCATAAATATTTGAATAGAATACTGCAGCATAATTAAGATGAAATATTTTCGATTTCGATTTGTTATTTCACTGACTATTAGATTAATCTTAAGATACAGCTGTCAGATGATTAAGAAAAAGGGCCTAAAGATTTCATTTAAATTTTCATTCTACAGTCGAATATCAAAATGAAATAAAAGTTTCATCATAAAATAAATAGCTGAAGATAGCAATCCAATATTTAGTTGTTCTCTTGTTTCAGAAAAGATGGAGTGGCATGGACGTTCTCTGATGACAGGAATGGAGGAGAAGGATTACAATAAACAAATAGATCAGTCCTCATTCCTTGAGTTTAAAAAACTTGAAACCAATGAAGACCGTCTCAACTGGGCTAGAAAGAAACTAGCAAGCGGCCAGTCTGACTTGAATTTCTTGGCATCAGCTCAGAAAAAATCTGCGGTCAAATCTGCAAAAGACTCTGAGATGTATAGGGATGTAGGCAATAAATGCTTCAAAGATAAACGTTACAAGCAAGCATCGGATCTGTACACAAAGAGTATGATCGCTGCCCCAGCCCCAGATGCAGAGGACAGTGATAGACATCTAGCCAAGTCCCTGTGTAATCGTTCTGCTGCCTTGTTCTACCTAAAGGAGTATGAGGCATGTCTGATAGACATTGAAGGTGCCTTACAAGCAGGCTATATGGAGGAACGTCAGTACCTTCTGTATGTTCGCAAAGTTAAATGTCTCTATCAATTGGGGCAAGGTAATGAAGCTACTGAGGCTGTTGATGAAGTAGTTGAGCTTTTATCAAAGTCTATGGTGACTGCGGACCAGCAGACCAAAATCCTGAAAGAACTAGAAGACCTGGGTTCTAATGCAGCGAAGTTGAACCCTCAAGAAGGAAATCCTGAATATTTTAACGTTGCTAAAGAAGAAATACCTCATCTTCCTCATGGCAGTAATGCCTCACACCCTAGTCTGTCTTCCTCATGCAAAGTTATGTATGAAAATGACAGGGGTCGCTATGTGGTGGCCAAAAGAGACATCAGACCTGGAGAAATCATTCTTGTGGAAGAACCCTATTCCGCTGTCGTTACTACTGAGAATGCCTACTGTCACCATTGCTGTGGCAAGCTTTCCACCGCCCCTATATCATGCCAGCACTGCACAAAGGCTCTCTTCTGTAGCCCTTCATGTTGGGATTTTGCCTGGTTCGGTTATCATGGCATCGAATGCTCTTTGGACACCCCAGAATATTTTCCATATTACCGTTTAGCTTTGCGAACGGTCCTGGTGGCTGGACTCAATGAGGTTCTGAAGTATGAGAATGAAACTACCCAAACTCCCTCAAAGAAGCCCAATATGAAAGGAAGTAATAAGCAGGAGCAGTTCAGATCGCATGACTTCAACACAATCTACCATCTTGTTGACCACTTTGATAAACTATCCATACAACGGGTTCATGAGATAACTTCCGTGGCTGCATCGTACACAAGGTCCCTGGAGGAAGCCGACTTCTTTCAGAGCGTTCCAGCTGAAGAGAGGGAGTCTGCCATCTTGTGTGTTGGGAAGTGTCTCATGCACCTCAGCCAGGCAATCTCAGTGAATGGCATTGGTGTTGTGGAAAATGTCTATACCGACAAATTCCTCTCAGAAGAGATAAAGTTTGAGGACATTGCTGTGGGCATATTTCCAACATTTGCTCTCCTCAACCATTCATGTGCAAACAACACCATTCGTACCTCTTATTCAAATAATGCTGTTGTTCATGCCGGGAGAACAATCCGAAAAGGTGAAGAAGTCACTACGACCTATGGTTCACACTACACACGGGAACGGAAAGAGCAAAGGCAAATGGGACTCCAGAAACACTTCCATTTCAAGTGCTCTTGCCAAGCATGTGTCAACGACTGGCCTCTGGCTTGTGCTATGAAACCTCACCCAGCGGACTTCAAGTGTAAAAACTGCCAATGTGCACTTCGCCGCAGCAAGGACGATCCTCCACAAGTTCCTATCCAGTGCCAAGGCTGCAAGCAAAGCCAGCACATACCTACTATGGAGGAATTTGAACAGGATCCTGATAGAAAAGCTGCTGAAGCTGCGATTGACCAGTTTCTTGTTGAGGGAAATTTCAGTGAGGCATGTCCATTGCTGGTGCAAGAGGTTGAAAAGTTTGAGAGCTTGCTTGCCTTCCCGATGAAAGAGAGAGATTTCCTGCCGTGGACACGTGCTCTGGGGGATTGTTGCAGGCTCATGGGGAACATGCGCATGGAATTCCCTTAGCACTTTACTGAAGTTGCTATGTCAGATTTTCCCCCAAATTATATAAATATATGTATACATATATATATATATATATACATATATATATATATACATATATATATATATATATATATATATATATATATATATATATATATATATATATATATATATATACATATATAGTAGCGTCCGCCTTAATGTGAAAGGAGACAGAACTCATCAAGTACAGTAAGACCAGAGATTCTTTATTGCCCTGGCTCTCTCTGGCCACACCAGCTAAGTATTGTCGGAGATCCTCTATGTTTCAATCGTCAGATCAGACTGTCGGAACCCTCCGTTCCAACCCTCTTGTATAAATAACCTACGCTTCGATCACGCCTGCGGCGTCTAGACCTTATACTGACTTTATACACTTGTTATGCCGGGGCGGCGGAAGGGGTCTGTGAACCCACAGTCCCCCCTCTGCCGCCGCCGCTACAATATATAGAGTATACAATATTTAGGGGATGGGTCTAAGTATGTTCTTTGTGTCAGACCTGAATCAATGAAAGCAGTCAAGAAATGTATAAGGGACTGTATGATATGCTTCATGCTTGATGTCACTGGAGCATCTGTATGAAATGATAGATTATACAAATCGATATTGAGAATTTAGTGAGTATACATACTATTTTGATTTGGATGTATTAAATTTTCTCTCTATCATCATTATGAATACTGACTTACTTTATATCCCTATATATTATCATTGATTGTAGAATCCACTACAGGGAAGGCATTTAGGTAAGAATAGGATCTATGACATGTGGCAGTACAAGTCTGAAGACATTTCTCAACGAGAGCTATATTTTGTAATGATGACAATCAGTTAATCATGTAACAGACACCAATACATCTTGTGTAACGATACTAAATATTTTATCATACTTATCGATATGCACTCACATTTGTTACCCGTGCTATAAAAAATGAATAATCAAATCTCACCAAGTGTTGATTATCAGCCCTATTATGACAAATATGCAAATGATTATGTAATAAAATATGCAATAAAAACTTGAAACTTAGTTTCGGATGATTAGTGTTAATGTATCAATATGGGCTACAAAAGTAGGTGTGTTTCAGTTATACATTTAAGATTCTAAAGATTTATAAGATTTTTTATTTAAACAAAGTCATGGCTCACACTGCGATTTTCATGAGTTGAATCGTAACTATGTACACATATTTTAGTATAGAGGTTCAAGAAGAGTTTTTTGATGGCATCATCAGCCTTCTAAATGAGTCAGCGTTTACACCCGAAAGGTAAACCTGGTGAGTAACTCCCCAAGGCTGCATTCATACATCACGCCAACCCTTCAAGGCTTTTGGCTCAGTCTCACGACTTTGTAACAATTGGATCGTCTTTGACCGGGTGACATCTTTGACTGGGTGACATCTTTGAAAACTACCATCATACATAAATTTGGCAGTTACCAGCGCCTTCCTTCGGAAGGATTTGGGAACGAGAGTACCCCATCATCTCCAACATCTCATCTACCTCCCTGCCACCGAACCATCAATCTCCCAGCAGATTCTCCCATCCGTTTGTACCGGCACTACTTCCTCTTCCTGCAAAAAGCAATGGATCACCCTGAAAACTTGCCTATGCGATGCTTTTAAGATATGTGTTCATACAATTATGATTCGATTCAAATATGTTAAGGGTTAGGTGAAGGAAAAATGTTTAAAATGATAGAAGTATTGATCATATTTTGGTGCCCAAAATTGAACATATTCCTGTGAACAATTTTTGATATATATGCATATAGCACTGTGTTATGCTGATGGGAGAGCAGCCAAGAGGTATCATTTTCGCCCCTTTTTCCACAGAAGATTTCCTTTTAAAAGTCAGTATGTTTGGCAGTCTCATTTGAGACTGTGCTAGGAGAGTGCCGCACCATGACTCCTACCCCATAGGTCTCAGTGAAGGAAATCCTTTCACTATATACTTTAATATAGCGGAAAACGCAATCACAGCTACCAGGACATTTACAATTTCTGAAAATCACCCTTGACCTAAAAGATACATCTTTCCTACAAAACATTTCCAACCGAAATTAGCTAGTGACACGGAGAACTTGAGCACTGGTCTGTAGTGTAAAACCACCTGAATTCACCCTGAATTTGCACTGAATAATTTTCATTTTCACTGATCCCCAATCTAGCCTTGGAAAAAAACGTAAACTCACTGAGAATCCCTTTCCTATTATTTGATTGAAACTGGCAGACATTCAGCAGCATGTGTACAAGTTTTCATAATATTGGCATCATTTCCAACTTATTTATGGACCATTTAGTGCTCCTGCCGAATTCACTTCTTACCAGAATTGTATATGACTCTCAGCTTTCTGCGGGATTAGCCTCACTGAGACCCATACCTGCCTCCCCACCCTATAACAGTGCTGCCCCCTGATGGAAGGATGGGGGGCCCACTGTAACAGATGGTAGTGGGCCCTCCCTCAAGGAATTGTTATAAACACATCCAATAAAAGGAGTTTTATTGGGGCCAATTTGGGATCTAATTGGCATTCTCGACCAATTTGACTATGGCTATTTATAGATTTCCAATTCTTATTTTATAATTTTTTCCAATGTCAAGCATAAACCCATACATTATAGTTCCCCCTCACTTTTTCCTCAAACATAAGTACCATAGAAAGTGCCCTGGGTATAGATGGCTGTATGATGGAGTATAGTGTTGTAAGCCAAGCCTGAAGACGCTGGTGGCTGTGTCTCACGACCTTGAGCAAATTTTTTGTCTCTGATCGGGTGCCGTCTCTGACCGGGTGCCGTCTCTGACCGGGTGCCGTCTCTGACCTGGTGTCAGAAGGAAGTGTTTTTTAATTTTTAACATATACTCATATACATTATGATTTGTAAAAACGTTATGGCAGTTGTTATGTAAGTATAATTAGCCTCCTGCTGTTGGTAGAAGATAACTAAACTTCCAAATGACATCCGGTCAGAGACGGCACCCAGTCAGAGACGGCACCCAGTCAGAGACGGCACCCGATCAGAGACAAAAACATTGGACCAAGGTCGTGAGACACAGCCTGGTATACTCGTATGGGGTTCCCTCAGCAAGCACATGAGGGGAGGGAGGGGAGGTGAAAAGGGCTGCACAAGAGGGAGGAGGGGGCAAAGAGCTGCAGATCTAGGAGAATTGAGGGCAGGAGAGGGCTCTGAGGAGGGTACAGAGCTTTAAATTGTAGGGTCAGTATATATTTATGGGTGGAAGGAATCCCCTGCGGGGAAATTGATGTAGGGAAAGAGCATAACATGGGATGGGTGTACCATATTAGCACAATATCTCATTCTTTAAGCGTAAGATATTTGGGGGGGGATCCTAAATAGTTATTTTCTACGCCATACAAATGTAAACAACCCACCATTTTAATGACCCCACAGGGCCCACAGTTCTATTGGTTATTCAATAGGATGGCCAAATACAGAAATGTACGAGATTCCTTGGTTAAACCAATGATGCTACCATTCTTCCTCTTATTTTACAAATTTTTACCCCCCCAAAAAAGGCAATTTTTTCATTAAAATTACCCTGTTTTCAGCAAAACGTCCAAATCAATTTCTTTCAGCAAAATTACCATGACAAAGCTGATATTTTACATTACATTTCCCAAAACAATTAAAGCACACTTTATTGCATTTTTCAGTCAAACATTCCCAGGCAAGGTCAGGTTTTTTATGTGAAAGAACCCCACACATGTACATACAAGGAAGCATATTAAATAGATGTCATTGGGCCAGCTGCACACTACGCCAATACAAATTAGAGTAAGCCCCCCTCCCTGCCCAGGTATCAAGTCCTAAGCAGTCCCTTTTTGTACTTGAGGGACCTGTTGATTACCTCTGTGTAGGTCTGTGTATCAGAAATGTCCACTGAATATAAGCTTAAAATCACATGATTTTAAATAATAACCAACACTAAAAGCCTCCTCTGCCCTACCCTGACCTCATCGGGGCCCTTGATGGGGGGTCCTCATTTGGCACGTCGATTTTAAGAAATGACCATGTCGCATGTCTATGTTGCTAAATAATGCTCATGTCCCATGTTGATTTTAAGAACTGTCCATGTCCCATGCAACTATCTTTTTAAGCCTCATGTCGCATGTCACTAGGCCTCATGTCGCATGTCGATTTTAAGAAATGCCCATGTCGCCATATTGAATTTAACTGTCTAGAGCCATCTCATCCCTCTTCGTCCCACTAACTTCCCTGTCGTGATGCCTCCCATGTGGCGCCTGTTTTATTATTTTAAACTGTAAACTAAGATATTTTTGCATGTATACATTTTGACAAATTTGCTAAAAAAAAATACAATGCCGCATGTGTATAAATTCACAAATTTTATAGTATGATAATTGTATAACTATTCTGTAAACTGTATGAATATTCATGCTGCACATATTTCCGTGGGTTTTCATTTCCGCGAAATTCACGAAAATATACGCAGCTCGAAATAAGATACATTCACAGTACACAGACTCTGCCTCCCACAGCCGGTGCCCCGGACACAGTAATAGGGACACAGCACACAGTCACTGTGGGCCTATAGTGAGTCAGTGCTGCACCGGGCCTCCAGCACTGGGCCTCTACTCCACTTCCTCCTTCCACTAGCACACAGCACCCACTGGTACACACCATGTATCCCTCACTGCCTCTCTGCACACCCTATCTCTTCACTCCACTAGCACACAAACTCTGATACACAAAGTGCAAACCTTACTGGTGCAGATTAAGGGGGGCAGGGGCAGGGGGGCCGGCATACACCCCCCTCATTTTGGCCCAAAATTTGAGGTTTTCTAATGTAATCTTTTTTAAGGATTTTTGAACAATACACCCTGTATATCCCCCCTATTCAAAATCCTACACACACAGTTGCCACTTAGTAGTAGTACACATATTTAGCCCCCACCTGCCTCCACTAGCACACAGCCCTAGGTACATACAGTGCAGCCCTGGCTTGCTCCCTGCACACACAGACCCCACTGGTAGTACACATATTCAGCCCTCTCTTGCCTCCACTAGCACACAGCCCTTGGTACACACAGTGCAGGGCTGACTACCGCAGCACTCCTCGCACACAGCTATTATTGAACACAGCAGGCCCGGGCAGCACACAGGACACAGTGTAGTGTGGTGTGGCAGGCATGGGTGGCTGGGGCCTGGGCACACACACAGTTCTGTACTGTGGCAGCTTTGTGTGGCTGTGTGTGAGGGGTCCGGGCACAACACACACATGGTGCACACATGCTGGTACATGGTGCACACATGCTGGTACATTGTGTAGCTGTGTATTTGTCCAGGCAGCCCCCCCCCCCCCCCGCCCCCTCCACCCTGTCACTACCTGCCACCACCACTACAGCACTATACGGCACTAGCATATCCTGGTACCTCAGGTAGTCGGGGGCAAAACTCCATCTCCTTATCAGGCTAATCCCCTCTCCTCAAACCTTGAACAAAGGTGCTGAAAAGAAATTCTCCCATGATGCACTGCATCGGAGTTGGGGGCCTAACCACAATGCATTGCTCTCAAGCAAGATGGCAGCCCCCATAGCCTAATGCGCTAGTGCCCTATGTATTTAACACTCATCACCACTGGTGCACACATGCTGCACACATGCTGCCACCACTACAGCACACATGTAGTTGGCCCTAGACCCCTAAATTCGACATGGCGACATGGGCATTTCTTAAATTGGACATGCGACATGAGGCCTAGTGACATGCGACATGAGGCTTAAAAAGATAGTGACATGGGACATGGACAGTTCTTAAAATCGACATGGGACATGAGCATTTTTAAGCGACATAGGCATCCGACATGGCCATTTCTTAAAATCGACATTCAACATGGGGATCCCCCCATCAAGGGCCCCATGCAGCACCCATCACTGTCACCATTGTGTGTGTCACCGTCTGACTCCCGGCCCCTGCACTCAATATCAAACAGGAACACTACCTGCATTTACCTGAGGTTAAAAAAACCCCTCTTATTCCAGTAGAAAAAACACAAATACTTTAGAGGCATAAAAACACCCCTTATTATAGAAATAGGGGGATTCAATTATTAGTCTTATGAAGATTTGAAGGCCCCTTTATTTTTTTAGAACACAGGTGACATGCCCTATGGGTGTTGAGTGCAGGGGGTGGGGTCTGACTCCCGAGGTCTGACTGCTGTGTGGTTGGGTGCAGCTACACTACAGCCCTCGCTGTTCACCACTCTGGTCACCACCTCCCACATGGTGCACACATGCTGGTACATGGTGCACACATGCTGGTACATTGTGTAGCTGTGTATTTGTCCAGGCAGCCCCCCCCCCCCCCCGCCCCCTCCACCCTGTCACTACCTGCCACCACCACTACAGCACTATACGGCACTAGCATATCCTGGTACCTCAGGTAGTCGGGGGCAAAACTCCATCTCCTTATCAGGCTAATCCCCTCTCCTCAAACCTTGAACAAAGGTGCTGAAAAGAAATTCTCCCATGATGCACTGCATCGGAGTTGGGGGCCTAACCACAATGCATTGCTCTCAAGCAAGATGGCAGCCCCCATAGCCTAATGCGCTAGTGCCCTATGTATTTAACACTCATCACCACTGGTGCACACATGCTGCACACATGCTGCCACCACTACAGCACACATGTAGTTGGCCCTAGACCCCTAAATTCGACATGGCGACATGGGCATTTCTTAAATTGGACATGCGACATGAGGCCTAGTGACATGCGACATGAGGCTTAAAAAGATAGTGACATGGGACATGGACAGTTCTTAAAATCGACATGGGACATGAGCATTTTTAAGCGACATAGGCATCCGACATGGCCATTTCTTAAAATCGACATTCAACATGGGGATCCCCCCATCAAGGGCCCCATGCAGCACCCACCACTGTCACCATTGTGTGTGTCACCGTCTGACTCCCGGCCCCTGCACTCAGTATCAAACGGGAACACTATCTGCGTTTACCTGAGGTTAAAAAACCTCTTATTCCAGAAGAAAAAACACAAATATTTTAGAGGCATAAGAACACGCCTTATTATAGAAATAGGGGGACTCAATTATTAGTCTTATGAAGATTTGATGGCCCTTTTAAAAAAATCTAAATCCACAGAATAAGTTGAAGAAAAATACCCCTTATTTAAAAATGCCAGATTTTGTCCAAGGCCATTGGAAGTGCATGGAAAGGGACCCTCTTCTGTTTTTTTAGAACATAGGTGACATGCCCTATGGGTGTTGAGTGCAGGGGGTGGGGTCTGACTCCCGAGGTCTGACTGCTGTGTGTGGTTGGTGTAGCTACACTACAGCCCTCGCTATTCACCACTCTGGTCACCTCCTCTGTGCCACCCCCTCCCTACTCTCGTCCCCAAACCCTTCCGAAGAAAGGCTCTGGTAACAGCCAAATGACCTTGAACTTTGGATTTTGCTGGGTCTGGGCAACCCCTGCTGCTGGGCTGGAACCAGCGAACAGGAACAGGAAATGGAACCAGAATGTATGATGGTAGTTTTAGGTAGTTTTACCATCAGTCTTTCTGGTTCCATTTCCTGTTCCTGTTCGCTGGTTCCAAGCTACCAGCAGGGGTTGCGCAGACCCAGCAAAATCCCAACATTTGGCAGTTACCAGAGGCTTCCTTCGGAAGGATTTGGGAACGAGAGTACCCCCTCCTCTGCCACCCACTGCAACCCCTGCCACTGCTATGGGGAGGGCAGCGAGGGTAATGGATTTTAGGGGCGTATCCAGGGCAGCAAGGGTAAAGGGTTGCCAGGACTGGGATGGAGATGGGGGGGTGGGGCGCTGGATCCCTTTTTTGGAAAATAATTTGGATTTTTCTGATGATATTTTTATCTTCCGCAAACAATAAGTGTTTAGTGCATCCCCCCTTTTTCACCCCTCTCCTTTTTTTAACTCTTGGTTTTGGCCCTCAGGCCTGAGTTGCAGAACTCATGGGCAAGTTATGGTAGGCAGGAGGGGGATTGCAGGTGTAAAGGGGGCGGGGGCTGCAAGAGGATAAGAGGGGCTGGCATGGGGGGGGGGGGGAGGGATGCATGTAGGGCTAGGCAGTGGGGGCTCCATAATAAATAGCTGTGAGGGGGGCAGTGGGTGGCTACTAGTATTTTTTTTAAAGGGAGGGCTTCTGAATGGTCACAAAGAGGGCTTTGAAATAAATACTAAAATGGTGGGGGTTACAGAGCTGCCAACCTCAAAACTTCCAAAATCGTATTTTTTGGGTAATTTTTTGCCTGAAAAGCGTATTTTGCGTACTCCCTTCCCCCCAAAAGCGTACTAAAAGCGTACTTTTGATTTAGAGTGCCTGCATTAATATAGCATTAACAAAAACACGATAATTTGTCTCTTCCATTAGAGTCAAAGCAAAACAAAATTGGATCCCTTGAAGGGGGGGGGGGTGGAACCAAAAAAGTTTGGACCCCTCTTGAGGGGGGGGGGGGGCAAAAGAATTGCACCACTTTTTAGCCCAAAAGCCCAACTTGCCTGAGGGGGGGGGGGGGAACCAAAAACATTTCGACAATGACAATGGCAATCATTTCCCGTTCACCACTGGGTTCTAAAAGGCCAAAATAAAAAAAAGAAGCTTTGTTTCATGTCACCACACCGACCCTATCAAAACAGGGCCGACCTTACGTTTTTTTATGCAATTTTGAAGAAATTTCTGTATTTTTACCCTTTTTGGGTCAATTTTAGTGTCTTTGGAGAGGCTGGCCAGTACTTTCATGTTTTAAAAAAAAAGTTTAGAAAAAAAACTTTTTTTGGGGGGGCCTTAGGCCATAACCCATTAGCCGATTTGGATGCATTATCGGCCGATATATCCACAAAATCATACTATAAAGTACTACATTGGGCCTGCTTGTTGAGTGTGTATCGGCCGATAATTCATCCAAATCGGCTAATGGGTTATGGCCCTAAGCGAGAATTATCTAGAACTAAAATGTGTACTCAATATATATGTAATGATAGCCAATAAAAGCCAAAAAGCGTACTGCATACCTCAAAAGCGTACTAAATCGTACTCAAAATGCAAAAGCGTATTCTGGCTCAAAATGAGTCCAAAAAGCGTACTAATACGCCAAAAGCGTACTACTTGGCAGCCCTGGGGTTAGGAGGAAGTAGCCTGGGAGTAGGACAGTGCTACATAGGGGGTCCTGAGGGTCTGCATGGGAGTAGGGTGTCTGTGTGTGTGTGTGCGGGGGGGGGGGGGGGTGGTCAAAGGGTAGCGGGCAGAGTGAGGGGGAGGTTCTGAAATAATATCCCAGGGTATTAAATATCCAGAGGGCTATGCAGCAGCTGACTCTGCCTAGTACCCCCCAGTGCCTGTCTGCTGACTCCCAGCACAAAGAGCACACAGAGGCAGCCACACTGGTACAGACACACCACCCTCCTATATACCCTCCTCCAGTACCCTCCAGTACATCCCTCCTCCCCTCGCCACTGACACACACACACCACCCTCACCACCCTCCTGTGGTACCTCCCTCCTCCCCGGCCCCAACACATAGACATAGTGCTGCCACAGGGGCCTCCAGTACTCAGTGTTGGCCCTGGTAGTAATGGCCTACATCATACACACGGTACACACGCCACACACCCACTGCCCGGGCCACCACCACCACTACCACTGGCACACAACAGCACACAGCCAGTCAGTACCACAGCCCCCACCACCAGTGTCCAGGGCCACTCGCTAGTGCTGCACGCTGCCTACCCTGCCTGCCTGCCTGCCACCCTCCTCCTCCCTCCCCCTCACTAGTGCTGCACCCACACACTACCACTACCTGCCTCCTCCTGCCTCCCTCCCCAGTGCTGCGCCCTCCTCCCACCTCCCTGCCTGCCACCTCCCCACATTATGTTAATTACCTCCTTCCTCGATCCAGAACGAGGTTAGCGTACCTGCCGCACGCTGGTGGCGCTGCCTGGTGTGACGCGGTGGAACTAGGTGAGGATCAATCAAATCAAGAATCATGTAAGAGTGGGCCAGTGGGCCCGGCCAGGGGGGAGTGAATGGAGGATGAGTCATAGTGGCAAATATAGAGAACACGTCAATCAAGTCGTGTCCATTAGATTGACATCATGGGGTATGATCTCACATTAGCATAAATGCCCCTACTTAAAATGTCAAACATTAATTTATTACTATATGATAGTTTGTGTGAAAGAGTTTTTCATATTAAACGTGTTTTTTTTGTTTTGTTTTTAAATTTGAAGTACTGAAATTTGAAAGGAATTAAATTTGCATGCCCCTTATTTTTGTCATAGATATACATGTGTATGTATATGTATGGTTTTGTCATCCCGATTCCCACAGGTTTGACATAAAAGTTTGAAAAAAAAATTTGAAAAATAATGGGACATGGGGGCATTGTGAGTGTGTCCTAGAAAATTGATAAAATGTTTTTTTCTTTAATATTATTATTTATTTTTTTTTGTGTGTGTTTTTTTTTCTCAAGGAACGCATGTAGGGTAACATGGGGTCTTGGGTTACCCTGATGGAGACTGCAGATGGGTCAAAAACGACCTGGCGACCTGGGCTGTTTTGGAGGCGACTTTCGACCTAAAAGCAATAATATAAGCGGCCTGGCGACTTTTAGACAAATTTAGCAATAGGTTCAGGGGTCCAAAAAAGCGACTTTGTGACCTGGACCCTTTAATTTCGGCGACTTTCCGACCTCGGGGGGGGGGGGGACCCCTCTGCACCCCCCTGATGTTATTAGAAGTGATTAAAAGACGGCCCAAGTGTCACTTATCGATGTTTTCTTTTTCTTTTTGTTTTTCACAATAAAACTACTGATAATTCATAGTTGTGTCAACTTTTTTCGGGCTACTTAAGATTAAGTGGTTTTTCCTTTATTAAATGGCTTCAAATTAAAAAAATAAACACAAATGCCAACTACATTGATACCGCTCTGATGTATTTCACTCGTGGGGCTGTAATTTATTACTATATGATAGTTTGTGTGAAAGAGTTTTTCATATTAAACGTGTTTCTTTTGTTTTGTTTTTAAATTTGAAGTACTGAAATTTGAAAGGAATTAAATTTGCATGCCCCTTATTTTTGTCATAGATATACATGTGTATGTATATGTATGGTTTTGTCATCCCGATTCCCACAGGTTTGACATAAAAGTTTGAAAAAAAAAATTGAAAAATAATGGGACATGGGGGCATTGTGAGTGTGTCCTAGAAAATTGATAAAATGTTTTTTTCTTTAATATTATTATTTAATTTTTTTTGTGTGTGTTTTTTTTTCTCAAGGAACGCATGTAGGGTAACATGGGGTCTTGGGTTACCCTGATGGAGACTGCAGATGGGTCAAAAACGACCTGGCGACCTGGGCTGTTTTGGAGGCGACTTTCGACCTAAAAGCAATAATATTTAAGCGGCCTGGCGACTTTTAGACAAATTTAGCAATAGGTTCAGGGGTCCAAAAAAGCGACTTTGTGACCTGGACCCTTTAATTTCGGCGACTTTCCGACCTCGGGGGGGGGGGGGGGGACCCCTCTGCACCCCCCTGATGTTATTAGAAGTGATTAAAAGACGGCCCAAGTGTCACTTATCGATGTTTTCTTTTTCTTTTTGTTTTTCACAATAAAACTACTGATAATTCATAGTTGTGTCAACTTTTTTCGGGCTACTAAAATATAGCGTTTTATGCACTAAAAAAACTCTGTGTTTCTCGAAGAAAATGAGAGATTAATTCTTTCAACTTAACTATCCGTGAATTATCAGTCTTCATTTTCTTTGAGAATAAAATTGATGTAGATAGCGTTAGATGCTTGTGAACTGTTTTCACACAGAATGACACACAGGACGTTGACACCCGGCAAGCGTCTCCCGCAGCGTCTAGACGACGTTCAGACGGCGTCTGGTGGACGTCTAGACAGAGTCCCACAGGTTGGGAGGTGGCCGTGGGAAGCGTTTTGGGCGGGAAAGGGGCGGGGCTTGATTTGTAATGCGACATGTACGGGGGCCAAGGAGGCCTTGATTTCCCGTCATTGACACCGTGAGGGGGCAGGGGAGGGTCCCTCTCGACTGTATGAAATCATGAACGTCAAAACGTTATAGGCCTATTTAGATTGATGATGAATATGAGCATGTCATGTCCCCCGGGTCATTTACCCATCTTGGTTTTAAGAAATGGAGCTTGCTTAGGCCAAAAAAAGGTTTGTTTCAGGTACCATGACAAGGAAATGTAGGGTCGTTAGGGAGATTACTTTTTTTTTAAACTTTTTTTTTTAAACATGAAAGTAGGCTACTAGTCCGCCTTTCCGAAGACCCTAAAATTAACAGAAAAAAAAAATTTAACATAGTTTTCATAAAAAATGTAAAAAGAAATAATAGAAATTAAAAAAATATTCCCCAAATCACGACCCATAAAAAGATATAAACCTTTGTTATCCAACCACAGCAATAATGTTTCACTTTCGATGACGTCGCCCCCTTCCCACATCACCCGTCTACCAGGCCATAGGCCCACAGCCCGGGTCGCACGGTAAACCCTGGGACCTGGGTACGCCAAGCAAGCAAACGCTGAGCTCACCCCCCCCCCCCCCCTCCTCCTCCCTCCCCTCCACTCCCACCCAACACCCCCTCCCCCAGCCACACTAGCACACAGCGGCGGCCCAGTGGTAGCGTAGGGCGGCTATGGGCCCACCGCCCAGCGTCATAGCGTAACTGTGGCTGTGAGCTTAGCGTAGGAGGGCCCTTACACACAAACAAGACAGCGAAGTGCGGCGAGGAACTGAGACACAACAACGCTACAACAAGGTATGTATAGCGACATTATCGTGACAATTCTTCAATCCTAACCTGTGTAGTTCACGTGTGGAGCTCGGGGAGTGAGTGAGGGGGAGTAGACCGGGCGGGGGGAGGCGTGTTGGCGGGGTACGCGGGGAGGTAGGGCCGGGGGAGGGAGCGGCCATGGGCATGGCGGCCTCGAGTCGGTGTTAGTGCTGCTGTAGACTGTAGTAGCGTAGGTGCCCCAGTTAGTGGTGTGGACTGTGGTGTGGGGGGGGGGGGGGGGGGGGCTGGAGGAGGCAAGCAGTGCTGACTGACTGAGTAGCCTCCAGCCATGGTGGTGTGCGGTACAACACACACAGGAGGAAGGGCCACTAATCCTACTGTTGTCACACACCCACAGCCACAGTATACTAGGGCCTACTGTGTCTTGTATGTACCGGTAATTAGCATGATAAGGCAAGGCCCGAGGTATTAAATTGGCCCCTGACCTGGATCAGTGGATGTGATCATGTGAACTCTGGCAGTCTCTGCACTATCACATATGCAATGATAATCTGATGTAGCTATGCCGGCCGAAAATTGATGCCTTTTCTAGGGCCTTTAATTAATAATTCTTTTTTCGGGGAATTTTAACATTTTTCTAAAAATGCTAAATTTGAAGAAAGAAACTAATTTGAAAAAAAATCTGACCCCTTCCTCCAGGGCCGGTCCAGTGTGTAGCCTACATTAAGGCTACAGTGTAGTTATGGGGGGGGGGGTCCCCATGTCGCATGTCGATTGTAAGAAATGGCCATGTCACCTCTCACTTGAATTCCTATGTCGCCTCTAAGAACATGTCATGTCCCATGTCCAATTTAAGAAATGCCCCATGTCATGTCACTTATTTTTTGCCTCATGTCACTAAGCTCCATGTCAAATTTCGATTTAAAAAAAAGGGCATGTCGCCATGTCCATTAAATTAGGATCTACCCCCATTATGGTGGTGCGGGCACACAGTGTCTACAATACTTAAAGGCCCAAAAAAAAATTATGTTGTTCAGTAACATCATGTAAAAAACTAGCTAGGTAGGGTTGGATTTAAAAAAAAAATTAATTGTTTTTTCTGGAATCCAAAAGCAGCTTTTTGTAGGGTCCAACGTTCACAAATTTTGTAAAGTTGTAGCTATACCTAGGTCACTGCATTGCTGACAGCTTAAGCTTTGATTTGATACCAAATATGTCTATACCGTATTCAACGTAATAAGCGCACAATGCGCTTAAAAAATGATTATGAACACCTTTTAGTAGTTAAGAGTTTAATTGGGGTCAAGAATTGAGATATTTTTGATTATTTGTAGTCTAAAAATCGGCCAAAAACAGGGTGTGTGCGCTTATTAGCGGGTGTGTGCTTATTACGTCTAATACGGTATTTGTTCATTTCTAGGGTCGGGTGACCGGAAACACAACATTTTTTTTTAACTTGGCCTAATCCCGACACTAATCCTACTTTGTGTCACACAGGTGTGTGACACAAAGTCAAGGTGCAGGGCCCTACTGTGTATTGTGTGTAATTAACTTGCCACACATTGATTATGTAGGGCCGCTAATGGGGTGCCTTGTGTTTAATTAACATAGTATAGCAAATGGGGGTGGACCCCTATTAAAATTTGACATGGCCTTTTCTTAAAATCGACATATGACATGGAGCTTAGTGACAAGATGGAAAAATTTATTGACATGACATAGGGTATTTCTTAAATCCGACATGGGACATGTCATGTTCTGAGATGTGACATGGGACATGGGAATTTAAGTGACAAGTGACATGGCTATTTCTCAAAATCGACATATGACATGGAGACCCCCTCCCCCATCTACACCCCCTTCTGGGTGTGGACCACTAAATTCGACACGACGACAAGGGCCTTTTTTGGCTTTGTGACATGTGACATGAAAAATATAAGAGATAGTGACATGGGACATAGCCTTTTCTTAAAACCGACATGGCAACATGGTCATTTCTTAAAATTGACAGGGCGACATGACCATTTCTTAAAATCGACAGGGAAAATTGGGACCCCCCCCCCCCTTGTGTTTAATCACAGAACTGGAAACCAGTTTCATGGTTTAATTAGATATAGCAGGGCCCAATGTGGTGGCCCGAAGTGGTCTCTAAACCTCGAATTGGTGAGGACTCTAATGGGGTAGACACATGCCACATGTCCTTTTCTTAAAACAACATTTAACATAGAGAAAAAAAAAGTGACATGACATGGCATATTTCTTAGATTTAACATGGGACATGTGAACAGTTTTGCTTTCAACCTCATGATAGATCTGACTAGACATGGTGCTACTCTATGTATCTACTAAGTCCTTTATGTATTCAACTTATCCGAATGGGGTTGTGTGCAAATAAAATTGAATTGGATAAAGGCGACATAGGACATAGGAATTTAAGTGACAGGTGTCATGGACATTTTTTAATAATGGATATGCAACGTGGGGACCTCCCCATCTAGACCACCCACTGTAGCACTACAATGATGGGGGTAGACCCCTAAATTTGACACGGTGACATGGCCTATGTTAAAATCGAGATGCGACATTGAAGCCTATAGTAACATATGGCAGAAGGCTTGAAAAGTTATTAACAGGTGACATGGCCATTTCTTAAAATCAACATGCAACATGAGCAATGATGTCCCATGTCGAATTTGAAGAAATACCCCATATCATTTTTTTTTCACTTATTTTTCCCCTCATGCAGTGTTGCCGAAATGACGCCGGCACGCCGGCTTTTGCCGGCGTAGAATCTTAATGGCCGTCGTAGGGCCTTAGGACGCAGGCTAGAATGGCCTGCCATGATCTCAGCTTCCTAATGGTGAAAGAATTTTTCAAATCGGCCTATTAGAAGCGAAGATAGGGCCATATATGTAAAAATGTTTTATATTATGAAAAATTTCATTTTCTTCTAAGTTTTTGCATAGTATAAAACAAGTTGTAATGAAGTTTATTAAGGTACCTTGAAATATCAAAATTCATATGGCCTGCGTGAGAAGAAAATGGCCTGCGTAAGATTCTAAGACGCAGGCCACCTTGGCCTGCGTTGAGAAAAAGTTTTCGGCAACACTGCCTCATGTCACTATCCTCCTTGTCGAATATCGGTTTTAATATCGACATGTCCATTTAAGGGGTCCACCCCTATCAGTGGGACATAGAAACAAGGATTCAGGGCTAAAACCAGTACTTAATAGCTTATTATATAATACCGAGATTATGTGATTTAACCCCTGTTTTTCTAGACAAAGGGTAGGTAAATCCTTCTTAGAGTTATACCTGATCGTTTAATAGCCTTAGAGTTATACCTGATCGTTAGCCAAGTTCTCTGAACCTTGGTTTAACTTTAAGCCATGTAAATTGGAAGTCTCCCCTAAAGCGGGATAAAGTACTCTAAACCCAAGATGAGGGTGTTAATCATGGTCCTAATTTCCAGTCCCTTATACCGAGTTTCAAAATAATTGAACCCGGTATAAGCGACTAAGATCAGGTATAATGAGTTTTTGACCCATTTAGCTTGTCATAGACGTGACATGATAGGGGCTTGGTATAGGGGTAGGCCTATAGGGGGTAGGGGGTGGAAATAAGGGGGGTAGGGGCTGTAGATGGGGAGGGGGGGTCCCATGTCACCTGTCAATTTTAATAAATGTCCCATGCCTATGTCGCTTAATAATGCCTTCTTCGGGGATTTCTTCTCCATTCCCTTTATGTTTTTCTCCTGCCCTGAGCTTTCTATGGGATCAGGCAAATGAAAAAACACTTGCTATGGGAATATCGGGATACGCACCCATGTCACCCACAACATTATATCACCCACAGCCACACGTCACTAACATATGTCCCTCACGAAATCTTACCCATGTCACCTTAGTCTCCTGTCTTCCAGCCCAAGTGATGTCGATAGAGTCTACAGTTTAGGTTCCTATAAAGACTAGACTGATGTCACTCAACCATGTTAATTGCACATGTCACACACGTCAGCAACATATGTCCCACATTATGTCACCTATATTATAATCAGGACATCTAATGAAATGGAATTTCATTGAAGAGAAGTCATATCTATAAATAATTCCCACTTTGATATCTGGCCAGAATAGTTAAGCTCCTATGTACAGTGGCGCCATCTGGGGTGAAATTACAGAACTACAAAAAGGTCCCACCCTCAAGTCTATGCCTGCATTCCTACAGTGATATATATTACTACCGGTATAGCGCATGATTCCTGCGAGGGCTCACGGCTACAGATATCTTCTTGTATGTTTAACATCGGATTGTTAGATCTATCAGCCATATTATATTTTTCCATAATATTGAAATATTTTCTACAAAGTTGTCCCCGATATTGAAACAATTACCTGGCAAAAACATTGTGTTCTCTCAAGAAAAGCATATGTATATACAGTAGATGCTTTAGTAATGAATACCTTGATCAATTGCCTCAAACTTCTTAAATTTTAGGCTAAGGATATTTTTAGTCTTAAAATAGGTGGGGGCTACAGACTTCTAAATTTGACATGGTGACATGAGTATTTTTGGGACTTAGTGACAAATAACAGGAATACAAAAGTGAAACAGGATATGGACACCCCCCACCCCCCCCCCCCCCCCATCCAGGCTCCCATATTAAATAGAATTTGATATACCATATTAATATTTACTATATTATTGTTGCAACCTATCTAATTAAACTAATTTCTTTTAAACATTTCAGATGTCTCTCAAACCCGACCAGGAACGGGTAAAAAACCTGCTGAGTGAGACGGTCACCTTACTCATAAAAAATGGCCTCACATACAAATCGGAAATGAAAGTTGAGGCGGTGATCGGGGTCACCATCGACAGAGACTGTTTTATCGTCCACATAAATGAGCACCTAAAGAACCCAAATGCACCTAAATCTGGGAGTCCAGATTTGGAGGTGTCTGACGAGGCGCCACCGGGGATGAGAGAACGAGAGCGAAGTGTAGAGCGGCGAAGGCAGGCAGCGGCAGCGGCTAAGAAACAATCTCCGGGGGGAAATAGCTCGGAGGTGTTTGTCGATTTAACGGGTCGGGATACCCCTGGTCCGGGACCCCGATATGGCCGCGCGCTACCCGCCTCGCCCCGCAGCCCGCGATTCTCGTCCCCGGGGACGCCGAACCGCCCCGGCTACTACGGCTCCCCTCGTACCCCAAACAGCCGCCAGATGGCGCCAGGACGTTTCAGGACGCCCACGTCACCGTATGGTTCTCCCGGAGCGATGCGCGGCCGCTTCATGTCGCCCCAACAAGGGGACATGCGGCGCGGCCCCTACTCCCCCCGACAGCAGTTCAACCCCATGCAGCAACAGAGCCCCGCGAGGCGCTCATTAAATATGAACAACGCGATGCCCCCGCCGGTCCGCCCGCCGAGGCACGCGTCTCCGCTGCGGACAAGGAGGACGGCTAATGGTGACGTGGTTATCGTCCTCGATGACCCGACGGCGAGTAACTCGCCGCCGACCAACCAGCGGGTGTTGGGTCAGGTGGTGACACCTGGTGCCGACCCGGAGCCCCTCACCATCCAACCCGTCACCATAGAGCCTGAAACCTCCCCGCCCGCAAATGACAACAATGATAATAACACCTCGGGGAATAACGATAACAATGAAGCGTCGGTAGGAAGTCCAACAGCAAACACAGGAAGCCCCCCACCCGCGGATGTCGCCTCGGGAAGTCCCCCGACCGCCACCTCGCCCAGAGCCGCCACATCATCGCCCAAATCACCGAACGCCACTAAAGACCCCGACACATCCCGCAGCCCGATGGTCTCACCACCTCTACTGACAGAATCTGAAGACGCCCTCGATGACTCTCTAAGCGCCCTAGCGTCAGTCATCGGTGACCAACAGCGGGCTAAGGTCCGAGCGTCGGGCGATAACTCGGCCCCGGGAACCCCAAAAAGTGCCTCATCACCGTCAGGACGGTCCGGGCCATCCTCACCGCCCCCTGCTCCCTCACACTCCGCCTCCCCCCCTCCGGTCACTAACATTGCTGCCCTGGAGGAGGTCGCCAAATCCACCGTCGAGGAGCTCCAGAAAACAGCTCCTCCAGTGGTCGCGAAGAAATCTCCGCGTTCTGAATCGAGCCCGGCAGATGAAGGTATGGACCGTTTATCTTCTCGTCGTAATTCTTTAAAAGCGTGATAGACAGTGGGTTTTCTCCTTTCTCCCCATGTAATGGAGGAATTTCTATTTTAATCATGCACCAGGAAATACTATGTAGTACCGGTATCTCAGTAGTTGTAAGAATGATATAGATCTAAGACTGAAAACCCGCTTCAGTTTTCTTTTGGTAAATAGAGTCTTAAACGATCAGTAATTATAATTCGTCTTTGCGTAGTCACCAGCTATTTTTGTGCTAATTTTGTTCCTATATAAAAGAGTACCGTCGATATGACCAAGAAAAATGTCGATAAGGTTCCACAAATGAGATGCATAATCTTAGACACAGCCTACTTAAGTATGGCCGTGACTATTGACAGTTCGAACTGTCAATAACAAAACAAAATTCCCTTATTGACAGTTCAAACTGTCAATACCAGGATACAATTCCCTTATTGACAGTTTGAACTGTCAATAACGGAAAAAAGAATCTCTTATTGACACTTCCAAAAGGGAACTGTCAATAAGAGAAAAATATCTCACTATTGACAGTGTGAACTGTCAATAAGGAAATTATATCCTGGTATTGACAGTTTGAACTGTCAATAAGGGAATTTTATTCTGTTATTGACAGTTCAAACTGTCAAAAAGAAGATTGATTTCTACTATTGACAGTTTGCACTGTCAATAGCTGGCCCACCTTAGTTTAGCTATTGACAGTTCAAACTGTCAATAGTGGAAAACTTTCCTCTTATTGACAGTTCACACTGTCAATAGTGGGATATTTTTCTCTTATTGACAGTTCAAACTGTCAATAGTGGTAAATTATAGCGTTACTGACAGTTCCTATATGAACTGTCAATAGTGGGAATTTCCTCTCTTATTGACAGTTCCTTATCTGTCATAACCCTGAGAGCTATTTTGGTGGAAAAGTCACTTTTGGTGGAAAAGTCAATTATGCTGGAAAAGTCAATTATGGTGGAAAAGTCGTTTTTGGTGGAAAAGTCGATTTTGGTGGAAAAGTCGATTTTGGTGGAAAAGTCGATTTTGGTGGAAAAGTAGATTTTAGGGGCAGAACCATTTTTTGGGGCAGAACCAATTTTTGGGCCAGAACCAATTTCTGGGTCAAAACCGATTTTGGCTCCAAAACCGATTTTGACCGATTTTGGGTCAAAAACCGATTTTGACCAATTTTGACTCCAAAACCGATTTTGACCAATTTTGGAGACAAAACCGAATTTGGCCGATTTTGGAGATAAAACCCAATTTTGACCAATTTTGGAGCTGAAACCGATTTTGACCAATTTTGGGTCTAAAACCAATTTGGGCTACAAGAACGATTTTGGGTCTAAAACCGTTCTGGGTCCCAAACCGATTTTGGGTCCAAAACCGATTTTGGGGGCAGACCCGATTTTGGTGAAAAAAACGCTATTGCCAGAAAAATAAACTTTTTGACTCCAGTGTCAGTGGGAAGTGTCAATAAGACAGAAATATTCCACTATTGACAGTTCGCATGAGGAACTGTCAATAACAGGAATAATTTCCACTGTTGACAGTGTGAACTGTCAATAAGGGAAATATTTTCCACTATTGACAGTTCGAACTGTCAATAGTGTTTTTGCTTAAGTATCATTGAAGGCAAATGCAGTCTTTGCGAAAACATGCAGGACAGTGGCAATGTCCTTCTAAAATGCCACCAGTCCAGCACATTCACAGGTGTAGCAGGCCGAATGTCCAGTCACATTTTAGGCTTTTCTGAACTAGAAGAATTCAGTCGGGCTTCTAAAGCTGAAATATGTATGTCAATATACTGTGTAAAGCTATACATCTATCCTGATTTGGCCATAATTACAATTAAAATGTATTATTATTAATAGACAAAACTATGTGGCTATCCGGTCCTCCAAAAATCTAGCCGGTTCTTCTACATTGAAAATTTGCAGGACCAAATGTCCTGTGATATGAAAAAGTTTTCGCAAAGACTGCAAATGAGAAATGTTCTTGCAGGTCCGGCGCTGAGTGTGATGAGCATAGAAGGGAACTTCTCCGGCTACAACAGCCTCGGCAGTTTCACGGCGGTCAAGAAGCCACCACCGGACGATACTGACGATGAGACGCCGCCTCCCGCCAAGAAGCGTGCTCTGAGTCCGGCTGCTGCAGCACGCAGTGACTCCTCAGAGACCCCTAGTGAGACCGGTGAGAACCGTAACGGGGATGTTAAGGGCGAGCGGCCGGTGCCGGTAAGTACAGATTAATAGTTCACATAAGGCCACACCAAATAAAAAAGTTGGTCTACGGATTTTCATTTTAAAAATATGGTGCGAGCGAGCGAAATTTCTTTTTTTTTCTCCCCAATATCTTTTTTTTTGTCTGCGGATTTTAAAAGTACCACAAAAAAAATAGAATAATAATAATTGCAACCCGGGCGCATAAAAAAAACTTAAAATTTGCATTTTCGAAAATATGGTGCGGGAAATCCGTAGACCAACTTTTTTTTTTTGGTCTGGCCTAACTGAGATAAGGCCACTCAAAAAGAAAAAAAATTCTCATCACCAAGCAATGAAAAATATGACGAGGGCGTGTTATTTATTTAATCTTTTTTTTTTACTTGTGGCAAAATATACTTTCGTGATTGATTTTCACATTTTAGTGATTCAGAGTTTATTGATCAGTAAAACTTGTTTTAATCCAAGTTATTCCTAGCTGACTGCATTATTGACAGCATAAGCTTTAATTTGATACCAAATTTGCCAATATTCTTTCAAATTTTAACATATTTTTTATTTTTATGATGTGTCCAGTGATGAGAAACAACTTTTTCTTTGAGTGGCCTAAAGTGTAGCAGACTTTTTCAATATAGGTTTATTAAATGAATTATACATGAATAAATTTGATATGGGTGAATTAAAGAAACTTAGATTGGGTATATTGCAAAGTACCCGGTATATATGGTAAACCACAGGGTTGATATTCAGTGACTACTTCATTCAAATTCTTTGCAAAAAGGTCTAAAGTTGTATTTGAATAAAAGTTCTACTCAGCAAAATAGATCAATTTTCTCTTATTGACAGTTCCAGGTTTGGAACTGGCAACAAGAGAACTGAACATATTGTCTGATATTGACAGTTCAAACGGTCAATAAGAGAATTCTATCCTTGTATTGACAGTTCCAATTGTCAATAAGGGAATTTTATTCTGTTATCAACAGTTGGAATTGTCAATAGTCGCGGCTGAACAAAGGGAGTCCTACATCAGGTGTACACAGTCAAAAACGTACATTTGCTTTCAGTTTAAGTTAGTTATAAATATTGGATTGTTTTGTAAAGTAAAATTGTTTTCTGTTTACAGAAACCGGTGAAGGAGACAACAACCTCGGTACTAGAGACCCACTCGTCACGACAGGCTAAAGACAACCTGAGTACGTGGCAGGTTCGCGAGTTACTCGAGTCGCACATCGTCACGCCAGTCCTTCGTAAACAAGAGTCCTCCGTCACCGCCTTCAGGATATTCTGGCGGGGAGACGCAGACGAAGTAAAAGCCGCGTGGAAAGACATCGTCCCGCGACGTCGCGAACTGGACGATTTAGTCGCGAAGGAGAAAAACCTCTCGTTTTTCATATCGAGTATAACCGCTGAAAACGCCCCGGCTGCGTCGTTCCCGTGTGTCGGATACTGGATTGTTACCAGAAACCCAGCGTTTGATAAGGAAGCATTCATGGAGCGAATGCGATCCGCGGGACGGGGCGCGGAATTAAAAATGGTGCTTAAAGCGGACGGAGGTACGATGGATGAGTTTGGCGGGTTGTGTCTGATGGTTAAAGACTACGGGGACGGTATGGTTCAGAAACACGTCACCGAAAGCTCACAACAGGCCGGGGTCGGTAACCACCCCACCGTCCGCTTCGTACTACGGGAGAAATTCTTCGAACACATGTTAAAGAACGCTATGAAACAACTACGGCCGGCCTCCTTCGCAGCCTCACTAGAGAAGGTAGTCTGATCTATTAATGATCTAAGAAATACCCTATACTGCATGATGCCTCGGACAGTTCATTTGTCATTATGATGCACCGATGCAGATGCCAGTGCATCATGCCGACTCTTCGGGAGTGTATCAACCCACAGGGTCGGCATTGGTGCATAAATACAAAAGTAGCGAGTTACTCGCCAGGGCTGGATTCATGCATCATGATGACAAAAAAGGCATAGTGCATTAATGCACTGTGTGGCATTTAATGGGTTCTATAAGGCTGTTAGAGAGGAAACCATGCCCGCGCCGGACGCTGGGAGGGAGGGGGTTACGACGGTTTCCTACCGCTAAACTGTTATAAACACAGAAGCTATATCATTATAGCTTTGTATATATGAGACACACACATACATACATACATACATATATATGAGACACTCTATAGCTGGTATTGTACCCAAGTGTTATTATCATCATATTATTTATTATTTCAGTAGTTTGTCAATAGCAGCAAAGTTCCATGTTCTCGATTTTGTGTTCAATCCCTGCCATTCTGGATGCTTTACAAAAGCGTTTCAGATAGTAAGGCATACATGTAGCAATGTACTACAGCCTATTAAAGATGGTCAAAGATCTATTACATGTTTTGAGCTACTATTTTCTATTATTTATAGCTGTTGTTCTGATTCAAAGATTGTTGTTCATGTATGTCTTATTAAGTACATGTATTATCCCTTTGAGAGCCGCATAGAGCTTTAATGTTCTTTTTCTTTCTTGTCTTCAAGACTTGAATGCAGCACTGGCGAGTCACTCGCTCAGGTTGCATTCATAAATCATGATGATAAATACGGTCTATGGTTTAAAAAACACTGTCATTGTTTATGATATCAGTGTGGACTTGTAGATATCTTACACTATGTTGCAGATGGATCTTTGTATGTATGTACCATTTATTGAAACCAAATCTCTGAAATACCAATATCTATACCTAGAAGACATGTGGTTACTCAGAACAACGAACAATGAAAGAGTCAATTTTATGTCAGATGGAAATGCGAGAAAACTACGTGACATTTTGTAAAACTGCCATTACACTATCCCACGAGTAACCGTCAGATCAGCAAAGGATTTTCAACCAAGATGGTTGTACCATTTGGTGATCTCGTTGAGTAGATAAAATGACCTTGATGGTGTGAAATATGATCGTTGTAATGACCATGATGCATGGCGCATTATAAATTGTATGGCGTGCAATGAGCCTATAATTATGACTACTGTAAATCCTCGCGTATAACTATTATAGATAATACGCCAGAATTTACTCTACGGGCAACCAGGTGCTCTTGTTTTACAGTACACCCATACTGTGGGTTCCATGAGGCTATTAAACGTATAGTACTGTAATAAAGTATGCAATATTATGCTCAGACCCCAAGTGGGAGTATGTTCCAAAAGTCTAGGTGTGTGTTATACGTGAGATGCATGTTATACGCACGTATGCTCGACGGGACATACTCATGTGGGAGCATGGACAAGAAAATCTTTCCAATCTTAAAATCGATAGTCTTAAAAACTTGACAAACTTAAATTTATTCAAGATTATCACTGCTCACCATCGCCTAAAATACTGGTAAGATGGCGCTACTATACTAGCACTAGTAATATTGTTATATACATCGGGGACCAGAACCCCCCTTTATTTCTTTTTCTTTTTCCCCTTTTTCTTGTTTTTGGAAAATGTTACATAGGCTATGTGGAAGGAGGGGGCCCGCAGTGTGCATTCTACCCCAAGACAGTGGTGCCCTCTGGTGTTAAGATTATCAATTTTAAGATTGGAAAGATTTTCTTGTTGACGTTCCCACGTGACTGTACCCACTTGTACTTTAACGGACATGAGTATAGATGGTACAGTCGTCTACAGACATGAGCGTTGACATCTATAGTGTAAAAGTAAACACCAAGAGATGGCTATGGTCTACATGACCTTAGAGTTGAAAAACAGAGTCAATGGGTGAATTGTGATCGTGTACACTTGCATATTGTATCACCGTCAAATTTGCACAGCATAAAAATGAAAATGATGATGTCCAATAATGTGGCGTGAGAAATGGACCTCAGAATGACTGAATTGTAAACATAAGATGATAACCATCAAGGAGTACAGACTGTGAAAATCTCCATCATATAGCCTGAATGTACGACAACCAATGGACACATATTCTGACAATTTGAGACCAAAGTCAGCATCATGTCAAAACGACGCAGATATGGCTTGCATTAAGGATATCAGTATCATAATGATATGGAAAAGTACTTAAGAACTGTGTTGCCGATGGAGAAAACTTTCAAAACCTCAATCGGTTTATCATCAAGACATCAAACATTTAGCATGTTATGGTCGTCATTAATTTTGTACAGGGCTTGGACAAAAAGCTATTGACCTTGGATTTATCCACAAAATAACAGCATACTGAGAATATCTCAGTAGTTTAACACTTTGATAACAAATCCGGATTTGTTGATTCCCGCAGTGTAAATAATGACCGCTCGCTAGTGTCGAAAGAATATAAATATGATATCCATGTTTGACGCTAGTAGGGAAACTATTTTGTCTCTTTTAAATAGATTGTTCTGTGGGTCCTCTACCGAAACTGAATTTGACAGTTGCTTAAAAGGTTGACGTTTTACTTATGGTCCAAGAATATCTTTGAAATTGTAGGACTTTTTGATTTGGCCCAAAACGGTCATTTATAAAATAAGGGTTTAAGAAAGAGATCAGGTCGCCTTAAGAATTAAATTTTGTGGAAGGCCCACTCTAGTTGTTTCTGCTTGGTCATGTTTGTGCCTCTACATGGGTTAAAAATCTACACGTGCGACACGGGGGTTTTAAAAATCAACACGTGCGACACGGGGTTTTAAAAATCGACGGACACACCCATTTCTATAAGGGCATAGTATATTCCATACATATAAAAATTGACACGATGACAGGCCCCCCTTGCCAGAAATCGACACGGCGACACAGTCAATTATATGGGTACCCATGTAGAGGCACATGTTTCCGCTATAATGACGTCATCATGACTACAAGTATGTGTCGCGACATCAAACGAGTAAATGTGAAGCGCTTTATCTTGTCTCATTGTATGAACACCGACACGACCGTCACTCGCATTTAGCGAATATCATATTGGAGATTGAATAAAGCTATATTCAGTTGTTTTGTAAATCAATTATTCCTGTTGTTTTTACATATTGTGCACTACAGGCAACCCTAACTACCGCAAAGGTGTGACTATACATGGGTAGCCAGAATTATGACCGTGTCGCCGTGCCGTTTTTTAGCTTGGGGGCCGTGTCGCCATGTCGATTTTTATTCTATACAATCTTCCCTATTTTTCTGTGTCCATCGATTGTTAAAAGGGCCGTGTCGCCCATCCCAGTGGGCACAAAACATTGAATCAACTTTGATAACTGGTTGTCAATGTTGATTCAATGTTGATTCAACATTGATTCAATGTTGAACTGATTTTTGTGCCCACTGGGATGTCGTTTTTTACCCATGTAGAGTCACAAAGGACCACTACCTTTTGCGCGAGTGTGTCAAAAAAGACCCCCCCCCCCCCACCCCCCAGCAGGTCTCAAATTTTACGCGGTGACCCCTTTCAGCCATAGTAAAGCGCTGCCCTTTTGCAAAAAAATGTGACTTTTTTCAGTTTCCTCCCCTCAAGAAGGGTGTAAATACTCCCGCCCTTCAAGAGGTCCATATTTTTTGGTCCCCTCCAAATCCATCCCCCTGTTGTTCAAAAATGACCACTCCCTAATAGAAAATGAGTTGTATTCAGCTATAACTTGGCAAAAGAAACAGTGAATGCATCATGGTGATGCAAGGCATCTTGGCATGCCCCAGTTTATGACCCATGTATAACGGGACTAGCGCATTAGGCTATGGGGGCCGCCATCTTGGCTCAGAGCAATGCATTGTGGTTAGGCCCCCGACTCTAGAGCAGTGCATCATGGGAAAATTTCTTATCAGCCCCTTTGTTCAAGGTGTGAGGAGAGGAGATTAGCCTGATAAGGAGATGGGGTTTAGCCCCCGACTACCTCAGGTACCAGGATGTGCTAGTCCCGTATAGGTGTGCGTGCCATACATGCGATCCCTTAGCTGTCATCATTAAGTAACCCTGGCCCCTATACAAGACATACTACCTAGTTGTGAGACTAAGGGAGTGGTCATTTATTAGGTACAGGGTGGAGTGGCCGGTGTGGGGGTGTAAACAATTGTACCCGTTTTTAGGGGAAAAAAGCCAGCGCGTAACTATAGTTCAAAGGAGGGTGGTGCGAAATTTGGCGAGGGGAGAGGGGGGGGGGGGTGGGTGGGTGAGATATTCCACACGCCCTAGAGTGGGGAGGGGGAGGGGGCAAAAAAAAGTTCTTGCCTCCGAGCAAAATTTCTCCTAACCCCCTGTAATAAATTAATGAACATTCCCTAAGACATAACATGATGATACAGATCAACGCAGAGAGAAAGAATTTCTCTATGGAGGAAAACGAGCCATTTTTATATTAAGAAAAAATAATTATAAATAAGGGGGATATAAACGTACACCTATTACCTAGAGTAAATCCTAGGCCTTTTCACCCAAATAAGAGATCTATAACAAGAGGAGTTCACTTTTCTCCCCACCCTCCCCCCTCCCCCCCAATCCATACCCCCGGGACAGCCGCCCCCCACCCCTCATTCCCTGGTGTTATAACTTACATGACCTACTACCTTAACCCTTTAAAGACGGCATGTCGCTAAAAGACTCCCTTAACCCTTTAAGGACGGCATGTCACTAAAAGATGAAATTTGTCGCCAATGCAGCCCCGGCGAGTAACTCCATAGAGCCGGCATTATGCTTGAATGCAGCACTGGCGAGATACTCACCAGGGCTACCTTCATAGTATTATCAGGTATCATGAAGACCAAGGGCATGATGCATTAAGACATCATGCTGTCCTTAAGGGTTAATTGCCCCAGCAGAGATACCACCTTCAAGTTTCGTACCGTATTTTTCTCTTTTCCTGCCAACAACTGTAAATAGACACAGGAGTCCCACACGGAACTGGGATGTGCTCCATTTCCCCCAGGCGCCATACACCACACACCTGCGGCTGGTGTATGTAAACTGGCTGTTGCCTCGACAGCAACATATACACAGGAATGCCAAGTGTTATGATCTTTTTCGTAATTTTACGATTTTTGACCCCTATTACGCCCATTACGATTTTAACTAGATTTTTTTTATGTAGAATTACAACATTGCACACTGAGGAGCAAAAACAATCAATTAATCATTTATCATGTTGGGCTTTTCTGAATTGTAATAATTTAGTTTTGTTTCTAAATCTGAAATATATGTTTGTCAATATACTGTGTAAAACTATGCATTTATCCTGATTTTGCCATAGATAATTACAAATAAATTTATGTATTTTTAATGGACAAAACTATTTTGTAATTAAAATTCATAAATTGTCAGATATATGTGGCTATCCGGTCCCTCAAAAATGCAGCTGGTCCTGCATCATTGGGAATTTGCGGGACCGAATGTCCTGGCGGGTGAAAAGATTTCACAAAGACTGCATATATAATTTTATAGTGGTGCAGAGTGGTACCCCCCCCCCCTCCCACTGCAGGTCGGAAGGTTGCCGAGATTAAGGGCCCAAAATCACAGAGTCGCTTTTTAGACCATTTTTACTATAGCTAAATTTCTCCAAAAATCTCCAGGTCGCTTACATTATTGTGCCAGGTAGCCTAGAAAACTTTGATAAGCTATGAGAAGGGCAGTTTTGAATTAAAGAAAATGATTATCAATAAACGAATTAAATATAACATTTCAATATGTTTTGTTGAGGCACCTGGCAGGTTTACCAAAACTTGTATATATGTAATACCTGCGTGTAAGAAACCACAGGTGTAGTGTGCATCTTCAACACCCCACACTTACACCCCACCTGATACACCATCACACAACAGGGATATACACACATTACTATGGCATCACACCATATACGCTGTATATTAATACTATTTACAATAACATATTGCATACACTACCAAGCATGGGCAGAACAGTCTATAGGGTTCACCCAAGACACTTTCCCCGACCCTAGGGTGGATTTTGAGGAGTGTGGGAGAGAGAGAGAGTCGTGGGTGTGCGACCCAGGGGGATATCTCACCGAGAAGCAAGGTAAGTGGTGCCAATTAGTAATATTGTATGTCTAAGACATGGCGCAGGATGCCAGTATGGTAACTAAATAGCAAGCTAATACATGTAACACTATCTAAGCATCTGGCTAAGTCTGTGGTCGCAGGTACAGGGGCCCAGTGTAGGTTATGTAACAGGTTGATGTAAGAGATGGGTTAGATAGGCCGCTCTCCCGAACTAGAGTGAAAATTAATATGTTGTTGTTAAAGGGCTAGTGCCATTATGTGTATGTTTACCAAGCTGGCACGGTGTGTGTCTTAGTCACCCTGGTATGTCAATAACACGCCACACATCCCACCGTGTCATGACATTAGCCCTTTAACCCTTTAAGGATGGCATGGTGCCTTAACGCATCATTATCTTGGTCGGCACAATGCATGAATGCAGCCCTGGTGATTAACTTTCCAGTGCTGCATTCAAGCATCATGCCGACCTTATGCGATTGAGACACTCCCGAAGGGTCGGCATGGTGCGCCAATGCAACACTGGTGAGTTACTTGCCGGGACTGCATTGATGCATCATGCCGACAAATGTCTTCTTTTAGCAACATGCCTTACTAAAGGGTTAAGGGTCGCATGCTACTTTAATGCATTATGCTCATGTGTCGTTCAGATGTATGAATGCATTCAAGTATCATGCCCACCATGCGCTGTTGATACACTCCCGAATGGTCGGCATGATGCATTTATGAATGCTGCCCTGCAAGTGCACTCGCCAGAGCTTCATTCATGCACCATGCCGACAGGACAGAAGACAATGCGGCCCTTAACGGGTGAGAGTGCTGGATCTTCACATAGTTATTAGTTTTATTACGGAATATACATACTCTCCATGCATGTGCCCAATGTTATATTTCATGTAAATAGGAAGTCATCTTCCCATTAAAAACGACCCATGATTAGAGCTAAAAAAACAACCAAAGTGTTCAAGAATTGAGGTCATACTTTCTTAGCTGCCTTCCCTGTTTACTCTAATTTCCTAAAGCTTTATTTCGGAATGCACGATATAAGAAGGATACTTTTACCCATTGAATATGCATTGTAAAAATCACAAGGCTATGTCCATGGTGCCCCCTCTCTAAACTCATACCATTTAATCGTAATCAATATATTTGATATGATAACGTGATAGTCAGTGGAACACAATTAATCGGGATTTAGAGGAACACAGAGAAAACACATGCTCTGGAATAACAACTTAAATATATGACAAAAGACAATAGGAAATGGATACTCGGTTGGAGGTCTAAAAGGTTTCGTTATACATTCATTAAATTAGATCGCTCTATTATGTATTCACGTGTATACTGTTGTGAAAAACATGCATAGTTATGCCAACCAAGTCCAGTAATAATGTATAAACTTGTACATACAAGAAGCGATGTGTAAATAAATAGGACAAATGGCAATAGAAAATGGATACTTGGCTGGAAGTCTGAAAGTTCTTTTTGTCATACATTCATGAGTCTACACACTGTACAAATATTCCGTTGAATATACGGAGAATCAGTGTACAATTTTACGGTGATTCATCATAACATATGATTACGGTGAGGCAATGTAAAATCAATCAATTATACTTTGAATATCCGTAATCCAGTACAGTATGACACCATTTATTTTTACAGTGAAACACAGTTTTACGGTGAAGCTACCTTTAGGGAGTGTTCATTTATTAATTACAGGGGGGGGTGGTGAGATTTCGCGCGGAGGGGCGAAAATTTGTTACGCCCCCCCCCCTCGAGAGCGCGTGTAACGTTTCGCGCCCCCCTCGCCGAAGGCGGCGAAAATTTTTCGCCCCCCCCCTTTGAACTATAGTAACGCGCGGGCTTTTTGGCTAAAAAGGGGCTTAAATTTTTACGCCCCCCCCTCAAGAGGGGTCAGAATTTTTTACGCCCCCCCCCTCGGAAGGGGTCGGAAATTTTTACGCCCCCCCCCCCAAACCCACCACCCCCCCCCCTGTAAATAATAAATGAACACTCCCTTAATTGATTTCTGAGTGACTTCTGCTCATGGACTGGTATTACAAAGTGTCATGAAGCACTCTATAAGGCTTTCATAGACTAATTCCTAATGATTAGGTCTGAAGTCTTGACACTAAGATGATATTGCTGATTGGTACCAAATTGGGTTTGGAACCATATTGAGCATGGAGTTAGGTATAGGGGGATAAATGAACTGAATAACACTGGGACAAATCAGTTAAATTACACAAAATAACATTATAATTATTGTTTAGGCACTGAATCAGAATACAGTGATGTTTTGTATTCTGTTAAAATAACGGTGATTCACAGTTCCTTAAAAACAACGGTGACTTAGGAAAAAACGGTGACCGTAAAAATAACGGTGAAAGTCCGGCACCCGGTGTTGCCAGTGAATCTCCGTTATTTTAACGGATTTTTTTTTACAGTGCACTTATATTGTAAACATGACTGGGATCTGTTGTGCCAAATTAGAACGGACAAAAACATTGACACTTAACTGATCTCTGAAAACATTTTTATATCTATGCATCAAATGAGAACTCCATTATGTACACAATCTGAGATGACACCGGTCCTCTGGTTTATTTCCCACAGACTAGTCTTCAATGTTTGTCTCCTCATTCATAAACAGTTGACATAATCTCTGTGATTTAATGTTGATTCCATGTTGATCATCGTTGAATGAGCGATATTTATCATTGACAGACACTTACTTGTTTAGATGGATGGATATTGTATCAGGCATTGATTGGCATCTTGCTGTCTGTTTACAGCGGATGAGTTAGACCGGCGTATTAATACGTTACCTGGTATTGGGAGTCGTAATGCGGTCATGGTCGGGGTAGTACCCAAGGTTCTCAACAACGGGTAAGTACACTAAACTATTTAAGTTACAACTAACCCTTGACGGTACACACCTTAAAGTATAACCCATTCCTTTAAATAATCCTTTAAGGGCCGCATAGTGAGTTACTCGCCAAGGCTGCATTCATGTAGCATGCCGATATAGAGCAATATACATTGAAAAAATTATGCTGCTCTGAAAGATTTAATTAATGTCACTCATACTACATGAGAAGAAATGAACACTGTGAATATCTTTTGTATATTTATGTATGTAAACCCACAGCTATTATTGTGACATGTCCACCTGAAATATCTCAGAAATACTTGTACTTTATATATGTGAAACTTGCCAATGTACCTCATCTTTCACCTCATCCCTCATAGTTACAAGATAATAACAATGACATACTAGTTATAAAGTGTAACATTGCTATATGTGCAACAGTATTATATGACACCATTACCCTTTTTTTTTTAGATAGAAAGCAAAGTATTACTTACAAAGAAGGCCTGGGCATCAAAACGGCATTGCCGAGCCCAGAGGCAGTGTATACCTTAATAAAAACACTTTAAAAAAAGTTCACATAATAAACACACGACTTATTTCATGATTAATGTTAATACGATAAACACATGACCTTTTTCTTGTTTAATGTTAACTTGATGGACACATTAGGCCAATAAAAGCTATTTTTAGCCCTGCCCAAACTTTACTTTTTTCGGAAGGCATTTTTGGGGGTTTTGCTATCAAAAATTATTATTTTTGGACTGAATTTCTTTTAGACATTTTTAGACCTTACTTATTTCATGTTTAATTCCCCCAGTATCAGTACGACCGACCCGGGAGTGCTGCGAGCGTTCACCAACCACCTGCAGCAGGCGGTATGGGGGGAGTACGCCAGCAGTGTGCTGGTGCTGCTCTACCATGTAGCAGGCAAAGAGGTAAGCTAAAGCCCAAAATCCACAGCGGCAGGAACCTGCCTTTAACAAATCAACGCCGCTCTGCCGCGCCGATTTCGCCCCTGTAACGCCATGGACTTTAGCGGCATAGGTGCGAAAAAGGCGCGGCAGGGCGAAATAGGGGCGATATAGTGGCTGCAGAGGAGCGATACCGTTTTAATGCAGGTTCTTGCCGCCGTGGATTTTGGGCTTTAGGCTGTGTCGCACCAGATCGGGCCAATGTGAATGTCTTGGACCGGGTGCCATCTTTGACCTCCGGACAGAAAACGGTAAATATAGGGCAGGTGAAGATATACATGGAGATATAACCACCACCATTTTCTTTATTTAAGTCTTACATATTAAAGAAAAGAAGTTAAAAAAATTATAATTCTATGGTTGCCTGTCAAAGATGACACCTGGTCAAAGATGGCACCAAGTCAAAAACATTCACATTAGTTCGATCTGGTGAGACACAGCCCAAAGTGAAAGAATGTATTTTTTGTGATGATAATATCTTTCATTGACAACTAATAGGAAGTAATTTCTCACTCATGTGTATATATAAGACCAAAAAAATGTGTTATAGGTTACCCGACTCTGAGGTTCAACTAATACCCTCGCATCACCTCTTCATGAACAAGATTAAATCTATGTAAACTGTTCTTGAGAAGTAGTTGTGTGTTGAATGTAAGTACATGGCGACGACCTGTATAATGTCATTCATTCATTCACAAGAAGTAGAGGTAACTAAGTAAATTAGGAGAGACTCGACCCTGTGCTAAAGTATTAACGAGACTCAGTCTCATATTCCCAGACATTCTGATGTAATAAGCTAGAATTGATAGTAGTCGTAGATATCCGGATTTATAGTGTACTCCCCTGATTAGTATGTTCATCATGATTTTGCTCACTTCGCTGCCTAAATGTCCGTCCTGTCTTTTCTGTATACTGAATAGCGAAAGTTTCAGTGTTTACTGTATTTTTGATGTATGTTTCCACCACTGATGGTGTATCTTTTGTACACTACCAAGGCTATAAGTGAAAGCTGCCTTTTTTGTGAATTGTCATTATATGAATTTGTACCTTGTTATAATATTGGCCTCTTAAGAGAGACTTGACTTGTTCATGAAAAGTGAGCCAATAAAAGCCTTGTTACAACCTTGTTACAACCTATATTATAATATAGTTAACCCTTTATGTGTGGGCGTACATATTAATGTATCTAACTCTTTAGTTACGGGTGTACACCTTCTTTATATATTAATTCAATGTATTTAACCCTTTAAGTATGGGTGAATGTATTATTGTGTTTAACCCTTTAGGTGTGGGTACACATATTAATGTATTTAACCCTTTAGGTATGGGTGCATGTATTAATGTATTTAACCCTTTAGGTGTGGGTGCAGACTGACTCCTCGTCTGATGCTGCCGGCTGTATATGTCAACTCACATACGAGTCCCAACAATACGTCAAGGACGGACTTAACACGGTGCTGGAAATATTCACAAGTAAATTTGTGTAAGTACGCTCCATATACCGTAAAATCTTGCGTATAAGCCTAACTCGCATATAAGCTGCACCCCGACTTAAGGGCAGTCCTATAAGCCGCACCAGCGATCTGATTATGGTGACTTTTGTACTGTATTATAATAGCTAAAACTCACGTTTAAGCCGCACCCTGACCCTGTGCCAATCCTATAAGCCGCACTAGCGATCTCATTCGCTTACTAGCCGCGGCTTATACACAAGGTTTTACAGTAGATCTATTATCATTTAGCCTATACCAAGTGATTTTTAACCATGAGGTACATGAGTAACTCACCGGCGCAAAAAATAATGAAGCAAAGTTATTTTTCTTAAATTTTATTCTGAAAATCATTATAAATAAAATAATTACAAGTTTTAAAAAAGACCCAGAAGCATTAGAGGCTGCCATCGAAACTGGAATTCCATCTAATCGGCGCCAAATTGCCACTTGGTATCATGTATAATAGACAACATAGTGTAGTAGATCAATTTAGGTGACAACTAAATGAGAGGTGCAATGATTTCAAAATAGTAGGACTAAGGGCAAAAGAAAGTTTGTGTCAGGTCACCCGACCGAGCCTATCTGAACAGGGCCGACCCTACGTTTTTCAATGCTATTTTTCAAGAAACTTTCGTATCTTTATTTTTTGGTGTCAATTTTAGGATATGTAGAAAGGCTGGCTACTACATTCAGAGGCACCTCCGGAAACCAAATTTGGCAACGAAAGTTTAAGAAAAAATATATTAAAAATAGAATTCGACCTACCGACCGTACATATTCCTCCCATGTTACCTGAAACAAACCTTTATTTTGGCCTAATGAATGTTCATTCTTTTACAGCGACGTGTTCTCAGGAGAGGACGAGTGTACCCCACAGGGGGACGGGGTGCCTTGGCGGGTATGTAGGCCTTTATTTACCTTTATGTCACCAAATGGAGCATGTAGACACGCCATTAGGCCACTCAAAAAAGGTTGTTTCTCATCACCGTGCGCATCATAAATATTATGATTTTGGGAAAACTTTTTTTTTTACATTTTTGATGAAAAAATATTACAATTGCCAAAATATTGGCAGATTTGATATCAAATTAAAGCTTATTCTGTCAGCAATGCTATCAGCTAGGTACAACTTGCATATTAACAAATTTTGCTGATCAATAAACTCCAAATTACTAAAATGTGAAAATTGATCGCAAAAAGTCCATATTTCCCTTTGTATTTATGCCCCGAGGTAAAAAAATAAATAAAAAGGAAAAAAAACGCCCTCCTCATATTTTTCATTGCTTGGTGATGAGAAACAACTTTTTTTTCGAGTGGCCTTATAGATACCTTTAGTTATGTGGTGGACAACACGCAAAGAAGGGTGTCTAAGAATCTCCTCGTATAACATTCTAATCTAAGGGAGTGCTCATTTTTTAACAACAGGGGGGGGGGTGGTGGATTTGGGGGGGGTAAAAAATTTGGACCCCTTGACCGGGGGGGGGGTAAAAAATTTAGACCCCTCTTGGGGGGGGGGGGTCAAAAAAATTCCACCTGTTTTGAGGGAAAAAGCCCGCGCGTTACTATGCTACAAAGGGGCGCGAACGCGTGCGATTTTCGGCCTGCCGGGGGGGGGGTAAAAAATTTCGACCCCCCCCCGCAAAAAATTTCACACGCTCCACGCGAAATCTCACCGCCCCCCCCCCCTGTTGTTAAAAAATGAGCACTCCCTAATGTGAAGTATAAGCGTCTTATACATATATTAGTAAGAGCGTTAGTTCCTCCGCCGGCCATGGGGAGGCGCCACCTACCCCCTTGGCAACTGTCGCCGGGGTGTTAGCGTCCTGTTTACTTCTCAAATTTTGCTTCCAACGGACGGACGCATGTCCACCTTTGCTCCGCATGGCGTCCATGTTAATGGAGAATGACGGATAAGACGGATAAGTACTGCCACAAGTGTGGAGTATTTCATGAGAATCCGGTGGGGAGAAAGTGCAAGAAGGAAGGTGGGAGCGAAGAGAAGTTTGGCGGCCCGAAGACACGCAGCAGAGGTGTCATGGCGGACGCGCTACTGGAGGAAGTCTCGGACACAGAAAGAGACGCGGAGGAGCAGGAGCTCATTAAGCAGATCAAGGAGCAGCGGTCACTGGACCGGAAGAGACGGCTCAAGGTAGAGCTGGAGCGGATAAAGGCCGCCAACGAGAGACCTCTGGAGGACCCTCCACCGGACCCACCGGCGGGCGGCGGTGCCGACCCGGCGGGCGGCAGCAGCGGCAGGGGCGGTAGCAGCGGCGGCGGCGGCGGTAGCAGCGGCGGCGGCGGCAGCAGTAGCGGCCTACCTGGCCGCTGGCGGGAACTGGAGCAGTCACCCGAGACGGCGCGCAAGAGAAAGAGTAAGTTTGACCTCAGCACCTACCTGGAGGGTAGGACGGTTAAACAGATGGAGGATTTACCTTTTAGTGACTTTGTCTATGCATCGATGAGGTGGGGGGTGGACCTTGAAGGCACCACAGTACAGGAGCTGAGGGGCTACATGGCCCACATAGGCTACCTGGCCATGAAGGCCACCACCAGCCTATATGTAAACAAAGCCACTATGGACTATGACACAAATGTGCGGATCATGGCTGACCGCAGAGGCATGGACGTGTTTACTGGAGGCATAGAGAGCGTGAGCCTACTAGCCTTCAATTATGAGAACACAGTGCAGGCAGCGAGGCAGAAGGCTACAGCCGGGGAGGCAGCCAAGCGGAACAACAACAACAACAACAGCGGTGGCAGGGGGAGGGGCCGTCCAACCGGGCAGCCCCCAGACCGCAGGCGCGGCACCTGTTATGACTGGAACCTGGAAAAGGATGGGTGCATGGATAAGCAGTGCACAGCCTTCCATACGTGTATGTACTGCTGGGACCCCAACCACAAGGGCACGGAGTGTGGGCAGCGGGGATCATACAGCAGGGGCGGCCGGGGCGGCCGGCGATAGGATACGGGGCGGCCGCCGGGACCCGGGGCGGCGAGCCCCGCGGGCGGCGGGGGTCCAGCCGACAATACTGTAAACGTAGATATTTTCGCGCAGCTAAATTTTCGCGCACCTAGCACATGAAGGCATTTTCGCGCAATGATATTTTCGCGCACCTGCAATCGGGCTATCTTTAGCTACATGTCAGTTTTTACGGTTTTTCAATCGGACAATTATTAAGGATTTTACAGCCCAAAATGATTGTTCCAGTTTGTTAGATTTGGTAAGTCTCTACTGCAGTGCAATATGAATATAAGGTAGATTCACCACTTTCGGACCTTCATTGGCAGAACAGCCATTTTCTCCATAGTTATCTTGATATTCCACTCAGATCTATTATATAATGATATATTCGGATAGAGAAATGTTGAGACGTTATATGCATCCACTAATTGTAGAGACTTACCAGGGTAAGCCACTAAGGTGATATTTGATTATGATTTTCCCGAGCCCGAGGGCACCACGAGTGGTGCAGAGTATACATGCATTATAATATGAAATATTCCACATCTACCCTAGAGTGCCAGACATCATTGGAAAGCTACTTTTTTGTGCAAAATTTCCGCGCACATCATATTTTCGCGCACATCCCTATGTGCGCGAAATGCGCGAAAATATGTACTGAGCGAAAATTAATACGTTTACAGTAACCCCCTCCCCCCGCCAGCAGCGACACTTGACACCAATCACCAGCCAGTGGGCCGTGAGTGGTTCAGAGTGGAGGAGACTGCTAACAACACGGGTCAGACAGTCTACATTATACACGCTAGTGACGATGTACATACAAACCAGCCAGCTGTGGTATTACATGTGTATCAGGAGTGTATTAGGGGCGTCTGTGACTGCAGGTATTATATAGCCAACTCACCTGTACAAATCAAACCGTGTCGTGTTTATGCTGAATGTTTCTGTAGGGGAGATGTGGACCCGGACTGGGGTTATCTAATGTACGGTTCTATATTCGGTTATAATGTGATTAACAAAGAATGCAGGTCGGAATATGTGTGTGATAATTACTCTACAGCAACCAACCCCACCAATAGAATAGTAATGGAAGGTAGGCTCCGCTCAGAGATAGACAGGGGCCTACTGGAGGTGGTGGAGGCACCGCCCCTATGTATACATGCTATAGGTATGGTACCCAAAGACGAGGGTACGGGGTGGAGAGTCATTATAGACTGTAGCTCACCCAAAGGGGTGTGCGTCAATGAGTACACGGGGGACATGGCAGTAAAGTTTTCATATAACAGTGTGGACAGTGTGACCGACCTCCTCCAGGTGGGGAGCTGGGTCGCGACCGTGGACATCTCTGACGCTTATAGAGCTTTATCTATCCATCCCGTGAGTAGTATACGACAAGGCTTGAGATGGGAATTTGACTCAGGCGAAGTAGTATATATGAAGGACCGCAGAGTGTCTATGGGCCTGAGCTCCAGCCCATATGTCTTCTCCAAGGTATCAGACATGGTGGTGAGATGTATGGTACGGGAAGGTCACGTGGGGGTCATCAATTACCTGGACGACTACGCCCTAGTGACCCACACATATGAGGAAGGCATTAAGGCACAACTAGCCCTGGTTGCTATATTAAGGAGACTGGGATTCTACGTGAGCTTCAAAAAGCTAGTGTCTCCGCGGCAGGTCAGCAGGTTTCTCGGTATAGAAATAGACAGTATACAGATGAAACTGAGGCTACCCAAGGACAAAATGGACAAGCTACATGTGACCTTGAACAAGTTTGTGGGACAGGAGAAGGCTAGGAAGGACGAGCTAGACAGCCTCGCCGGCCTTCTGTCACACTGTGCGAAGGTAGTGAGGGGGGGGAGGTCATTCACCCGGAGGATATTTGACCTATGTGCCTCAGTGTCTAAACCCTTCTACAAAGTGAGACTGTCAGCAGGGTTCCAGAAGGACCTGCAGTGGTGGCTGAAATTCGCAGACCACTTCAACGGAGAGTGTGAGTTCTTCAGGAAGGACCGAGCCACTCTAGCTAGCTATAGCGACTCAAGCACCTCCTCTGGCTTCGGCGCCATACACATGAATGACTGGTTGGCAGGCGCCTGGAGGGAGGAGGATGCCGAAGTGATGGAAAAGTGGTTGGGTCACCACTTCAGTGAGACTGAGGAGTTGTGCTACAACAGCGGGGGGGACCCGGAACACATTAATGTGTTGGAAATGTGGCCGGTACTCCAGGCAGCAGAGAGATGGGGCTACCTATGGGAGGGGGCCGATATCTGTATGGTAACAGATAACACACAGGTTCTAGCCGCTCTCAACTCCGGTAGGAGCAAGAATGCCACCACCATGGAGTGGCTGAGGAGGTTGTTCTGGCTGGCTGTAATGCACAGGTTTAATGTGGTGTCTGTGTATGTAGCCAGCGAGGACAATACCATCTGTGATGCATTGAGTAGATTGGTAGACCCAACAGCAATTGATAGGATCAGAGAGGCCGACAAGGACGGCCTGATGTGTTGTTGTGAGGTGTTTAATGCTTCCCCATTCAATTGCAGAGCTGGAGGAGCTGAGGGGGCAGTGCCAACACCTAATGAGGCATCATTATGCAACCAAGACGGTGGAGACTCGATCACATCAGATGAAGAAATATGATGACTTCTGTGAGGAGCACTCGGGGGTGATAACCCCCTACCCATGTGACTCGGCACAGGTGTGCCTATATCTCACATACATGTACAAACAGCTTAAGTATAGGTCTATAGTCAACTACCTATCAGCCCTTAATAATGAGCTGAAGCTGAGAGGTCACCCGGAGGTGGACTACAAAGACTATAACATTCAGAGGTGCCTAAAAGTTTTCAGGAGGCTGCTGGGAGATAGCAAGAAGCAGGCTACCGGGCTACTACCCCAGAGCATTAGGTCGATATTGACACACTTAAGGGACACTCCTGGACACACCTGCTTTAGGGCAGCCCTTCTCACCTCCTTTAGGGGCCTGTTAAGGAAGGCTCACGTGACAGTGTCAGACGCCACCCTGAGGAGGAGGGACTTTACATTCTATAAATGGGGCATGTTAATTGTCATAAAGAAATCTAAGACTATACAGTTCTCAGAGAGAGAGGTGGAGATACCAGTGGCGTTCTCCCCCCTGGAGGAACTGTGCGCAGTTAAATGGACTAAGAAACACTTCGAGGAAGTACCAGCAGGCCCGGATGACGAAGCATTCAGGCTGTGTGCAGGTGGTAGGTCTGTGCCTCAAGACTACAAATCCTACCAAGAGACACTGAAACACATATGTGGGCGGTCAGGACTGGACCCAACAAAGTTCAGCAGCCACAGCATGCGCAGAGGGGGCGCGACCTTTCTGAGCATGATAGGGGTCAGTGTGACAGAAATAAAACAGAGAGGGGACTGGCAGTCAGATGCAGTATATGAGTACCTCAAGACCCCCCTGTCTGTGAGGATAGCCAATGACATGAAGGTTGCCGACCTACTGATTGACTGTGTGTGATGGATCTCTTTGGGGGCTTCGCTTTGGCCCAATTTTTGGTCCCCGCCAAGATCCACAAACTAATATGCATTATCTCTCTTTATGTTCACATGTATTATCGTCCAATAATATTCAGATAGTTATTGTAATACTGTTCTATCTATAAGCGTCCAGGCTAATGTGAAGTATAAGCGTCTTATACATATATTAGTAAGAGCGTTAGTTCCTCCGCCGGCCATGGGGAGGCGCCACCTACCCCCTTGGCAACTGTCGCCGGGGTGTTAGCGTCCTGTTTACTTCTCAAATTTTGCTTTTGAGTTATGTAAAAAAGTAATAAACGGTAGGGCCCAATTTTTGGTCCCCGCCAAGATCCACAAACTAATATGCATTATCTCTCTTTATGTTCACATGTATTATCGTCCAATAATATTCAGATAGTTATTGTAATACTGTTCTATCTATAAGCGTCCAGGCTAATATTATGACACAAGCTATACAAGCTAAAAATAGATAAATGGGTTTATTTTCATAGAAATTTCCAAGAGGATCTTTATCAAAATGAATTTGTGGGATTTCAAAAAATACCATTTTGGCAACATAAATATTGGAAACATAATATTGAAACATGATAACATCAACATCAACATCAACAAGAATTGCGGTTGCGGACAAAAAAAAATGCCTCAAGCACTGCGTGACGTAGTGCGACGAAAGGTGACGTCACAACCGTCATTCTGTTTTAATAAATTAACCTGTCGCTATGTTAGGTCTATTTCGGGGGATAAGGATGAACATCTAATCAACCTCAGGACCATGGAAATGTGTGTTGCTAGGCAGATAAACAATTAGAATAGCTGTTGCTAGGCAACCAGCTGTATCAGCAACAAACCATTAGAACCATTGAATTCCCTGAGTCCAATTTAGGGGGAGGGGGGTAAGTATGATTATAATCAACCTCAGGACCATAGAAAGGTGTGTTGCTAGGTGGATAAACAATTAGAATGGCTGTTGCTAGGCAACCAGCTGTATTAGCAACAAACCAATGGCACCATTGAATTCCCTGGGTCGAATTTAGGGGGCGGGGTAGATATGATTATAATCAACATCAGGACCATGAAAATGTGTGTTGCTAGGCAGATAAACGATTAGAATATCTGTTATTCCTCTACATGGGTAAAATTTGACACGGGCGACATGGCGACACAGGCCTTTTAAAATTTGACATGGGCGACACGGTCCTTTTAAAATTCGACGGACACGGCTAAATTCGGGCTAAAATTCGACCCGGAGGAAATTTTCTATGAGCCCTTATGGTATCAGGGCAAATAGCCCCATGGACTTTTAGCCCCCGGACTTGTGGCCCCCTGACAACAAGCCCACTGACAATTAGCCCTGAGGATTTAAGGCCAGCGGACCTTCGGCCACCTGACCCACAGCACCCGGACAAAAGGCCACTTTTTCTAATGCCCGTCAGTTTTGTTATCTCAATTCTATTCTAATGCCCGTCAGATTATCTCAATTCACAGATTTACATTCTATGCCCGCTAGATTCTAGTGCCCGTCAGATTCAGATACTATGCCCGCTAGATTCTGTGTCCGTCAGATTCACATTCTATGCCCGCTACATTCTAGTGTCCGTCAGACTTACATTCTTTGCCCGTCAGATTTACATTCTATGCCCGCTAGATTCTAGTGTCCGTCAGACTTACATTCTATGCCCGTCAGATTTACATTCTATGCCCGCTAGATTCTAGTGCCCGTCAAATTCAGGTACTAGAATCCAGCGGGCATAGAATGAAAATCTGACGGACATTGGAATCTAGCGGGCATAGAATGAAAATCTGACGGGCATAGAATGTAAACCTGATGGACACTAGAATCTAGCGGGCATAGTATCTGAATCTGACAGGCATACTATGCCCGCTAGATTCTAGTGTCTGTCAGATTTACATTCTATGCCCGTCAGATTTACATTCTATGCCCGTCAGATTTACATTCTATGCCCGTCAGATTTACATTCTATGCCCGCTAGATTCTAGTGCCCGTCAGATTCAGATACTATGCCCGCTAGATTCTAGTGTCCGTCAGGTTTACATTCTATGCCCGTCAGATTTACATTCTATGCCCGCTAGATTCTAGTGCCCGTCAGATTCAGATACTATGCCCGCTAGATTCTAGTGTCCGTCAGATTTACATTCTATGCCCGTCAGATTTACATTCTATGCCCGTCAGATTTACATTCTATGCCCGTCAGATTTACATTCTATGCCCGCTAGATTCTAGTGCCCGTCAGATTCAGATACTATGCCCGCTAGATTCTAGTGTCCGTCAGATTTAGATTCTATGCCCGTCAGATTTACATTCTATGCCCGCTAGATTCTAGTGCCCGTCAAATTCAGGTACTAGAATCCAGCGGGCATAGAATGAAAATCTGACGGACATTGGAATCTAGCGGGCATAGAATGAAAATCTGACGGGCATAGAATGTAAACCTGATGGACACTAGAATCTAGCGGGCATAGTATCTGAATCTGACAGGCATACTATGCCCGCTAGATTCTAGTGTCTGTCAGATTTACATTCTATGCCCGTCAGATTTACATTCTATGCCCGTCAGATTTACATTCTATGCCCGCTAGATTCTAGTGCCCGTCAGATTCAGATACTATGCCCGCTAGATTCTAGTGTCCGTCAGGTTTACATTCTATGCCCGTCAGATTTACATTCTATGCCCGCTAGATTCTAGTGCCCGTCAGATTCAGATACTATGCCCGCTAGATTCTAGTGTCCGTCAGATTTACATTCTATGCCCGTCAGATTTACATTCTATGCCCGTCAGATTTACATTCTATGCCCGTCAGATTTACATTCTATGCCCGCTAGATTCTAGTGCCCGTCAGATTCAGATACTATGCCCGCTAGATTCTAGTGTCCGTCAGATTTAGATTCTATGCCCGTCAGATTTACATTCTATGCCCGCTAGATTCTAGTGCCCGTCAAATTCAGGTACTAGAATCCAGCGGGCATAGAATGAAAATCTGACGGACATTGGAATCTAGCGGGCATAGAATGAAAATCTGACGGGCATAGAGGAAATCTAACGGGCATGAGAGAAGACATAAATTTAGCGGGCATAGAATGGAAATCTGACGGGCATTAGAATCTAGCGGGCATAGAATGTGAATCTGACGGGCATAGAGGAATCTGACGGACATGAGAGGGGACATAAATCTAGCGGGCATAGAATGGAAATCTGACGGGCATTAGAATCTAGCGGGCATAGAATGTGAATCTGACGGGCATAGAGGAATCTGACGGACATGAGAGGGGACATAAATCTAGCGGGCATAGAATGAGAATCTGACGGGCACTAGAATCTAGCGGGCATTAACATCTAGCGGACATAGGAAAAGAATCGAGATAATCTGACGGGCATTAGAATTACAGAATAGAGATAATCTGACGGGCATGAGAAAGGGGGGCCGATTGTCCTGGTGGCTGTGAGTCCCACTGGCCATATGTCTAGTAGCTATTTGCCAGGGGGCCATATGTCAGAGGGCCATATGTCAGGGTGGCTATATGTCAGGGGGCTAAATATCAGGGGGGCTATTCACCCTAGAACCGTTCTTATATACATAAAATTCGACACAGCGACATGACCCTTTTGCTTAAATTCAACACAGCGACATGCTCATAATCGTGTATACCCATGTAGAGGCACAGCTGTCTCTAGGTAAGGGGTGATCCATTAAGAACGTCACACCTGAGGGGGAGGGGGGGGGGTCTTGGTCCCCAATGATAGGGGAAAAGTGTGACAAAGGGGTGGGGCTCTTGAAAATGGCCAATATTTGCGTGACATACTTTATGAATGATCCCCTAACCAGCTGTATTAGCAACAAACCAATGGAACCATTAAATTCCCTGGATCCAATTTAGGGGGGGGGGGTATGATTATAATCAACCTGAGAACCTATCAAAGGTTGATCAATATTATTGTTATCACATTGCATAAATTTTGTGTAGTGCTCCTTAATCCAAGATGGCGGCGCCCATTCTGACTTCTGGTAAAGTGCAAACATCATAATGCCTAAGTTCTCTTCATGCTTGCCGTTAGGTAATTTATAATAATTCACGTCTCTATGTTTTCAGTTAGATGCTAGTGGAGCCTGTACATGGGACCAGGAAGTAAGTAGCACATTGAGTTCTTTAATTAAAGCTGGGCCGTCAGGGAATAAGTTCAGCATTTTCCATACATAGACTAGAATAACAGTTCCACCAGGGGGCAGCAGTGTTTAGACAGGGGACCATGAGCATTGTCCAGCTACAACATATTCACCCTATCTTGTGCCTGTAAGAGCTGAGCTCCCAGCCCTTAAGAGCCCTCTTGAGAATGAAAACTGAACTATATCCAAAAGTGCTTTTAGCCTCACTTCAACCATGACAGTCAAGCTTTAACCCTGTAAGGACGGCATGACATCATTTGTTACCATGATGCAGCAAAGCAATGCTAGCGTGTAGCTTTTTGGCATATATTTTTAGGTATTTTAGATACAACTGAAGCATTAACTTTGCGCTTCTACTTCCAAATTGTACCTAAAACTCCTGACTGTACTTATTTTACATTGGTGTCTATATGCAGCCAATTCCGATACATTATGGCACAGGTCCGACTATTTCATTACGTCTAAATATAATTTTCATCCAATACCCCCCCCAAAAAAAGAAGAAATCTAACATTCAAGAAGCACCGTCGCCTTAGGAAGTATAATATCTAAGTATTTAATTAGTTTTATAATTATACATAAATTATATAGTTTTTGATTTGTGATTCATCACAACATGTAAATGACTCTAAACGCTACCTTGCACAGGAGGACGTCTTTCATTATGTTAAATCCATTCTATAGGCCACCAATTCTGGCTATGGAGTTGTGATATTCCCAAGAATCAATTATTAAAGTGACTTCAGTCTTATAAAATGATAATTAGGTCAGAAAGGAACTAGTTTCAGGGTAATGATATCTCAATTCAATTTCAATTCAATTCAATTTCAATTCAATCTAATTATAATTCAATCCAATTTCAATTCAACTGAATTGATATACAATCAGTACACTTAATGAAACAGGTTATAACTTTGTACCACAGCCAAAAATAATTATCTCATTTCAAGAAAATCTGATTATTAAACTCGTCTGCCGGACAAATCACTTGTTTTAAGAAAAAAATGTTTTCTTAAAACAAGTGGTTTGTCCATCAGACGAGTTTAATAATCAGATTTTCTTGAAATGAGATAATTATTTTTGGCTGTATATCAAAACGTTGACCTTTCAGATTATCATATCTAGTGTGGCACCGCTGACGGGTCTCCCTGAGGGTGGGACGCAGGTGGTTATCACGGGGAGCAGCCTAGACCTGACTGAGGGACCCGTGCTGGTCGGCGACCTAGAATGTGAACTGGTGTCACGGTAAGAGTTAGATGTTAGACATCATGCCACTCTTTGACCCCTTATGGACGGCATAGTGCATGTATGGCTGTGTCTCAAACATACATGAATGCAGCCATGGCGAGTAACTCACCAATGCTGCATTCATGCATCATCCCAACCCTACTCAGTGGTTCTGATGCACCGATGTACTGCAGGCAAAATATTTAGCAGCGCTGTGATGGTGCATCATTTTGCTTTAGGGTGACATGAAAGAGTAAAATGATAAATGCCATTTTCCTTACAGTGAAGCTACCAGGGTGCTATTCATATATACACACACACATATATATATATATATATATATATATATATATATATATATATATATATATATATATATATATATATGTATATATATATATATGTATATATATATATATATATATATATATATATATATATATATATAATATATATGTATATATATATATATATATATATATATATATATATATATACATATATATATATATATATATATATATATATATATATAATATTATATCATGCGGTCCTTGAAGGGTTAAATATACTTGTTTTTTGAATTACATATATATTTGTGAATTATATATTTTCATACATCTATTTATCCTATGTATTTTTCCTTATACAGTGAGGCTAGCAGGGTAGTGTGTGTAGTACCTGCCCTGCCCGTTGGAGGAGACACCAACACCCCGATGCCGGTGCAGCTGTTACTGAATGGGGGCCAGGTGAGATACGACACCGGACAGCGCTTCGTGTACACCAGACCATCCCTCACCACCGCACGGCCACTCACCACCACCCTCAGGTAAGAAGAAACCACACATTGATTTTTCCAGAAAAAAAACTTTTAAAAAACCCCAATGGTTTCTCATCACCGTGCGTTATAGAAATCACGTTTTTAGGAAAACTTATATTCCTTTTTCTTTTGCAAAAAAGCACTAAACCTGAAATATGTTTCTCAATAAACTGTGTAAATCTATGTATTTATCCCAATTTAGCCATAGATGATTACAAATAAAATGTATTTTCTATGGACGAGAATATACAACAAGCACATAAATTGTCAGATATGTTGCTATTCGGTCCTTCAAAAATGTAGCCGGTCCTGCTACTTTGAAAAGTTGCAGGACCGAATGTCCTGTGGGATGAAAAAGTTTTCGCAAAGACTGGGTAATATGAAATACTATTGTAAGAGCATTTCCTAACAGGGGATGAGAACGATATCATGCCATCAATAGCATACCCCCATATCAAGTTATGTTATCTTTTTGAGGTATTGAGAAAGTCGTCTTAATTTCTCTGTTAGCTTAAAATACATTTTGATTCTTGTAAGTTGCTTTGGAGAATTGATCAGATTCAATTGCATTTCTCAATGCCCCATCCCTGGGTTATTTGTGTTGTTAAAGTGGCTATATGCGTTTTTCACTCAAATTAAGAATTTTACATTAATGAATGTTTTACAAATACTGTAACAGAATAATAGTTACAGAAAAGGGTTAATTTATTGCCATCAGTGGGTACAAATATGTCAGAAAGGGATCCAATGTGGCCCATTCCAAAGTGGTCATAATTATAGTGGGCAATAAAATCAAATTTCAGCAAAATCAGATGTACTACTAACATTAAAAATACATTACCACCTAAATCGACCCAAAATCAAGTAATGAAATAAACCCAATATAGACTTCCACTCATCATTCCTTATCAGCTGACAGGCCCCCTTATCATAGGAAAGCCATTTGTTATGAAATCCAGATGAAATACTGATTGGAGGGCTCTCTGGTAGATCTATAAATTCACTGTGAGAGACTATGTGTTTTGATTGTTTATAATGGTTGCCTTGCAGGTTTCCAATTCCGGTGGCTCGCAGTTTTATCTTTTGCATGCTATTATGACCATATTAACAGGTTAAAAAAGAAATAACAGACTGCAAATTTCTCATATAGACTAACAGGCACTTGATACATGGAAACATAATGAAAATAAAAAATTACCCAATGTTTAGCTGGTAAGGCCACTCAAAAAAATAAAATGGTTTCTCATCACCGCGCGCATCAGAAAAATCAGCTTTTGAGGAAATTCTTTTTTTTTTGCTATTTTTGATGAGAAATTTGATAAAAATGGACAAATGTTGGGATATTCGGTATCAAATTAACGCTAATACTGCCAGTAATGCAGTAGGATAGAAATAACTTACATTTTCCCTACTTTTCAAGATCCATAAATTCTTAACTACTAAAATGTGAATTTTGGTCATTAAAAACGTGTATCACATCATACCTTTTTAGCTCACGAGTAAAAAGAAAGAAAAAAAAGCCTCCTTCGTCAGATTTTTCAGACCCTGGTGATGAGAAACCACTTTTTTTTTTGAGTGGCCTAATGTATCTTTAATGCCACATACAATCTTTTCAGTGGGGGCCTGCTGCTGACCGTGGAGGGGACTAACCTGGACCTGGCAGACTCCACAGTCATGGTCACCACCCTCACCGGTACCAGGACAGGCAAGCAGAAAGTGTACACTACTGTAAGTACTAAAACTACGGTGGCCCAGGAGAGCCACATTAAAAAAAAAATTCAAAGTGATTTTTTTTCCAAAGTGAACCCACTGGCAAGCAGAAAGTATACATAACTCTGAGTACCAGAGCTATGATGGCCCAGGAGGGTCACATAAAAAAAGAAAATTTTAGTTTTCAAAGTGAAGTTTTCTTTTCAAAGTGAACCCAGTCAGTACTGGCAAGCAGAAATTATACACTACTGTGAGGGTTCGTGGTTATTCTAGCCTAAGGAACAGCGAGAACGGCAGTTTCCAGGTGCGAGAATATCAGACTTTTAGTACAAAAAAGTGAATCGCATTCCTGAACAGGGGAACACTCAGTGTGTAATCAGCACACAAATATAATCAGGTTTCTATACAAATATAGGAAACAGTCGGTATAGTATCAATATACAACATTGTCCGCACTGTTGGACATGGTGAAGTCTATCGTCAGCCGGGCCTGCACTGACTGCCTTTCAGGTAAACACACGGGTCTTAAATAACCACCGGTCCTTTGATCACGTGGCCAGGTGGGAGGGTCGGCAGCCCACCTGAGAGCAGCACATGGTAACCTGGAGAGGACCCTAGTCCTCTCCAGACGACTGAAGACATTTGGTAAACATGATTAATATAAGGTGGCACCATCCTTTTTTCTTTTTTTACCCTTATTTATTGTTGGTAATATCATTGTATTATATCATGGGCTCTGCCCCATACCCCCTTTTCTTTGTTTTACTTTTCCTTTCATTATGGAAACTCACACCATTGTCAAACACAACTATAAAAAGCCATGGATAATACAATTTTGCCATACAGTGTTTGGATCTTCAATTTAAGATTGTTAGATTTTTAAGATTTTCTTGTCCACGCTCCCATGGTAGTATATCCACTCGTGTTTTATTACAGTGGCCCAGGAGGGGCAATTATTTTTGGTAAAGTTGAAATTAATATTTGATTTAACTTGCCAAAACAAATTTGACTTTAAAGTGAAAAGTCAACTTCATCTACTGCACACTTTGCAGCATACCATGAGACACATGAGACCAATTTCAGTGCTTACAATTTCCTGTCACATGCTGTTCTTCTTGAATTGACAGTTGACAGGGGACAGTAAGACAATAAAGTAGGATTTTCATTTTCCATTCCACTTTTATCTTTGATATTTGCATTCTTTTAGGTTTCATTTAGTTTTTCAAGGATACCAGCCACAAGTTGGTCTACCTAAATTGACAGTTGACAGGTGACAGTAAATGGATGAAGTTGAGTTTTCACACTCAAATCAAGTTGTTTTTTTGCAAGTTGAAGTGAAAAAATTAAAGTAATTTCAGCATATTTGAATCCCATGCAGGATTGCGAAGTTCGAAGCCCGGAAGAAATGGTATGTCCACAACCCGAACTGGACCTGACAACCATTTTAACACGTAGAAGACGGAAACGACATCTTGACATCACACAAGATCTTGGACCACCAAAGGGGATATCGAGAGATCTCACGAGACATCACCGAAGTGCTCGTGCTGTGGAGGAAGATCTCGCGATACCTCATGAGATCTCGCGAGATCTCATGAGACATCACAGAAGCGCTCGAGCTGTGGAGGGAGAGCCGAGTAAAGCCGTGGATGGAGTTAACGTGACGGCCGTGCTGCGGGTGGATAATGTGGAACTCCCCCTAGTAGGGATAACAGGCGAACCCGTCACAATATCACTCACCGTCTATGAGAACCCACATCTGTATGCATTTGATGATGAGGGGAGGACGAAGGAGTTTATTTCAGTCTGGCCCGAGAATGAACGGACCATTGAAATAAAGGTAAGTACCTACTTTTTTTAATTGGTAATTTGCATGTCAAATGATTAGTGAAGACAATCGAGAACAAAATAGACCAACGGAGACTACAAAGAAGGGCGATAAACATCAAATGGCCCAAGAAGATCTCGACCGAGAGACTAAAATTAATGAGATAATAAAAGACCGGAAATGGAGCGACACCATCAGAACGAGGCGCATGAGATGGTTCGGGCATGCAGTGAGACTGCACTGCGACACTCCAGCACAACAAGCACTGGGGGAAGCCACTAGAAACGTGAAAAAAGCTGAGAGGATAACATATAACAGTTCCATAAATAGTACATACGTGGTATATCTATATCAATATTTAAAAAATGTGGTTCAATTGAAGATCTGAAAGTCATGCAACACAAATTGACACACATATTGATACACTAATAAATAGTACCCCTAAATTTATAAAAAGATGACTAAGTCATCTGCAGAGTAATTCAAATAATAAATTTCCTACTAAAAACAGAAAATCCTTTAACTCTCTAGCTTTCATCTATTGGCTATATGGTGGAAAAATAAGTTAATGCAATCAAAAACTCAACCAAACCAGTGCACGTTGAGTACAGCATCACTGTAATTAGGCCAAATACAGGGTCTGTCTGGGGCACATACATTACATTAGCTACAAATATTACGCACAGACATTACGTCAGTTAGAAAATTTGGACCCCTTGACCGTGACGGGGGGGGGTCAAAAATATTTGGACCCCTCTTGGGGGGGGGGGCGTCCACAAAATTTAACCAGTTTTGAGCAAAAAAGCCTGTGCGTTACTATGCTTCAAAGGGCCTGCGTGCGAGCTGATTTTCGAGCCTAAGCGGGGTTAAATAGTTTGACCCCTTGACTGGGGGGGGGGGGTGCAAAAGATTTTGCACGCTCCGTGCGGAAACCCCCCACCCCCCCTGTTGTTAAAAAATGATCACTCCCTAAAGACAATAGAAAACTCATGCTTCACATCTCGACTGTATGTAGGCCTATAATGCAACAGTTTAAAGACATGAACTCTTACAGAGTCTTACTTACAGGGCACCCAACTGTTGCCAGCGTTAGAAGGTCATGAGGTCAGTATCCAAATTGGCACTGGCCTGTGCAAGCAAGAGCAGATCCTATCCAACCAGATCATCTGTAGTCCACCTGTCAAACAACCTCAAGGCAACCAGACCAACCCAGAAGTGCAGGTAAAACAATCAATCTCAGTGGAAAAGAATTGTGCAGCACGGAATTACGATGGAGTACATAGTTATGAATAAGTTTCAATAGTACGATGAAGCATAAAATATGATTTGTCAACTTATTCCATCTATCCCTACCGTAAAACCTTTCTGATCATATAAGCTGACCGGCCTTATAAGCTGACCCCCTACTTTGAAAGAATATTATAAGCTGAATAAATATGAATGTTTAATTAATTTACATATTTTGCAGGCCAACGTTGGTAGTCTGGTGTTTGACATTGGGTACCTGGCGTACTACGACACGTTATGGAAGTACCTGCCCATGCGTTATGCACTGATCGGGACAGGCGCAGGGATCATCGTCCTCTCCTCCTTATTAGTGGGCTGCTGCGTGGGCTGCTACATGAGGAAGAAACCCAATCCATATGAAAATTAATTCAAATCATGTAGGGAAGGTTGGGATTTGGAGTGGGGGCTAGCAGGGCCCATGATGAGGATGGGTACCTGCTCAAAGATCATTCATAAACTAACTGGAACATAAGCAACCCATCAACCAATCAGCACACAGGTATGGGAATCACATGACTCGTTTAAGGCTTACATGAGCTTCCCTTTAAGGACTTAGGGTTATCAGGAGTCAGGGTTAGCAGGAGTGATCACAACATCAGGTTTTGGACATTGAGGATAGATTTTGCATGAAAGACATATAGTCATTCTATTTAATCAAACAACTGTTATCCAAGTCTGCCATGGGGATTACTCGTCGTATTATGTCTCATAGCATTCACTACATATATACATGTGTAGGAATCAAGAAGTAAGCATAGTTATTATTCAGGATTGCTAATAAATTCACTATACACACCCAGACCTAGTCCTTTCTCATTTCAATGTTTACATCTTTTTAATGGTCAGTCTGAACCCATATCTCAATTGTTTATTAAATCTATCCTTACTGTTGTATACTAATACAAAAGGAACGGTAGAAAATAAACGTTGATAGCACGTTCCCAGTACAATTGACAAATTCAAAATTACCATGGTATTAATGGCATTGCAACTATAATACCAACGGATCACAATTGCTAGTTAATACACTACATTGCTCACATTATATTATAATATTACAAATGCAATCAAATGATATTTAAACTAATATAAACAACAGAAATTACCTAAAATATATATTATTCAACACATGAAAACACTTACTTTTGGTGCAACCTAGATGTGATGAGTGTCTTTTGTTGTAACAGGACAAGGAGGGCATGTCACCCTATCCCCTACTTAAGGTACAACCTACACATGATATGATAAACACCTCTATAAGTCGATATCCTTAGCCCTTTAAGGATGGAATAAGGCCTCAAGGAGACATATCTCATCATGATGAAGCAACACAAGTTATTCAATGTCAAAGTATTGGTGCATCATGTGGACATGTCAGGTGTATAGCTGGTACTCCACTTCTTGATTTTGTCAACAGATCAGACCAATTCTCACAAATAGATAAACATAAGTACATAAACAAACCCTAGCATCTGATCATCCATGAAACCATGCTCTAACAGGTTTACTTTCATGAGAATGGACCAGAAAATCGGTTAGTGGAGCCCCAGCTATAATCAACCCAGTAGGTAAGATAAGATGCATGAATGCAGCAATGGTGGGTTACTCAATAGAGTTACTCAGAGAGTTCATTGTATACTGTCTTTAAAGAGTTAAACCCCCACCACCCTTAGGTATAGGGCTGAGTACCTGTCCCACCTTCACTCCAACTGTCAGTAGAGGGGTACCAAGCATTGTGCCTTTAAGGATATCCTGATATGTAAATGGGGAGACAACAATGATTTGTTCTGAATTTGCGTCACCGCACCCTCTACTCAACATATAACCAACACAGGATAAGCAGGCACCTGTACGCAAATATGTGCCTACAGCAGCAGCTACATGGACAAGTGCTTCTCTAATATTGTTACATAGTGTTATCTAGCCTACAGCATGACCGGAACTGAACCTCCTCATCCACCCCCTATGGTCCATATATATATTTTACACTGCACTATAGACCATAGATCTATGGTCTATAGTGCAGTGTAAAAGGATCTTTGATAGTTTTTGACATTAAAGTGTCACCTCAACGTGCAGGAGATATGTTGCAAGCATAAATTACAAACACAAAGCAATTTCAGCTTACACATCCTACAACAAGTGATACATCACAGGATTATTGCTATTGAGGTATACACACTTCCAGAAGCATAATTAGGGAGTTCTACCTCCGTATGGTCCATATCTATTGTATATATATATATATAAATATATATATATATATATATATATATATATATATATATATATACACACATATATGTAGCGTAAAAAGAGTAAACAGATCTTGGTATCTTTCTTTCAATGTGCTGCAGACAGAAGCACAAAACACCGGGATTTATGATAATTGATATCAAGGGGTACAAACTTCCAAAAGCAGATATGTTGATAATTGAAATAAATACTCCGATTTACTGCAAATTATATTTACAGTGCCAGAAATACTAATTTTTATATACAATATTTTACAACTAAAGGCATGGCACACAGTATTGCTATTTGTCTTCTTACATTTTTGTAAATGTAATATGTTACATGTACGAGTATTCTCATAATCAAGTTACACATTTATGAAGTATGCATCTACAGAATAGCATCACTAAATGCACCATTGCTTAGTTCTGAACATGAAAAATTCCTTTTCCGAGAAGGAGAGTGAACCCGGAAACACCTATTTTAGCCTGATGAGTCAGGCCTAACAGTCCTACCAATTAATTATATGGCTAGCATGGTGCCCTTATCATATTTGCCTATCATAATTTCTGTGATGTTTACAACTGGGTGTTTACAGTAGTCGTAAAGTGGTAGCTTTCTGTTGTTACCCAGCAACACGTGTACACACATGGACCAAAGTCTGACGCGAGTAGTAATATTTTCGATACATAAATTAACATATATAACTCCTCTCAGGTCTTTACTCAGTGTCACAATATAATTCTTGGTAGTCTTAATCTTATGTAGGGGAGGTTGGGATTTGGAGTGGGGGCTAGCAGGGACCATAGTGAAGATTGGTACCTGCTCAAGGATCTTTCATCCGTGCATCATGCCGACCCATGAATTTAAAGGGGCAATATCACCACTCACATTTAACCAATTGTAAACTAGAAGAGTACTAGATTATGCCACTTATACAGGCTCAAAGATGGAGCTAGTATGAAGGGAACATCAGCGTTTGGATATGGCAAACATCTGAGACTGCTGATCCCGTGAGGATCATTGTAGAAACAGCGGCTTGACCCTTTGCTTGCCAGCACTGCATTGGTACATCATGCTGACCTTTCCAGGGTGTATCAATCCTGTCAATTCTTCTCATCATTGCTCTTTTCATGTATCATGCCTATGCAGTTTATACAATCCAGAAACATCATCATGATGCATGAATGCATCAGGCTCTGGATGGGGTAAACACCTGAGATGGCTGATACACTCCTGGAGCATCATGATGAGGCAGGAATGCATCAGGCTCTGGATGGGGTAAACACCTGAGACGACTGACCCCGGGAGGATTTCCTACAAAAGCGTGCCTTGACGCTGTGCTGGAACTGCTTGTACCTGAGTGAGTAGACTACAGGGTTGGTGCAGAAGTTGAGGAACACCATGTAGACGGTGAAGTGGTAGTAGCTGCTGTTGTAGTCCACGGGCTGCCCCAGGTTAAACAGCAGGAAGAAGAGCTGGTTCCACACCCAGCACAGCAGGAAGCACACGCTCGACGTCAGCAGCGTCTTGATCACGTTGCTGCGCGCCACTCGCCACTTGTCCTGCCGAATTACGGACTTAACATTAACATTATTTGTGGTATTGGATGAAGCTGTATTGATACCTGATGCCTGATCAGGTTGGTTTTCTATAGTTAGGGCTGTCCCACTTTGGTCCTCTATTGTGGAGGCTGTTCCAGTTGGCTGCTCCTTCCCACTGGAGTCAGGACCACATTGCGAATGACCAGATCTCAAATTTCTCTTGTGGGTGGCAGTATCAGCTGGACTGATAACGTTGAGGGTTGTCTGATTCACTTGGTCCTCGGCTGTCGAAACTGTTTGGTCCTCTATTGTGGAGGCTGTTTCAGTTTGCAGTGCCCTCCCTTTGGAGGTAGGATTATATTGGTTCTGTATGACCTTGTTGTTGCTGGGGCTATTGCGTAAAGTTGGGCTGATAACACTGAGTGCTTGATGAGGTTGGTCTTCTCTAGTTCCTTTTTGGTCTTCTTTTGTGGAGGCTTCTCCAGGTTGTGGCACCCTCCCTTTTGGGACAGGATCATATTGGTCTTCTATATTGCAGGCTGTTTCATATTGTTGTATCTCACTGATGGTATGACTGTCTATGGTGGATGCAAGATCATTCTGTTCCTCTACTGTTGAGACTGCTCCTTTGGAGGCAGGATCATATTGGGCCTGTACTGCCATGGCTGTTTCAATTTTCTTCTCCCTCTGACTGGATTTAGGACCATTTTGGTCCTCTTTTGTTGAGGCTGTTTCAGCTTGTGGTACCTTTCCTCCGGGGGAAGGATCATATTGCTCCTCTTTTGCTGAGGCGTTTCCAGTTTTCTGCTCTTTACCTCTGCAGGGAAGATCATATTGGTCCTCTATTGCTGAAGATGTTCCAGCCTGCTGCACCTTCCCACTAGATGCAGGGCTGTTTTTCTCGTTTATTGTTGAGGCTCTTCTAGCTGGATGCACCCTCCCTCTGAGGGCCCGGAATATCTTCAAGTAGCAAAACACTATAATTATCATAGGTACAACAAACTCCAGAAAGCCCACTGAAATCCCAACAACCCTCCTTACTATCTCACTTGGCCACAGCTGCATGTTGAGACACTTGTGAGTGACGGGGTCGATGTAGCTGGTCGGGATGACCATGGGGAAGTTGATGAGGAACCCACTGAGCCACACAAAGCCTATCAGCAGCCCCAGCTTGGTGGTCGTGAAGGAGGTCCGGTGCAGGATGGGGTGGAGCACCTGAGGATAGGGAGGTCATTGATATCAGAGGTATTGATGTAATGCCATTTCTCAGGTATCAAATATCGCAGTGATTAAAAATGTGTATCAATATGCCCTGAAGTTCAGCCAAATATTCCTTTTAGAAGCCAAGGTGTAATCATTGTAATTGACACAGGCTTTATTTTTCTGTAGGACATATTTTTCAGATTAAATGCACTTCTTATTCTTATATATCAAATAACTTATATAGCAGTAGTAACTTGAATAAGGGCAGTGTTCTCATATAGGTGCAGGTCTTTTATAAGCAAATAACAGGGTAAAAGAGGGTATTGAAATGAAAATTTCAGCCATTTTGTATGTTGAATAACCACAATGCTAATATAACAATAAGTGCATGTTCAATATTTATAAGCACAGGTGCAATTATTCAAGTGGCTATGGTAGCTAATAACTTCTTTTTTTCAGATTTAATCTACCTCTTATTCTTATCTAATATCTGATATAGCTCTAGATCGAGACCATGCGAGGAAATAACTATGGACTAATTGGATAGCCATGCCCTCCTACCTGGGAATTAAAGTAAATCACAATGATGTCCTACCTGCATGTACTTCTCCAGGGTAAGCACCACCAGGTTAGTGGTGGACGACACAAAGAAGCTCCACTGGATGACCTTGGAGCTCCACAGGAGGCACTGAACACGCCCAACCAGGCCGTAATACCCGCCCTGGTCGTAGACGATGGTGGACTGTGCCACCGTGAATACTGAGCACCAGAAGTCTATCAGGCACTGGTTCAAGATCAGGATGTTGGTGTTGGTCTTCATCATGGCCCTAAGATTCAGAATAAGCTTTATTTATTCATTGCATTTGAGTTTTGGGCCAAGCCTAGACTTGGCTGCAGGCATAAAAAAGTGTATATAATTAGAGGCAATATCCATTAGCCTAAACAGTGAACTCATTGGACGGTTTCTCTAATGTAGAACTAGGCGGGGGTGATAAATCTACTTTTCTTCGGGGACAGGCTTAAACTATGCCTTTGGGTCCAAAGACACGGGATATCAGCCTGTCCCTCAAACCTTACGACAAAATTAGCGATTTAACACACACCCCCTAGTAGAACCATTGGCAATTTTGGTGCGTAAAAGCTGCAACTAGCCTCAAAACAGATGCAACTGGGGACAAGGTTAGTAGGTTACAGTGCTGAAGAGATAGGGGGTGTGACATACATTCACTTTACTGAGTTAAGTTAAATCCTTTCTATTGCTAAGTATCTTTTCACCAGACTCTATGCCTTTGAATCAAAAGTATTTATTATTTTAAAAGGGATTTAACATAACCCAGTAAAGTGGATGTATGCCACACTCCCTATTTCTCCAGCACTGTGGCCTACTGACCTGGTCCCCAAATGCAACTGGATGCAGGCAACTTTTAATACTAGATCCGTTTCCGCTTAGGCCCCCTATTGCCATTGAGCTGGATGCTGGCAAGACGGGACGCCCCACATAAGCATTCAGGATGAATAAACGAAAATCAAACTCAAACTCAATGTTGTGAATATTGATAAAGGTTTAGATTAGTGATAAGAAATGTTTCATACTTTTTATTGCCAGACATCATAGATAATGATAAGTATATGGCAAAATGACTTGCCACTTCAGTACATAGAGTTAAAGTACATAATAACAAGTTTTTTTAATGTAAATGTTTACAACCTTGTATAATAAGCATGTAGATTCAGTTATTCTCTAGTCATCTTCTACTCATTAAAACATACCACCACTGCATTAACATCTTAATTTCAATAGGACAAAGAAATATTTTTGAAGAGTGCACCTGGAAGTCTTGATGATGAAGGCAGCAAATGCATTACCAAGTATGCCAAAGACACCGACTATGACGTAAATGACAATGTCGACTGTTATGTCAGTTCCACTGTTGTTGTTGTTGTTGCTTTCTTGGGTAGGTGTGGTATTCCCTGTGGCCAGTTCATATGAGGGAGATGATGTCTGTAGTAGCACTGAAGTGGGTATTGCTGTTGTTTCCATTGAGAAATCTGTACTGCAAATTAAATAGTTTTATATGTGTTTTATATGTCCCCGGCCGTTTTCCTTTGTTCTTCCTGGCAAGTGTGGAATAATCATAGAATAAAACAGAGGGCACATGTGGGTAAAGAACAATGCTAGTGCTTCTTGTATTGCTTGCATATTTACTGTTTACCTGGATTGCAGTGAGCAACCCTAAGTGTATTGATCATAGCAATTCTGTGTTTTTAGGAGTGGCATTTAAGCATTTGCCTGCACCCATTTAGGGTGTGTACACGTGCTCATACTCAATAAATCCAGTGTAGGCATTATGGCCGTCCTCTATAATTATCTCTTTAGGGGTGTCATGGTACCTTTTTAAAGGTCAAGATTTAATAACACAGTTATGTGAATAGACTGTTATGGGTCGTCATTTTTCCATGACAACATTATCCGGTCACCAGGGGGGTATTCACCAGAAAAAAACCAGGGCATATTACATTGCAGCACTATGCCGTCCCTAAAGTGTTGACAATCATTTTGCTGTTTACCTGCAAGCTTTTATGATGTGTACACTGTCCATGCCCATCAATAGATCAAGCTTAGCCATTGTGGCATTGCTGCATATTGGTATCTAGATCGTTTAAGCATTGACCCAGGAGCTTTTATGATGTGTACACTTTGCCCGCGTTTTATTTAGCAATCAGTTTTGGTATTGTTAGCCCAAGGGGATAAGAGCCTGATGAATTACAATCTCTTTACAACGACAAACTAATTCTAGTTAGATAAGACTTGCCAGTATTTGCAGGCAGTCCTTTGAAAATGGGTTCCTTATCAAGTATCCATTCAAGGCCCATTTTCCATTAGCCGATTTGGATATGTTGTTAATAATATAGGCATGTGGATCCACAGCAACGCACTGGTAGTACACTCTGTGTAGTGTAGTAGCATTCCTTAAGTGAAACTCACAAAATATCTAAATATGTTTACCACAGTGGGAGACAGTCAAGTCTCAAAGCTCAAAGCTATTACACTTGTGATGTTTTGAACCCTTAACACTAATCTTATTATATAAAGTGCATGTCCTTAACTAAAGTGCCTACCTTATTGCAGACCTGTGACTCAATTTAATGTCACCACACTTATATTAATCTCCCTGGTACCAATGACTGTGTAGAGCTCCACATCTATAGATGTTTCCTATTTCTCAGTTTGAGCAAATTTCGCTCTGTGGCGAAGGAAATCCAGGCTTATATCAACAATAATATTGATTGAAAGCATCAGGTGTATTAGGTAGAGAAGATGTGCTCCGGTCGGGCTGTCTTACATCGGACATGTTCCCAGTACATTTGAGATTAACATGGCAGGCATCTGGTCAATAGTGATGGTCTGCTGTTGCTACAAGGTGGATCAAAGCTGTGGTATAATAATGATAATAATGTGTAGCTGGTACAGGGTAGGTGAGAACTGTAGTATAATAATGATAATGTGTGGCTGGTACAGGGTAGGTGAGAACTGTAGTATAATAATGATAATCTGTGGCTGGTACAGGGTAGGTGAGAACTGTGGTATCATAATGATAATCTGTGGCTGGTACAGGGTAGGTGAGAACTGTAGTATAATAATGATAATCTGTGGCTGGTACAGGGTAGGTGAGAACTGTGGTATTATAATGATAATCTGTGGCTGGTACAGGGTCACCCAAAATGGTGGTACAACAATGATAATCTGTGGCTGGTACAGGGTTGCCCAAAATGGTGGTACAATAATCTGTTACTGCTACAACTTTGAAGATGTGCTCGGTTCAGGCAGGCAACCGGTCAATAGTGATGGCCTGCTGTTGCTACAGGGTGCAAAACTGTGGTATAGTAATGATAATTTGTGGCTGCTACCGAGGGTTGCCGAAAACGGTGGTACAATAATCTGCTACTGCTTCAACTGCCGTATATTCACAGAGAAAGGAAGTAGAGCGGTGACTCCCAAATGGGAGTCTGGACTCGATCACTGAGGTAACTCTTCCCACGACTCTAAAGTGACTCCCAATGATTAGGGAGAATTAGAATAGAAATCATTATAGAGTTATCATAGAGTCCTGCTAACGTTAGGGAGTCACTTTAGAGTCCTGGGGGATCAAGTCGGGAGTCACAGTGGCTCCACTCCTTTTCTCTGTGTTGGTGAGAGAGTATTGCTGCTACAGGCAGGGTAGGCCAAAACTATAATGTAATAATGTTTTAGTGAGTAACAGTTGAATAGTTTCAATTCCTACTTTACAAAAATGATGTTTGAAAGCATTTAAAAACTGCCTTCTTCTGAAGTTGAGGGTTCAAGGAGTAATATGTTTATAAGCACCCTCTTTTCTTAGCAAAATCTGAACAGAAAACGATATTTTTATGCATGGCCAAATGTCTTTAACTCCCTGCTCATTTCAATTAGTGTGCCACTTTTAAAATTGGATGATGTCTCAAGGTTTTATCATTTATGATGGTGGTCATCATGTGATGAACAAATGCATTGCTGATAAATAACTCACTAGCACTGCATTTGTGGCATGAATGACCTAGCTCACACAAGTGCACGGACAAACGTTTTGAGTCAGTATTACCCCAGTCTTACTGGGAGGGTACACAAACGGAGAATATTGATATAGATGGGGGGGGGGGGGCCTCCCCCCCAACCCCCATTTTTCTTTCCTTTTTTCCCCTTATTTAGTAATGGCTGAACCCCAGTTAACTACCTTTTTTAAGACATATTCAAGACTACACATGAACTGTGTCATGATAAATTTTAGTTTTCAGTTAGATTTCATTAAGACTGACTCAAAAGGTTTGTCCGTGCACTTGCATGAGCTAGGTGCCATCTGCGTATTTGTGTATAATGGAGCCCTTGATGGGGGGGTCCCCATGTCGCATGTCGGTTTTAAGAAAAGGCCATGTCACATGTCTATGTCGCTTAAAAATGCTCATGTCCCATGTCGATTTTAAGAACTGTCCATGTCCCATGTCACTATCTTTTTAAGCCTCGTGTCGCATGTCACTAGGCCTAATGTCGCATGTCGAATTTAAGAAATGCCCATGTCGCCATGTCAAATTTAGGGGTCTAAGGCCATTATAACGTTGACAATGTAAGATGCCTGATAAGGCCTGAACAGGTTTCTTCCTACCTATCAGACTTTTTTTTTCATCTCAGTCCAACTCATTACTAAACCTGATACTTCATATTCCACAGTTACTAGACAGATGAGATTAGGGATTTAAACATTTTAATCTTAAAGTGTAATGCAGCTTTTGATGTATTCTCTGAAATCAGTGACTAGTCATACGCAGAAAAGGAAAGGAGTCAACTGTGTCTCCCATGTGACTCTGGTAAAATTAGAGTGTCAAACGGCTATTGACTTTTTGATATTTGCTTATATAAAGGGTCAACTTGGGTTGATACAGATATTAGTACTTAGAGAGTCGATTCAAGTTGACGCTGGTAGTAGAAAGTCAACTTAAGTTGACGCTGATAGTAGAGAGTCAACTCAAGTTGAGCCTTCATATAAGCAAAGTCAATAGCTGTTTGACACCTGTTGACACCTTTACCTCTCTCTGTGCAGGTGAAAACACAGCATATTATTGTATTTGGTGTAACCTAGGTATCGTAAGTATCTTTCATTGTAACAGGATATGGGAAGCATGTTTCCCCACTCCCCTACTTGACAGACATGACATGATATGATAAACAGTCACCTGTAAGTCAATACATGTCCACACCAGGAGCATGAGGCACAAGTGCAGCTCAAATATTGGGGAACAGGTGGGTGGGTAGGGAGTGCTGTGTAGCACACAACAAACTGACCCTCCACCCACATATCATCCAAATAATGGTCTAGGTCAGTACAAAAACGGTGAGCTAGGATATGCTTGTTACTTGTTATTTGTCATCATAGCCAAAAATAATTATCTCATTTCAAGAAAATAACATTATCAAACTCGACTGGCGGACAAATCACTTGTTTTAAGAAAAATATATATTTCTACTTGTTTTAAGAAAAATATTTATTTCTACTTGTTCTAAGAAAAATTGATATTTCTACTTGTTTAAAGAAAAATATATATTTCTACTTGTTTTAAGAATTTTTTTTTTTAAAGTATTAACAAGTGGTTTGTCCGCCCGTCGAGCTTAATAAGCTTATTTTCTTGAAATGAGATATTTTTTTGGCTGTAATCAATGGGTCTGTTTCCATTGGGCAACAAGAGAGGTTGACATGCTTATCCCGCTCTGTTAACATTAGTTAATATTTATCTAAAACACCCCCATTCTAAGTTGAACTGATGAATAGATTGGAATGCAATCTATTTCTTCCCCCCCCCCCCCCTCCAATAGGAATATGCTTTCCACACCACTGGCAGTAGGGACTCCAGAGACCGCTAGGTGAGCCCCTGTGCACAGTGCACACTGCAGGTCAGCATTTTGGTGCAGCTGTGCCTCACAGACACTGTTATGAAACTCCCCTCTTATGGGGTGACATTTTAATTATTACTGTTAGGTTATCACTCATAAATACAGTCAAGAGAAAGGCCTATCCAGCCATACCTATGATTAGTGACTGCAGCCAAGAGAAGTTACCAATTTTATTGGTAATATGATAGATTTGATCAAAAACAGGGGAAACCCTATGAAGTTATGAATCCTGGTGGCTCCTTTTTGGTTTGTGGTATGATCCAATATGTTGCTATATGATGTTAAAAAATGGAAGCAATCAGAGGATGCTCTCACCTGTTCCCAGACCATAACATCATAATAATCATGATTGGGCCATTAAGGCAATTGGTTTACTCTCTACTCACACCTACTGGGGTGATTGGGTAATCATGTTAACACAGTCTGTCAATCACAGCATAGCCTTTCCAGTACTCCAAATGCCATTCAAACCCCTTACATAACTACCTTCCAAATATCAGCCCCACCCATCCATGACCCAAACAACCTGCCCTACAACTATTAAGTGACCACAGACTAACTCCAACTGCTATATAGAGAATGTACTAGGGGAACTTGTTGGATTTTATTGACACATAATTGATGATTGTCTGGGTTCTATGATAGATAGAAATAAAATTTTAAAAGATTTGGATTACATTTCTCACATTCTACACCATAGAAGAAAAATAATTGATTATTTAAACTTTCTCTATTTTTTCTGGAGTCCCTACCACTGGTAATACCGTATACCCGGTCTCAATCATAGAGACTCTAAATATTTTCATGCCTACTTCCCAAGAAGGACTAGGGGATGTTGTCTTCCCCAACAAAGTCATGGTCCCCTGTATGTTGTCAAGAAATTAATACTCCCTTTCAGATACTGAGTCAAACTGATAAAATGTTTCAATATGATCAACAAAAGTAACAAATTACATTTTCAAACAATGTTCTCCTCTTAGGAGTTGCATAGTTTTATTCATGTTTAAGTCATTGTAAATGTGACAGATCATGACTGGTGAGAGTGGTATATCAGTATATGCATAGAGCTATATACATTACATAGTCAGAGACATACAATTATTTTATGTGATGATATTACAGTTTGAAAATAAGATGTTAACAGTGACATTTAGGTCTATTTAGATCACCAGGTGAGGAGAACAAACACCAGACAAGGGTTTTTATAACCGGAGAGCGAGCACAACAGCATAAAGCTGTGTCTCACGAACTTAAACGCCAATGTTTTTGTCTCTGACTGGGTGCCGTCTCTGACTGGGTGCCATCTCTGACCAGGTGCCGTCTCTGACCAGGTGCCGTCTCTGACCAGGTGCCGTCTCTGACCAGGTGCCGCCTCTGACCAGGTGCCGCCTCTGACCAGGTGCCGTCTCTGACCGGTTCAGCAGGAGGCTAATTATAATCATAATTATAATTATATAACAACCACCATAAAGTTTATACAAATCCTTATATATATGAGTATAACACCTTTCTTCAGACACCTGGTCAGAGACGGCACCTGGTCAGAGATGGCACCCGGTCAGAGACAAAAACATTGGCCCAAGTTTGTGAGACACAGCCATAAGCGTGTATTTCAACAATGTAAGTCGGCCACTATATCTACCACATTAACACACTTCTGGCCCCTACATGTGCAATGTGTAGCAGATAACTTTGGGTTAGAAATGTATCACAGAGAGTGGTCACAATATTATGAGCATACATATTTCTTTCCTCTTGGTTCTCACTGTCAGTATCAGTTATTTATATACATTGTACTTAATGTAGGGAGACAAAAAATGTTACTGGAATCTATGCTAATTTCACATCTTTCTTAAATGGCAGTGCATTCTGTTGGAGACAAAAAATGTCTCGGTACCCACAGGCTATTCCTCCACACAATATGAAGGCTCAATTTGAAGCTCTGTAATTCATACCTGGATGTAAAATGCTTTTCTGTATTAATTTACTGAGTGGGCAAGTCTTCATCCAAATGCAAACCTTGGTATATAGAAGCTGAGGTTTTTGTGTTTTTCCACAAAATAAAGGACCATAAAACATTGTTTTTCCCCCCTAAGCCTATTGTTAATGCCTCCTGGTCTCTTTATTCCTCTTCTTTCTCCTCTTCTTTTTGTCAGATGTTTTTCTCGCACAGCAGCAAACTACAATCACTATAAGTATAAGAAGGAGTGCACCGCCGGCACCGATTATGGCGTAGCGGGTCAGCGGGTACTTCCATAGTGTGTCGTAGTACTGCAGGTACCCAATGTCGAATGGCTGGTTTCCCACATGTGCCTGAAATTGGAGGAACATGTGAATTAATGATTACTCTAAATACCGTTAATGTCGCATGAGCTTTCTCTCGATATCACACATGCTTATATAGCGTGCCGATTATACAAGCATTTTGAATAAGTATACTACAGTACAAAATTAGCAATTTTCAAAGCCCCTCTATGGCTTATATAATTTGTTAGGTTTATATGTGTGAATTTACGCTATTTTTTTGATGAAAAATGATGCAAGCTTCCTAGACAAATCTTTTGGTAAATCTATACAGACCAGGGAGAACTGCATATATATGATAGTCTCTAAGATCCCTGAGCAAAGGTTTCAGTCGAGAAGTTTCTTGAAAAGGTTCAAAATCTGAAATGGCTATCATGTTCAACAGCAAACTCCATTTTCCCCAAGCCCGGACCACACTCCTTTAGGCCACTCTCAATACTTTGAAGGTAGGAGAGTACATTGATATTCGGTGCCCTTTTGTCTTCATGGTGCAAGAATAGCACTGTTGCTTTGTACTCATGCTTGATACCAAACCTACAGTTTGATACACCCCGGAAGAGTTGGTATGATGCACCGATGTAGCACTAGCAAGTTACTCATCAGCGTTGCATTGATATTGGCCCATAATGAAAACAAAGTTATCATTTAAGTAGTTAATTAAGTTCTTCGTGCTGACTCACCGTCACAGTAGGATGAGCTACATCTGACAGCTTCTTCTCGGGTTCGTTAACAGGAGGCCGACAGACGAGCAGGTTGGAGGCCATCTCCTGCACGGCACAGAACCCGACCCCTATCTCTATACTCAATGTGTGGTCCTTCAGCACTGGCAGCAGCCCTGTACCCTGTAGGGGTAGGTGATAAAGGTGTAGAGGTAATTTGTAACGTCAGAGTCTTTTCATAAAGGGAGTTTACTATATCATTAACTTTGTGTGTATGATAAGGTCCAATCTATTTTTGCTCTCAGTATCGCTCTCATTAATTTCACCCTCATTAAATACATTTTCTATCATTAAAAAGCTAAATTTAGTGTATTTCATAAGAAATAATGATAGTGTTTAAGAGAGCTAACTGATATTTAACAGGAACAATTTCGGTTTAAAGAGGGTGATTGTATACACAAATCTGTTACAAATAAACTTTTCTTCATGCTATAATCTTTGCTATAGTGGATAAGTCTGCAATTTGTCTGATAAGGTGATGTCTGTGTTATTTAGATCATGGATAATGGTGAAACTGAAGCATTTAAGGTCGAGTACTATATTTCTAGATGGAAGGGAGAGTAGTTTTTGGTTTTCCCTCATCCCAATGATAGGTATTTTTTAACCAGGAACTTCAAAAATTATAACCTTTCTCCCATGGATCCACCAGGCATAAAGATAACATTATAATCTTGCAAAGTACATAATGTTTTGTATGTATCTAGATATCTAGAATATGGTACAGAAATTCCCAGAAATTCCCCAAAGAAACAGAAGTTGGGAAATGGACATAATACCTATTTGCAGAACAAAAACTTTGCTAAACACATACAGTATCCCATTACCCTTTCACATGTAATGTGCCCTCTTCTCACTTTGGTGAGTTACTCACAAAAGAAGTGATCACTCAAATCAGTATATTGTACATGCTGAAAAATATATAAAACTTGAGGTATCGTTCTTGTACCTAAAGGATTAAGACAGTAGTGACCTCACCTTTATATCCACCATTCTCTCACTCTTTGGCCACACAGAGATGAAGGTATGCGTCCTCTCTTCACCTTCAAAAGGGTACAACACCGGGTCTGCGTAGGGAGCTATACTCGCAGGCTGGTTGTTCTGTAGTGGGGAGTTCTCACCATTGAGGCTGAAGGTAACGCTCATTTCTACATCTTCCACTGGGATGCTGGCATCTGCATCATCCCCTGTTGCGCGTGCAGCTCTGTGACGACTCCTGACATGGCGTCTGCTAATTTGAGACCGGACACTGGCTATGTCTAATGCAGGGGTTGGGCAGAGGATTGAAGTGGAGTCTCTCACTTCACATTGCTAGACAGAAATCAGAGAATAGGTTTTAGCGTCATTTTCAGCAAGCTTTGCTCAATATAAAAAGGTTTTTGCTTTGCAGGATATTCGGCCTGGCACAGTTTTCTTAATACATTCATTAGCATAATAGTTTTAGAACTTTTAATACCCTAATAGAAAATATTCATGCTTTTTATCTTATTCCTAGTGGTCCAGTTAAATTGGTTGTAATTGGGTGTAAATACTGGCATTTATACCAAGATCACAGACAGTTATTGGTTTCTCCCGAGTTGGCAGACCTTTTGGTAACTGGTAAAAGCAGGTATTCAGTGAGATAGAGAACTCAGAGACATAGGCAGAGACAAAGATACATAATAGATGGGGTTGGACGATGTGTGTGGTACCTCCGCTACTACACTCAGAACTGAACAGGTAAGCTTATTTTCGCGCTCCCTTGGCATACATGGCATGACATGTGATCACTTGATCTGGTTTGCTGTTCACTCATTGGCTGGAGTCATGTTAATTAGGTCAATCAACATGTATTCCTACCCATTATGGGTTCTCACAAAAGAGTTCTGAGTTTAGAAAATGCATCTAGTGACACACATTCAAGTTTCAGAACTTTCTCCCACTGGAGTATTAATTCTTATTTTTTAATAAAATAAATAGTGTGAGTTTATGAAAAATATTTCAATATTTTCATAGAGCCAAGTGATTCAGCACAGAATATGTGACTGGTGAGTTCTGGTGTTTCATCTTATTCAAAGATTCATCAGGTAGACATTCAGGAGTAGGGTATGGGGTCACAGCTGATTTAATTTAAATTAAATCTGCCTGCAGTGTATTTATGTATGGCCTTGATCCAACAGGGGCTCAATACATGTATTCACTGCCATGACCTCAACTTGACCTAATTGCAGGACTTAGAGTCTGCCAAGGTGGATTGGGAGCTGCACTGTCTGTGTGCACCTACTAGGTAGGTTAAACTTATCTGTTCAACTATTTATGGAATAGTTATTTAGGTTAGGGAACAAATCAATCTCTGATTGATATTCTCCCGGTACTGTATATACTATAGGTCTATAGTTTTAACGCGCGGAGAATTCCAAATGTTCAAAATAAATTATTTAAAGTAAATCAAATAATTATTTGCATTTGGTTTCCCTAAAATGCGCGTTTCAGCGTTTTTTTCCCCAACGCTGAAACGCGCATTTTAGGGAAACCAAATGCAAATAATTATTTGATTTACTTTAAATAATTTATTTTGAACATTTGGAATTCTCCGCGCGTTAAAACTATAGACCTATAGTATAAACAGTACTGGGAGAATATCAATCAAAGATACATAATAGAGACAGAGGCAGAGACAGAGGCAGTGACACAGGCGCGGACACATACACTGAAACAGAAACGTATAGACTTACTGTGGTTGACCGTGATTGTCTGGGTCTGCCTCAGTCACTGGCCGAATGAGAGCCTTCTGATAGAGATGGTCTGCAGGGGGTGGTAGTATTAGGGTAAGGCCTGACACTCGTATGGTCCGATCATCTAGGCACCTAGATGCAGACCTGTAGTGTTGTGCAAAGCCAGTAGATGTCTCTGGTGTATACCTGGTCTGAGTCTAGGTGCCTAGATGATCGGACCATACGAGTGTCAGGCCTTACCCTAACACTACCACCCCCTGCAGACCATCTCTACCAGATGGCTCTCATTCGGCCTGTGGCCTCAGTAGAGTTCTCATACTGGCAGCGGGGACCAGATAGACAGAGACAGGGACAGGGACAGGGACAAGACCAGGGACAGAGACAGAGGATAGGCTCGGCGTCAGATACTTACTGTAGTGTACTGTGTTTGTCTGCCAGTCAGGGTCCCTGTGAGTATTGTACTCATGCTGGCAGCAGAGACCAGATTCAGGTTGGTGCCTTGTACAGTTAACTGCAGACCTCCACTGCAAACAAACATGGAAACTGATTTTTGTTTCAATGAGAGCTCGCGACTCCCGTTTATTAACAAATAACACATTCGAGACGTGGTATACATTTGTTAACTATTGAATGAAAAAATAATCAGTATACGAAGCCAGTAGTTATAATAGCAGCATGTACTCAGTACTAGGCTAGGCTGGTATTTGCCTAACAGTGGTAACCAATGCATGTTATATAACCCTGTACTTGCCTTACACTGGTGGTAGCTTTGTACATGTACATTTGTAAATTCTTGTGTATAAGCCTAACTCGCGCATAAGCCACCCCTGAGTTGGGACCAATCCTATAAGATGCACAAAGGGTCTGATCATGACGGCTTTAGCACTGAACTCTACTAGCAAAAACTCGTATAAGCCAGCCCTAGACTCTGACGTGGTGTTACTTGCCTTATAGTGGTGCTACCTGCCTTGTACTTGCATTATAGTGGTGCTACCTGCCTTATACTTGCCTTATAGTGGTGATACTTGCCTTATAGTGGTGCTACCTGCCTTATAATTGCCTTATAGTGGTGCTATTTGCCTTATAGGGGTGCTACCTGCCTTATACTTGCCTTATAGTGGTGCTACTTGCCTTATAGTGATGGTACTTGCCTTATAGTGGTAGACTTTGTCTTATAGTGGTGGTACTTGCCTTATAGTGGTGGTGCGAGGCTGCACATCGGTGAGTGCAGGTTTGGTGTAGATAAAGCGCCGCCCTGTGTTGTACTGCACCTGACCTGACAGCAGCAGAAACACTGGCTGGGGCAAGTTGACGTAGGCCGTGTTCAGAAGGGCAGAGGTACGGCATGTCACCTTAGTGGGGGTTCTGAAATAGTAGGTAATGATAAGTTATGAACAAGGAGATAAAGGCTGTGACATATGTAAGGATTTACTTTAGGTTTGTGGGATAATGTGGGTTTCCATATTCCTTTTTTTTTAATCTGATTAGGCCCAAAATAGTTTGAACTATTCCATCAGGAAAAATTGAACTTTTAATACAATCTCTAAAAACAAATCATGTTATATTCAAAGAAGCCTTGTTGCTCCGAGTTGAGCAGTACAATTGATAGCTAGATTAATTCAAGGGATATAATGCTCAGGGTAATGAAAACTTAAATTTAAATTAAATGTGCCATTATGAACCATGTAGGATAATGGTAATAAAGTGCCTCTACATGGGTAAAATTCGACACGTGCGACACGGCGACACGGCCCTTTTAAAAATCGACACGGGCGACACGGCCCTTTTAAAAATCGACGGACACAGACCCATTTATAAGGCCCTAGTATGCTCTATAGAGATAAAAATCGACACACCGACACGGCCCTTTTGCTAAAGATCGACGCAGCGACACGGCCAAATAGTTGGGTACCCATGTAGAGGCACAATAAAGGTCTCACCTTGAAATCAGCTGACAGTTGAGGGTACCAATAAGCACATCCCCTTGTGTAAGGTCCAGATTCTGTCCTCTTATAATGACCTCCGTGCCACCCTCTGGGAGGCCACTCGGGGGCTCCAGGCTGGAGATTAGGATCTGTGCAAGGAAGGTTCAAGTCAATATACAGACACAGAAAAGTCAGCGTCATTGTCGCTAGAACCACTCTCACTGCCTGACTTTCAGGTGAGAGTGGTTCTAGCGACAATGACGCTGACTTTTCTGAGTATGTAGGCATAGGATAAGTTCACTTTCTATGTGCTGATATGGATGAATTTACACTTGGTACCTAATACACAAATTGTAGTGGTCTTACCATATTGACTGCTAATGCATACAAATCGGCCAATGGAAGCTGTCTGTGAACACAATGGTATAAGGTCTTTGGTGGAATAATGCTTAAGTAGACTGTCATATATCTGTACTAACCTGCCCTATCTAAATAACATGTGACTGGAGAGAATTATGATATACAATTTTATCAATGTTAATCAATATTGTGATTTCAATGATCTATGGTGGGAGTTGTAGAATGGGTCAGACAGGTGTTACCTCTCTTGACCAGGTACATATCCCATTGGTGCTGACCTGAAAATAAAGTAAAGCACAATTGAAGATTGATAAAGATAACAAACTGACTTAGCTAATTAGTACTATTAAGAATTAATTGATATTTAAAAGTTGCGAAAATGTAAGTTATTTCTATACCATGGACGCTGTTTCTTTTCACTGTGTGGTTACCCAATACATGGCAGAGTAGCCCCCCTCCTCCCCAGGGATGCACACCTGCCAAAGTCACACACCCCTGCTACGTAGTTACATGTTACAAGCACCCTATATAGATACATGGCTGGCATTATTTGCTTCAATTTGATATAAAATATGCCAATATTTGTCCATTTTTATCATGTTTTTCATAAAAAATTGGCAAATGATTTTTTTAATGGTCTTAGCAGCTTCCCATGTGAGCCAGAACAGACTGGTCATCCTGAGCAGTTTCAGGACCCAACGAGACCTAAAGCCACTCAGAAAACTGATTTCTGATCACTGTGTGCATCACAGAAATAAGGCTTGAGGTTTCTCTTTTTGTTATATATTTTTTTCGATTTTGTTAAAGGAAGAAAAGTATGATAAAAAAAGGACAAATGTTTGGTGGGGTTAAGCTAAAATATTACACGTAAGTTAAGAGATTACAGTTGCACTATTCAACTTATGGCCTCATATTTATTCTCCGAGACTGACGAGGACTTCCTGTAAATTTTCCGCCAATTTTTGGGGGAACGTATAACATTCCTGTGTCCCGACGTAGTATAGAAAATTGCTGATTGTGATGAAATTTGATTCTAAATCAGTAAATACTCTCGGATGAATCAAGAAATATCTATTTATCTTGATAGATTAATAATTCCATAAGCCTAATTAGCTTTATTTAGCCAAAACCAGCAATTTTTAGGGGTCATATCACCAAATTCAGTGCTTTACATCCCCCAACGAAATGGCCGTCGATTCTGCGCACAGCGACCCCTATAGCCTTGGGCGACTCGGAGAATAGGCTGTTATATGAATATGAAAGCTCATGTTCCCGGGCCCTCAGTGTCTATAGCCTGGGCTTCACTAGGGCGACACCGTTCCCTGCGAAATGGTGCGACCCTTTTAATGTTCTGTTTTTGTATATTTTGCTTCATTTCGCGGCAGTATCGCCCTATTATATGTAACGCCAGTAGCAGAGCGACACTCAGGGCGACACTGATGCGAAATGAAGCGAAATGATGCGAAATGAAGCAAAATATGCAAATCAATACATAAAAAAAGACGTACACCGAATGGCAGAGAGGTACTTGGAGGTGAACACGGGGAGGTCCCAGCCAGAACACCACTGCAAAAACAACATGGGGGAAGTTTAGCGACAGAGTGCTTTAAAGTGGCATTCTCACTGAGCGTTTCCCACTCACAATTCTAGTACTGTTCTAGTCTACTATGTGGTAAGTGCGAGTGGTGAGGCCCCTTTAAAGATACAATCTCACCTGAATTCAAGTAAATTACTCTCATCATAATACATGTATTATTAAGAGAATTTGCTCTCTGTCTGGTTATTTAAATCCGACTTTATCATTAAATCACTGAAAACTGGTCTTCAATCCTTCAGAAAGCAATTACATATCTTTTACGAAACCTTACAACTTTATAAAATGAAATGCACCTACGTAAATTTTTGTGTAAAGACGTCTAGTACTGTTGCCATGTCGCCCGTTGCTAGGTACTGTCGTGTTTCGTACGTCTTCTGACAGATGCAGATCGGCGTCACAAGGTTTGAGGTGGTCTGCGTCCACACCTGCAGAATAAAGAGTGGTAACAACACTTTAAAGATGATATGATGCATTAATGCATCGAACACGCCCTTGGTCATCATGATGCATAAATGCAGCACTGATGCATGCATGCAATGCTGTATTCAAGCATCATACCGACCCTTAGGACATGATGCATCGATGCAGTACCAGCGAGTAACTCGCAGGGGCCGCATGGGTGTATCATGATAACAAACGTTAACTTTTAGCGAGATGTGTCCTTAAAGGTTAACACTTTATGGTACGCTTATATATTTTTCAACATAGAAAAATCCCCCAACAATATTTCAATGATGAAAACAAGAAAAGGGGGTCACGGGCAAAAATGTAATTATCCTGAATTAATCAAAATAATTTTTAATATGTTCACTGTATGAAGCTATGGGCATAACAAATAGGAAATATAGTGATCAGGATGTGTAGAATACCAAGATGTGGCACTTTAGTTTTAGCCAAAAGAGGATCGTGACATACAAGTGGGGGGAAACAGCAAATATAGGTAGTTCTGTTTTTTGCCACCAGGTGCTGTATGTGTAAACTGCGTTAATGTGGCATAGTCCGATTTTTTTTCCATATTTTAATTTCTACTTAAATGTGTTCAAAATGATATTATAATATTATATTTGGAGGATGGGCCATAATAAAATATCAATGATGGGCAAAAAGAGGCGATTAAGAGGGTCCCATATACACAGGTATAGCCCTTTACTGTACATTTTCAATGGGTGTAGCGTGCACTCCAAAAGTCTTAAATTGAGCAAAAAACTGAAAATAAGCTCAAATCTAAGCTGAATTCTGGGGAATAATGTTTAACAAAGTAGCCAGGACATGAAGTATGGCTATATTGAATATTCTGGTTCATTTTTAGCCAAATTAATTTTTGAGCCCTAATCATCAGACTATGCTACTTTATGTACATTTAATCCTGTAGATGACGTTGTTTAACGCCAAGGCTGGGAAGTGCGCCAACATTTGAGATACATTTAGGTTCTTACCTCATTACGTGAGCGATGGTAAACTATGGCCAGGGTACTTGAGGCGTAATTCTTCCACACATTCTGGTACAAGTAGTCTGTAAAAGCTCTCAGGTCCAGGGTACTTGTTGCAGGAGAGCTGTGAATATAAAAAGGAATAATAATTAGTTTATGGTTCTTATCTACACCAACACTTGGGGCACCGGTTGGGGAGAACATCCCACATTTTCTCATGATTTTCGCTATATTCATGACCTTACCATTCCATTAGGAGATAAAACCAAAACGTAGTATTTTATGAATATGTCATGTTCAATGCTTGATATCTTGATGAATATAAATTATTGTACAATGCCTAGTAGTATGTAAATTGAGATATTTTCTTTCCAATGGTACCAAGCATGATATAAAGTACATTAGGGGTTTCAATGAAGTATTATGTAGATGCTTAGACACACTGATACTGATGGGCAGACCATTATATTAGTACGCCCTAGATGGTGAGTACAAGCTCATTTAGGGAGTGTTCATTTATTAATTACAGGGGGGGGTGGTGAGATTTCGCGCGGAGGGGCAAATATTTTTTGCGCCCCCCCTCAAGAGCGCGTGGAACGTTTTGCGTCCCCCCCTCACCGAAGGCGGCGAAAATTTTTCGCCCCCCCCCCCCTTTGAACTATAGTAACGCGCGGGCTTTTTGGATGAAAAGGGGCTTAAATTTTTACGCCCCCCCCCTCAAGAGGGGTCAGAACTTTTTACGCCCCCCCTCAGGAGGGGTCGGAAATTTTTACGCCCCCCCCAAACCCACCACCCCCCCCCTGTAAATAATAAATGAACACTCCCCTAGGGCGTACTAGAATAGTGGGTGTGTCCTCAACCTGTGGAATTCAGGTAGTCAACATGATTTAACATGATTAACCCAGATTAAAGTGACAGAATTGACTATGTGTACATACCCATTCTGGAGCACTATCTGAGGGACGATGGCAACAACCATAGCATTCCCTGAACCGATACTTGGAAGCGCATTTATATACTGGTCTATTTCATCAGCTTTGGGAGAAAAAAGAAGGTGTACATCATATAAGTAGTAGACCTATATCAATTTCACTCTTTAATGACAGGATAGTTGTTTTTTGTTACAATTTTATATCATTTGGCTCTTTTTAATATTTAACATGTACAATTGTGTTTGCATATTATAAAAAGCCTCAAGAGTTGTGTTCAGGTATCATGGCCAAATTAATGAATTATCGGAGATATTTTCGCCTTGTTAGTCAAATGACATTTAGTGAAAAAATGTTTTTTAGTATAGTAGAATCCGAAAGAAAAAAGAAATTGGGGTATATAATAAAATAGGGTCTTTTTGATGGCAGGTTGGTTCTTTAATTGACTTTTCGTTTGGACTTTCCGTTTTTATGTCAGCCGTGTTGGAGACATAGAGATGTATGAGTATCATATGATCTATGTTGCCTATGTATGGGTTGGATTCCCTGCACCTCGGTGATAAACCCGCAAGGGGGCATTACTTGGGAAATCCAGCTCCCCGCTATACCATACTGATCCAGTAATGTACGGCGCAGTCAGAGTGTAGTATCTCAGCAGTCCATGGATCTGAAAGGTTGTGAGTTCGAGTCCCGCTTTCTCCAGATGATTTTCCCACAACCGTTACACCTATACTAGCCTATACGTTCCCAAATATATGCCAGAAAACAGCCTATATCACCATTTGATGCTAACACATATCTGCATTTTTCGGAGCATGTCCAGTGTAAATTGATGGATGTCACGGACATTTCTGTGCGATTTCAACCATGCCAAGACTTATTTGGCATAGTTCACCGACCCCCCACCCCGCTGCTGGCAACGTCCAACACAGGCAGAAGTGTAAATACATAGTAGAACATGAAACTGCACATGTATGGTGGTTGGGGGGGGGGGGGTCACGACATGCCTATTACCATCTATTTAAAAAACACACTTTACTGTAGCGATCCAAGAGTAACTTAATGAACAGGTAATTATATTGAAGTTATATTGATGAATGTGAGTAAGTGAGTAAGAGACAGAGAGACAGAGGCAGAGATGCAGAGACAGAGAGACGGAGAGAGACAGAGAGGCAGAGAGGCGAAGAGAGACAGAGAGAGAGAGAGCGACGGACAAAGAGCGACAGAGATAGAGACAGACAGATACAGACAAACTGAGAGAGAAAAATAGAGTAATAGATCAAGAGGAGATAATAGTCTGTGAGAGACAGAGAGACGGAGGGATAGAGCGAGACAGAGAGAGACAGTGAGAGATATAGAGAGACAGAGACAGGGACAGAGATAGAGACAGAGAGACAGACAGAGAGAGAAAGAGAGAGAGAGATAGATAGAGAGAGAGAGAGAGAGAGAGAGAGAGAGAGAGAGAGAGAGAGAGAGAGAGAGAGAGAGAGAGAGAGAGGGGGGGGGGGGGTTCAAGTTTGTACACAAATATGATAAATGGACAAGTTGTGGTGTCACATTCGACAAAGTACGAGAAATACTTTGTCATATAAATAGATCTGTGCCATGTAGGTACTAGGTTCACACAAAGTGGCACACCTTCTATTACATGATGTCAGGTGATGTGTTTGACAAAACTAAATGCTTATTAGCCCTTTACAAATGGCATAATGCGTACAGACTGAATGTTAAGTGTCATGATGCACCAATGCAGCATATTTTGGCATGACTGTGACCCTTTCGCGAGTGCATGATGCATTAATGCAGTAGGTTACCGGTGCTGCTTTTATGCATCATGCCAACCTGATAGTATGACATATCAACCCTTTAGGGAAGGCATATTACCTTAATGCATCATGCCCTTGGTCGTCATGATGCATAAATGCAGCTCTAGCAAGTAACTCACCAGTGCTGAATTCAAGCATCATGCTGACTCTACGGGGTTTAGACACTCCCGAAGGGTGGCATGATGCACAAATGTAGCACCAGCGAGGAACTCGCTGGGGCTGCATTGGTGCATCATGACGACAAATGTGATCTTTTAGCGACATGCGTCCTTAAAGCGTTAAGGAAGGCACCTTAATGCATCATGCCCTTGATTGACACGATGCATGGATGCAGACCCTGAGGGTTGAGACATTCCCAAAGCTCACTGGTGCTGCATTAGTGCATCATGATGACAAATGTCATATTTTAGTATCATGCCATCCGTAAAGGGTTAAAGCACTCTGCTGCCCACAAAGAGTTAAATCCCTCTCATACTTTACCTTGTTGTGGAGTTAGATATTTCCCCGGGTCACAAACCCAGGAGGGACTGGGTCTGTTACAGGCTGCAAAGTCAACTCTGGGGTCTGGGTAGTTCTCCTGGGTGAAAGATTGTCCAGCCCCGAGATGTGTGAAGGCTATAAGTACTGTGAGTGTGTATGTCACAAGGTTATGTTCTCCCATCATCTTAAGACACACTGCATGTAATTATACGCAGGCTTTGATGTCCTTGGTGTAATTAGATAAATCCAGATCTGTAAAAATCTATGTCTGCATATTTCACTGGTGTAGATCCATGCGCCCAATATTAAGGGAAAAATTAATATATATGTGCATCCTGTTTTAGGTATTTGTCTATGCTCACCCAAGTGTTTAGATGAACCCACGCATGGCAGTAGTATAGTATGTATCGGAACGGGACTATAGTTAAGTACTGTTTATTACTCAATCGACATGCAGCCAATCAGAGGCCTCCATTTGGTCACGTGACCGGAAGTGACCTACTTAGGGGATTAGTGGTGCATTCTGGGTAACCCTGCAGCCAATCAGAGGCCACCATTTGGTCACGTGACCGGAAGTGACCTACTTAGGGGGATTAGTGGTGCATTCTGGGTAACCTACTGACCTACTTAGGGGACCGGAAGTGACGTCATATGACCTAATTTAGGATCACGTGACCGGAAGTGACCTGGTGAGTCACGTGAGCGGAAGTGACGTCACATGACCTAATGGCCGACCGGAAGTGAGTGACCTCATTGAAGATCACGTGACCGGAAGTGACTTGATTGATCACGTGAGCGGAAGAAGAAGTTTTTTTGTTTAGGAAGTGAGGGTCTTTAGGATCACGTGACTGGAAGCGACGTCGTCACATGAGTGACGCTTTAAGAGACTGCGCGACTTACTAGTAAAAGAAGACGTATGAAAATAAAAACACAACAATATTTTATTTTATTTTTTTTATTTATTTTTTTTTCAATCTTGATAAACACTCTATTTTTTTGAAAAGATGCACACGCTTATTTATTTTTTTTCATATCTCTAAAGGACTCGTTGTCACACCGTCAGAATGCACGCGACGCTTATAATACAAGTAGCGCACGCCGTCTTTCTCTATGGTGTAGGTGACCATTTTGTTTCGCACCACTTTGAAGTTTCTATTTACAGCAATGAGAGTTTTTCGTTGGCGAAGAACATCCAAGAAGTCGTCTGGTTCCTGAGGGTTTTGTTTCTTCTGTACGCCTTTTGCACTCCATTTTTTGGATTTTCTTTCACCGGTGTCGCTGACTCGATCGTAGCAAATGTAAGTCTTAGGGTTGAGACTTAGGATCCCGTCACCTTCCCACTCCGCTTTCATAAGCCCCGAAGTTCTCAGATCGTGAAGGTACCGTCTCTCACAACATCCGCCGGGCGGCGGACACCATTCTCGCACTCTTTCCGTTTTTGTCTTCACGAAAAGCTCTAAGTGATCGTCGCACACCGCTGTCGGAAGCCACTTTCGTTTCTCTCTGAAGTACGTCTCTCTCAGGCGAGGTTTGACTAGGTCATCCAACGTGTCACCGCTGAGAGCCATGTAAAGACTGTCGGTGTCCATTTGACAAAGGGCATAATCGCGCCGATCGACGAATCTATCCAAGAAGTCGTATGTGAACTCTAACATTTTCAACTTCGCGTACTGGTATACCATGAACCCTATTTGAATAGGGAGGTTGTTCTTGACTGTTTTCGGTTGTAGTTCGACTTCAAACAGATCGGAACTCAACTCGGACGCCTTTTTGAAGCGCCACGAATTGGCCAATAGTTCGAACTTCCGACTGTCAGTGTATCTCACCGCCGTGTGTTTTTCTTTGTTGCAGATTGTTTTACCGTACGTAGCGTTTCCCATTAACTTGTAACAGTCTGACAGAATTTTCTCGTTCTCGTTCACGTCGCCACGTCTTCGCGCCGCCGTTACTTCGTCCGCGAAACCGGCAAAGGAGCGTTTAGGTAGGTATTCTACCACCAGCTGCACTTTGGTGACTATCAAACCGTGCTCTAAATACCACTTGAGAAGCGGCGTTCCCAAGAGAATATTTTTTCCGTGGTAACTCCCTATCAGACATCTCTGAGGCGTGTTCAACAGCTTTTCTTCCTGCGCAAAGTCTGACATGTGAGGGCCTATGTCCGATTTTGAAACGGTCGCGTTCTTGAAAACGGGGGTTATTTCTTCGAAGTAGTCTCGTAGGTGAGGCGGCGTAGTGATGTCCACTTGAACTAAACCGAACATTTTCTCCTCTTTCACAGCGGAAAGGATGTCGCTCTCGCTCATCGCGTTTCGAGACACTTTCAAAGCGTCAACCTTCCAGCGTTGTTGGGAGGCCTTGACCCGCTCATCTCGACGCTTCATCTCTCGCCATTCGCACTCCCACACGACGACCAGCTTGTGACCTAGCGCTTTCAAGTAAGCGCTTACTCTGGTCGTTCTGTCGCGTCTCTCCTCTCTCAGTGAAGCGCACTGATATCGGTGCGACGGTATGCACTCGTGAGCGTGGAACCAACACCCGTGAAACTGGAAAACCGTATTAGAGGCCGCGTGAAACCCGTCCACGCGAATTCTCCGACAGCCTACAACCATCTCGCCGCCGTTCAAAGCATGGCGCAGTTTCACGTCGCGGTCGTGCTCTACGAAGCGTAACCACTCCAAAGCGCTGTGAGAGTTTCTTTGCCTAATTTCGGGCTTGAACTCGGTCTCGGGCCGTCTCACCGCGTAATAGCCCGTGCAGTGCGCTTCGCTCATGCAGCGCAAGTACAGAGAGTTAGCGTCTAGTCCTAGGATGTGTTGGCACGGTCTCGCTTCTTCGCCGTACTTGTGCTCCCTTATCCACGTGGTGCCCTTCTCGTGAAATCTATGGAAGATGATGGAAGGACCGCCGACTAGACTGGGGGAACGTTGTGAACGCGTCTTCTAGGTTTTGGAAGAGGAACCGTAAAGTCAAACCAGCGAGAGAAACTCCGTCTTTCAACATGTCAATGCCGCGATCTTGGAAAAATTTAGCGTGATTTTTCAGAGCTTCTATGAAAGGTTTGACGTCTTTGTTGTTGTAGTGGATCAAGTAGTCTTCCATAGTTTGCATCTTCTCGTCGGACCAAACTTTCTGACATGCGGCGTAGTCGGATTCGGACATTTTGACGCCCGTCAGCTCGCTGTCGAAAGCCGATCTCGGTGGCAGCGTTCTGTTTGCCAGTTTCCTGGTAGACGTCATCCATTCGTAAGGAAAGTGACCTTTCTCTTCGTTCCTGGTGAAAGCTCGCAAATAGGTCGCGTAGTTGTAACCGGGTGCCAAATAGTTGACTACGTCCAAGAAAACCGTGTGCTGTGTGTAAACCGCCAAGTATTGATTGCTTCTCTTTATGACGCTGAATTCTTGGTTTCTTCGGTCTCCGGAGGCGAAGAACAAGTGAAGGCGTATTTTGATCAGGTTCAAGTCGTAACGCCCCAAGTTGAAGCCCACGACTGGAGCTTGACGGATGTATCTCAGAAGACGCTTCTTCAGTTGAACTAACGGGTGTCTGGTCTGAGCCGCAGCGAAGCCGCCTGGAGAAGGGGTGAACGTCGCCTCCTCCAGCAGGAGAGCTTCACCTATCGCCGCATCTAACTTCGCTAAGGTCGGTCGGTAAAGTTCTAGCACAGCTTCTCCGATGACTTTGGCGTTCTCGTTTATGTGATTTAAAACTCGGTCCAACAAGGGGTCGGAATCTGCGTCGGATTCTCTGACGAAGCAGACGGGCCCCTCCCACCCCGGAAAGTCGGATGCGACGCTAGCCGACAAAGGGACGTGATCCCACAGCAGGGACACGTGTTCCGTCGACGGTTCTTTGCACGGTCTGAAGAAAGCCTCGAAATCGAAGGCGATCTTGTAAGGGTAGATTCCGGAATGTCCGTCGGGGGGAAAAATGGAGAAGTCTGCTAGCGCTTCGAAAATCGTTCTCGAATTTTGGTAGATGCCACCTACGTAGCGCAACTTGACTTGTCGGCAAGAGGAAAGCTGGTTCCTGTGTCTCTTCAGCAAGAACTCGGTGGTGAACGCCGCCTTACACTTGCAACATTCGTATATGCCCGCGTACGCGTTGAAGTCCGTGACGAGAGAGACGTGCAAACCGCCTTTCGCCGTCAGGTGTAGGTTGACTTTACCTCGGGCGGCCAGAGTTCTGGAAGGCGGTCTGATCAGAGTAACGCGTCTTCTCAACTTCCGCCCCGGCACTTGACGCGACGCGGTGTAAACCGCTATCTGTACGTCAAACAAGTTCTCTAACGCGGGTAAGTCGCGGATGTTCAGACCCGGAAAGGATTCAGGTGTGGCAGCGGGACAGAACTGACGTAACAAATCTGAAGCGCGCTTGCTGGTCTTGTATAAGTGAAAGGAAATGCAGCGGAAGATGCAGAGGTTGTCCTTGTTGGGAAAATCTAACACGCCGCTTCTCTTTCCAACTCGACCGGCCTGAGTGATCCTACCGCCTATGGGGAATTCCCCCGGTCCCATGTAAACGCAAATGTTCAAATTGGTAGGAAAAAGAACGTGCCACTTGGTGTCAGCGTCGCAAAGTTTCCGTACTTCCTCGCAAGCGACGGTGTTTTCCATCTTTGAGAGGAGCTCTTCCAAAGTTTCTGAATTAGTTATAGTAGGGAGCGGTTGTATGAGAGTTGCGTTGTTCTGGGAGGCGTGAAAGTAGCGCAGTTTGCTCTTGTCTTCTCTGTGTTGTAAGAGTAAGCCTACCGAGAAACCCACTTTGTATCTGAATCTTTGTGTCAAGTGAATGCGACGCATAGTATCTACAGCGTCACTCAACTCGCCGGTTGGTAGCCTGAAGTTTGTTACACTCACGCGAGTCCCGTGCATCCTGACGCCCGTTTGTATCGCAGGCCAATTCGCCGTGAACGTTTCCTCCCCGTTCGGTACAGCACATATGCGCGGAGGGACGGTCACCCCGTCCAGAGATTCGCGTCGACAGGCGATCTTTCGGCAATCGCCTTCGCCGCATAGAGGGCAAAACTTAGGTACTACTCTACAATTTTCTACGTGTCTCTCGTGGTTGTACGGTCTTTTAAACATTTTGAAACACTTTTCGCATACGTACTGTGTCATGTTTTTTTTTTCACTCAGTTACCAACTACTTAGCCGTCTAACTATCTATCTATCTATCAATCTATCTGTCTATCTATCTATCTATTTATCTTTCTGTCTGCTGTCTGTGTATCCGTCTGTCTGTCTCATACAGCGTACGTCAAACGCTGTGTGTGTGTGTGTGTGCGCGCGTGAGCGTTGAGCGTCTCTCATTCCGAATCTATGCCGAGATATTTCAGAATGATCTCTGTTTTGTCATCCAACTCTTTGAGCGCTCTGGCGGACAGCGTCACTCCCTGCTGTGTGGGTTTTTTGTCAGGACCTTCGTACTTGCGCACGTGGACGAGGTTCTTACCGCTGTAGTAGCTCACAGCTGCGTACACTTCGCTCTCCTCATCCAGCACTGCGAACCAGGGGGTGTGATTAGGTTTTCCTTGCGCGGCCGCTGTGTCGCGTATGCGCACCACTGCGCGGATATCGGCGATGCGTGCTATGAGCTCGCGCAGCGCGTCGGCCGTGAAGTGCACTCGCTTGCTTCTGGTCAGAGACGCCTCTTTCACCTGGCCGTCTTTTGTGTAGCGCGGCCTCCTAGACAGTCTAGCCACGTCCTCCCAGATCTCCAGCGTCAAAGCTCCGTCTAAGCAGAACTCTAACCCGAGAGGACGGGAGAAGGTTTTCTCTGCTTCTTCTCGTCCATCTCGTTCTTTTTCTTGTATTTTTCTCTTCTTACTAGGCCTTGTTGTTCTGGAACTCACCTTAGAACGTTTCACACCCGCAGGATGAGTAACACCATCAGCGTGAGCTGAATCAGCAGCAGAACCGATAGCAGGAGCAGCGTCAGCGCTGGTGGTATCCGAGGCCTCGTTGTTGGAACAGCGCAGCCACACGCCGTCGGTGCTGAGTGTAGCGGTAGAAGATGAAGCGCCGCCGCCCTCGTAAGGTGGCGGTGAGGGCAGTCGCCACGGACCGGACGGGACGCTACTAGTGGAGGAAGTGAGGTCGAAAGGTCGAAGAGGGAAGCCGAAAAACGTACCGCCCACCCCTTTCCCTTCGGGTTGTTCGTACGCCTCGTCGTCAGCGTTGTTCTCTGTCTCACCCTGTTGCTGCTCCTCCTCCTCTTCTTCTCGGTTTAGGGGCTGAGTGTCCGAATAGCTGTCACTCTCAGCGCGAGCGGCGTCGAGGGCGTCAGTCGATGTAGTGGTGGAGGAGAGGGGCTGTGCAACGTGCGGCAGGTCATCAAAGTCATCAACAGTAGTGGGGAGGTAAAAACCCGGTTGCCAGTACTGCGCTGTGCCAGGAGCGTTGTCGTCAGTAGTAGTAGCGGTAGCAGCAGGTGCAGCAGAAGCAGCAGCAGCAGCAGCAGCAGGCGCAGCAGCAGACGCAACAGTAGCAGGCGCAGCAGCCTCAGCAGGCGCAGCAGTAGCAGGCGCAGCGGTAGCAGGTGCAGCAGCAGCAGCAGCAGCCGCAGCAGGCGGGGCGGCAGTAGCAGCGGCAGCGCGCTTAGCAGCAACGTGTACCGTCGCGAGTGTAACAACGTCGCTAGCACGACGACTACTACCAGTAGTACTACTACTACTACTACTACTACTACTACTACTAGTACTACTACTGCTACTACTACTGCTACTACTACTACTACTGCCGCGAGCGCTCGCTACAGCGGGAGGGTGATAAGACCAAGCGGCTGCGGCGGTAGTCTCATGTTCAGTAGCAAGAGGAGGCACTGACGCTAAACGAGCGCTGTTCCGCGTAGTCTTCTTGTTCTTGAACTGCGCTAGGAGTTGTCTTTTGCTCATGGTGGTGACTGTAGAGAGCAGCAAAAGAATGAGTGAGTGAATGGAGGTTTCCAGACCCCTTATATACGCCTTCTCGCTTCTAGAGCTAAGCTACTTACTGACCCTGTTCAGCTGCCGCCGGCTGGCCGGCGGCCATTCACAAAGAGAAACAAAAGACATAAGGCATGACGTTTTCAGCTGGATCCCTTTCCCCCCTTTTGAGAGATCGACTGTCATGAGCTAAGCCGCTTACCACCCTGTTCAGCAATTCAACGCGCATTAGCTGTATAAAGGATTAAGCGGTTGCTGCCGTCGACTGACCGGCGGCCATTCACAAAGACATAAGGTATGACGTTTTCAGCTGGATCCCTTTCCCCTCTTTTTTTTTTTTGAGGGATCCACTGTCGTGAGCTAAGCCGCTTACCACCCTGTTCAGCCATTCAGCGCGCGTTAGCTGTATAAAGGATTAACGGTGATGAGCTTAGAGTGTGTATACAAAAAAAAACTACAGGAGGCGTGTGGCGTGAAGCAGGACCCCCCTAAGACGAACGTGTCTGTCTGTGAGTTGAGGCGTGTGCATGTGGTGAGCGACTTAAGTGTAAGACAAAAAAAAAATCACCACCTCCTGCCGTGGTGAGTAGACCGGGCCGGCCAGGCGGCGGCCGGCTAGTTCAATAGGGAGGGGTGACAGCTGACTAAGGCTGTGCATGAAAAAAATCCGATTTTCACCTGACCTCTGACGTTTGTTACAATGAATGTCAGAGGGAGGGAGATGTCCTCAGGTAGGGGGTAGGAGGTAAGGCTAATGGATGAGGAAGAAACACCGTTTTCAGCTGGTCTCCACGGATAGCGATGACACACCCCTCGTCATCTAAGCTCTTAAGGAGCGGAGCGGCTGAAAAAGCGTCATGCGGACAGGTCGCTACACAGCTGGAGTGCTGTTGGAAATGGGATTAAACTCCCTCTGTATAAAAAGCTCTGATTTCTGTTGGAAAAAAAACATATCGCCTCTGACCACAGTAACGTCTACTACCACCGCCGCCGCCACCACCGCCGCCGCCGCCGCCGCCGCCGCCGCCGCTACCGCCGCTGCCGCCGCTGCCGCCGCTAAGACGAGACGAGATGGCTCAAGCTATTCCACTTTCAAGCTCGCCTTCACCGCCTTGTCCACCTGAAAAAAAGTTAATGCGGCTTGACGACGTGAGACGCGCGAGGCAGACCGATGGGGAGAACAGAGAGGTAGGACAGCGGCGGTTAGCCTATAGCGACGCCTTGCTTCGTCAACTAGGTAAAGAGTTGAGCGGCTGTTGGAGAGAGTTGGGCAGTAGCTTAAAAGTTACCGCCGCCCGTATGGATGCTCTAGTAGAGCGCAGTGTCAAGACACCGGAGGAGCTGTGTACGGCGATGTTCCGAGTCTGGTGGGGTGAAACCCCGCATCGTCATAGATGGGGAGAGCTCGGTCGCGTCTTCACCCGCATTAGACGCGTGGAACTGTTGGCTCAGTGGATGTCCCTTCTCCACAGACAGGGGTTGGATTTCGAAAACCCCGACTCGCGCGCGATGCATAAGCACTTGGGCACCCTCGGCAGACGTCTAGGTAGCAGGTGGAAAGAGGTGGGGGACCATTTAAAATTGTCGCCTGAGAGGTTAGATAAGATCGCTGAAGAATGCGAATACGGAGGAAGTCCCGCTGAGTGGGCCTTCCGAGTGTTGAAAATGTGGCAAGATGAAGCTGACGGTGCCGGCGGTACACCTTTTGAACTCCTTCGAGTGTTGACTGAGGACATGGGAAAGTTTGACCTCGGCATCACGATATTACTTGACTTTATCAAGCAAGAAACAACGAGAACGACGGACATGTGAATTGTTGTGTTTTATTTTCATACGTCTTCTTTATTAGTAAGTAAAAAAAAAATAATATCATAACAATTAAGAAGCGCGCCCTCTTAAAGTGTCACTTCCTCCAGTCGCAGCTGATCGCCTCATCGAAGCACGTGATAAACAAAAAAAAAACGAAGAGACACGCTTCTTCCTCTCGAGAGGAAGAAGCGTGTCTCTCGATTGAAATCTTTTTCTTTTCTTTTTTTCTTAAAAGAGACAAACGCCCCTTAGAGTGCCCCCCCACCCCCCTAGAGTGCCCCCCTCCCCCCTCCCCCCCTCCCCCCCACCACCCGCCCCATGCATCCTAATAGCGCCCCCCTCCCCATGCATCTTAAAGGGGCCCCCCTCCCCCCCTCCCCCCCTCCCCTCCCCTCCCCCCCTTATACACTCTAAAGAACGCTTCTACCTAGTTCAATAAGTCACTTCCAGTCGCTCGTAAAACAATAAAAAATGAAAAAAAAAAAACAACAACTTATATCGTAGTGTTTTTTATTAGTTTACCGAAAAAAATAAGAGACTCGCCTCCTCCTCCTCCTCCTCCTCCTCCTCCTCCTCCAAAAAAAAAAAAAGATATCACATTTTAAAGCCCGTGACCCCTTAAAGACGCTCATCTCTTCATTAAGTCGCGTGACGTCACTTCTTCTTCTGGTCACGTGATCAATCAGGTCACTTCCGGTCACGTGATCCTCAATCAGGTCACTCACTTCCGGTTGGCCATTAGGTCATGTGACGTCACTTCCGGTCACGTGACTCATCAGGTCACTTCCGGTCACGTGATCCTAAAGTAGGTCACTTCCGGTCCCCTAAGTAGGTCATATGACGTCACTTCCGGTCCATAAGTAGGTCATATGACCTCACTTTCGGTCACGTGACCAAATGGCGGCCTCTGATTGGCTAACTAGGTCACGTGACCTCACCACTAATCCCCTAAGTAGGTCACTTCCGGTCACGTGACCAAATGGAGGCCTCTGATTGGCTGCAGGTCGATTGAGTAATAAACAGTACTTAACTATAGTCCCGTTCCGATACATACTATACTACTCATGGCCTTCATAAGAGCACCAGTGTAGTGGGCGTATGAGCTTCAGTTGTTAAGAGATGTGACTATCATATCCTAGGTATTATAACTCCTTTAAATATGGACCCTGCATATGGAGCTACACAAGCTAGCTATGAGCTTTAGTTGTTGAGAGATGGGACTCTCATATGCTAGGTATAATGAGTCCTTTAAAGAGGAACCTGTATATGTGACTACTCTAGCTAGCTATGAGCATAGAGATAGAGAGAAGCTGCTATAAGCTCCAGTGGCTAAGAGATGGGACTCTCATATATATGCTAGGTATAGTAAATCCTTTAAATATGGACTCTGTATATGCAGCTTCACTAGATAGCTATTACACAGGTGTAATTACAGGTATTATCACCCTGTGCTACTATGTACTATATCCTCTATGTAATTACATAGATCCAGGTGACATGTACCTCTGTATATTACACTGCAGTCGTAGATCCAGTTGCCATGTATATATATATACTTCCTATATACATGTATATATATACCAGATGTATGGTAGGTATATAGGTAACTGTGTATAACTAGACAAGGTTAGGTCCTCCCATCCTGAACATGGTGTCAAGATGTGTTAATCTGTTCTTACAGCGTTTTATGCCCTTAATGTAATTACAAAGATCCAGGTGTAATATACCTCTGTATATTACACAATACTAGTAGTAGGTCCATGTATCATGTACATCAAAAGTATGTATATATACTTCCTTTACATATATACATGTATCTCCCAGATGTATTGCCCGTGTATATGTCAACTATATGTGACTAGACCAGGTTAAATCCTCCCATCCTGAACATGGTTTTAAATAGGTGTTAATCTCATCTAGCAGTTTTTTACAGCATCATTGTAACTACATGTATCCAGGTGAGTAGAGATCCACATGTGTATGTATACTGCTCTGTAGTAGGTCCATGCGGATGTCCTATATAGGGTGCTTATAACATGTAACTACGTAGCAGGGGTGTGTGACTTTGGCAGGTGCACACCCCTGGGGAGGGGGGGGGTACTCTGCCATTTATTATACCTAGGACAACAAAGCATACAGGATCCCTATGTCTTAAGTATAGAGGCAGCCAACAGCATATTCATAGCATAAATTCAGTTGTACGCCACTCCCAGGCCGTACACGTCATGAGCGTGGCGTACACGCCATGAGCGTGGCGTACACGTTATGAGCGTGGCGT